>JAQHUG010000001.1:6716344-6776160 GCA_028555095.1 Dicrostonyx torquatus
TGCTTGGAGAAAACCACATCTTCGAGTTTGTCCTAAGCCCCTGTGGCTCCCACAATCTTTGTAATCAACTCAATAGCTTGAGTCTGTTTAATTCCCAATCTGGCTGAGAGCTTTCTCATCTGATCTCAAGTGGAACAAAGCTAAAATGCCCCTTGCTCATCCACCTGCTCCAGGGAGTGACTCTTTGCTGTCCTATGGGTAGATGGAAGAGAAACTCGAGTCTAAGTCTCCCCAGCCCCCTTTCATCCTGAGCTCCAGCCACAGTACCCTGGTCTTGCTCCTTGACCTCGTGGCTTTTGATCCAAATCTCCCTGCTCCCCTGTGGCCTGTGACTCAGGATAATCTCAGGAAAAGCCAGACAGAAACTCCAACCAGTTTGCAGGCCTTTGCCCTGCAGGCCCTCCGCCCCAGCTGAGGACAGCTTCCACTTCCTTTCCCAATCTCACTGCCTCTGACTGTCTGCCCAGCCCCACGTCTCCCAGGGATCTGCTGGGAGTTCTGCGTCTGCCTGCACCACGCTCTTTTCATACTCCACATGTGAGGCATGAGGCTGGCACTGACTCCTCCATGCATCCATGGCATAGATCAAGGCTGGCACAAGGGAAAGGAAGAGGCATGTGAGACATTTCTAGATGTCTTCCCCTGTGTGCCTTGGAGCTCTTCTCTGCCCTCCACTGTCTTTGTCTTACCACCTTCTGCCCCTCTACCTTTGGTGGGAAGATCATCCACTCTGGCATAAATGTCCCTTAGGGACAAAGAGTAAGGCAGCCTTATCAAATTCCCATGTCAAAATCTTCTGCTTAGAACTGAGACAGACTCTAAGCCATTTGCCCCTGAGGTTAGGGTGTCTCAGGCTGTTTTAACCACCACAGGTGCCGAAGGGAACCATTCTTCCTCATTTCTTCCCCCAGGAAAGCTCTCCTTCCTGGCCTCCCTCTGTGTGTGATGCATCCTGGCCCTATTGCTGGCCAACAGTTGTTCCCTGGCATCCATCTGGAGCCTGCAGGGCCCATATGGCAACCCTAGTTTAACCTTAGCTCTAGTCAGGCTATGGATGACTAGCCTTGCCTTTTGTGTGTGAGCTTGTGATGTGTTGTGTGGGTATGAGTGTGTGCGTTGTTTGTTTATTTGTTTTTATCTCACTGCTGAAGACTGAACCTAGGACTTTGCACCTGCTACACATGCTACACACTTGACTAACTGATCTACATCCCTGTGGCCCTGTCCAGCCCTGTAGTCAGATCCACATGTTCCTGAGCTTAAGGCTAGCCATCCATTGCCTGTAAAGGACAATGGGCAGAATGCCATTGTTACTAGGCCTTCTAGGGGACTCCAGGTGCACCCCACTTTCCTTTGTCTTAATTTGTACAACTGCTAGTGGCCCTTTAGTGACATTCCTTGTGTCTGTCACTGTTGAAGGATACTTACAGTGTTCTAGCTCACCACTGTTCTGATGGCTACCTGCCCTGGCCCTTCCTGTGACAATGAGGTCAGGCTCCTACCTGGAGTCAGAACTCGAATGTTTCTTCCCAGATGTCTATGACCACCTAGCCTACATAAAACTAAAATGCCTTGCCTATTAACCCATTCTTCATAAGAAACAAATCAGGACCTCTCTTGTCTCTTCTGGCCCTGTTGTGTCCCAAGGGTAAAGGAGGATAGTCGGTAAATAATTGCCAAACGAATGCATAAATGAACTGCTAACAGCCTGCTATGGCTAAAGCATCCCACCCAGACTCTGTTGCCCACAAAATAGCTCAACCACCTTCTACCTCTACTGCTATTGAAACTCCCACACTCCTTTGCTTCACTGCCCTGCTTGTTGCTCACAGAAACTTCTATCTGCTTCAAAATCTGCCTACCAAGACCAGGTGTCTTGACCCTTCCCCAGTCCCAATCTTATATGCTCAAAACACCATGTATTATTCAGACTTGTTTCTAGCTCTTCCAATTAGAATTGCTTATCTGGGCCCGAGTAAATAAATCTTGCGAGTAGGTGGGAGGGAATTGCATTATCATTAATGGACCATTGTCTTCTAATTAGGATGTCTGTAAGTCTAAACACTAATCACCCTCCCCCAAAGGACAGCCTCTGGGCCTTCTCCAGCTCGCCCCAGCTCTCACCATGGCCACAGCCAGGCCAATCACTGTGATGATCCCAAAAGACAGAAGCATGGTACCCACACCAGCTGCACCACCTGCCATATCAGGGATTCTGGTGCCATTGAAGCTTGTGGTTTCTGGGCTGAGGGTAGTAGTCTCTGTGGTAGACCCTTCAGTGGCAGGTTCCAAGTCAGGCTCTGTGGTGGGTGGGTGGCTGCTGAACCAGTTCTGAGTAGCTGGGACCCTGGAGTTCATGCTGATGCTGGGAGCCTGTCAGTGCTCAGTCAACCTGCCCACTGACTTCTGACGTGAGGGGTGTCCAAGGCTGTAGCTCCCACCAATGTGATGACCACCGGCACAGCCAAATCCTTAGCAGGAGACCCCTGCCTTCCTGGGCTCTAGAAAGGCAAGAAGAAAAGCAGGAGTTACAGCAGGGGCATGGCCAGAGATAAATCCCTCTAGAATCCGGAGGCGCTGAGGAAGTAAAGGTTTCAAGACAAAGTAAGTCAGGTTCGGGGAGTCTTAGGACAGAGGCTTTGCCTATGGTTCCTATATGGATGCAGGGACATGAAAACATGATTATATTGATCATACATGGAAGACAGGAGAAGATGCAGAAGGCCTGAAAGGGAAAGTCCACCCTTGCACAAATATCTCTGCACTCTCTATTTCTCCTCTTCCCACTTCCTCACTCCCTACACCCCATACATCTCTCTTATCCTGCTTGGGAAAAACCTGCAGCCTTTTTCTTGCTTGAAGGGAAACACTTGCCTAAGATTTAGAAAGACCTGAATTTGAATCCTGGGCTCATAGGATAATTCCAGGCACACTTTTCTCTGTGTCTAGTTTTTTTTCCGAAGTGGAAATGGTAAGAGCAATCCCATGCTGTGGTAGGGCTAGTGGCACGTTAGAATGAACAAGTCCCTCAGGGGCGAACGTTCCTAGTAAGGAGAGAACTTAGCTGAGCATAAGACTTGTCCACAGGAGGCACTTGTTTCAAATCTCCATCACTACCACCCACAAGCCAGGAGGAGGAGGGCACAGGAGTCACTGGACCAGTGTAACCCAGGCTGTGGTTGGGCCTGGGGTGTGGCTGGTGCTGAGACACCAAGAGGCAGGAGGGACAGACTGAGCTAGGTCCCCTGGCAGGGAGGCAGTTGGCAGGGGTGGTCACTGGACCAACTCCTGTCATTCCTAGAAGTAAGGCAGGGAGTTACATCTGCAAAGGCAGTAAGGGAATACTCACTTTGAAATGCCTTCTCCTGTTTCTCTCCTATTTTGGAACCAGAGAATGGGAGATCACTGAGCCCCATGGGTCTTAGGTAAAGCAGGGTGAGAAGGAGTCCTAGCAGTGGCACAGAGGGACAGACCTAGAAAAAGAAAGGATCCTTAGCTTATGGCTACATACATGTTTCTCTGTGTGACTCACAGGCGTGCATGGGATACCTCCTCTTGCAGGTGAAAGATTATGTGTGAAAGCGAGCACAGACCCATCATGGAACCCTAGAGAGGAGCAAAACTGGCAGAAGGTCATGCATGGAGTAGACTTATTCCTTTCTGACTTCTCCAGCTTGGCTCAACAAGAAGTCTCAGGTTCACTTCTGAGCTCTGCTACTGATCCCAGCCATGACCTTGGATCAGACCCTTAACTTGCTTTGAGTCTCGGTTTATTAAGAGCCAAAGGGAGAGAGGCATCCTGTTGACTATTTTCTTGGCCTGCCTCGGGGTCCAAAGGGGAAAGAAGAACACTGGGGTGAAAGTGGTGGGCACCGCGACCTCTAAGAAGCTGCATGCCATCTCCATCAGGTCTCTCAGTCCCCTGTCTTAGTCCCCATGCCCGCCTCCACGACCCTGATTCCTCCATTCTTGCTCAGAAGCAGCTGAGCTCAGGCACTTACTTAATCCTCTCCGGGACGAGGAGCTCAGTCTGAGAAGCTAAGGGTGGTAGCGACCGGCAGGCGGGCGGGAGGCGTGGGCTGGGGGGGGGAACACCCAGGCCCCGGCTTTGAAGGCGACAGGTCCGACCCAAGGTTCGCCTTCCCTGAACGCAGGGATCAGCTAGTATTAGCCTGCGCCGGCTGACAGCCTGAGCTGGGATGGGCTGGGTCCCGACCATGGAGGGGGTGGGGTTAGGATGAGCAGCCTCGGGGGATCCCCAGGAGCCGGAGCGCCTTGCCTCCCGCCCCCTCCGCACCTCCTGGCTCTAATTGGTTGACAGGCCTAAAACCCGACCAGCATTGGCCCACTCGCCTGTCGTTCGGATATAGCTCGGTCCCCAGCGGGAGCAGAGAGCTGAAACCCGACAGTCAGAAGAGATTCTCCGAGACTACCTCTGACCCTGATGACCTGCCGGAAGTTGGGCAGTGGACCGTAGGTGGCTGAACCCTTTCTGGGCCAGAATTCGGGCTCCTGGCCAGCTCCACCCGCACTGGGACAGTCTTGTAAGCAGAAAATGCTTAGGTACAGAGGTTTGATGAGAGCAGTAGACTCGATCTTTGAAGCCTAAATCGAACTCTGGCTTGATCCTCTGCTGAATTTATGCCCTTGAACAACAAACTGCTTCTCTTCCTTTTGCCTCCACTTCCTGCTTAGATAGGAACACTGATGAAGGGCTTTTTGGTAAATTTTTGGTAAATGACTCCAACTATGGGGCTATAAATGGAGTCTTCAGTCCAGAAATTTTGGAATTATAATGGAATTATAATGGAGTGACATTACATTATAATTGTATACCCTGACCCAAGCAAGCCTATACCCCTCATAACAGCTTCCATCCACAGTAATTCATCTCAGGACTGAGGCACTAATTCCCTCTACTCCAGAGTTAGATTCCCCAGGCTTTTAACCACCACCCTCCCACTCCAGCCACTCTGGTCCTCTAGACAAAGTATCATACTGTTATGTTGTCCAGGATGGCCTGATACTATGTAGCCCAGGCTGGCCTTGAAACAAGCCAACCCTCCACTCCCTGGGTGCTGGAATTTTGAATTTTAATTGATTTTTATGTGTAAGGATGTTTTGTCAACATGTATATTTTGTGCGCTGTGCACATGCGTGCATGCTTGCATATGTGTGTGTGTGTGTGTGTGTGTGTGTGTGTGTGTGTGTGTGTGGTGCCTGAGGAAGCCAGAAGAGGGCATTGAATCCTTTGGTACTGGAGTTACAGACTGCTGTTAACCTCTGTGTGGGTGCTGAGAATTGAACCTAGGTCCTCTGGAAAAACAACCAGTGCTCTTAACCACTGAGCCATCTCCCCAGAACCCCTTGTACTGGGATTTATAGGTGTGCACCAGTATACCCAGTTCCCAATCCTGTAGCAGACTTTCTAGGACCACCAGTTCCCACATCATGTCTTGGAGACTTATTGTTAGTTATGAATCTTGGCTTTAGTTTAGGCTGGTCCCACTAGCTCATTACTTATATTAACCTGTGTCTCTTCATCTGCGTTTTGCCTAAGCCTTTTTTTTTAACCTTTCTTTCCTTCTGTATGTCCTACTCTGTGTCTGTGTCAGGCAGCTGCCTGACTACCTGCCTGGCTGGCCCTGAATGCCTCCCTCACTTTCTCCCTTGAGCCTGGATTCCTTCTCCTATTTATTCTCTCTGCCCACCAGCCCCGCCTATTCCTCCACTGCCTAGCTATTGGCTGTTCAGATTTCTATTAGATAAGTCAGATGCCTTAGGCAGGCAAGGCAAAACAGCAAAACATCTTTACATAGTTAAACAAATGCAGCATAAACAAAAGCAAAACATCTTTACATCGTTAAACAAATTCAACACGTTTACACAGCTAAACTATTCTGCAGCACAAACAAATGTAACACATCTTAGTTAAACAAATATTCTATTCCACAACACAGCCCCTCCCTTTCCTCCCAATTTTTCATTTTTTACTTTTTTGAACAGGGTTTTCTTTAGCCCAGTCTAGCCTTGAAAGATGAGCTTCTGGTCTCTGTGCCTCCACCTTTTGAGAGCTGGGGTTTATAAGTGCATATCACCATATTCCATTGATGGGCACCAAACCCAGAATTTTGTGCCTGTTAGGTGAGCACGCCAACAACTGAGCTACCCACAATGAGCTATTTTTTTATTTTCAAAATTTTAAAATTTTATTTCTTAAAATTATGTGTATGTGGGTGTGGGTAGGTATGTACAGGTGAGCGCAGGTGCCGCCCGAGGTGCTTGGAACTGAAGTCCTCTGCTAGAGCAATATGTGCTTCTAACCGCTGAGCTATCCCTTCAAGGCTTCCTCCCACCTTTCAAATTTTGAGACAGGTTTTTACTAAATTACCCAGACTGGCCCTGAACGTATGATCTTCCTGCTTCAGCCTCTCCAGGAGCTGTGGCTACATGCTTGTGCAGGTCCTGCAATGAATTTCATAAAAGGCGCAACTAAAGCCTAGAAAGGTCTGGGCACTTAAACAAAGTTAATCAAGAGTTGCTAACAAAATCAGGATTCAAATCCAGTTTCCCAGTATTCGCTTTTCTGCTATCTGGTCCAAATTTTATGTGCATGTAAGGTCAAGAAGGGTCTTTATATATCTAGTCCCTTTCCGTAAACAGAGACTGCCCTTACACACTGGAACCCAACCACACGCTGCTAGACTTAGCTTACGAGGTGTTAGAACAGCACCCTTCCACCCCATCTAGCCTGGTTCCCAAATCCAGCGCACATTCTCGCTGTTTGTTTCTGCCCATACACCGCCCCTACTGGAAAGGAAAAACCGTGTGCTTGAAGCAATCACTGCAGGCTGGAGCCACAGCTCTTCTGCGACCTTAAGGAAGACTAGGGGTCTTGGACCCTACAAAGCACCTCACACACCCCTGCACTTTCCCATTAGTGGGGCTGCGGGTGGGTGCCACTCAGCTCAGCCTCCCCGCCCGCCCTCAGTCTTTAAAGGCGGAATTCGGCTGCTGTAGGAACCCTAGACTAGAGGGACGTGGTACACCCGAGCACTTTCTCAACAGCACTGAGGCGGAAGCAAGGTGCCAAGGGAGTGCATTGCAGAATACGCATATCCGGGGGCCGACCCTGGTCCCGGTTCCTGGTGCGGGTACGTAGGTAGGGATAGCGTTCCTCCTTCAATCGGGTATGCACCAGTGGTAGAGATAGGGATGGGAGTGCGTGGCCTCAGTGTTGCCTTTTGATACCAGGCCGGTCCTATCCCTCACAGTCGAGGCAAACAGGCTCGGAGAGAGGGCACGCTTACCTGAGTCGTTGATAATGTTCTTGCGTATTTGGGGTGGAGGTTGTGTCGAGACTTGGAGCTTTGCTTCCTTCCGAACCTGGGAACAAATTGCTTCTTTCTTCTAAAGCCCTGTCTTTGAGGCTGTGGTTGTTAGCAAGTGCTCAGCAGATGTTAGTTTTGGAACTTAGTTTGCTTGGAAGTAGAGGGGACCACCGATTTTAAGTTTTCAGATAACTTATTTATGTTAACTTAAGTGTAACAATTTTTCAGCCTTCAGTTCATGCAAATGTCTAGGGTTGTGGGTTAAATTGGAGGGAAAAATTCAGCTTCCAAGCAGCGATGATGCATGCAGAATGTGAAGCAAAGCTCCGAAGCTTGAGTCTCCTGCCATCCGTTAATGAGTTCCTGGTGTGTGGTGTACTGTTTTACAGGCCCTTGACATCCATTGGTTAAGGCAGCAGTCACCATAGAGCTGGTGTTATTTTCTCCACATGAATGCTCAAACTGGAAGTCAGAAACAATGATTTGGCAGAGTTCACATACACTGGGGTCTGATATTAGCCCTACTCCCAAGCCCACACCCTGACTATTAACAGGAACCAAGCTCTACCAGTTCAACCTACTTCAACTAATAATAATAATAATAATAATAATAATAATAATAATAACTGGCCAAGACAAGAAATCAAATAGGTGGTTGAGGTTGTGAGTATAGTCCAGGAGCTGACAGACTAAAAAGCACACTCTTTTTAGGCAGCTTTTGATTCTTTCCTCATCTCCTTTAGGGTGACAACAGCATCTGAGAAATAAAACACCGGAGAACCAGAGCTCATGACTGATCCTTCTGTACCCAGTCCAGCCTATGGATCACCCCCACACCTCACTCAGTGACTGGTATCACAAGGGAGACTTAGGAACTTGCAAACATTTCTCTAAGACATGAAGCTTTGGAGGCAAATACTTTGGACCCTCCTATCTGGTTCCAGGGGAAGGAGGGGAGCCCCCCAGGGCTGGGCCCTCAACTCATGGAAGCCTCGTTCATCTCTGACTGGGCTGATGAGTGCCACAGAGGTGGTCAGTCACTGGACACAGGTCTTTGAGCAAAGAGGTATCCCAGAGGCCAGGGAGTCCAGTGAGTACATCGTGGCCCATGTTCTTGGAGCCAAAACAGTTAAGTGCCATGTTGGGGATAAAAAGAGGGAGGAGGGAGAACTCTGGGGGGGGGTTGCTATTTTATTTTGTTTGCCTCAGTCAGGGTGCTTAGCGGAGACTGGTGGAATTTTGCTGAACAAATGTTTCAGGCAGATATTCGTTCATCCAACAAATGGTTACAGTGCCGGCCCAGGGAGAATTAAGTGACTAGTGTTGAGTTTAGAGTGTTGAGTCCATTGTCAACAAGAAACCAAGGGAACCAGCCACTCATGTTCTCCATGGGGACAGTTTCAGAGCCTGAGACCAGTACTTTGGACCAAGCCACTGACCCCTAAGCAACTGCAGTACATTCAGGAACTGTGTAGTCATCGATTACAGAGGTAAGCAGCCATGGACAGATCTGAGGACTCGAGTTAGGAACAGAGAATCATCCTTCCCTAGTCCTGCCAAGTTATGGTCATGGAGGCGTAAAGTGTCTAAGGACTAGAGATCTGTTGGGGTGATGAAGTAGGAAGAGAGGGACTGGTATAGTAAGTTTAAAGAAGGGAAAAAGGGTAGGCCTGACTGTGTCCTGGGGCATTGCAGATGGGAACCTGCCTGATAGCCTTGGCCACAGTCATCTTCACCTCAGCTCTGGCCTTGTTAGTCCTGGTTCTGGTACTGATGACCTCCCTGAATGCTCCTCTTGCAGGATGCCGGTGCAGTATATCCTTGGGGAGTGGGACTTTCAGGGACTCAGTCTGAAAATGGAACCTCCAGTGTTCATTCCTCGGCCAGAGACGGAAGTGAGTATATCACTGAGACAAGTCAGGATGGAGATGAGAAAATGGGGAAGGTACATGTCTTGCCGCAGACTTCCTCCAGGGGGCGCTGGGGCCCCATGGCTGCCATTCACAGGGGCAGTGCCCTTCTTGCTGGCTAGGTTGGCTGAGCCAGGATAGAAGACTCTTGCCTTCTTCCTTTGACTCTCTTCACATTCCAAGCCTCCACCTAGCTCCAAGGACTGGAAGTGACATAGAATGCTCCAAGTGTTGTCCAGGAATGCTCATTGTGGGCATTCCTTAGGAGCTGTCCTGTAGGCCCATGGCCGCCTTGACCCATAGGAAATAAATGGCCTCCAGCAACTTAGAGAGCAGGTGCCCAGTATGAGCAGTCTGATTTTAGAGGCTGTTGTGGCCGGCTCAGATGATGAGAGTGTTAGCCTGCCAAGCCAGGGTAACTGCGACTGGGTGACCTGCTTAGGTCTGTTTTCTGGTCATGTGATTGTCTGTGTCAGTCCCTCAGAACTGGGGATTGTGCTTCCCTTGGGGGCACACCTGATCTGGGAGAGATGTTTCTCTGTCCTTACACTGCTCCCTTATTTTGTTGATGGCAGAGCTGGGAGCTAGAGAGTGGACTCTGGCATGAAGTGGGGCTACAGAGGGGTGCTGAGCAAAATCAGAGGGCACTAGACTCTGGAAAAGATTGTTTCTGGAAAGATTTCTTGGCAAATAAACATTTTTGGGAAAAGTTCATCCCCTTCCACTTTTGCTAGACAGGGCCTCTGAGCTGTCTGTCCTTCATCCTTTCAGTCTGTCACTTGGTCAAGAATCTTCTGATCTTTCTGGAGAGATGGCTCAGATGGCTGCTCTTCCAGAGGATCCAGGTTCAATTCCTAGGACCTTCACAGTGGTTTATAACCGTCTGTAACTACAATTCCATGGGATTTGACATACTCTTCTGGCCCCTGTGGGCACTGCATGCACACTGAACATGGATATACATACCAGCAAAATACTATGCACATTAAAAAAAAAATCTGCCGATCACCTGGTGTACCCACTTATCATGTGGTTGAAAGACTGAACTTCACCTCATTCCTCAAAATTGGAGCAGAACTGCAAGGAAGTCTGAGGCCTTGAGAAGTCAAAGAGCTATCAAGGAAGGGACCCATGGGCTGCACCTGAACTTCCTGACTCTCTCCTGTTTACTACTGACATAACCTGGGATGGGGTACAGACACTCAAAAGCAGGATGTGACCTGTCCTCTTCAGGCTTTTGGAAGATGTCCCTGTAGCTTTCTCCAAATACCTGACTTCGGGCTGGGAGATCACTCACCATGCGTGGAGACTGTCAAGGCTCAAACATAGAAGGGCAGCTATCAGGATGGTAACTGGCGTGTGTGTTTGGATTCCGGGTGTGAGCTTTCGGCTCCCGTGTGCTCCACCCACTCTCGAGGTGTCTGAGCCAGGAAGGCAGCTTTGGTGCTTGAGGAGGGGAAGAGTGAGGATGCTGTGGTTGAGGGGCCAGGTCTGCCTCACTGTACAGACATTTCTGAGAACTCACCAGGTTCGCCCCAATGTGAAGCCACATCAGGCAGGGGTGCTTTACTAAGAAATCAAGAGGACGTGGCCTGTGGCAGAGAGTAGCAAGATTGGGTGCAGGGGAGGGGTCACGGAGTCTGTATTCTCTATCCATCAAAGGGCGGTTTTTTCTGGTGGGTGTGAAAGTCTGACATGCAAAGTTGCAAGTGGCTTGTGGCCTGATGAGTTTTATTTTCCCTGGGTGGGGAGTGAGAGGGTGGCTGAGTCTCCTGTATGGCAGTATATACAGTGGGAAACTGAAGTCTGGGGTGTGAGCCATTCCATCCCATCTGTGGGAACCTCAGTGCCGTCACTGTTCTAGTGTCAACCCACCAGGGATATGACCCTACTAGAGGGTGTTCATGGGACAGCCTTCTGAGCCCTCAGGGTTGCCTCTGTAAGGCTTATGCAGTCTCATTGGGAGCAGTGGCTGGGCAAAACCACCCACTGCTCTTTCCCTGCCTCTGTCTCCTATTTCTCTTATCTGTCACCCCATGTTTTGAATTCTTTCTGGATTCAGTTGGAACAGATGATCTGGGTCTGTGACCAGCTTGGCTCAGATCCTTCTCAAAGAGCCAACAATGTTAGGTAGAGGGAAGGTCTTTACTGTCCAGGAAAGAATTTTCTAGACTTTCTGAATGTAATCTTAACATATATAGTCCCTAGATGGTCTTCTGATCAAGATGAGCTTTCCATGGTCTGTGGTAGAAGGGAAGGTAAGAGGCCACTGGGGTCAGTCTCTCAGCCCTGCCCCAGGTGACCATTTGCATGGATGATATGTGTGTCTGAGGTCAGGGATGCCTCTGTGAGGTGGCTAGCCAGTGTGGGCTGGCTGAGGGGTCATCCTCCAGCCAGAGTGGGCTGTTTGTGGCCAGGAAACCCAGAGAAACTCACACCCCTAACATAGGCTGTCATTTTGCCGGCCTTTCAGCCTGTTGCCTTTACCACAGCCTCTCAGTCACAGTCCTAGATTGTGAGCTGTTCGCCGGCGATAAGCCCAGTTTGGTGCACACACCCAGTGCTCTCCATTCATACCTGGCACGGGATGGAATCAAGCCTCCTCATCTATAGACAATAGTGCAGAGTAGGCTTGGCTCAGGGAGGGCTGGTCCAGCTCTCTCTGTCTGCTTTGGACTTGTTACCTTTGGTGTGAATGAGCATTGCCACTGAGATTGGGGCCCTAGGAAGGACAAAATGCTTTTGAGACTCAGCAAGACAAACTTAAAAGGAAAGGGGATTTGGATGATCTGATGCTTTTTGCTCCACTGGGCCTGGTCTTCTTATAATTTAATATAAGAGAGGCAAACCGTGTCCTAGATCTTCAAGTCAGGCTGAAGATCTTTGGGTTGTAGAGATGCAACCAGTCTGCAGAATGAAGATGTTGTAAAGAGGTAACTGTGTCCCTCAGTCTATCAGACTATTGGAAACAACAAACCCCAAAGAAGTAGGGATTTCCTGAGAAATCTCATGCACTAGTCAGCAGGGAGCTTGTCTCCCACAAAGGGATCTCAGTCCTAACAACTTGTCAGACTGAAGCCTAGGCAATGATGAGTTGGTGGTGGGCAGGACCACACCTTGACTGGACTGCTTAGACCTGCGTATCCTTGGCCTGCTGTTTAAATTTTGATCTTACTTCAGGAATCTGAGATGGACTTGAAGGGTTTGCTGGATTTCTTTGTCCCTCCTCCCAGTGTGGCCCATTGAATAAAATCTCTTTCCTTTCCTTTCCCTTCCTCTCTCTCTTCCTCCTCTCCCCTCCCTTTCCTTCTCCTCCCCTCCCTTCGCTTCCCCTCTCCTCCCATAACCTCTTCTCCCCTCCCTTTTCCTTCCCTCCCATAACCCCCTCCTTTCTTTTTTTTTTATATTTATTTATTATGTATACAATATTCTGTCTGTGTGTATGTCTGCAGGCCAGAAGAGGGCACCAGACCTCATTACAGATGGTTATGAGCCACCATGTGGTTGCCGGGAATTGAACTCAGGACCTTTGGAAGAGCAGGCAGTGCTCTTAACCACTGAGCCATCTCTCCAGCCCCTAACCCCCTCGTTTCTACCTTCTACTTTTAATTTGGCTCTTTTTATTGGCTTATTGAGGATGGGTGGTCAGGTCTGATTTGGGGCACAGTTTGTAACCTCCAAGTCTGATAACAGAGACACTTTACAGGGACCAAGGAAGGCTTCCTTCAAAGGACTTTCACCTACTGCTTTCCTCCCAGTTTCCTGAGCCTTGAAGGGTCCCTCTGCCCATACCCAAGGGGGGTTGTCTTTGAGAAGACAACCTGCTGTATGCTTGGATCACCCAGTCTCCTCTGGGTAGAAACATTTTCAGGTCTGGACAACAGCATCCTTCACCCTTCACTCCTAAGCTCACTGTGTGCAGTCCCAGTGGGCATCAGATGGTGGGCAAGACCCTAAACCCTCTTGTATTCTTGCTGGTGATTTCTGAGAGTATACTTTTGCTGCAGAAGTGGGTACCGTCCAGACAGGCTGTCACCACACCTGTGCCCCTTTACCATGTTCTGTGTGTGCCACAGCCATCTGCAGGTATGAGACTTGGACAGAGGTGTGTGTCCCTGCCCCATCAAGGTAACTGCTTGTCCCTTTGGTCTAGGAATCTTTTGGGAATTCCCAAACACAACTCTCTGAAAAAGCTGAGGGCACACCAGCCAGTCCTGATTTATTTATTTTCCCCCATGGTACTAGGGGTAGAACCCAGGACTTTACATATGCTAGGCAAGTGTTCTTCCTTTGAGCTACATCCTCAACTCCAGGCCTTTGATTCTTGACCCACTACGAGCCACAGTTCAGGCTTGACCTGTGGGTATTTCTTTATGAGCCAGTGGTGATGATCCAACAAATTAGTACAGTCTCTAGAAGGATAAATAGGACCAAGCACAGAGGGTTTGGCCATCAAATATGGTTCTCAGCATTGCTGTAAGTATAAAAATGGAAAATGTCTGGACAGGCATAACTGGGGTTGATTAAGTGCACGTAGGCAGCAGATAAGGGGTCAAGTGTATGACTCTGATTAATTTTTACTGTGTTCTTGAGGGCAGTGCTCAGTTTTGCAGATGAGTAAATTAAGGCATACAGGGACAAAATGATCTACTCAGGGTCCTTGCTGATGTCAAGATCATGTTGGCTTTGGCAGTCCCCCACCTGTCTTCACTTGGAACCAACTGCTTGGACCTCTTTTTAAGGCTCCCCAGGAGCAAGATGGCACCCAGTTTAATCCAGACCCTCTGCCTTCCAGGAACTGGTTGAATGGGTTTTAGAGGAAGTGGCCCAGAGACCCTCTACAGTGGGAGCCCAGGGTGGTCCCCTCATTCTGGAGGTGGGCTGTGGATCAGGAGCCATTGCTCTCAGCCTGCTCAGTCAGCTCCCTGAGGTAAGCCCCCTCAGCTTTCCTCTGCCTTGCCTTTATCAGACATCAAGATAGACTGAGATAGTCACTCACTGTCCCTTCCATTGACCCTTTACCCACATCCTTCCAGAAGCACTGAGGGAAAGTGGCCAGAAAAGGAAGGTGTGCCCAGCCCAGCATGGCAATCACCTCTGCCTTCCACCCCTGTCTGTCCGGCTGGAGCCTAACTATAGGAAAATTTTGTTTCATGTTTCTTTCTTTTGAGGAGCTGGGGGGAGTTCTCAGCTAGGCATCTCCCAGAACTCCACCTCTCTTCCTTTGTTCTTGGGGCAGAGTCATGTCATTGCTGTGGATAAGGGAGAAGCTGCTGTTCGTCTGACCCGTAAGAATGCTCAGAGGTATATGGACCGAGAGGTCCAGAGGGCCAGCACTGGGGAGTTGGACTTGGGGCCTGAACTTGACCTTTATTCTAGTATCAAGCCCACTCCTGTCCACCTTCCGTTCTTGAGGGAGAGGTGTAATGAGGGTTGCCTACCGTTGGTCCCATGGGTTTATGGACGGATGGACTATGAGCAGTGGCTATATTGCTGGTCCATGAAGGGCTCATTTTCCCTCCTGGTCCTTGCAGCCAAGGGTAAAGGCTCACATCCTATGCTCACCACTACCTCCCCATCTCTCCAGGCTCCAGTTGCAGGACAGGATTCGGATCGTTCTCCTTGATATAACTTCAGGTACATCCCCCTGCCTATCTTTTTGGGGTGGGGATCCTGGATAGAGGAATTTCTGGTGGGTGAAGCACTATAGAAATAGGGTAAGGGTTTCCCAGTAAGCATATCTGTGGACCAGTGGACCAGTAGCCCTTGCTGAGGACAAGACATGGGGTACTGTTGTAGTCTTCTTGGCTGACCTGACCCATAAAGGTCTTTGGGGGGGGGGCGAGCGGGGTTGAGACAGGGTTTCACTGCATATCGGCCTCTGCCTCCTGAGTGGTGCGAATAAAGGTGTGAGCCCCCACTGCCCAGCAACAAGGCCTTTCTTTATCTTCTGGATCCCTATAACTGATAAGTTTAACTAGGGTGTGTTTACTGGCAAGTGATAAAGAGATATATTCAAAGGTAAGCAGTTCAGAGCCAGGTACCTGTTATCTTAGCAGTGGGTGAGGCAGGAGGATTTCTATGAATTCAAGGCCTGTCTGAGGAGCAGAGTGAAGTCTAGACTAGCATGGGATACAATGTAAAACATCTCACACACATACACACACAAAATCAAATAAAATAGCAACAACTAAGAAAGAAAATTTTAGGACCAAGATACTTGTGAGTCTCTCTGTCTCTGCCTGGCCTGGAAGAGATGGTCAGGCCGTGCCTGCCTTGTGGTGAGCTTTGCAGGAGCCTCAGGTTTCCAGCTCCAGTTCTGATTCTTCTGTTACCCGTAGAGTCCCCGAGTTTTGTGGGAGTTTGATCTGCCTGGTTTAGCATCTGGTGCAAGTGGGACCCAGACACAGCCATAAGGGCCTGGCTGAGGGCCGGCCTGCCCTCCCTATGCTTTCAGAACATACTGTCTATAAAGCAGAGAGTAGCAAGGCCAGGGGGCTGCAGAGCGAGAGGCCCTTCCTCTGCCTGTGTAATCAGGGAGGGTTTTCTGGAGGTGGCACCTGAATATTGCTTAATGAGGAGGCCTTGACAGGGAGCAGAGAGAACGTGGACATGCTAGGTGAAAGGCTGCCTCTCAGAACATGTCCACTTCTGGCCAGCCTGCTAAGTAGAGACTCTGGCTACTAATCTTCAAGTCTGGCCAGGTCTAGAGACAGGCCCACAGTATGACTTGGGAAGAGGGACTGCCCAAGGGACAAGGTGGCAAGGGAGCTACCTACCAACTTTCACTTCTCAGTGGACCACTCCATTCTGTGTATCCTTTTCTTTGTCCACAGAAGGGTGCTGGACACACCTTTTGCCCTGGGGTCCCATAGACTTGGTGGTCAGTAACCCTCCCTACATCTTCCACAAGGATATGGAACAGCTGGCCCCAGAGATCTGCAGGTACAGGGTGGGTGAAACTATAGAGAAGCTCTACTAGGACTTCCGTCTGGAGAAAACAAGTGGGGCCCAGAGGGGATAGCAGTGTTGAGAGGTGCACGTTAGCGCCCACAGCCTTACTGGGACAGTTTTTGCCTTTGCACTTCTGACTCCTGGAGGTCCCTAGCCTCTCTGAGCCTCCGTTTCCTGCTTTGAAAAGTGGTAGTGCTTGCAGGACCATGGGAAGGACTTAGCATCAGGCATCGTGATAGAAGGCACTTATGGAGGAATGTGCCATTTTACACCAGAAAGGGAAGGGGCCCTATTTAAGGCCCCATGAAGACTTAGTTGGAAAGCCATCCTGCATTTACAAGGACGGGAAACCCAGTGTAACCACATGTCCCTCTATAAGCCCTGGTGACACCGGGTGGATGCTGGCTCCTCTTTTCTGGGCTCATGGAAGTAGTCAGGTCAAGAGCAGGAACAGCTGGGTTCCGAGAGAGCCTCATGCCCTGAGGACTGTCTGTCAGTGGGACTCCCAAGTCCTTCTGGCCCTGCTCTGGGGGTGAGGTCTGCAAGAGTCAGCAGGAAGGTAAAACCTGCTGTCTGTTTAGGAACCACTTGCTAATGGATCCTCAGCTTACCTCTCCTCCCAGAGTCTAAGTCCCAGGCCCTTTGTGAATGGCCCCTGGCCTGTCAACCCTTTCACCTACCCTACCCCAGTCTCGTACCTGCCACTGTTTTCCCATTCCATTCAGCTATGAAGACCTGGTGGCCCTGGATGGTGGTGAGGAAGGCATGGACATCATTACCCACATCTTGAGCTTGGCCCCCCGGCTATTGAATGCCTCTGGGTAGGGACACCACCTCCATTTCCATTGTGTAATTGACATGTCTTGGCAATCATTGTTCCCCTGCCTCTTGCAGTCCAGACGATGTAGAAGCACAGGTCCTGGCCCTACCTAGCTGAGCTGACCACTCTTTCTACCATGTAGAAGCATCTTCTTAGAAGTGGACCCAAGGCACCCGGAGCTTGTCAGCAGCTGGCTTCAGAGCCGGCCTGACCTGCGCCTTAGTCTTGTGGCTGTACGGAAAGACTTCTGTGGGAGGTAAGGCTACAGTTCCCATCGCCATCCTCCTTCTGTGCTCTCTAGCAGCCCCCACCACTTGTGCATTCCTTAGAGCTAGATGGTACCCAGATACTCATCCTTCTCCCCAGGCCCCGGTTCCTGCATGTCCGGAAGTCTGCAGCATAGTGTGGCTACTCTGTGAACAACTGGCCAGGATTCTAGTCTGCTGGGGGCCTGGCTGACCCTGCATGGAATACTGCTCAGAGGGAGGCATTAATGCTTTCCAGAACCACAGGCATGGCCCATGGTTCTGCGATTCCCCACGATGGATGTTGCTAGGAGACTTGGAAATAAGGATGGAGTGTTCTTCCTGGGGCAGCAAAGAACAGAGACTCAAGAGCTGGGTTTCGGGCCTAGCTCTTTCTCCTCGGTGACGCAGGCTACTTGGTGAGAAGATATTGGGAAATGTGGCCAGTTAAGTACTGAGAGAACAATAAATGGTAAACCAGTGTTTTGTTAGCAGTATCTGTGGGCCCTTGTCCTCTGTATAGGATTAGGCCTGAGAGCCTCCTCCTGCTCTAGTAAGTCAAGCAGACTGTGTGATGGGGGTGGGACCAGTGTAAGGAGAGCACACGATGGGGGTAGGGTATGGAGGCTTAATCCTGTCCTTGGACACTGTAGGAGCTGCACAGAATAGCTCATTCTTTGGGTTAACATCATCTACTTCCAGCCTGGGTATGCCTATGTACCCTTCCTTGACTGGGCCTAGACTGAGAATGGGGGCCATGTCTGAGGATGAGGGTGGATCTGAGGGTTTTTTGACACATGATCCTGGGGTTGAATGCCCACACTGGTGTCAGTGAAGGTTTGAGACAGTAAGGTGGGAAAAAAACCCACAGGACTTTTGTTTGCTTTTATTGAACTTCCTTTCCAAATGTGGAAATTCAAATTTGGAGTTCAAATAACCCACATACATCTCCCCAGTTGATGCACCCAACCAAGTGTGGTCACCGGATTGTGACCTTTGCTCCAGCTCTGGGCAGATTCACGGCTACCAGGAGGCCCAAAGATCAGGCACTGTCAACAGCAACAGGAAACTTCTCAGTGGTGAGTGTTGATGCAAGATTGCATCAAGTGTTGAAGACTAAACATGTCCATTCTACCTGACTCTCCCCTGCCCCCAGCATTTGCAAGGGCCTGACCTAAGGTGCAACAGCCAGAGACAGTGTGCTCTGATAGGCAACAGCACCACCAGAGCCAAGACAGCTGGGTGCCAGGTCCGGTCTTGGAGTTGGACCCAGTTACCGCCTTTCTCCGAGGTACGGACTCTTCTCAGTCCAAGCGTACTACAGAAAATAGCTTCGCTTCATTCTATTCTAGATCACCAAAGAAGAACATGTATGCTGGCATCTAAATGCCCACAGTCCAGGCAGGAGGGTCAAACTGCTAAGAGAAGGCCTGCCTGAAGTCCCATGATACAGGGTAGCTAGGCTGAGAAAGGAAGTCAGGCCCTCACTTTCTGGGAATATGTATTTCTAGACTTATATCCTGTTTAAATGATGCCTGCTGCTGTGGTTAAAGGGTTTGTGTTGGCAGAGGCTATACTGCAGGTCTCAGAGCCCCAGCATCTGGCCCTGGTGACCTATCCTATGTCTAGCCCTAGATATATGGCCCTCAAGCTGTCTCTGGCTTCCTTTGAAGTAGAGAGCCTGGGCTTTCCCTCACAACTGTTCCAGAAAGAACCTGGGAGGGTAACATAGGGTACAACCAGAGCAAGGCTCCTCACCTACTGAACCTCCTATGCCATTTGACCTTTGCTTGCTAAAGCCTGTATGAAAATTGCCTTCTCTCTCTTGCCTCTGCCCTTTGGCTCTGTCTCTTTTCAGACATCAGGCTGCCTTGACCTCACAGCCATCTGTTGCCCTCTCTTCTCAGTCAGTGCTGAGTTTTCTGACAGTTTTCCCTCCTGGCCTCAGTCCTCTTTCTGAGGTAAGGCCTTGGAGAGCCTGCGGGTACGGCACCCAAGAGAGTACAGTGGTAGAGAACGACAATGGAGGGGCATTTGGGGTCATTGGAGCAGGAGCCACTCTTGGGACAGCTTCCTTCTCAGAAAAATGTAGGGCTTGACTCCACTGGGATAAAAGTCTAAGCCAAGTAGAATGGCAAGGCAGGGCCTCCAGGCTGTAGCTGCTAGCTTAGTTGGGCTAGACACTGAGTTGCCATGCTGGAGCCATATCGACCCAGGTTTGGATTCTAGAGGCTGCCTCTTACCAGGATGTGACCTTGGGCAGTTGACTTCGCCTTATTTAGCTTTGGCCTCCAAACCTTGGGAAACAGGGCCAAAGTGCCTTACCGCAAGGATGGCTGTGGGATTTTCTTGGTACATTGTGGGTGTTTCTGTTGCCTGGAGGGCAGACAGGGAAGGTCCTGTACCCTGCTGGGTCAGCTCAGCACCAGTATGAGGCAGGCAGAGATATGGCAGTCAGCAAAGGAAAGATGGCAGGATAGTCCTCAGCTCTTAGTGACTCTACCCTCTGGAGATGGAGCCATGAGGAGTAGCCTCTTCCTCTCCTCACCGGTTCTCTCCATCAGGGCCATGGCAGCCAGTGGCTCCACTCTGGAAAAGCCAGACTCACATGCCCTATCCTCTTTCTCCTAATGCTGTTGCCAGAAGATTGACACAAGTCAAGAAGTCATTTGGGGACAGTGCAGGAGGATGCAGTACAAATGGTGCCACCCAGGCTCTGCAGGTTCTACAGGCCCTGAGGTCTTGAGGCCAGATCCCGGGAGAGCAGTCTGTCCCCTGCTAGAGCAGGGGGAGAAACTATGGTCTTGCCTCACAGTCGGATATTTGTGTAACTTCCTATGGCTTATTCAGCTGCCTTATTAAAATGTGCCCCCAGCTACAAGAAATACACCCTTTTCTGCAGACCCACTTCCATGGACCCTGGGTATCTGTTCCCAATCTCTGTTCTAAGCTTTAACTGGATCCGGAGTACCTGAGCAAGGTCTCTGTCTTGCAGAGTGCTGTCTGAAGAGGTGGGGGAGGACAACTCTGAGAAAAGCCCCAGGATAACCTTCCCTGGCCCCATAAGTAAGCTTCTATCAGGGTAAAGGGTTTCACCACTGATGAGCCTGAGAACTGCTAGGCCGAAGTGGGAAACCCTTCAGTCTCTGCAGCTCAGCCCCATCTTTCCCCATCCACTTTCAGATTCTTTACTGCCGTGGACCTCAGCTACCCTGCGGTACCCTCCTCCAAACACTCCCCCTTTCCCCAGTAATGCATCTTTCTGGAGCTCCCTTGCCCATCACTGCCAATCCAGGTCATCCCTGCTAAATCCTAACACTCGCCCTGACTTTGTACCTTCCCCTACCCACATCTCTGTCAGTGCCCTACCCATCTATCTGGCCCCTGAATTCGGAAACCTTCCAGTCTCTTCCTGGGAACTGCTGTGAGACTGGCACGTGCAGGTTTAGTGAAAGTCCACCAATAAACTGACCCCCATATCCATTTTCTAGACTTGAGGCTAGAACTTCCTGAGTGGCCCACATCTGACCTGACAATAGCATTCACATATTCTAGTCAGTAGGGAGAGGAAACCGTGAGCTCTGGCTTTTTGCCTGAGTCATGCAGCTGTTCAAGTTGAGCCATAATCTCTTTGAGGGCTCCAATGCACCTGATCCCCACCCCACAGCATGCCAGGAGAACAGGCTGTTCTTGGCAGCAGCAGGCGCAGGCGCCAGGCTTCCTGGAGCTCTAGGCCTTAAGCAGTCAAGGTGGTGGCTAGGATGGTGGCCTGATCTCTCTTTGTGAACTCTCTGCCCTGAACAAGACCCTGGGTTTGAGATAAAACAAAGCAACTCTATAGGCAATATAGGCAATATAATGGTGATTAAAGACACCTATGTCCTTTCCCCAACCCATGACTATTGCCTTATATGGTACAAAGGACGTTGCAAGATACGAATAAGATTATATGTGTGTATACCTGTGTGTGGTATGTATGTGTTCACATGGGGGAGCAAAGGCCTCAGTCACCACCGTGTTTTGAGACAGGGCCGTTCACTGATCTGGATCTCACGGATTACACAGGTCCCAAGACTCCTGCCTCCATGCTTCCCATGCGATGGTTTACAGATGTGTGCAACTGTGCCTAGCTTTTGCATGGGTGCTGGGGATGCTAGCTCAGGCACTCAAGTTTGTGCAACAGGTAGTTTACCAACAGATCCTTCTTCCCAGACTTGTGGCTGAAGATCTGGAGAAGGGAAAGTTGTCCTGAGTTGTTCAGGTAAACACATGATTCACAGGTGTCTGTAGCAAGGAGACGGGTGTCAAAAGTGAGCGGAAGCAGAGGTCAGTGTGGTGTTATTGCAGGAGGAACCAGCCAAGAGCCAAGGAATGCAAACAGCTTCTTCCCTAGAGCCTCAGGGAAGAATGTAACCCTGCCCACATCTTCACTAAGCGCAGTGGAATTGATTTTGGATTTCTCTAGAATTATACAGTGTAGTTGTGTGTATTAAGTTACAAAATCTATAGTAATCTTTTACAGCAACTATAGAAAACTAATATCTTGATGATGCTCCATGGAGCTTGGTTAGTCACTTTGTATTCTTTTTATAAAATGTTTTTAAAATTACATTCATTTACTTATTGTGTGTGTATATGTGTGTGCCCATCCATGCCACAACATGCTAGTGGATGTCAGAGGGAAACTTGTAGGAGTCGGTTTCCACTGTGTGTATCTTGGGGCTTAAACTCCATTCTTCAGGCTTAGCCTTGAGTACCTTTACCCAGAGTTATCCTGGCCAGCCTATCACTTAGTTTACATTCTTGTGACAAAAATCTCTTACAAGGAAGAAAGATTAGTTTGGTTCATTGTTTCAGCTCAGGATTGGCAAGCTCTGTTGGGCATGTGACAAAGCAGAAAGATGGTGGAGGGAAGCTCCTCACCTCATGGCAGCCAGGAAGCACAGAGAGAAAAGGGTCCTGAGACTGTGCTTTCATGACTAGCCTTGGCTGCCAACTTGGCACACCTGGGAAGAGGAGCCTCAAGTGAGGAATTGTCTCATCAGACTGGCCTGTTTTCACATCTGTTGGCTAGTTTCTTTTTTTTTTTTAATATTTATTTATTATGTATACAATATTCTGTCTACATATATGCCTACAGGCCAGAAGAGGGCACCAGACCTCATTACAGATGGTTGTGAGCCACCATATGGTTGCTGGGAATTGAACTCAGGACCCTTGGAAGAGCAGGCAATGCTCTTAACCACTGAGCCATCTCTCCAGCCCCTGTTGGCTAGTTTCTTAATGCTAATTTATGCTGGAGGGCCTGCCCACTGTGGGAAGTACCATCTCTTGGCAGGTGGGCCTGGGCTGTGTTAGAAGGTGAGCCTGGGAGCCAGCCAGTCAGCAGTGTTCCTCCTCTGTCTGTGTGTCACTTCCTGCCACCAGGTTCTCAATACTTGAGTTCCTCAGTTCTGTGAGCTGAAATAAACCCTCCCCTCCACAGCTGGAAGGGGGAGGTTTTGGTCGGTGTTTTTATAACAGCAACTGAAACCAAATGAGAGCACACACTTTTCTCTAAGTCCCAGTTTCTTACTGCCTTCAACTAGGACCAGCCTCTTAAAGTTCCCATGGCATCTCAGTCACGCCACTAGCTGGGGACTAGGGCTCCAGCACAGAAGTCTTTGAAGGACAATCCAGGCCCACACTGTAACAGTACCACAATGACAAACACTTAAAAATGGAAGTATTTCTGGAATTGGAATGTGGAAATGGGCGGAGGCTGGAAGAGTTTGGAGACACACGATACATTGCCTTGGACACCTCTCCTCAGAGGGGATGTGGCCAGGGTGGGTGGTAGTGAGCCCCCCTCAGTCTGCCAGCCTGAGGTGCGCAACACTTTATGGTCTTTAGAGAGAGTGGGCCGTCTCTCAGAACAGAGAGACTGGCTGAGACCCTAGGAGCAATGGGGAGAGTGGACTGGGATTAGAGAGAGTGCAAGTTTGGCCTCCTTGAACTATTTTTGATTATGTGAGGTCTGCCCAGGTCCTGGTCCTGGATTCCCATGGAGTCATGTGGTCGGCCCAGCAGCCCTGGAGTGGGAGGAAGGCCTACACTATATGTCATGCCTGTGAGCTGAGTACAGCACCCTGTGTCTAAGAAGAAAGCCTGCGCCCTCCGTGTCAGTGGATAGCTGCGCTCTTGCCAATCACCAGGCTGTCCTCAGTCACCATTCTATCCTGGAATCGGATCTGGTTGTCCCTGAGGATCTTAGTGTTCTGGTTCTCAAAGCTGGACTCGCCAACTGTTACCTTTGGACCCTGTCCCTGGCCAGTCTGAGGCTGTGACTACTCTGGATGAGGAACAAGGAACTGTGGAGAAGTTATCCCACCTGGACAAGGTGCAGCCCTTCTGAAGCTACGGTCCTAAACCAGGTGTCATGTGGAGAGCTTCTGGAACCCCAGTGGGCTTAAGAGAAGTTGAGGACAGATAATAGTTCAGATACCTGGAATAGTTCAGATGCCTGAGATTAAGGGGGAGCTGGGACATGAATCCCCTGGATATACTTTCTATGAAGCCTAGAGGATTTAGTACTAAAGAGTGAACTGTAACAAGACATATTTAATTCCTGATTTTCCCTCTTCCCAAGCAGAAGTCTGCACAGCAGGCTGGAAGAGGATGAGGCTGCCACTGATGCCGCATCAGCGACACTGGAATTGTCATAGCTTGGTCCTGAGCTGTCTTACAGAGCTCAGAACTGTAAGATCATAGCTCAGACAGATCCACCTGTCGGAACAGGAGCAGAAGTTGCCAGAACTGTCCCACAGGGCTTCCCACAGCCACAGCAGCTGCCTTAATCTTGGCATATACAATGCAGAGTCAGTATCTCAGTCTCTCAAGCCAGGCTCCAGAGGGACTGCCACACTCAGGGGTTCACATACACTTGCCTTCTGACTCCTAGTTCAGGGCTTCCAGCCTCTGTTGTCTCCAAAGTCTTGTGATCAATAAATGGTGCTTATATGTGGCTCTATATAGCTCAGTGGTTCTTGACCCCTTGGTCTTTCAAACGATCCTTTCACAGGAGGCTCCTGAGACCAACAGAAAACACAGATATTTATAACAGAACAGTAGAGGTATTACAGTTATGAAGTAACAATGAAGATAACTTTATGGCTGGGGTCACCACAGCATGAGGAACTGTATTAAAGGGTCTTAGCATTAGGAAGGCTGAGAACCACTGATAGCTCTTATAACTAGGGACTTTAATGTATAAAACCCTTTGGGCTAGGTTCATGGACCAGCATGAGCTGCATTAGCTCAACTGTGGTACTCGCATATGCAGACACCCACACTGTGGTCCCTCCCACCTGAAGCCCTGGCAGTTGTGAGGTGAGTAACATTCCCTCGGTTGAGTAAGTGAGCACTACCACCTCTGATGGAACTAGCTGTGCATCTACCCTGACTCTCTTGGACCTCCTGATGTACTGTCTTAGAGATGTGGTAAAATACCTTGATCAGAGTCAACCTGGGGAGGAAAGGGTTTATTTCAGCTTACAGTTTCACTTCCTAGTCCATCATTGAGGGAAGGGCAGGGCAGGAACTTAAACGGGACAGGAACCTGGAAGCAGGAGCCAATGCCAAGGTCATGGGGGAAGGCTGCTTACTGGCTTGTTCCACATCTTGCTCGGCCATCATTCTTCTCGCACCCACAACCACCAGCCCTGGGGAGGCACCGCCCGCAGTGATCTGGGCCTTCTCACACTGTCAATCAAGAAAATACACCACAGGCTTGCCCACAGGCCAATCTTGTGGAGGCATTCTCTCAATTGAGGTTCTTTCCCAAGTGACCCTGGCTTGTGTCAAGTTGACATAAAACTACCCAGCACAATTTTCTAAATGGTCACTGGTCATCTTTGGGCTTACAGTCAGGAATGTGAAGTGGAACAATTTTTACCCCCAAGGTCCTCTTTTTTCCAGATAACCGCCTACCAGTCTTGTAGGCGGTCAGTAAAAGCTAGTCTTATACTTCAGAGAGTAAGACAAACAAAAGGCGGTTACCTTAGTCTTGCTGGGAGACTGAACTGAGCTAATCTGAGCTAACTTTTTCCAGGGCCCAGCTAGAACAACTTGGAGTAGCTCTGACCAGGTGGCCCTTTTCCTAGGGCCTGGGTCTCCCAAGGACTTCTGCTTCTCAGAGAAGAGGCAGCCATCGAAGTGACCCTGTTCTCTCAGTTCTGCAGCCTTCTCTCAGTTCTGCAGCCTTCTCCAAGGGCTGCATCTGGAAGAGCAGACAGGCCAGATGTGCCCGCTCTGGGTCCCAGCAGCAGGTGCCGTTGTTGGGGCTAAGTGTGCCTACAGAGGTCCCTGTGTAGGTGAAGTTAAGGCCCAGTAGGGCAGGGGGCAGTAGCCACCACTTCCTCCACCCAACAAAGGCTCCTACCTCACTTTTCTTTCCAGAAACAGTATCACTTGCTAGAAGAGGTAGTTAAGTCCCTCTGTCCTTCCTGGAAGTCAGTGAGAAGCTGAGTTTTGTGAGTATGCAGATTCAAGCTAGTGCTGCCTGAGCCTCTTGCCTGGTCACTGACCTTGTAGCTAAGTGTCTAGTGTCCACTAGGCACTGGACCCCAAAGAGCTGATCTGCATTATTAGCTATAAATCTCAGGAAACCCTACAGGCCTTGTAACTGAGAACACCCCAGATGAGGTTGTACAGCAAACTGGGAGAGAGGATGAGGCTACCCCTGATGTCCATCTGACCATCAGAGATGGGTAGAGATGGATCTTGGGGTGCACCATGCAGAGCTCAGCGCTAAGGTCCACCTCTCAGAGGAGGGGCAGGGGTTGCCAGAGCTGTCTCCACAGAGCTTTTCAGAAAGGCAGCAGCTTGATGAGCTCCTCTCCTAAGGGACGTGCAGGTCAGAGCCAGGATCTCAGTCTCCCAAGTCCTACTAGGTGTTAGGCTCCAGAAAGACAGCTCACACTCAAGCAGAAGGGCTATAAAACACTGAACTTGAATGGTGCACACCAGGATAAGAGCATTGGATTATCCTAATCAGCCTTCACGCTGGCCTGTAAGGTGGAAGCTGCGAGGCCCTCATTTTACAGATAAGAAACCTGAACACAACCCAAAGATATGGCAGGCACTGGGGAGAGCCTGGGGAAATGCCTAGGGGCTGGAAAGCACATGAGCAGGGGTGTGTGGTGCCAAGTGAGCGGGAGTGCAATGACCTGGCTGGGCACCAAATGCGCAACTAGGGACCAGGGCTAACTCATCTGTTACTTGTTTTTGTGTATTATGAGTATTTTGCCTACATCTTTGCTTATGTATCCAGTGCATGCCTGGTACCCATGAAGGCAAGAAGAGGGCATCAGATTCCCTAGGACTATAGTTACAGACAATCGTTAGCTGTCATGTGGATGGTAGGAATTGAATTTGGATCCTCTGGAAGAATAGCTAATATGTTTAACCACTAAGCCATCTCTCCAGCCCTGGACGAGGGGCCTAAAAGCAAGTTTTTTGAGCTGAGTTACAGGGTCATCATGTAGGCATTGAAGTGCTCTTCCATGGTCACAGAAAAAGGGGGTTCAGGCAAGTGCCCCAATTTTCCAATCTGGAGGTGGCTGGAGCTTCAGTGGAGGCAAAAGACATTCTGAATCAATTGACTCACAGACATTACTGAGAAGCCGAATGGGGATGAGGATGGAGTGGTCCATGGCTCTGATTGGCACCAGAGGAGCTTGGGACTGCTCTGAGCTGGAGAATGGGGATTTGGAGACAGTGAGTCTAAGAGTAAAGGATACTTTTAGAACATCCTAGAGGCAGTAT
The DNA here is from genome assembly GCA_028555095.1 of Dicrostonyx torquatus. Taxonomy (NCBI): domain Eukaryota; kingdom Metazoa; phylum Chordata; class Mammalia; order Rodentia; family Cricetidae; genus Dicrostonyx; species Dicrostonyx torquatus. The sequence goes on from JAQHUG010000001.1 coordinate 6,743,409, forward strand.
TAGGCATTCAGAGATCCAGATTTGACCACATGGGAGAACAGCATCCAATTGGGAAGATGTTTCCAGGCCTTGGGGCTGGCAACAACAGTAACATCTGCCAAGTATAAGTGGTGATGAGTGCCACAAACCTTTGGTCATAAGTCAGACAACAGCACATCAGGGATGCCTGCCTGGTCCCTGTCAGGATAAGAGTGAGGCCTGACCTGTCCAAAGTCACACAGCAAGTGCCCTTTGCTGGGCTTTGTACCTAGTCCTCTAACATCTGGGCAGGAGAGAAAGTGAGCAGGCTACAGAGGCCACCTGCATCCCGGGGCCTTACCTCACAGGTTTGGCAGCTGGTTAGAGGCCCAGAGCCAACATAGTCCCTAGGCAAAGGGGAAAATGGCCAAAGCAAACAGCACCAGACTCTGGTGAGCTTCCTCTTGGTTACCTAGCTTTCACATCCCGCTGCAGAGGAACCAGACAAGAAGCCCTGGGTTTTGTGGAGGAGGCAACCGGTGCTGAAATAGGACTCCTGTACTCTGGATGTGAGGTGGGGCTGGCAGGCATCATGCTCTGGTTCTTGACTGGCAGGTGAGTTAAGGAGGTAAGTCCCCATCATATTGGGAGGAAGAAGAATTTCAGGCCCCAAGGTCTCACTATGTAGCCCTGGTTGGCCTGGAACTTGCTGCATAGCCCAAACTGACCTCAGATTCAGCAGAGGTCTGCTTGCTTCTGGTTCTTGATTGATGGGACTAAAAGGCATGTGCCACCATTCCTGGTAAAACTCCTTCACTTTATCCCGGCCACTTACAGCTGTTTATTCCTTCAAACTAAGTGTCACATGACATTCAAGTACATTTGTAAAAGTTAAAAGCAGCATTTTAATAACATACTGTTTAAAAGTTGAAATTCTTTCTTAGCATAAAGTCCATCAAGATAAACAGAAAAAAAAAGCCTGCACCAGGGCCTAGGATGGGAATTGGTTTTTATTTTAAAGATGTATTAATTTTTATTTTATATGTATGAGTGTTTTGCCTATATGTATATCTGTGCACCACAGACATGTAGGACTTCTGGAGCCCAGAGGGAGGCTTCAGATCTCCTGGAACTGGAGTTATAGGCAGCTGGACATGGGTACCGGGATTCAAGCTCCAGTCCTCTGCAAGAGCTCAAGTTACACTGTCTGAGGTGGGTGCTGGGAACCAGTGCTCTTGACTGCGGAACCATCTCTCCAGCCCCAGGGATTAGAATCTTATGGTGGTCTAAGCTTCCACTTTCTTTCAGTGTTTGATTTTCATCAGACAGGTCCGAGGGACTCGACTCACAGGTAAGTGGTTAGGAACAGTGGTGTGCTTCTCAGCCTCCCTTGACAGTCTCTGACTGCTACAGAAGGCTCATTTCAAGTTCAGGTCATGGGGAAGATTCTGACGTGTGATAATTGTGGGCTGCTGTTTAGATATAATCATCATTATTAATTATTTGTGTGTGTGGGGGGTGTATGTGCCACGGTGGACTTATAGAGATCAGAGTACAATTTTGTGGAGCCCATTCTCTCCTTCCACCTTCACATGGGTTCCAGGGATTGAACTCAGGTCACCATGAGTGTTTTACTCGCTGAGCCATATCACCATTCCCAAAATTGTGTATTTATTTTTTTAATTAAATTTTTTTAGTTAGCATACAAAGTAATGAGTTTTCATTGTTGGATTTTTGTATATGTGTGTTTATACATTGTTTTTTTTTCTTTTTTGGGGGGGGCATTACAGGATTTCTCCATGTAGCTCTGGCTGTCCTGGAACTCACTTTGTAGATCAGGCTGGCCTGTAACTCAGAGATCCACCTGCCTCTGCCTCCTCCATGCTGACACTTAAGGTGTGAGCCACCATGCCTGGTTACATTGTATCTTGTCTTTATCATTCCCCACCCTCCCCCTCTTTTGTTTGTCCTTTTCCTCCCCAATGTTTTCCTCACTTATGAGTGAGTGTTGGGCATAGATTCTTCATATGAGAGAAAACATTTGATATTTTGCCTTGCCCTTCATTACCCTCTTCTTTCCCTTACATAGTCCCTCTTCTGTGTCCTTCTATGGTGTGTGTGTGTGTGTGTGTGTGTGTGTGTGTGTGTGTGTTCTGCTTATGAGAAAAAAACACTGGACATGTGTCTGGGTCTGGTTTATTTCTCTTAGCATGATGACCTTTGTTCTATCCATTTCCCTACACTATTTATTTTTCAATATGAAAAAAAGAAAAGGGGGTGAGAAAAAAGAGAAAAAAAGAGGAAGAAAGAAAAAGAGAAAGGAAAGAAAATTAGAAGAGTGTCAACAAGATGGAGATGAAGGTATTTGCTGCCTGTTAATCTGTTACCTGTGAAAGGAAAAAATGCATATGACATTCACATGGGCACCATGGCATTCACATACATGTGTGTGTATACAAACACATATACACAACAAATAAATGTTAAAAGTTTTTACGTTAGAAGGGAGGGAGAGAAGGAGGAGGAAGGAACTTGTGGGAGGGACATGAGACATCAATTTTTTTTCTGTGCTGACTGTTATGTTCCTGAAGCCTCCAGAACATCCACTTCTTGTGTCCTGGAGGCATCTTCTCCCATCCAGCATCTGTCACAGCAAGTGCATCTGGGTTACATGTTTCTGAAAGGTCCTTGGAGTACACAGCCCCGACCTGGCTACACAGTACACGTGCCAGGTCTCTGGTTCTAAGGCAGTGAAAAGAAGGCCCAAACAGGAGGCGTGGTCTAGGGGCTTCCCCAGGCTTGATCTTGCCTTTAAGGTGGGCAGACTGGGGAACCCAGGGCCCCACAAAGTCTCAGGTTTCTCTGGTTCTGAGTACCTTCATTTCTGGGAACTGGCTGTGCTTTGGAAAGAGAGAAATGAGAAGCAAACCCTTTTGGGCCCCAGCATTCTCCCCCTCCTTTTCAATCTTCTTCCGCTGAGTCACAGTCAAGAGCCAGGCATCTCAGCCTCCCTAGGGCCACTGGCTGGGGCAGAATTCAGGGTCAGGTGAGGACATAGCATCTGAGACAGGCTATCTTTCCTGCCAGCATCCTCTGTGAGTGGTTCTGGGGCAGCCGAGGGCTGAGACCACCTCAGCTTAGGGGAGGGGAGCTGAGTTGCTTTATGTCCTGTCCATTCTGTTTCCTTGACACATGTTTGCCCCTCAAGCTTTTACTAAGTGTCAGCTGCATGTGTGCTGGATAGAGGAAGGTAGGTGGCCCTTAGGTCCCTTGTCTTTGGAGAGCTCATGGATGGAGACACAGACTCCTTCTGATTGTCCCCCAGTGAGGGACTCTGGGTCTTTAGGATTTCTCTTATCAGCAATGGGGACCCACACAGGTTTTTCCCTCCAGGGAGAGCTGGCCATATTATAATGCTTATCAGAAAACTGCATATATACCTCTGCACAGGAATGTACATGCACATGCATAAGCATGGGTGTGGCACTTGAACGCCAGTTGGAATTCATGATCATAGGTGTCCTTAGAGAACCTCTGTTGGGTGGAAACTGGGTCATAGCTGTGTGTGTGTGTGTGTGTGTGTGTGTGTGTGTGTGTGTGTATGTATGTATGTATGTACGTGCGTGTTATCCTGTCTCAGAGGCCCAACCACTTCTTCTGTGTCATGGTAGCCTTGGAAGCCCCAGCACATCACCTCCTTTCATGGAAAAGAAAGTTGAAACTGAGGGTCGGTCCCCTTTCTTGGCTTGCCTGGTGTCACACAGTGTTTTGGAGGGATAGGTCTGGGAGGGTGACTGCCCAGATCTCTGACATTTTTGGAGCCCAGCTGAGGACCAACCTCAGATCCTTCTAAGCTTCAGTGGCCTTTCTCCAGGATTTCCTGCTCTCTATACCTTTGCTAGGACTGTCCTGGCTAGTGTCCTGGACCCGTCCTCTCTCTTCTGAGTGAACCGGCCTCCCATTCTGTTGAAATGCTCCCCACCTTGCTCATCCTCTGAGATGTTCCTCTGACTCAAGACTCCTTCCTTCTAGCCTTTGTCCCCTTTATGTCCACCCACTAAGGCTAAGATTGGCCCATGTACCACTTTTTCCTGTCCCTTATATAAGAATTGTGTTGGGCTGGGGTAGGTAGCTCAGTGAGCAAAATGCTTGCAGTGCAGGCATGAGGACTGGATCCATATAAAAGCCAAGTGTGGCTGTGCCCTTTTATAATCCCAATGGCTGGGGAAGTGGAGACAGGAGGATTCCTGGAACTCACTGGTTAGCTAGTCTAACCTACTTGATGAGTTCCAGACCAGTGAGAGATCCTAATTCAAGAGAGGAGAGTGCCTGAGGAACGACTCCTAAAGTTGACTCCACATGCATGTTTACACACACACACACACACACACACACACACACACACACATGCACTCACGCACACGCATACACACAAGTATGATGAAAGCTGAGCTTTTTATGCACTGTGTAAGCAAATGAGTTAGCCTACCGTGTTCTCAAAGATGGCAGGAGGCATAAAGCTTCTGGTTTGGAAACAAAAGAGAGACCACCTCTATTTCACTGGGAACAAGGGCTCTTGGTGCTCACTGACCCGACAAAGGTACAGAAGTGGAAAAGAACTGTGGAGCTTAGTCTTCCAACTTCCTGCTGGGGCTCCTTAGCATCACTTCTAAAAAAGCTACACGCATTAAGGTCCTTGTCTCAGTGTGCTGGGGGAATGCAGGGAAGACATGCCTAGAAGGAGGCCCCAGGAAGGGCTGCAGAAGACATTTTAAACATTGTTTCACTTTAATTTTGAAATATTTGATCTGTCTAAGAATTTATGGTGAGGGGGATATTGAATTTTTTTCCCAAAATTATTCTGGTATTACTTGTTGGAAATTACATCTGGACGGTTACCATTCTCTCCTAACCTGCCTGAAACCTGTCATTTGAAGTACAGTCGAAACCTATAAAAATAGATTTCTGATAGATTTACAAAGATTGCAGGGGCATTACCAATACCAGGGACTCGATGCCCTGTGCCTGGTACAGTGAGACAAGCCCATAATCCACTCCTATGGTAACAGGGAAACACAGGCAGGGTCTTCTGCTCTGAGGCAGCAGACATTCGCCTGCAGCTGTCATGGAGGGTTTGATCTGCATTCTGAGAAGATTCCTTTCTGTGAAAACATTTAACACGACTTAATCAAAACTTCAGGACTAAGGATAGGCCTCATGGGTAGAGCACTGTCCTGGCATATAAAAGACCCTGGGTTCAATCTCTTTTAAAAAAAAAGTTAGATAAGAGAGCAAAATTTTAATTTTAAAACATCCTATCATTTGACATTATTATGTAACATGTAACTTACTGCTTCAGTTTTTGTTGCTACCATTGCTGTTTTTTGAGATAGCAACAGTATGCCAGGCTTCCTGGAACTCACTCTATAGCCCAGGCTGGCTTTATACTCATGGCAATCCTCTCGCCTCAGCCTCCCAAGTTATTTCCTTTTAATTAACTAATTATTAATTTCACATGTTTTTACATGTGTGTGTGAGCCCACATGTGGGTGGATATCCATGCATATGCATGCCGGTGTCTGTGGGGTCTTCATTGGTTTCTCGCTGCCTTGTTTTTGAGGCTCTGAGACTCTCCTGTCCTCTACCCTCCTAACACCGGACTCACAGGTAGGTCACTTCACCCTGTGGGCACGTCAGTGGGTTCTGAGCTCATGGAACTGCAGTCTTAGGTACTTTCCCTGCTGAGTCACTGTCCCAACCTGTTACTTCACTTCTAATAATCTCAAAAAAAAAAAAAAAAGCAAAACTATTTATTCATATGTGTGTGAGTGCCTGAGTGCATCTGTGGGCACTAACTATGTGTGCTCCACAGAGGCCAGAAGAGGGCATCCCTGGAACTGGAGTTCCAAGTGGCTGTGAGTTTACATGTGGATACTGGGAACTGAACCTGGGTCCTCTAAAGACCAGGATGTGCTCTTAACTGCTGAATTGTCTTCCCAGCCTCAATACCGTTTCTTTTAGAATTACTTTTTGGGGTTAGGGATGTAGCTCACTTGGTGGAATATTTGTCAAGTATGCCTGTTTGATACCCAGGACTGTATAAAGCCATGCATGGGGGCTGGAGAGATGGCTCAGTGGTTAAGAGCATTGCCTGCTCTTCCAAAGGTCCTGAGTTCAATTCCCGGCAACCACATGGTGGCTCACAACCATCTGTAATGAAGTCTGGTGCCCTCTTCTGGCCTGCAGACATACACACAGACAGAATATTGTATACATAATAAATAAATAAATTTTTTTTTAAAAAAAAGCCATGCATGGTGGCACATGCTTATAACACTCCCAACATGCAGGAGATGGGGCCCTGTCTAAATTAAACAGACACATAAATAAATAAATAAATAAATAAATAAATAAATAAATAAATATTGATCCTATGTTTAAAATACTTTCAATTTTGGTATTTTTCTTTTTTTAAAGTAAATTTTTATTTTTATTTTATGTACATTGGTTTATGTCTGTGTAAAAGTGTCAGATCCCCTGGAACTGGATGGAGTTATAGACAGTTGTGAACTGCCATGTGAGTGCTGGGAATTGAACCCGGGTCCCCTAGAATAACAGCCAGTGCTCTTAAGTGCTGAGCCATCTCTCCAGCACCTATATTTTTCATTTAACCTAACTTTTTTTTTTTTTTTGCTGTTGTTGTTTTTGAGACAGGATTTCTCTGTAGCAGCTTTGGAGCCTGTCCTAGAACTAGTTCTTGTAGATCAGGCTGGCTTCAAACTCACAGAGATCTGCCTGCCTCTGCCTCCTGAGTGCTGGGATTAAAGGTGTGTGCTACTATTGCCCAGTATACTATGTTGTTTTAACCTTGTAAACCATCACTGTCAAAAACAGTAATTACATGCAAATATTATAATAACTGGTCTTGCACATAATTATAATAACATGATCATGCTTTCTAGAATGAAAACAAGAACAACTACAGGGTGGGTAGAGAATGCATTGTGAGTTAAGCAAACTCTGTTTTCTTACTTAAACCTTAGACCTATCAGAGAACACCTAGACACAAATAATTATCGTGAAGTTCAAAAACCCTTGATATTGCCTGACTTTCAGGCTTATAAAAGCTGTCCATTGATAGATATTTTTATTGCTATACAAACATGTTTGTTAAGTAAGAGGCTAGCACATTTTTATTAGCAGTTCGTAGTTTGTGATTTTTTTTCAATATTTAGATTTGTATATTAGGACTCCTGCGTATCCCTTTGCCCAGAGCACAGCACACGCCAGGGCCTGTGGTACAGAGGGAAGGAGGGAGGTGTGTCGGCAAGTGCTTCGTGCTACAAAGGGAGCCCGAGCAAGTGCTCTTGGGTTCCTGATGAAGAGGAAGCTGAAGAGGTGGCATGGGGCCCAGAGAGCAGATCTCAGAGAAGAGTGAAATGATCCGATTTACAATTTATTTAGGAATCCCCGTAAGGCAGATGATGGCACTGTCCTCAATTTACGGGGTGGGGGTGGGGAGTTGGGGGAGCGGGGAGACTGTTTCAAGGATGTCCAGACCTGATGGTGATCTGGCCCTAGAAACACCTAGCAAGTCCAGCAGCTTTGTCACCCACATGGAGTGAGCCTCAGGTCAGGTTCTCCACAGCAAGCTCTCTCTGGCCATGACCAGCCTGCCCAGGGACAGGAAGCAGGGCTCCAAGTGGCAGAGAGTGTAGCACCCCCACTTTTGTCTGCTGCACTAGACACCCCAGCAGCTCCAAAGTTCCACAATGGGGAACTGTGTCCTGGGTCACCCGTACTGCCTTTTTTTAAACAAGGGTTTGGAGATCTCTTCCTTATAGACCACCTCATAGCTGCCCAGCCCCTGCCCTGGCCTTCAATCCCAGGACCAGCCCTGGGGTGGGGCGGGGCATGGTTTTCTCTGAAACATACAGATGGGTAGGTTACAGGTTGGTGCTGGGGGGTGGGGAGGGAGAGCGATGTGTAGATGTGAGTGGAGAAGCAGTTAGTTCCCTGTTCAGAACTGAAAACCGAGATACCAGAAAGCAGATGCTCACTCAAGACTGCCCAGGGATGCCAGGAGAGCCCTGGATGGCTTGACACTGAAGCTGGGCCTGCTCTAAGGTGCAGGGATCTGAAGATTGGGCCAACGCCGACCTGGAGGCTTCCTCAGCAAGACCTGGCATTGCTGACCTCACCTTGAAGCCCTGCTTTCTTTTACATTCCTCTTTCCTCTGAGCTGGTGGTGTGCTCATGTCTGACACCCTCATTTACCTGTGCACATGCACCCCCTTTTTCTGCTGTTCACGCCTATCTCTAGTTGTTCACTGTGCTCCAGGTTGGACACTAGATACCCTAGAGGCCACACCAGATCTGAGCCTTCCCTAGGAGAGCCCTTAGTATGATGGCGGAGTTGAAGGGAATAACTTCAGTCAAGGAGGGCTTCCTGGAGGTGGGTACCTAAGCTGAAGCTTTGACACTCTGTCTCTTCCCCAAGGCCACTGGATGTCCTCTGAGTCTTTTCCTTGAATGGCTATCAGGTTCCAAGAAGTGTCTCCGTCTCTGCATTGCTGGTTCCAAGAACCACAGATCCTGGCAGCATTTGCCTGGCATTCTTTCTCAGAGCCTACTTAGGTTTCTAGACTCTGAGGACAGGGAGAGTTGGAGGTGGAGAAGGGAAAGAGAGAGATGACTGTTGACAGAGAAGACCCTCATGAACTAGACATTGGGAGGTGGCCCTAGACTGTCAGGCAGGAGGGGATAAACACGCTATGGTTGGGCCTAGGAGGTCAATGAAGTGAACTGCCCTATCTCCTGGTCTGCCATGTGCCCAGGCCTTGGAGTTCTCCCTACACAAAGGAAAATGATTCCCTGGGGTGGGGGAGGTGTCCGTCACTTCCTCCAGCTTGCCATACTCCACTCGCTGTGCCACTAGCCTGGTCCCTACCATTCTGTCCCCCAGGGAATTGGCCCTCAGAGGAGGCTTTCATCAGAAAACATCTAGAGGGACAGGCCAGGAGACAGTATGGCAAGTTCTCAGCAGTGAAGAGGATGGGAGCAGGAATTTCAAGGGCCTGGAAAGAACATGACACCTTCACTATAAATCTTTTTATAATGTCTCTTTGCCTTCTTGGAACTGAGTAAGTCACCCCCCTCCTAGTCCCCCAGCAAGTTTGGTGGCTGACTGGGGTCAGGGAGAGACAGGCCCCGATGGGTGTGCAGAGGCAGTCCAAATTCCCTCAAGGTCAGTTGGGCCTCTCCTCTGGGTGTCTTCCACCCACTCCACCTCTGAGCTGGCACCCGGCCTGCCCACTCGCCTGGGACCTGCCCGAGCACATTGGGCAACCAGTTCCTGAGAAGCGTGGAAAGCTGTTTGGTTTAAAATTAACTCCCCCGCGCACCCTCCTGCCCGCCCTCCTCAGAGTTCTTGGAAGAGGCGCTCTGCTCTTCCTGGGAAGAGGCCTCTAGCCACAGCTGCTATGGTTCTGGCGAAAACACCTCACCCAGGGTGGGGGCGGAGCTGCCTACACTATGCCTTCTCTGCCCTCCACAGGTAAATGGCTGAGACCCAGGAGAGAAACCGGGGACAATCAAGTTGCTAGAAAGGGAGTGCTGGTGTCCCCAAAGCCTACATCTCCCAACTCTGATACTGACTGGCTGACTCCAAGTGAAAAGGTACAGGGCTATGCAGATCCAGCCTGGGCACCTTTTGGGTAGGTCACAGAGCAAATGGATCCCACAGACAATAAACCCAGAATTTTGGCCTATGATGAGAATGTGTATTTCATGAAATTAAAAACAGCCTGGTCAGAGCCACCCAGCTTTGCCTGTTAAAGCTGAGCCTACCCTCTCAATGCCAGACTGATGACAGCAAGATCCCAAGGGTGCAGGCACCCAAGTGCCAGGATTAACAGTACACCCTCTTCCTGCGGCCTCTCCATCTTTTCAGGCTACCACGGGAAACATCTCCATCTGGATAGGCCTTCATGTCTCTGAGCTTTGAGGAAATGTTTCCTGAGGACCTCTCTCTTCTGTGGCTCTTCCTACCAAACTGGTCCCTGAAAGGAGCTGAAGAAAATAAAGGAATGTTGGCCAAGGGGAAAGGTCAGCACACATGCGAGCACACACGCACACACACACACACGCATGAATGCATACACTGATGTGCTCAGTGGGAAGGGTAAATGCTTCTTGGGGGAGGCTGAGAGCCTTAGCCTAACACAGGCTAGAACTGAACTCCGGATATCTGGTAGAAAGAGAGCCCATGTCTGGTGACAGGAAGTATCTGGTCTGGTTTATTGGTGCTAGGGCTGGGGAAAGTCCCCAGAGCAAGGTTCTGACTCTGACCGTGGAAAGCACTTGTTAGATGCTATGCCCCCTTCAACCATACCATTGGGATATCTCTGGGGACAATAAGTTCCTGTGTGGGTGGAACAGTTCTGGAGGGGTTGTAGTAGCCCTAAGTCTTCCCAGCCTTCAGAAGCTGTGCCATGGACTCTGCTTGCTTTGACCAGGCTTGGGTCATGGAAGCCATTGTCTTTCCACTGAGCAGGCAGCTTTTGGCCTCCTTCTGTACTCAGCCTGCAGCATCTCCCGCCCAGAGATTAGTATCGGCTTCCATGTGCTTGGCTTTTCCCCAAAGTCAGGCCCAGTCACTCTCCACTTACCCTCTGGTCTGCTGTCTGGCCAGAATTAACCCTCCAGGGAACTCCTCTAGCTTGTGTCCCAGACACAGATCCCAATCCAGCTGCCCTACAGTGACCACTGGGGTGTCCCCTAGTTGGCTGGCTGTATTTCCCCACTGAGCCAGAGAGGGGTGGGGAGGCCCCACCCATGGAGTGTAAACCTGCACCAGATTAAAACTGGTCTAACAGGTTGGTGTGAAAAGGGCTGCTCTGGCCTGCTTAGGCTCCCTTTGTAAAGGGAGATATCCTCAGCGACCAAAGGACCAGACGCCTGATTCGCAGACCCTTGGTGCTGTATAGCACTTGATTTCAGGCCCCAGACCCCTGGCCCTTCACTTCACCACAGACACCTAGGGTAGGGGGGTTTCCATCTGAGAGTGAAGATAGCCCGTCATGGCTTCAACTCCATTCTAGGAGGATCTGCTCAGACAGCAAGTTAAATGCTGAACTTAGGTTCAGGGGCCCTTGGGGCCAAGGGAATGCTGGGTGACTCAGTAATCTTGAATGAAACATCTTAGCAAGACATTAGCCAGTTAGATCTGCTGACAAGAAATACCTGGGTGGCTTTGTAGTACCTGCCCCCAACCATTCCAGAGGCACTGAGTCCAGAGAGGGACACCACATAGGCCCACTCTCCAAACCCATCTTCCTGTGGCAGGGCAGAATCTTCCTGGGCCTAGCTCCAGCACTGCCCCCCACCCCCACCCCGGCCAAGCCCTGCTGAACATCTTTACTCTTCAGAGTTCAAGGCGTTGGCAGGCGAGTCTTCAGAGACAGGGCAGAGTAGTAGTTACACGAATAAGTCAAGGCTTGTGGCCCTGAACTAGCCATTGCTTCTCTCTAAGCCAGTGGTTCTCAACCTTCCTAAAGCTGCAACCCTTCATACAATTCCTCACATTGTGATGACCCCCGACCATACAGTTATGTTCATTGCTACTTTATAACTGTAATTCTGTTACTGTTACGAATCGTAATGTAAATATCTGTGTTTTCTGATCATCTTTGGCGATCCCTGCGAAGGGGTTGCAACTCACTGGTTGAGAACTGCTGCTGTAAGCTGTACTCCTTCAGCTGGAAACAGGGACAACCTCTGTGAGTGTGCAGGGCTGGAGTGAGAACTAATGGGGATGCCAGGCTGTGGTACGCCTTAATCCCAGCACTCAGGAGGCCAAGACAGGCGGATCTCTGTGAGTTCGAGGCCAGCCTGGTCTACAAGAGCTAGTTCCAGGACAGGTTCCAAAGCTAAAGAGAAACCCTGTGTTGAAAAACCGGAAAAAAAGGGGGGGGGAATGATTGACATCCAAAGTTGCCACCCTTGCCTCCTCTAGTTTCCTATGGCATCCCCTGTGAATCTTCTCACTGGCAACGTGTTTTGAGCCATCATGGAGCCATCCACCTAGAATGCTTTAGAAACGAGCATCAGAGCTCAATACAGCCTGCTAGACCCCGAGTTGGTCCGCCAGCTAGAATAAATTCAGTCATGGCCCCCTTTGCCCTTCCTACTCCATCCTGGATTCTAGGCCTGTTTCTGCCTTAGAGCCATTGTGCTGGTTGTTCCCAGGATCTGGCACAGTCCTTGCCCACGACATCTATAGGACTGACCCCTGTTCTTCACTCTGGTAGCCAGGTTCACTGCCATGCTACTCAGACATGACCCAGACCCTCTTGGCTGTGGGGTGACCCCACACCTAAGGCCGTTCTCTGCCCCACCTCCTGCTGTGTCTTTCTTCACCCACTGAAAACTTGCCCATGTGTTCCTTGTTTACAGCCTCCCTTGCACTACTGACACATCCCATGAGGATGGAGGCCGGCTCAGTGACCAAAGAGCATATGTGAAGGGACCCAGTCAGTAAAGGGTTACTGTTAATTACTATTTGGATATTGCACAGGGTCCAGCATGCCCACCTCATCATGGCTCACCCTTCCCCCTAGCTAGTGCCAACAGGGTTGCCCTTTGGAGTAACCCAGGACCATCAAGGGGTGATCGCACTGGTCAGCTACTTTTCCCTTTCTGTTAGGCTTGGGCCTCTGACTTGGGTCTGGGGTCCAATGACATGTTTTCTGCTGTCCCTATACCCAGGCAGGTATTGCTGTTCCTCTCATATAAAGACTGAAATGTTAGTTGTTGGCAGCCCCTTCTCAGGAAAGAGGTAGACACTGGCATGAGGTAAGCCAGGCGCAGCCCATTGCCAGGACTGCTCCAGTGCTTTCAGCAGGCAGAGACAGGTAAAGAGAAACCACTGTCCAAGCTGCCACCCGGTTGCCTAGCCTCATCTCACAGAGCCGCGTGGGGCAGAGGTGCAGTTAGGTGAGTGTTTTTCTGTACTGAACTCTCTGCGTGGCCTCAGCCAGCCCCTGCTCCTGGTATTTGAATCCAGAGTAGCATTTGGACCCCACTCCTAGGGAGTACAGAGTCCTCACACAGACTTGCACCTGGCAGGCATTCTTAGGCAGTCCCTAGTGTGAAGAATGGGGTTCTCTCTGCTTCCTCTTGTTATAGCAGCCAACTGTCCAGGTTGAGGCACCAGGCGTGGAAGGCCTACCTCTGGCCCCTATGAGCCCACTACTTTCCCACTAAATGACTCAGACCTGGGGGGTGGAGGGCAACAGGGATTACCTCACACATTTTGGGAATGAAAAGGAGGTTGAGATCAACGTTGAAGAAAAGGCGCTACCAGGGCCATGATGCACTGTTGGCCACCACAGTCAGCATAAGTTTTTATTAGCTCCCACCAGCAACAGAGAAGGTGTCAGACCAAAGAGATGGACTTGGGCACTACTCCTGGTTTTTAAAATATTATCCCTCCTTCATCTACCTCTTGTTCATTCTAGTCCAATGTCATTCCTTTAAAAAAGTATTATTTTCTTATGTGTGTGTTTCTGGGTGTGTATATAGGTGCACAGAGGCCAGAAAACGGCATCAGTTCCATTGGAGCTGGAAGCTCTGAGTCTTTGAAAGAGTAGCGAACATTCTTGACCCCTGAGCCATCTTCCCAGCCCCCACAGTGTCATTCCTCTTCTTTGTCGTGACTGTCTTCTTGTCCTCAGTCCTGGGCTTCCTTGATTCTGTTTTTTCCTTTACATCATCTATATCAAGATGCTGTTTCTCATAGCTTTCTGCTCACGACCCACCATTACTGGCCTCCTGTAATTTGCAACTTCTAATGGTCTCAGGACTAAGAACATATCCCAAATTGCTTCCAAAATAAGGCTTAGAGGGCCATGAGCACAGTTTAGAGGAGCTTTTGTGGGAGGCCCTCACACACTGCCAGAGAAAAGATCATGCCATATCAGGATCCCAGCAGTCTAAATATTCCCAAGTCAGACCATCAACCCTGGACAACGTTTCCATCTTAATTATATTTCTGATGTACAAGATCTTGACAAAGAGGGTCCTCTGACCCCAAACAGCCTGAGCAAGGATTCTGACCTCCCCACCCCCCCGACCAGACTCTACCAGCTCATTAATCACTACCTTTGTCAGCTGATCTGCCCCACTGCCTGGGAAGCGCTCTCTCAGGTATCATGTGAGGAATCCTCATACCTAGTGCCTTTCTTTCCACTGCGCTTTCTCCTTGCAAGGACTGGCGGCCTGAGCTTTGCGACTCCTTCTCAAGTTATCACCCTCCTTCCATGCCCACTTACACACTGAATAGATATTTCCTCATCATACACCTCTTGGGCTTGGAGCTCTTCTGCAAACCACTTCCCACATACCCAGCAGGGCAATGGATAGCACCCTAGAAGGCATGCCAGTAGACCTTCACCTCCTGTCTCTCATTTCCCAAGGGGAACAAGGGGGAAGGCAACAAGAAAGGCAGCTCTCTGTTACCTGCACCCCCCAGTTCCCTGGCAGAGACTGCTCAGTTCTGTAAGGTTCTGAGCTTCGGCTTTTCCCAATGTGGAACTGGACCGCGATAACGGGAAGAAAGAGAGATAAACTACCTGCAACACCAGATGACCCGCGGAAGGCTTCGTAAATGGAAGGCATAATTTTATTATCAGTACAGAAAAATCAGTGGAAGAGAAACTACCAAACTGGCTTTTGTGCTATAATAATTGTTTTATAAAGTCTCGTTAGGTATGCATTTCTCCCTCACTTACATGTGGGCAACTTCCTGGGCAGGAAGCAGACACAGAAGAGCTGCTGCAGCAGCCCTAGCCAGCATCCCCTTCCTTACCCAGAGCGTGCCCTCCGCAGGGGCTGCAACACAGAGAAGCCAGCTCTGTGAAGCCACAGCATTGCCCCGGGAAGAGATGAGTGTGAGCTCTGTGTTTCTGGCTCCCGTTTGTCTGGTTACCCAGCCTCCCAAAGAGGTAGGGAAAAAAGGGAGTGGGCACATTCATATGCAGGTGATTAGGGCCAGGGCATTCAGGACTACTTTGGGCCCAACAAGATATCTGGGGATGGGGGTCTCCACAGGGAAGAACCAGGGCTGGGGATCTTTGGCTGACTCAGGCCTTAGGGCAGAGAAATGGAATGGCTCATGCCATTAATCCACCCCCAATCCCCACAATGAAATAAATAAATAAATACTGTTTAACTGTGTAGCCCCCTCCCTCCCAGCCTGGCCTACTTCCCCACGAGGGGCTGGCACCATCAACCTCAGTTCCTCTGGCTGATACTCTCCCAGAAACAGATTGGCTGCTCTACAGATGGGTAGGGGGCCTGCCCTACCCAGCAGATGAAGAAACCAGGGCTGGGAGAATATACAGAGTTTAGGTGGTTAGGATACGCTAGTGAATGGAGGCCTGGGTCCAGCCTCCAGGGTGAGATGAGGTCCTGCCTGTCTCTCTCTGCTCTGACATATGGCTCACCACAAACAGCCACATGGGACCTGGAGGCACTGACCTCAGAGTTGTGCGACAACCCCTCTTCCACCTGCTTTGTTCTTGCAGGCACCAGGGTGACCGAAGAAGGGACAGCAGGAACCCAAGTCCAGCTGGGGCTTGTGTCCCCTCCAGGCTATAGAGCAGGGTGCCTGGCCCCATCAGAGTTGGAAGGGGTACTGTCGGAGGTAGTCGGCCATGCGCCGGGGCAGCGGTAGGCAGTCCACATCAGCCACCAGACGGTTGATGACTAGGCGACACAGATGTTGTAAGCTGCGGGCACTGCTCCTGCGCACAAAGGGCTGCACCAGTTTTAGATGCACAGCAGTAGCCATGGGGAGAGGCAGGGTTGAGTCACCAGGTGCATCTTGTTTAGGCACAGGCAGGGCTGGGGTGGGAACAGGATCCGGGCTGTCACTCCGGGTGTCAGCAGCACAGGAGGCCACATAGTGCTGCACGAGGCTGACCACATCTGGGAAGGCCAAGATTCGAGGTCTGGACAAGCAGTTGGAGTCCAGTCGGAAGCTAGAATCAGCATACTCAATGCGCACATTGGTGGGGCCACGGGTAGTTTTGACCGACAGCGTGAACAGGTAGCTGGGGTGGGTACTATCTCGTACTAGGAATGTACCCTCTGGCATCTTCTGTAGGTGTTGCCGGGCCTCACTGGCTGTAATGGAACCCCAATACCATCCTAGACAAGCAGAGAGGAAGCCAAGGGACTGGTCAAAAATTACCTAAAGGTACCAACCCGAGGTATGCCAAGATGGAGAGTCCCTTCACAGTTCCCTGGACAGGGATGTAGTTCTCCCATCAGACTTAGGGGCAGGGCCTTCCCAGATCAGAGTCAAAATTCCAAGAGCATAGTTTCTTTATAGACTTCCCAGAACAAGGTCTGTCTCTCCCCTGAGACTTACCAGATTCCCGAAGGTAGGAGAACGTCTTGGCTATACACAGCAGATCCTCCTCAGGGTCTAGCACCTTTGGTTCACTCTCTGACTGGATAGGAGTCTCCTCTGCTACCTCTTCTGGGAATGCCCCAGTGGGCAAGGGCTGCATGGCTGACCCAGGCAGCTCCAGAGACTGGGCCCACAGAGGCCGCTGCCCAATTCGCTCCACAACCAGCAAAGGACAAGATCTAAAGTAGGCAGAAAGGTGACAGAGGTCTCACATATTCTTCATTTTTAAAAAACCCTTTGATTGCTTCCCCCAAATATATAGATTTAAAACATCAAAAACAAAAACGGTCTCAATATGTAGCTCTAGTTGGCCTGGAACTTGTTATATAGACCAGGATGACCTCACATTCACAGAGATCCACCTGCTTCTGTCTTCCAAATGCTGGGATTAAAGGGGTGCACTACGACATCCGGCTTGTATATACAGGTCTTTCCTTCTTGTTTTTCGGGTGCTGGGAATTGACCTCAGAGGCTTACACATGCTAAGCAAGTGCTCTACCACTGAGCTGTACATACCCATAACCCCGGTTTCATAGGCCCCTCTCTCAGAAGGTTCTTTTCTACCCTCCTGCATTTACTGCATATACATTAACCTTCATCTGGTATCACCAAAATCACAGGCCACTCCCCATGAGCATTTTCAGCATTCCTACCACAAGAACAGGGGATCTGTCAATGCAAAAACTATCTCCCAGTTGAGCTCTGACTGAGGTAGCCTGTCAATACCACTGTATCTCATAGAGAAAGCCTAAGGTTACATGGTAGTTTCCTGTCAATGGAAGTATCTGTTGGGAGGACCCCAGTCCACACTGGCTAGGATTTCAAGACTTAAACAAGCTTTTACCCATACTTGCCAGATTCCCGTCTTGGGCTCTGCTCCTCGCAGGCAAGGAGAGATAGTGGCCTCTAAAGGCACTGATGACTCTCATCTCTCATAAATATGAGCACCCACCAAAGGACAGAACACTCAACCTACATTCCTGACTCCGCCCTGTCAAGTCAGCCCTGCTATGTTGTGTGGTTTTGTGTACAGTTTGCTCTTGTCTGGGCTGTCATTTCCCCTCCTTCCAGATGAGCATTTACTTGCCCTGAGGGGTTTGGCAATTTAGAGAGGTGGGGTTAGGAGAACTAAAATGACTAAAATTCAAGGGGAAGCCCACCCAGGTGGTGATTCAGGGGCCCTGCTTCCTGAGGAAGAAATTTAGACTTTCTCTTATTTCTAATAAAATATGTGCCCATGCCTCAGTTCTGTGTCTAGGCCCCTGTTGGATCTCAGGACCTCAAGATAATAAAACCCTAGGCTCTGCCCACACTTGCTGTGGGAAGGCCATTTGTAAACAAGGGGTGGTTAGGAGCTGGTGGCAATCAGCAGGGACAGAAGCCAAACCTGACAGTGTAAGTGGTGTTTAGAAGGTCATGGTCCTGTGACCACTCATGAGAAGGGGTGACTGGCTCTGCCTGCCAAGGGTTTTTCCACATTCAGACAGTCTGAGTGTGCTGTGAGAGCACTGGCATCCCACTTAGAGAGCAAGAGGCAGAATTTTGAGGTGACCTGCCAGCTGTGGCTCATAGCCAATCCAGGTACCATCTGAGAGAATGTGGGCAGCTAGCCAGTCATTCCACAAGCTCTGTGGTAAGTGAGGCCTTCTTGCACAGTCCCACATGTGTGTATAGTAGGCACTTCTGGACATAGTATAGTGTCTAGGTGTAGCATGACTGCGTTCCTCCCCTCAGGTTGCTGGGGAGAGACTATATATCTAAGCATGGGAGTGTCTACCACTGTGTCATTATGGTGGGGATGAGGACTGGTGTGTTCCAAGAACCTGTGTGTGCATGTTTTGGAATCTAGCCATTAAGTCTGCCTGAGGACACATGCCAGTGAGATGAGCCAAGCCCAGGGAGGTGGGATACACACACATCTGTTAAAGATGTTGTTTCCCTAATATCCAACACTGTCCCTGAGGTTCCCAGGGGTCTTCAGTGAAGTCAAAGTCAAAGAAGCTGTGGGGACCCAGAATGGAGGAGGGGGCCATCCAAGAAGGAAGACAGTGTGTGGGTCTGCTGGGGAGTCCAAACTTCAGTTCAAAGAATGAAGAAACATGGGAGGAACTTCCCAGCACTTCCATGTCTCTCCGTGAGACCCAGGACTGCTTAGAGCAAGGGCTCTTCAACTCGGCCCATCTTCCACTCTCCCTCACTTGGCACCATACCCACGTCAGTTAAATAACTGTCACGGGACCACCGCCCAGCTGTACCTGACTTTGTAATACACACACATATGTATTTCCTCTCCTAGCGTTTCCTGAATTCTTGACTGATCAATGACCTAAGGGCACCATGAAACAGAGTAAACAGGTGTGCCAAGACCATTCAGCTGGGGCCAAGACTTTGTCTTATCAAAGCCCCACTGCCACTACAGTCCCATTTTCCGTGTCTTTGGGAAACCTTGGAGAAGGCAAGCGAAAGTCACACTGAGACCTCGATCTGGGCTAAAAAGAGATGTGTGGGATGCTCCTAACGGTGTTGGTTATTAGCCTTGGGAGAGTCAAAGACAGGCTGGTTTCCCAAAAGCCTAAACGCTGACCTAGAACAGAGCAACGGACACCTGAACACAGAGGGATCTAAGGGCTGGTCACCGATAGGTAGGAAACCAGAAGGCTAGGTAAGCTCTGAGGAAAAAAAAAGTCTAGACTGGTAAACTCCATTCCGGAGGACCTCTTACAGTTGTCGCCAGTGAGATCTCAGGAATGGGGGCTCCTCCCACCGCTCCCCAGCCCCGTTTCCCTATCCATACTACTAAGTGTGTGTGTGTGTGAGAGAGAGAATGTTGGGGGGGGGAGGTTCCTACGCGTACCACTCGAGGTCCTCTCGTACTCCATCACCTCCAGCCGGTCAAGCCCTCCCAAATCCTGCAGCTAGCTCGAGGCCTGTGACCTCCTCTGCTTCCCGCACGGGGCAAGGGCAGGGAGAGAGCTGCACTTACCCCTGTACGCAAAGGACCATGTCCCAGAGGCAACGGCGGCTCGAGAGTCGGGGATCGGCGGGACGGAAGCAGAAGGGAGCCAGTGGGTGTCGAGGGCGCGAAGGTCAAGGTCCCGGGGCGCGCTGGCGAGGAGCACGGACTGAAAGACTCTGGAGCTAGCAGGCTGGAAGGACGAGGGGGACGGGCTGGGAGGGCGGGGCGGGGCCAGGCGCCTCCTAATCTTTTGTCCGCTGCGTACCAGCCCTTCCCGGAAGCCGCATCTTCCTAGAACCGCAGGCTTTGCGGTGGCCGGGAGGGGAACAGGGGCGCTGGCGTATAAGGCTTTGGACTGCGAAAGGAAACACCTTTGACAGATTTCCAAGAACTTTCCAGGAAAACTGGGCGGGAGCTCCAAGACTTGACCAATAACAGCGCTGGAGGTGGAGCCGAGCAGCTGGTCGGGCCAATTGAAGTGCGTCGACCCTGGACTGACGTGCTGAGTGAGGCGGGACTTAGAGACCGGTAGAGAGAATACTGGGTTGGGGCCAAGTTAGAAAGAAGGGTGCGACTCTGGCAACTCGAAGCCAGATCGCCTTCTTTTCCTCTGCTTCTTTGGTGATGGGTGCGCTTATCTTCCCGTGGAACTACAGCGCGGGGCAGGGTCTGGGCCGGTCCTCCTAGCTAGCCGCTCCTAGCTGATCGGACGTGGTATTAGGACTCCCTATTAGGTGTCGCTTACAGCAGGACACTGTGTGTGGAGTTGCCGGGAGGTAGGTGGCGTGGTGTGAGATCTGGAGAGAGACTTAGGGAGAGGCGCGGAGTGCATAAGTGGGCCAAGGAAATGAGCAGGTCTACTGTGGTCAGCACAGCTAAAAGGATTCAGGCTACATCTAATCTTTTGTATCAAATGAGTCCATCCGGTCCGTGCCTGATCTCTGAATGGACCTCCAGTCATGGAAATTATCCCCCTGAGGAGGTAAATGGAGACAGTCAGCTCCCAGATAGCCCCAGTCTATGGCTTAGTGAGGCACAACCAAATGCTGTGAGAACAGAGTTCAAACAAAGGGAAATAGTTTGAGGATAGGATCAAAGAGAGGTAGGGGACAGAACAATGACACTGCTCTCTTGAAAAACAAAAGAACTTGCTATGTTTTATTCCCAGTAACTCACCAGGGAGAATTAAAAAAAAAAAAAAAAGAAAGAAAGAAAAGAAAAGAAAAAGGATCCAGACTGGCCTGGAACTCAGTAGGTAGACCAGGTTATTCCCTAACTTCCAGGTACAGGCTTTCAGTGTGGGATTACAGGCTAAGTCATCATGTCCAGTTTATAAAGGACTATGGGGTCTATTGAGAACATCCTCCAAAACCTTGGTCCAGGATATGGGGAGATGAGATCTGGAGAGCCAGTAGCGTCCACTACTTCTACACCCATCATGGTACAGTATGTGTGTCTCTTCCCTCCACACATGTCACTCCACCCAGCTTCCTCAGAAAGGGTGGCTACAAGATCTTTGGCAGGGTGACAGGTTTCTGGCAGTGCGTAGAATCTTGAATAATAATGTCTGGGTTTTCCCCAGCACAGATAAGGCTCTGGGTGCCCCACCCAAGATAGGGAGCTGAAGATAAAACTCTGTGAAAGGGGAAGAGTCAGAAATGACTCCAAGGGACCCAGTTCTCTATATCTGCCTTGAAGGGCGAGCAGGGCTTCAGGTTAACCCAATCAGGGCTCCCAGAGAAAGAAGCCAGTTTCTTGGAATATGGTGGGGGTGGACCTCCCTGTATGGCTGCTAACTCTTCAGTAGGAACTATCTATTGCCACATTGCTATGAAGATAAGGGGATCTCACAGGTGTCACGCAACCAAGCTGTAATTTTTCTTTTTAAAATGTGGTGTGTGTGTGTGTGTGTTCATGTGTTTGCAGGTGCCATGGCACTCACGTGAAGTCAGAGGACACAGCCATGTGAGTCCCAGGGCTCCAACTAAGGTTGTCCAGCTTGGTGGCAAGCACCTTGATGTGCTGGTCTGTTTCACTGGCCCCCAGTGCTGTGATTTTGAACTTGGATTTTTATGATGCACATTTCAAGTACTCTACCCTAAGATGATGTCCCTGCCAGTTCACTGTGACTACTGAACACGCACCATATGCTAGACACCCAGAAAATTCCAGTTTTATTCTGCAGTCATAACTACCAAGACAATGCCATCTCTTATATGAGGAAACCAAGGCACAAGTTACAGTGTGCCTTTGATCGTATGACTACCAAGTAGTGGGCTGCAACCAAAGCCCTACAACCTTCCACAGACTTCTTTTCTAGGTCAAGGTAGCCTGCAAACTCCTTGACATCCTTCTCTGTCCTCACTCTAGTCTGTATCAGAGCTCCTGGCTTGAAAGTATCTTCTATAGAGGTCAGGGATTAGAAAGTTCTGGGCAAACCCTAAGCGGTTTGGCTCCCCAATAGTCTTTTGTGGATTTGACAGTGTTATGTATCCACTTGTGTGCTGGGAACCGTGGTGTGGCCCTGTCCAGCCCAAACTGCCCATCTACTTGCTTCACTCAAGCTTTGCGAATAACTGGCCATTTCCCTATTACCTCTCCAGTCCCTGACTGCGTCCCTGACTGCGTCCCTGACTGCTGGGCCCACACTGCCACCTAGTGGCGCTCCTTCTTAAGACCTCATTAGCCAAATATCCAGAGGTCGTTATTTCTAGTGTATTCCGTCCCAGGCGTCCCAGGCGCTGTATGGATTCCTGTCCCTACAGGACACTTTTGCCTTCCCCCTTCCAGAAAAATCACAATATGGGTCACAAGAATACACAGAAATATTCCCTTAATATCTGGCTTCTATCCTTTCACCATGAAGGTTTCCTTTCATCAAAAGATAGTTGTGGTGGGGAGCAGGGACAGCCCTCCACCAGGCACTTACTGGATGGTCTATTGGTCACTGTAAGCTATTTCAAAGGTCCCAGTCTCTGTTACCTTGACCACAACTACTACAAAGGGCTAAGTGGCAGAGTCTGCTGCTCTGAAGCCAACCTGCCCACACACATCCTATGTTTTGAATCTTTCTATCAGTGTGAAAGGGACATGATTCCAGGTGGCTGCTGCAGCACAAGCATCGAGAAGAAGCTACATAGTCTGATTTACCTGGGTTAAATGAACAGGTGGAAAACCTCCGTTTATGATTGATATGGGAAATCTATGTGTTTATATAATCATAGATATTTACATTCAGATTTTTATTAATGTGCGTATGTGTGTGCACGCACACATAGGTAAACATGCCACATGGTGGATGTGAAGGTTAGAGGAACTTTGTGGAGTCTGTTCTCTCCTTACATCTTTGCACACTTACTCACTGAGCCATCTCACTAGTCCAGGAAGGGCTTTTTTTTTTTTTTTATGAGACTACTTACTTTATATACTTCAGTGTGTATACTCTGTAGCAAGCAAGTTTGACTTCTATGAAGATAAATTTTAACAAAAATACAGTTTATGGTGGCTCACATCTGTAATTCTAAAACTTGGGAGGTTGAGGCAGGAAGCTCAGGAGTTGAAGGTCATCCTTGTCTACTTCTCAAAGAAAAAATTTAATTCTTTCTGAAATGCCCAGGAGTGGGTTCATATGGTGGTGTTCTTTGTTCTCATCATTACTTAAAGGAAAGCTTAAACAATGTCGGGAACCCTCGATGTCCTCAAATTCCCTGAGGCGGGGACCCACTTAGGTGGCACCAACCTTGACTTCAGATAGAGCAGCCCATCTACAAAAGGAGAAATAATGGTACCTGCATCATGAATTTGAAGAGGACCTGGGAGAAGCTGTCCCTTGCAGCTCAGGCTATTGTTGCCATTGAGAACCCTGCTGATGTCAGCATCATCTCCTCCGGGCACACTGGCCAGCGAGCTCTGCTGAAGTTTGCTGCGGCCACTGAAGCACTCCAATTGCTGCCACTTCACTAACCAGATCCAACCAGCCTTTAGGGAGCCTTAGCTTTTAGTGGTGATTGATCTTGGAGCTGACGTCACATCAGTCCCTCACAGAGATGTCTCATGTCAACCTGCCCACCACTGCTTTGTGCAACACAGACTCTGTGGACATTGCCATCACCAAGCAACCACAGGGGAGCTCACTCAGTGGGTTTGATGTGGTGGATGTTGGCCCCGGAAGTACTCTGCATGCATGACACTATCTCCAGTGAGTACCTTTGGGAGGTTATGCCTGATCTTTACTTCTACAGAGACCAGGTGAAACTGAGGAGAAGCAGGCTGCTGCCAAGAAAACTGTGACCAAGGAGGAATTCCAGGGTGAATGGATTGCGCCAGCTTCTGAGGTCACTGCCACTAGCCAGAGGCAGCAGGCTGGTCTGAGGGTATGCAGGTGCCCCCTGTACCCATACAGAAGTTCTCTCTTGAAGGCTGGAGTGCCCAGGCAGCCACTAAGAGCTGGTTAGTAGCTCCCACAGTGCAGGCCACTGAGTGGTTGGAGTCACCACTGAGTCCAGAGCGGCTCTGAAAACACCTGAGCAAAGGTAAATATGATGGAAGGGAAATAAAGGTTTTATTTTATTTTATTTATTTATTTTTGGCTTTTTTTTTTTTGAGACAGGGTTTCTCTGTAGCTTTGGAGCCTGTCCTGGACCTCACTCTTGTAGACCAGGCTGGCCTCGAACTCACAGAGATCTACCTGCTTCTACCTCCCAAATGCTGGATTAAAGGCGTGTGCCACCACTGCCTAGCGGAAGGAAAATAAAGTTTTTAAAAGCCAACAAATAATAAATGAATAAATAGATGCATGAATGAATGAATAAATAAATAAAACAATCAGACTAAAACACAAAATTACAAAACTTTTAGGGTACTTAAAAATCTAGCCCTGCTTTGTTTTGATTTGTTTTCAAGGCAGGGGCTTTGGAGCTTGTCCTGGAACTAGCTCTTGTAGACCAGGCTGGCCTCGAATTCACAGAGATCTGCCTGCCTCTGCCTCCCAAGTGCTGGGATTAAAGGTGTGCGCTGCCACCACCACCCGGCTTTGGATTGTTTTTTTTTTTTTTTTTTTAAGACAGGGTTTCTCTGTGTAGCCCTGATTGTCCTGGAACTTAATCTGCAGATTAGGCTGGCCTCAAACTCAGATATCCACCTGCCTCTGCCTCCTAAGTGCTGAGATTAAAGGTATGTGCCACCAGTGCCCAGCCTAACCTTTTTATAAATATCAATTTTATTTGTAATTATGTGCATGTATTTATGTATGGGTATCTGTACAAGAGTGTGGATGCCCAAAGAGGCCAAGGTGTAGTACCCCTTGGAACTGACGTTACCCATCTGGATATGGAGAATGTAATTTGGGTCCTCTAAAAGAACAATATGTGTTCTTAACAGTTGAGCCTCCTAACTTTTCTTTTTTAAAGAAAAAAGAGGCCGGGTGGTGGTGGCGCACGCCTTTAATCCCAGCACTCGGGAGGCAGAGGCAGGCGGATCTTTGTGAGTTCGAGACCAGCCTGGTCTACAAGAGCTAGTTCCAGGACAGGCTCCAAAAAGCTACAGAGAAACCCTCTCTTGAAAAACCAAAAAAAAAAAAAAAAGAAGAAGAAGAAAGATATTTTTACAGGGCACACACGGAGATGCCCAGCCCCAGCCTCTACCGTTAGTTGCCTAACTTTCTGTTCCTTATGGAACCCTACTCATAGAGAATGAGAACCTTGGGTTTACCAGCTTCAAACTGATTACCTACAGGAAGCAGTGCCTACCTCGGCCTCCTAGCAGCAAAACCTTCCAGATTGCATGGCTTCCTTCAAGCTCTTAGATCTGGGGTCTGATTATTAGGTGGGACTATGATCCCACCTGATCCTAGGTGCAAGTAGGCAAATGTATATTGGTGTGTACCTGCACATGGCTATACACGTATGTTGTGTACATTTATATTTTTGATTATCTGTGTGTGTCTTGTGTGCACTATGTGTGCACCAGACTCTTTCTTTTAGGTGACATAACACAGAGATTTACTCTTAGTTTTGAAAGCTCAGCCTAGTGTAGGCATGTTTCTGGCTAGCTCTTTTAACTTAAATTAACCTGATTTTTTTTTGTTTTTTTGAGACAGGATTTCCCTGTGTAGCCCTAGCTGTAGTGATATTTCATTTGTATTTTAATAAATAAAGCTTGCCTGAAGGTCAGAGAGTAAAACAGTAACTGTGGTCAGCCTTGATGACAATGATGACACACATCTTTAATCCCAGTTACCACACTAGTTTGCCATAGAAACCAGGCACTAGAGTTAATTATAAAACGGGAGGAGACAACTCTCAGACAGTCTCATTCTGAGAGTTCCTGGAGGCAAGATTGTCATTTCAGACTGAGGTAGAAATAAGAGCCAGTGGCTGGCTGTTTTGCTTTTCTGACCTTTAGGTTGAACCCCAATATATGTCTCTGAGTTTTTATTAATCATGCTACACCTAGTTGTCCTGGAACTAATTCTGAAGACCATGCTGGCCTCAAACTCAGAGATCCACCTTCTTCTGCCTCCTCAAACTCAGAGATCCGCCTGCCTCTGCCTCTCGAGTACTGGGATTAAAGGCATGTGCTACCACCACCCGGCTAAATTAACCTGTATGTCTACCTTTTGCCTCGGGGCTTATTACCTTTCTTCTGTATATCTTACTTCCACTGCTTCTCTATGTCTGGCTGACTGGCTGGCATCTCCTTTGTTTTCCCACTCCTTCTCTTGTTCTTTCTCCCTCTCTTGTTAGTCTCCTATTTATTTATTTATTTATTTATTTTGGTTTTTCAAGACAGGGTTTCTCTGTGGCTTTGGTGCCTGTCCTGGAACTAGCTCTTGTAGACCAGGCTGGCCTCGAACTCACAGAGATCCGCCTGCCTCTGCCTCCCGAGTGCTGGGATTAAAGGTGTGTGCCACCACCACCCGGCTCTTATTCTCCTATTTATTCTCTGTCCACCAGCCCACCTATCCTTTCTCTGCCTAGCTATTGGCTGTTTAGCTCTTTATTAGATTAGTCAGGTGCCTTAGGCAGGCAAGGTGAAACAAATTCAACATGTCTTTACAAAGATAAACACAATCCCTATATTGCTAAATAAATGCAATCCCTATATTGTTAAATAAACGAAAGTAACACACCTTTAACAGTTATAGTAATACTCTGCAGCATAAAAAAATGTAACACATCTTTGCTTGGTTAAAATAATATTCCACAGCCAGGCGGTGGTGGCGCACGCCTTTAATCCCAGCACTCGGGAGGCAGAGGCAGGCAGATCTTTGTGAGTTCGAGACCAGCCTGGTCTACAAGAGCTAGTTCCAGCGCAGGCTCCAAAGCCACAGAGAAACTCTGTCTCGAAAAACCAAAAAAAAAAAATTCCACAACAGTGTTAGTGCCTGTGTAAGAGTATACTTGCACATGTGAATGAGTAGAACAAAGAAGGAAACACCATTCGAGGAGGCCATTATTTGAGAGAGCCCAACTTTGAGGTTGTGCTTTGGGGTTGAAATTGGGGCTCTCTTGCTAGTTGACCTTCAGGTAGGTCACTTGCCCTCTCTGGGTTTGTTTCTCTTGTGTGTTTTCACTGTGTGTCTGAAGGGATGGTGAGGCCATGTTGTTTATGTAGAGCATCTCCTGGTCTAAGGAAGAGCTTTTTATGATCAGAGGAGGCTCTTATCTTGGGACCTCTGCGTCACTGATTGTTGCTAATTTAAAAGTTACCTGGAGATGACAGAGTCGTCAATTCTGGAGGAGATGGGCTGAGCCTTCTGCACACAGAGAGTACCCACAAATAGTTGCAGTACTCCTCAGAAAATGGTTATCTGCAACAGGGTGCAGTTGTATAGATAGAAGGGAACCAAGTTCCTGATAGCTAGGAATTAGTTCTCTGACAATTGGGGACGTGTATCTTTGTATGTGTTGTGGTGGAAGAGGTCTTAAAAGTCAACAATTCCTGGGCCAGACAGAGGTCCTGATGACTGAAGTTCTGAATATAACCTATAGAGGGCAGCAGAGACCTGCTCAGAGGGCCTGCTTATAGTGCCGTCCACTTTCCAAAAGTCTCAAATCACTCGTTGGGTTCCTCAGCTTGTGGGTTGTGGATATGGTTGGATGATTTGCCACAAGAGACACAATCTCGATCTCTGTGGCTCTCGTCGAGTTTTTTTTTTTCCTTCATGGGCGCCTTTGATTCTTCTGTAAAGTAAGAGACTTCTGGGAAAGCTGTCTAAGATGGACTAAGAATGAAGTTGATGTCTAAACTCAGAAAGGGAAATTTCAAGGCTAATAGAGAATCTGTCTCTGGGGTGGGAGAAAGGGAGTTTAATGTTAAATTAATCTCTATTTATTTATTTGGTTTATCGAGACAGGGTTTCTAGCCCTAGCTATCCTAGAACTCTTTTTGTAGATCAGACTGGCCTCCAACATAGAGAGCCGCCTTCGTCTGCCTTCCCAGTGCTGGGATTAAAGGCGTGCACGACTACGCCCGGCTAATTTTTTTTTATTATTAAAAAAAAATAGCCTCACGATGTAGCCCAGGTTAACCTCGAACTCAAAATTTTCTTGCCTAAGTCTTCTTCGTGCAGGTGTTCATCACCATGACCAGAGCCCAAACCATAATAAGGCGAAAAGCCTTATTTTATTTATTTATCGTTGCACCCGACCAAGTGGAAAAATCAAAATTTCTGATTCAAGTATATCCCAGGCATGTTCACCCCGCGGCTGCTACAGGACAGCATGAATGTGGCCCCAAACCATTTGTAGTTGACAAGTAAATCGCAAAGCCAAAAGGCCGGGTGCTAGAGACCAGGGACTGAAGAGTGGCGAATCAAACAACATACCACTTCTCGGGGCAGGTTGGCAAAAATTAAATTGAATTTTAGAGCGCTTAGCCACCTGGAAAGTCGGGAGTCTAGCAAGCCCCCTGACAGCATGCAAGGGTCCTTAGACAAAACGTCTTGCGCTGTCATTTTTCTAGGTCGCTGATAAAATCCGAGGCAGTTGGAGGAGTTTCTACCAGCGTCCCAGCCACTTCAGGAGGCCACGCCCCCATCTTGTCCGGGCTCGGGCGGAGCCTGCCGGAGACTGTGCCCTGTCCTGCCCAGCCCAGACCCGCCTGGCCCTTTAAGGCTGACCTAGCGGGGCCCCAAGTCCGGATGACGTGCCGGGAAGGGGGGTGGGGGTCACGTGGGCCGCGGGCGGCGAGACTCCGGCCCCGGGCGCCCCTCAGCTGCTGGCTCCCGGGATCACTATCACTTGCCCCTCTCGCGTGCTACATGGCTTCCGTCTAGTGCATTGCCACCAAGTGCGCCTTCGCCAGGTACGCTTTCCCTGGGCCCCTGTATTGCCACTTCTCAGGATCTGGCGGCTACACAGCGCCGGACTCCTTCCCGACTCGACACGTGCCTGGACTGAAGGATCCCCCCCCCCTCCAGCACGTAGGTACTCTCAGGCAGTTTCCAGCTTGTCTTGGGCCAGCAGCCCAGTCTAGTTGTGGAGAAACCAAGGCTGGGGTGTGTCCAAAAAGTCCCTGTGCGGAGTGACTCTTTCCCTTTCCCTCAGGTGCCTCTGGACGCGCCAGGCTGGGGCTACCTCCGAGCGCCCCGTGGGGGCCATGGATGGCGAGACAGCAGGGGAGAAGGGGAGTCTGGTGCCCCCGCAGGGTGCACTCGGTGGGCCCACCTTGGGCGGTGCTCAGGCCCTAGGTGTGCGACGAGAGCCCAAGAAGTACGCGGTGACTGACGACTACCAGCTTTCCAAGCAGGTGCTGGGCCTGGGTGTGAACGGCAAGGTGCTGGAGTGCTACCATCGGCGCACTGGGCAGAAGTGTGCCTTGAAGGTTAGTGAACCTTCTCTCGAGGGCCGGGGTGACCTGGAGTGTCCAACAGCAGATACTTGGGCGGGGGCTGGGGGGGGTTATGTCCAGGGTCTCTAATAACCATCTACAGTTAGCATCGTATTTTATTTTTATACTCTTCCTCTACGGACTTATGGTCCTCCCAACTTCACACATGGAGAAATAGAGGCTCAACCTACCCAAGCTCCGGGTGTGTCCCAGAGAGCAAGGGGAGGAGTCAGTGTGAGTAGAGCGGCTGTACCCGGAAGGTGGGAGGGAGTGGCTGTCCTCACTGGTTTCTAGCTTGGGCTTTGTGTTCAGGCCCAAGTGGGGCTCTTACTGCTTAGCTGTGTCCCCCATACGTAGCTCCTGCTTTGGAGATGGGTCTAAGTATCGCTCTACCCGAGGCTGAGCCCCAAAGGACCGGAGTGGCCTGCTGCTTCCTCATTGCCCCTGCCTGCTTTAGGCTTTACTATGAGCCTTTTGGAGCTAGTTAGTGAGGCAAAGACTAATGCCCATCACACCCCAGGCTGCTCTTTGACTACTGGGCTCTTGATGAATTGTTTGCCCTTTGTGGAAAGGGGAAAGCTCTGCCCCTAGGCTGACCCACCGTGGACAAATGATGAGCAGCCATTTAGAGTCACACCATACCCAAGGTTCCCTAGAAGTCTGGCACAATGATGTTGATGGAATGGGGGTGTGGCTTGGAGTAGCTGACCTCACTATATGAATCTGGCTCCAGGCACCCAGTTCCAGTCCAAGAGCCCCCACCCCTACTCGTGTTTCCACCCCACTCCTACCCTATTCCTTCAGAATCCCTTGAATCGTCTGTCATTGGGAAGCTGACACAATTGGAGGTAATGCCATTGGCCCCTGGATGGCACAGCATGGCAGAGAGTGACTCTCGGAAGTCAGTTTAGTAAAGGTCTCTGTTTACAAGTTGCCAGCAGCAGCCAGGGTGCAGAGTCCTATAGAGGTGCCTGTAATCTCTGTCGT
The DNA here is from genome assembly GCA_028555095.1 of Dicrostonyx torquatus. Classification (NCBI taxonomy): domain Eukaryota; kingdom Metazoa; phylum Chordata; class Mammalia; order Rodentia; family Cricetidae; genus Dicrostonyx; species Dicrostonyx torquatus. Next base: position 6,773,618 of record JAQHUG010000001.1, read on the forward strand.
GTGTGTGTGTGTGTGTGTGTGTGTGTGTGTGTGTGTGTGTGTGTGTGTGCCAGCTCTGTGACCTTGGGCGATACCTTGGGCGGTTGTAGTTAAGTTTAGGGAGAAAGAACAGGAGTTGGTGTGAACTTGAAATGAGAACCTGTTATAGGCCTGGAACCGGCCTCAAGAGGCTTCTGGACTTATGTAAGATACAGGAACTGCAAGGGTTCGAGGGAGGCCCTGGGCCCCATTCTTTGTCTTTCTCTGGTGTAGCAAAAGGACCAGCACAACCTCTGGCTCAGTGGCTGTGTACATATTGTTTCAGTGGCTTCACCTTGTGGGGGAGAGGGAGGATGGCATCTTCTCACTCATAATTTCTGTCCTCTGTCCAGAAGAGCAAAGATATGTTGGGGGCCTCAGCATAGCAGCAGACCTGGGCCCAGGGAACTTAGCTGGCCCGGAATGGGTCCTAACCCTTTCCCTGGCTACTCTCTAGCTCAGCCCAGGAGAAGGTCATGGACTCTGTGCCTTTGTGCCTCCCTAGCACAAAGTTTGTTGGGCTGTCCTTGTAGTCTGACTTGGTCAAGCCATGCCTTTTTATGCCCATCTTTAGGCTTTGTTGCCTGAGAGGTCAGAAAGTACCTAGCAGGAAACCTAAATGCAACAGGCATGCAAACTCTGGTGATTGTTCCAGTAGCTTCTAGCATTCAGTAGGGCCCTAGAGGAACAGGCCCTCCCCCTCTTCCCCTTTCTCTCTGCGCTGACCACTGGCTTATTCTGGATTGCCATCATGTACAGCAAGGCCTCTCTCCCCAGGCCAGCTTCTGTGACAAGCAGAGCTTCCCTGGTGCCCCAAGCACTTATGCTGTGCTGTTGGAACTGGAGGACAGGGGTGCCTCAGGGGGAATATGGGGGCATGCAGTCTTCGTACTCCTGCTGACATCTTGGGCTCCTTCCCAGGCCTAACTGATTAAAAGCAGATGTGGCCCCGGCACTTAGTGTCTTCAAGTAAAAATAAAAATTCAAGGCCTTGGGGGAGACATGGGGAGTCCACATGGGATGAGAGCAGGTAGGGCCCCTTCTTCTGCTCCTGCTGCAAGACGACAGGCCTAGGACCCTTCCTTTCTGATCACCACACCCTGCTGGAATGCCCCCTGGGCTCCCAGCACCTCCTTTTCTCTTCTTTGTTAAAGAGAACGGAATGGTGAGGTGGGGTCTCTACGGTGAACATCCTCCTCCCAGAATCAAGATCAGGGCGTTGACAGGCTGCCTCAGCCCGAACAGTTGTTTTTCCTTAGTGTTGATGGCTGAGATAAGCGAGGCTGCCCTGGATGCCTGCTGTGTAGGCCCCTGTGATGTTCTGAAGCACAGCACCGCAGAGGATCGATTGGAAATACATCCTCGAGGCCAGGAGATACTGGTTGGTGTCACCAGGGTCTTGATGTCACCAGGGTCTTGGACTTGACTCTATACACTTCAAGTCTCTGAGTATGGCATACAAGGCTCTTGCAGTTCAGTCCTCTGGTCTTTGCTTCCATAGGTGACTGCCTTTCTTCTATAACAGAGTCATGCCCCGCTGTGGAGGCTCAGTTCCACTGCCACCCCTTCCAGAAAGCTGTCCCGAGACTCTGAGTTTTGGGGCAATGGGATCTTCTTTGCCCCTAAAGCTATTTCTCAAAGCTACCTGTAGCACCTGGGCCCAGGGCCTGGCATATGGTAGTGGCTTCTCAATGCTTATTGAAATAACCAAGCTCAAGGACCTGGACTTTTTCTAATCTCTCCCACAGTCTTGCCGAGATTAATGACAGGAAAATGCTGTTTTTCAGTCTAAAGGCCTGGAACGTCACAAAGGAATACAACAGCTTCACTTTCCCAGAAAGAGGCCTGACAGGCCTGTGGAGGAAAGAAGTTTATCCTTCAGTGAAGTCCTTTCTGCCACTTATCTGCCACTGGGCCACACCTGTAAGCACAGGGGCTTTCTCCACCCAGGACACCAGGAAGAAAGAGGAAGAAGCCTGAATGAGAGGCAGAGAGAGAGAGAGAGAGAGAGAGAGAGAGAGAGAGAGAGAGAGAGAGAGGCAAACAACCACAGGTTGCTCCACCCTGTTGCTCCATGGGTGGGGATGGCCTGTTGGGGCTGGTGTGGTAGAGCTGGATTTGAGGTTAGGTGGGGCTGCCAGGCAGGGCAGGCCTTTTCTCATTTGGCAGCCACTACCCCCTCACCTGCCATCTCCAGTCATGTCAGATGAGCCTCTGCTCCTTGTTACTTAATCAATAGGTCAGAAGCACATGAATGGGTCAGTGGCCCTGCATGCAGAGTCCCTTGAAATGAAAGGGTTTCACTGGCCAAAGATTCTCACCAGGTGACCCCCTTACTTAGAAGGAAAAAAAAAAATCTGAGGAGCCTGGAGGTTTCTGAACTGCCAGGGGCAATCAGTTTGGTTAAGCAGGTTTCAGGACAGCATTAAACTATACAGCAAAAGTAGGGTTTAGATTTAGGCTTGAGTGTTCTGAGATTATTATACCAGGGCTTCTCAAAATTTTGCCATTTTGTTAGAAAAGTT
>JAQHUG010000001.1:6778231-6794850 GCA_028555095.1 Dicrostonyx torquatus
TGCACTGTGAGATCCTTCTCTAACAAAGAAGAGTGGTCTGGAGAGATGGCTGAACAGTCAAGAACACTTGTTGTTTTTCTAGGAGAGTAGGGGTTCAGTTCCCAGCATCCTCATGATGGCTCACAACTGTTTGTAACTCCAGTTCTAGGGATCCATTGCCTCCTGCTGGGTTCTGTGGGCTTCAGACACACATGGGGTACAATACATACATGCAGGCAAAGCAGTCACATGCATAAAATAAAAATAAATCAATCTTTTAAGAAAAGAAAATGGCAGAAGTATTTCCAGAAATTGTTGGAAATTCTGTCTTAATCTCAAGTCAAAATCCATTTTAATGATTTTTTAAAATGAAACTCAAGTCAGCTGCTGAAACAACAATTTAAAAAGTCAAATATTCTAACAATGTAATCCAAAGATATGCTAGTGTAAAACATATTGAGGAATGATGGTAGAAAAATATTAAAGGTCTTGTTTTCTGTAATTAAACCATTGTTTAATTTGTTTCTGTAAGAGCAGACAAGTTCATAAACATGGTTTTAAAAAGAAGCCACTCCCATAATATACAGTTCTATTAACTCTCAACTGAGATGGTTCAGGCAGGCTGCTTCCAAGTTGCATGTCGTGGTGCAGAGGGCACGTGTTGTGTGTTGAGAACCGATGCTGCGGGGAAGGCATATGATCAGTACTGCAGCCCCCACCTTGAATTCATTCTGTGTTTGGTTTTGAAAATTTTTGGTCATTGTATAGTCAGAAACCTTTTACCGTCGCCGAATTTTTGACAACTCCCACATTAAGTTAGGCAAGCTCATATCAGGGCTCAAGCCACTGTTCAAGAAACTGTATTTTGCTGAGTAGTGGTGGTGCACTCCTTTAATCCCAGCACTCAGGAGGCGGAGGATCTTTGAGTCAAGGCCTGCCTGGTCTATAAAGTGAGTTCCAGGACAGGGTCCAAAAGCTGCACAGAGAAACCCTGTCTTGAAAAACAAAACAAACAAACAAAAAAGAAGCCATAGTTCATACCATGCCTGGTTGAAAAGTGTACTGCCAACCTACTTTGGGATTTCCTCTGCTAGTTTTCCAGGATCTTCTCCCCACTGCCCCCAGCCCATTTAGAAGCTAATGCCAGCATTCTTTTGTAGCAGGCTTTTGCTTTTCTTTTCCTTTTCTTTTCTTTTCTTTTGTAGGGGGCTATTTTTGAGTCAAAGTTTTTTTTTTTGTAGCTTTGAAGCCAATCCTGGAACTTGCTCTCTAGACCAAACTGGCCTAGAACTCAAAGATCTGCCTGCCTCTGCAGGCACTAGGGAGTGCTGAGATTAAAGGCAATGCGCCACTACTATCCTGAAGCTTTTTCTTTTCTTTTTAAAGATTTATTTATTAATTATGTATGCAGCATTCTCCTTATGTGTCCCTGCAGGCCAGAAGAGGGTACCAGATCTCATTACAGATGGTTGTGAGCCACCATGTGGTTGCTGGGAATTGAACTCAGAACCTTTGGAAGAGCAGTCAGTGCTCTTAATCTCTGAGCCATCTCTCCAGCCCCCTGCAGCTTTTTCTTTTGGGCCACCAACTAGCTCCCAAATCATGATATGGAGACTTATTATTAATTATGAATGCTTGGCCTTTTCTTATGCTTGTCCCACTAGCTCTTATAACTTAATTTAACCTGTTTCTCTTCATCTTTTTAAACTTTCTTCCTTCTGCACGTCCTACTCAGTGTCTCGCTGATGGCTGTGTGACTGGTCCTGGGGTGCCTCTCTCTCTCTCTCCCTCATTCTCATTCATTTCTCGAGCCTAGATTCCTCCTCTTATTCTCTTGGCCTGCCAGCCCCTCCTATACCTACCTTTACTGCCTAGCTATTGGCTGTTCAACCACTCAGGTGCCTTAAACAGGCAAGGTGAAACAAATGTAACACATCTTTACAGAGTTAAACAAATGCAGCATAAACTAATACAACACACCTTTACATAGTTCTTGTAATAGTCCAGAACATAAACGAATGTAACACATCTTTACATAGTTAAAGTAATATTCCACAGTATTCCTTGGTATTGTCATTTTTTTTAACATTTACTCATTTGTGTGTATATTCATGCATTTGGGTATGTGCATGCCATGGCCTACATGTGGATATCAGGAGAACCGCAGGAACCAGTTCTCTCCTTCTTCCTTGTGGGGTTGGGATTGAAGTCAGGTTGTCTGCTTGGTGGCAATAGTCTTTACCTGCTAAGTCATCTTGCCAACCCTAGTTCTGTAGATTTTTTAAAACTAGATTTATTTTATTTAAAAAATTCTATGCATATATGTATATTATGTTGATGTGTGTATGTGAATGCAGGTGCCAGAGACCAGAAGAGGGGTGTCAGATCCCCTGGGCCTAAAGTTACAGGCAGTTGTAAACTGCCTGACATGGGTGCTGGGAAGTAAACTCAAGTTCTCTGGAAAAACAGTAAGCTTTCTTAACCTCTGAGACAACTCTCCAATCCCTGGTTCTGTAGATTCTAACATGCCCATGAACAGCTGACAGTTTTCTAGAGAAGTCTGTCTGGCAAGTCTGTCTCTAATCCCCAGCATGCATTGCTTTGATGAATTCTCATCATTCTCCTTTTATGGATGAGAATACTGGGGTTCAGAGAAACTTGCCCAAGATACATGCATCTGGAAGATGGCAGGGCTGGGGTAAAGCCTAGGAAATTTGATGCCAGCCTTAGCATCCATGTCACCCCTACATTGTGCAAGTTCTTGAAGACAAGGGAAAGTCTTTGAGACCTGACCTCTAGAAGGATGCTAGCATTGCCCTCTATAATTTTATCAGGAGTCTTTGCAGTTCCAGCTTAGCCCTGTATTGCTGGTGTTTGCCTACATCTACCCAGTTCACTCACTGGGTGGAAGTTTTTATCTGTGAATTCTCAGATGTGATTCCATGAGGTTAGTATACAAAAGTTATGATGGGGCCGGGCGGTGGTGGCGCACGCCTTTAATCCCAGCACTGGGGAGGCAGAGGCAGGTGGATCTCTGTGAGTTCGAGACCAGCCTGGGCTACAAGAGCTAGTTCCGGGATAGGCTCCAAAGCTACAGAGAAACCCTGTCTCGAAAAACCAAAAAAAAAAAAAAAAAAAAAAAAGTTATGATGGATGTGGGGCTCCTCAGGCTGTGTAGCTTGTCTCAGGCCTCATGAAACTTAGCCAGTATGCCAGAGCCTAATATACCACAGACAGGAAGTCTGGCCGCTAAGTGTGCAAGAACTATCTATACTGGGGTACAGTTGGGGGGGGTTTCTGGAAGGTGTTGCCCTCTTTAATCCAGACCTCTGGTCTGAAAAGAATGGTCTGGTGTGGGTGACAATATGTCTGGTTTAGATCCTTAGCACCTATGGTAGGATACCACTTCCTCACTTGCAGATCAGCTTCTGGCAGGATGTGGCTGATTTCAGGGGGCCAACATCACAGGCTTAGGAAACAGGAGGAGCTGAGAGCTTTAGGGAGGAGGGTAACTGGAAAAGCATCAGTGCCGTGAGTGCAGTAGAGATGTCTAGGTCACTTGGGCTATTGTCCAGGATCTAGTGTCCATGACAACAGGTGTCTGTTTATCTCTCCCAAGTTTCAAATTTGGAATAGCAGTTTTCCTCCTGCGTTATCATGGAAATGGGAAAACCCTGGTTTTGATGCTCTTTAGCCTCCCGTGGTCCCAACCTTGTGGCTGGCAGCAGATGTCCAAGTGTGACGGCCATTATGCAAGAGCTGAGGACCGTAGTCATCTCGGTGTGAAGAGTGATTTCAAATATACCTGTGCTCTAACAGTGTGCAGAGCACTTGCTGGAGGGCTGGCTGGACTCTTCCAGTTAAGGAGACCATGGCTTCTTGTAGCATGCTTTTTATTTTGGGTCACCAACCAGTTCCCAAGTCGTGACACAGGTACTTATTATTAGTTATGGATGCTTGGCCTTAACTTAGGCTTGTTTCTTGCTAGTTCTTATAACTTAACCTATTTCTCTTCATGTACATTTTGCCTTGGGGCTTTTTACCTTTCTTTCCTTCTGTATAGCTTATTTTCACATCTTCTTGTGTCTGGCTGGCAGCCACCTGGCTTCCTGTCCTTCTTTTTCTCCCTTGTTCTCTTCTTCTCTCTCCTTTGGCCTACATTGCTCCTCCTACTCATTCTGTCTGCCTGCTAGCCCTGCCTATCTCTCTTGTAGTAAGAGGTAGAGTGGGCTGTGTCCCGCCATCGCCCAGCTCCCAGCCGCCGGTCTGCTTTTGGTCCCGGCTAAATTATACCCAAAATAACCACACAAAATTATATTAATTTAATTACTGCCTGGCCCATTATCACTAGCCTCTTGTTGGCTAACTCTTACATCTGATTCAGCCCATTTCTAATAGTCTGTGTGTCACCACGAGGTAGTGGTCTTACGGGGAATCATTCAGCATGTCTGACCCTGGCGGCTTCATGGTGGCAGCTCTCTGAGCCTTCCCTATCCCAGCATTCCATTCTGTCCTTCCTGCCTATCTAAGATTTTGCCCTATCAAAAGGCCGAGGCAGTTTTTTTATTCAACCAATGAAAGCACAGAAATACAGAAGGACCCTCCTACACCACTCTCTTCTGCCTAGCTGGTCAGCTTTTTATTAGACCAATCATGTGCCTTAGGCAGCCAAGACAAACAGCAATACATCTTTATATAATTAGACAAATGTAGTACATATTTACATAGTTAAATATTCCACAACGGCTTGAGGAGCACCACTGTTTTCACAGAACACTGGCTCTGTTCCTCTTGTTTCTTTTGAGCTCTTGTGTGACTCTAAATGAGAGGTTATATAGGGTGCAGAGAAAACAGGGGCTCCAAGCTTAAAAATCTTTCCTGCTCTTCCCAAGTAACCTTGGACAAAAGTCAGTTTTGGAATCTTTTTGTCAAACTCTCTTTGTGGTTGAACCTGGATTTGTATATATGTCAGGGAGCAGTATTCAGTCTTGGTGGCTATAACTATCTTTGCATTTTTTTTAAAGACAGGATTTCTCTGTATAACAGTCCTGGCTGTCCTGGAACTCACTTAATAAACCTGGCTGGCCTTGAGCTTACTGAGATCCACCTGCCTCTGCCTCTGCCTCCCAAGTGCTGGGATTAAAGGCATATGCCACGACCACCCAACCTGTCTTTGCATTCTTGAGGAGACATCACAAGCTAACACACGCTCTTAGAGGATGGGGTCTCTTCTTTGGGTGGCTCACATACCAATTTTGTTTGTACATTATTGGCTCTTATAAGGGCTCTCCTAAGTTTCCTCTGCATCTGGAGGAACCAGTCCTCATGGGCTGGAAGGAAGTTGGGGTAGTTGCACTCCTCCCCACCCTCTTGCCCTTTTGGAACTAAGTGGATTAGATTGTGGGTTTCAATTGTGATTGAAAGCCTGCTGTGTGGGAACTCCAGCGGCTTGGCCTTGAGCAGGAATACAAGGCACCTGCTTTGGGAACCAGGACTCCCTGGAAGCCTTTTCAGGGCAGGAGTGCTTTCAGTGCAAGTTTGGTGTTAATGTTGCCTTTTTTTTTTTTTTTTGACTAAGCCTTTGTCTTTGCTGCTTCTCTGTAATAACACTGTTTCTTTACCTCTTTGTCCCTCCCATTTTTCCTTTCCCTCCCATTTCTCCTGATGCGGCTCCCCCTCCCCTCTCTCAGGCCTTGCCACTGCTTGTTTCAAGTGTTTTCATCTGGGATGGGCCCGCTCTGTGGCAGCCCACAGGCCCTCCTGACCCAGCACAGGGCAGGGCAGGTGCTGGGGATTCATTCTAGTTAGCCTATCACTCCCCCATACTCAGGGGAGGGTTGGGGTGAGACAAGAGCAAAGAGCGCCTGGCTGTACCCATGCCACTCCCAGTGTCCCCTCCTGTTGTCAGCTTCGACCAGGTTCTGGCAGAATAGTGGCGTCAGGCGCACTTGGGCTGAGCTGTAACTGGAGAGTGGAGAGGGGGAGACCAGCTTTAGCTGCAGTCTCTCCTTACTGGATCTCTTACTGGCTCAATGGCCGGAGACTATTGCTTGGATGGCAGTGTGACTAGGTGCATTATGACCCCCGAGGTTACCTGGAAAGGAAAGGACCAGGGTCTTAACAGAGCCTTGAGGCTAACAGAGGAGCCTGGGAGAGGCTGGGAGGACTTGGAATGTGAGGTGCAACCTGATTCTGTTTCTGGAGGGTGGGGCAGAATTTGAGCTGCCCCTGCACTCTCTGGGACGATCCCCAAGAGACTTTCTAGACTGTACTTAACTCTGACATTCCAGTAATCTCAGAGGCTATTTCCAGAGCGTGAGTGGCCAGGGCCTGCTCAGCCACACCCATTACTCCTTTCGGCTTCCACAGGGGATCCAGAACTTGTCCTACAGATTTTCTCTACATGAACAGCCCTTTTCTTGGGATGTGGAAGGGGGCCTGGCAGGTATTCTCCATGATCTCCGGTAGACCGCTTACCAGGACTTGAAGAGTAGAGATGAGAGCCTCACTTGCTGAGGGTCTTTACATGCTAAATGCACTCAGCAGAGTCTGAGAACTGGTCATCACCCCCCGGTCATGGCTGCTGCCACTGAGGTTCAAAAAGGCAGAGTAACTCACCCATGTTCACAGAGCAGGGTTGTGTCCGTGCTGGGCTGGGTGCCAGACTTGGCAGGCAGCTAGTTCCTGGCTCTCTGCCATTCCTCCCTGTGCGCCATAGTCATCCCAATCTGTAAAATGAGGGGCTGGGTGCTTTCCTTGGCAAAGGGTCTTCCTTCTGACTGTGACACTTGGGTGGGCAGTGATCATGAACAGTGCCAGGGAAGTGGGCAGGAGGGCGTCCTACTCGCTATTGGGGTTGATCTTGCAAGTGTTGAGCTGCGGAATGGAGATTAGCCAGAGGCTGCCCCAGGATGTCCGTCCCCTAGCCACTCAGTGAATGGTGCTGCCAGGGAAAGTGTCAGCTGCATGATGCCGCTAGCAGGGTCCGTAGTCAATTACAGACAGGAAACTGGGGTTATGACTCAGGTTTGGGAACTCCTTTCCATTCTCCTCCATGGCTCAGGTAAATGTTTGAGTCAGGCTAACCCAGTGTCAGGGAGCATCCTCAAAAAGTCCAAGAGAGCAGAAATGACTCATTGTAGCCTATCACCCTCACAGGGGTGTCCTTTGGCAGTGCTAAGTCATCATCCTGGCCCAAGAGAGCAAGATCTCTCCCCTTTCTTGCTCATGTCCGTGGTTCTGTGGCATAGCTTTTAAACTTAGGAAAATTCTCCTAGAAGCTGGCTAGGTATTGGGGACTTGGGCATATTCTGGGCAGGCAGGAGTAGAGAGGACTTGGGGTGGGATTGGTCAAGAAAAACCGGAAGCCTGCGCACATCGCCGGTACTTCTGGAGGAATCTGAGTGAAACGATGTCTGCCTACACTCATACAGACCTGTGTGGGGAGCTGGAGAGACGTGGATGAAGCTAAGGAAGAGGGAAAGATGCTGAGTTGAGCTGATACAGGCTTCGAGAACTGCAGGGACAGGGACAGGATCAGAAAGTTCCCTAGGGTCTCTTTGCTACATCTGGGATCTAGGCCATCTTCCCTGTACTCACTTTGTTTTTAAAATTTTTTATTTATTTATGTATATGGGTGCTTTGTGTGCTTGTGCATGTGTGCATCACATGCATTCCTGGTGCCCTCAGAGGCCCTGGGAGTCGAGTTACAGACAGTGGTGAGAGGCCTAATTTGGGTGTTTGGAGTTGAACCCAGGTCCTCTAGAAGAGCAGCCGGTACTTGCAAACACTGAGTCATCTCTCCAGCCTCCTCACCCCCCCACTTCTTTCTGTGACAACCAGGGTAAGAGATACTATCTGCCATCCTCCTGGGAGCTACAGATGTTCTGGACCCCTTTCTTTAGAACTGGCTGGAAGGTGAATGCCTCAGCAGGGGTCATCTGGGTATGATTTCACCTGTCCTGGATACCCACACACAGAGTAGCTCCCGTCTCCTGTCCTGTGCCGGCTATGTGGGCATCACTGCAGCATAGCTGGCCAGCTGAGGCATATATTGTGGCCAGGCTCAGATCTGCTAGTGAAGACAAACCACCAAAGGGACATTATTTCTGAGAGCAAAACAAAACACCGTGTTTACTAAAGTCTCTGTTTGTACGATGAAAAATATTCTTTTTTTATACTATTGTGGAAGAAATAGTACTGGGATAATGTATTTAGAGCTTTTTTGTATAGTTTTAAAATTTTAAAATATGTATATGTTGGATTGGTTTTTCGAGATACAGTTTCTCTATATAGCCCTGACTATCCTTAAACTTGATCTGTAGGCCAGGCTGACCTTGAACTCAGAGATCCACCTGCTTCTGCCTCCTGAGTGCTGGGATTAAAGGCGTGTGCAATCACTCCTTGTCTTAAAGAATACATTTTTATATCTCCTCTCTTTCTGTGTATGCCCAGATACATATAAATACAACCTGCAGAGTCTGTTTTTCTTGTTTGTATATATATGGGTTTAGGGTTGACCACTCTGTATTGGACAACCAATAAGGGTGTTCATCCCTGGGAGAGACTAATTCTTCCCCCAACAGACATTAGTTGCCTGTAGTTCTAAGGGTGAGACCCTGTGACGTTTCTCTTTGCTGATTATTTTTTAAGTTTACTTTTTATTTTTCATTTAATTGTATGTGTATGAGTGTTTTGTTTATATATATGTCTGTGCACCACCTGGTGCCTGGTGTCGACTGAGGCCCACCTGGAATAGATACAGACACATGTAGGTTCTGGGATCAGATCCTGGTTCTCTGGAAGAGCAGCCAGTGCTCTTGACTGCTAAGTCATCTCTCTAGCCCCAATGTAGTTGATTTGACAGAAAAGAAAGAAAGAAAGAAAGAAAGAAAGAAAGAGGAAGAAATAATTTTCCTCCGAGAAGACAGAGGTAGGCAGCAGGCCGCCCTTGTGAGCGCCCTTGCAGGCCCCACAGTTTTACTTGTCCTTTTGAAGAACTGAGACTATTTCCTGACCTGCCAGATTGCATCTGGAGGCTATCTTTAAATTCTGGGAAACAGGGAGAAGAGCGTAAATTTATCTCAGGACAAGGCCTAGATGAAGCCAGGAATCTTCAAGCAAACTTGGAAAGCCATTTCCACCCATGAAGTAGTGTGTGCTTGTCATTGTGCTAATCTGAACTCTGTGTGTTCTCAGTCTATCCTCGAGGCTGCCAGAGGAATGAGTACTGTCATTGTCCTCACTTTTCAGATTGGGCCAGCGATTCAGAGGTATGAAATGGCCTTCTCCTGAGTGAGAAGGGGGGATGAATTAGTCACCAATGTTCAGGTATGTCCCACCTGAAACTGTGTATGTCTGAGGCCACAGCAGGTCTTGCCATGCATGATCTGAGGCACTGGGTCCCTGATTCACTCCAACTAGCACTCACGTCTCCACTCTCCTTGCCTATGAGATCAGTTTTGCTCGATCTCCTACTCCTCTCCCCTTCCCTCCTTTCCCCTCCCCTCTCCTCTTCTCTCTTTCTCTCTCCCTTTTGGTTGTTCAAGACAGGCTTTCTCTATGTAGTCCTGGCTGTCCTGGAACTCACTCTACAGACCAGGCTGGCCTCAAACTCAGAGATCCACCTGCCTCTGCCCCTGAGTGCTGAGATTAAAGGTGTGCGCCATCACCACCCAGTCAGTTTTGTTCTTTTTCTGGCAGCATTTCTCTCCCATCCCCAGTCTACCAGATCTGGCCCTTCTGCCTTTATTTCTAGGTTGTCTGGAACTGGCAGGAAGGAGACAAAGGAGGCCATCAAAATTTAATAAATTGGAGGAGTCTGTGTTCTGAGACTTGCTGACATCAAGGCACATTTTGTCAAGATGCCCGCTGTCAGTCGGGCGTCTTGGGGAGGTTGGGGTTTGGCACTGCAGCTGTTTCCCTCCTCCCAGAACTCTGGTGAATAGTGGACAGGGAGGTTCTAACTTGCCAGATCCTGGCCTTGATCTGGGAGGGGAGCAGTCATTTGGGAGCCTTCTGTGCTCCTGGGTTCCCTTGAGAGGTAGTCTTCCTCATCTGCTCTGCGAGGGTACAGTCCCTGAAAGAAGGGAGAAGAGAGGGAGCCAAGGCCAGTTTCTCAGAGCTGACCTCCTCATCATACATTGCAGTGACTCATGCATACAGCCCCCAAATCCTGGAGGACAGAGTGTCTGTGACAGCATTCCCTGCCAAGTTTTGGGCCTGGTGCCAAGGTAGGGCCAGTAAATGTTTGTGGGATCTGGGAATGGACAGGTCTTGCTAGGGAAGAGAGCTGAATCTGGGATCCCAGGGACTTCTCAGGCATGGAGGTAGCCTGACTACAGGAAGCCATAAAACCCCTGAGCCACAGTCTCCACAGCTGAAAATGGTGGGTAGCAGGGCAGCTGTTGAAGGGCAAGAGCTACTGGGTATAATATGCCTAGGACAGGGCATGGGGTCTGCAAACATCTGCCACTGTTGACATATCTACCAAGCCTGGTCTGCACCCAGGAGTATGGGGCCCAGGTCTAGGAAGGACTGGCTAGCCCCTCCAGCTTCTTTTTCCCTAGTTGATGTTGTAGTATTGCCCACTCAACCTCACAGCTATGGAAAGAAGGTAAAATCTCTATTTCTCTCTCCCTATGTATGTGTATATTTAGAAGCCAATAGCTCTGGGTTCAAGTGTTTCCTCATTATTTGATGGTGTGACTTTGGGTAGGTCACTTAACCTCAGAGAGAGCCAGTTTCCCCATAGGTACGAGGGTATTGCTAGTTCTTCTCCCGATACATGTGCGAAGTGTGAGATGTGTCAGCAGAAGCATGGGCTGTGTACCAGGGCAGAACAATTGCTTTGAAAGGCGGTACTCATATTGACCCGAAACCATCCTTCCCTAGGCATCCAGCTTGGGCCTGGGCATTCGGGGGTTACTGGTATCAGCTCACCTCCCTGGAACTTTGCATCTGAGGAGGAGAAGGTAAATGACCAGGGTGCGAAAGAGGACAAGCTGTGGTCGGAACTTAATGAAGTGCAGTCTGATCTGGCATGAGGCCAGCTAATCCATGGCTGTGGAATTGGTTCCATTAGCTCTCTTAATGAGCTACAAAAGCTGGGAAAATGAGTGTGAGAGAATAATGGCACATGTCTGTGGCTCTAAACTGTGACTAAGAAGTTAGGTTTGACATCACTACCAGCTCCCTAAATAGCACTGGTACTCTTGAGGATACGGCTGCGGGGAGTGAGGGGGGGGAAAGAGAAGTTGTAATGACTTTGGTTTTATAAGGTCCATGCTTAAAGAAGCTCTTGTCAAGCCAGTGAGGTGGCTCAACACGTAAAGTTCTTGCCACCAAGCACTTTTTGATTCCCCAGTACCCACATGATGGAAGGAGAGAATTAACTCCAGCAAGGTGTCCTCTGACCTCTTCTACATGCCTACTGTGGCACACATGATCCCACAAGCACACACATGCACACAAGATAAAGTAAATAAGTGTTAAAAGTATTAAAAAGTAAGAAACCCTTGTCTCTGTAACCGGAACTGACTGGGATGATGTTTGCACTTAGATTAGAGGCAGAGGCTTTGCTTCATGCTGTCAGCAGACAGAAACAGCCAGAGGGGCACACCGGCAGGTGGGGGCCGAGGGCGAGTGTATTCACAACCCCCACAGAGTGCAAGGCAGGGTGGTCTCATACATTGGTTGGAACCGGATGTGGTGCTGTACACCTGAAATGTCAGCACTTGGGGGCTGAAATGAAGGATCCAGGCTGAGTTTAAGGCCGGCCTGGGCTTCACAAACCAAAAGACTAGAAAAAGAGTCCCACTATTCCAATGATGTCTTTTATAAAGAGAAAGTAGCGCCTGTGGAGGTCACAGTCCCCAATCACTGTAGAATTAGGAGTCATAAGAGACCTTGGAGATGTCTGAGTTTACCAACTCTTGTCAAGGAGGATGTGTGGCAGGGCTTAATTTGTTGTCTTTTATTTATTTATTTATTTTAAAGTAACACAGTATTAGATTCATTATGACATTCTCTCTGTTGCTCGCTTTCTTTCTTTCTTTTTGGTGCTTGGTTTTTGGTTTTTCTGAGACAGAGTTTCTCTATAGCCTTCGCTGTGCTGGAACTCACTCTATAGGCCATGCTAGCTTTGAACTCACAGAGATCCGCCTGCCTCTGCCTTCTGAGTGCTGGGATTAGAGGTGTGCACCACTATACCCAGCTCATTATGACGTTTTCTTCCTTTCTTTTTTTTTTTCCTTCCAAGACAAGGTTTCTCTGTGTAGCCCTAGCTGTTCTTGAACTCACTCTGTAGACCAGGCTGGCCTTGAACTCAGAGATCAGTCTGCTAGATGCTAAGATTAAAGGCATGTGCCACCACCAATTGGCATCATGATGGCATGTTCAAACATAATCTGTTTTCATTGCTCCTCTTTCTCCCTCTTTTTCTACATTCTTCCCCCCGCCTTCCACATCCAGTAGCCTCCTTTTTGCTTCCACGTCACATGAGTTCTGTTACCCTCAGAGTCCTCCTCTTCCCTAAAATGCCTGTCCTTTCCCCCCTCCCATGGACCACCTTCTAGTTGTAGTGCTTTTGCTTATCCATAGGCTCCTCTGTGAGAACATGGGACTCCTACAGGGAGCACAGTCCTCTAACACTGTATTTGGGTCTTCTGCCTGTTTGTCACTGAGCATGTTCATCAACAGTAGAGAATTCAGCGCTTCAGCTTCCTGTCTGCTCTGGCCTGAGGCCAGGATGAACTCTCGTAGGTGAGTGAGAAGGTGTTGAGGGGATGTACTAGTCCTTGGCACTTGTCTCCTCTCTGTTCTGTGGCAAACAAAGCTCGCATCCCAAGAAAGTAAAGGGTCCGGTTATCTTGGTACTTGGTGCAAGGTTCACCAACCTAATTCGGTCTTTATGGGGGAAATCCATATTAAACATGTCCATTTGTGTCTTCCATGTCTTCTGCAGAACTATTGCTGAAGATGTTGCTGGAACATTTTGCCTGTTGCCTTTCATATAAATTGCTTTTGGAGTTTGGTCTCTTGTAAAAGCTGTAGTGCTTACTTGGTTTGTTTCTTTGCCAAGACTACCAGGAAGCTCAGAATTAAAATTTGTCTTTGTTTATACTTACAAACTTAAATAGGTTTCTGGTAATTTTGTCTTTTCATTCTAGAGACAACTAGAGGCTTTTGTTTTACTTGACTTCTCTTGTGCTTTGGAATTATATAATGCCTGAAATTTTGTGGTCCATGGAGAAGGTATATGGAGATAACGGGTTTGGTGTTTCTGTGGTTCCTTTGTGGAAACCCCTCATGTTCTGTGTTATCCTCCCATGGAGCTGGGACCTCAATGGTCTAAATGGAAGGCATCTAATAGAAGTTTCCAGGCTCTGTCATGGGCAAGACTGTCATAGGTTGAGTTATGGCGGCAAGACCATCATTCTCTCTTGAGACCCTCCATCTGGCCAATTCTCTTCAAGTCACTGTGGAGAAACCGAAGCTGTTGGAAGAATTAATGGGCAGATGGATGAATCTCACTCTCTGAAAGTTCAAAGTCAACATCATAGAGACTGGAGATGAATGCATACCCAAATACCCAATCCCCACCCTACCCCATACTTTCTGCATACCATGCTTATACCCCTTCACATGCACTTTGTCATGCATGCACACACCTACATGTCTATACAAACATATACCTCCAAGTGCTTATAAACCTGTTCACAGATTTATTTCAAATTTAGTTTCCTGAGTCTAGTGTAAGTTGTGACTTTCCAACTTGTGGCCTTCCTCTCATCTCTCCTTAGATGCCCTCTCAAAACTCAGTTCCCTTCCTTTCCCAGCCTCCACAGTGAGACTGGAGGCCCCAGGGCAATGACTTCATCTTCCTGGGCCTCTGTCTCCCTCATCTGCAAATTGAGGCTAATGGTTCCCACCCTGCTTGCCTCACAGGGCGGCACCAAGCATTCCCAGGAGATAAAGGACAGCAGTGTGTTTTGTAAACTGCAAATTGTTTTCCAAACAAACAAATGCTACTGTTGTGTTCTTAGCCCTGAAACTCAAGAATGCACCCTCACTGGGTTTGGGTGGGAATGGGTAGAATTTGGAGGTGGGGGAGCTTGCTTTTCTGAGATCCAGTTTTACCTGGGGCTGCCAGAAGGGCACCAGCAAGTCACTGGCTTGCTAGGGTCTGGCCATCTGGCTGCCAGTTCAGAAGACAGGAGGGAGAATTTGGCAAAGGAGAGTGAGAGGAAAAGGCAAGGTGGAAACCACTGCTTGAAAGGCTTAGGCTAGAGAAGTGTTCAAGGACATGCATGCCACCTCAAATTCAGTGCTTTGCTGAGCTTCAGTGGGGTCCAGACTTCAGCTATAGCCAGGACCTCTGACTCTTCAGAAGGAAGCCTTATAGTGTACGTACACAGATGTCCCACTGTGTGTAGATGTTTGTGTCTTTTGGGGACTAGCTACAGTCATGGAGCTGCCCAGATGTCATTGCTGGCACTCCCCTGCCCAGCTTTGATGGACCCCTGAGGAGCCCAGGAAGCAGAAGGCATAGGTCTGAATGTGGGTGTGTGTGTGTGTGTTTCCTATTGGTTTGTCATAAGCTCATTCCCTAATCTTTTTGTTCCTACCACATCTGTGACTGTGGCTTGCCCATTATGAGTAGACCTGAGTGGACTCCAGTGTGTGGTTATGGGGCCCCTCCTTGGGGGCCGTAGCAGTGACAAAAATAGGTACTTTGCAAATAGGTCTTGTCCAAAGGCTCCCTTTGTTACTAAGGCTTGCAGAAAAACTGGGAAAACAGAGGCCCAGATACAGTGCCAGAGAGACCTTAGTAGGTCCCGTGGCGGGTGAGGAACGTGGATGGGAAATAGAATATGCCGTGCAAAGAGAGCTTGAGTATGGAGTTTATTTAAAGGGATGGTAGGGAGGAGGAAGGGAGAGATACAGAGAGAGAGAGAGAGAGAGAGAGAGAGAGATTGGGAGTGGGCTGAGCTCTTTTTAAAGGGCCTTTTGCAACTGCATACAGTGCCACAGCAGAGGGATGCCTGTGCCCAAGGTACAGGGCCAAAGTGTACATGGATACTAACACTAAGCACATACTAAGAATAGATTCTGGGCCTCCTATCTCTGAGTTCATTCTCATGCTTGGGGACATTGTTTAAAAAAACATGTAGGGCTGATGAGATGGCTCAGCTGTTGAGCACTGGCTGTTCTTCTAGACGTTCTGAGTTCAATTCCCAGCAACCACATGGTGGCTCACAACCATCTGTGATGAGGTCTGGCACCATCTTCTGGCCTGCAAGCATACATGCTGACAGAACACTGTATACATAATAAATAAATCTTTAAGAAAAAGAAGGATCATGTAGAGTCATGTACCTGCATGAATGAAGTCAACTTGCCGTGAGGACTAGTGTAAGTTCTCCTGGGTCCCTGGAAGAGGGAATAAAGTCTGGTTCACTGGGGAGAATGGAGAAGGTATGTGCAGAAGGTTTTAGGATGTCATGCCTGTCCTTTGTGGAGCCTGCCTCTTGTTCTTATCTTGTTCCCATGATGCACTGTCAGAGTTTCCTCCTGCCATCCCTCCTTTGTGGATGTAATCACTTAATTTACAAGTAATACCAGAGACAGGGCTGGGTTCTGTGCCAGGCCCTGCTCCCCAGGACTGGGAACCAGAAGTGACCCTGCTCTGTGGGCTCACAGTTTGATGAGGGAGGCAGCAGGATGTTGGCCTTGGGAGAGATTGCAGAACAGTCTTGTGATCAGGGACTAGTTACTTCCTCTCTTTGTGCTCAGTTTCTTATCTAAGAAATAATGATGACGGTGTAGTCTCCTAATATTTGTAATGCATTCTGAACCAAACCAGGCATGCTGAAAGTACAGTGTCTGTGTATATTTGTTTAAGGGGTGATCAAAGGAACAAGCTAATTGCAGGCTGTGAGCACCGTGGCATGGGAGGTAACAAGGGCTATGACGTGGGAGCTTTCTGGGGAGCTGGGAATGTTTTCTCTCTCGATGGGGGTGTGGTTGCCAGGGTGTGTGGGATTGTCTAAACTCATTGAACCAGACCTGTGAGACCTGTACATTTTAGTGACTTGTAAATTATACTCTGTAAATAAACAAACAGAAACTGTTTAGACAGAAAGAGAAAAATAAAGGGTGAAAGGAGTTCTTTTTTTAGGAAAGATGGCCAGGAGGGCTTCTGGACGGAGGTGACATTCAGGGGCATCTTGGAGGAGGAGGAGAAGGCTCTTAACTGTGGGAGAAAAAGGTGAGGAAACTGCTTTTCTAAGATTTGGAGGCTGACAACGTAGTTCAGTTGGTAGCGCCTTGATCCCCAACACTTCATAAACCAGGTGTGGTAGCACATGCCTATAATCCCAATGCTCAAGAGATAGAGGCAGGAGGATCAGGAGATCAAGGTCATTCTTGGCTATATAGTGAGTTCAAAACCATCCTGGACTCTATGAGACCTTGTCTCAAAGGAAAAAAAAAAAAAAAAAAGGAAAAGAGGGCTGGAGAGATGGCTCAGCTGTTAAGAGCACTGCCTGCTCTTCCAAAGCTCCTGAGTTCAATCCCCAGCAACCATGTGGTGGCTCACAACCATCTGTAATGAGATCTGGTGCCCTCTTCTGGACAGC
>JAQHUG010000001.1:6795855-6841956 GCA_028555095.1 Dicrostonyx torquatus
GAGAGAGAGATTGGAGGCTATGCTGAGGGACAAATCAAGGGGTCCAGGTTCAGGATTCTGACCCGTGTAGTCTCACCTGCAGAGAGAACAGAAGAAACATTTGCTGCTCTACTGGGAACGGCCATTGTTCCATGCCTGTGCCTATTTTCAGGGCCTTGGTACTGAATGGCTATTTAGTCTATGTGGGAAGTAGGGGAGGGGCCTCACACGCTTCTCTCAGATCTACTCCACCTGCTTCTTCCTATCAGGCCCAACTGTGGCTCCTCTGTGGTCACCCTCTTTCTTCCCTCGCTCCTCTCTTCTTCCAACCTTTGCCTTCCTCCCTTCCTTTGCTCAGGAGCCCAGTGTTTCTTTTGAGGACCAGTCAGAAAACCCCAGTTCACCTACCTCCCTTGCTTTTGCTCTGCACCTGCTCCCAACCTGACTTGTAAAACAGAGGGAGGGGCTGTTTGGAAGTAGAGTGCAATCTGCTGGCCTGGACAAACTGTTTAAGGGCCAGGAGGTAGCAGATCATGAGGTGGGGTTTCTGAGAAGAGGACTTGGGTGGGAATGAATGACAGAGGGAGGCAGACTGAGGAGGGAGTCTAGAGCTAATCTGGGAGGCTTGACAGACAGGTCAGTCTGGGGAGTGGGAAGACTGTTTCACCTGGGGGCCTGTGACTGAGAATAAGGGCATTGTAGCTGGACACAGTGGAGGTGGGCTGCTGTGGCAATTGTGGAGTCTGAGACAAAAGCCCTCAGCTCTGACAAGAAGCCGGTGCTCCAATGTGGACCTCAAAGATATTCTGAGAGGCCAGGCTCCATGGTATCCAGAAGTGGCCTTGGCCCACAACTGTTTCAAACATACCTACCCTGGCAGGGTAACAGAGGAGGGAACTCAGAACTGACAGAGGGGCTTACTAAGCCCTGGCTCCCTGCATTTCTTATGTTGCCTATATTCCCAGGGTGAAACAGAGATAAACCCCTCCAGAGCTGGAGGAACAGCCAAAGGGCAGAAGATTCCAGAAACTACTGCTTTCCTCTCCCTTCCCTGGGACATTGCCCTATCTTTATCTGGAGAGCTTGTGGCTCTCACTCTCTTGTTTGGGGGCGACTGAGTCCAGTGTGTCCTAGGTTCCTCTAGGTGCTGAGCAGGGCAGAGATGATCCTCAGCTTTCCTCAAATAAGAAAATATAACTGGTTGTTGGATGAGCAAGGCTGCTGGGGGTGGCTTGTCACTATTGTCCCTATTCTGGGCCCTCTCGACTTGTAAGCTGACTTCTTTCCCAACTCCCCCAGGCTCTCTCACTCCCAGGATTTGCTCATTTCCGATGATCAGTCTTCTGGAAGGCAGCCATAGCCCAAGGCTGCTACCCTGAGCAAGATTCCTGACACTCATGCCTGCTTTACTGAGCGGAGTCAGGTGGGGGTGACTCTGTTATTACTACATTTATAGGGCTGTGGGCTGTGGCTTGGAGCTGTGCATACTTATTTAAGGCCACAGTAAGTACTGGATGAATTCAATCCTAAAACTACATCTAACCCCACGCAGTTGTCATTTTCCTCAGAGTCCTCCGTCCTGCCCCGAGGTGATCCGTGCATTATAACCTGGGGTCTATAGGCATGGGATGAGGGTGAGCTCGCCTTGACCTGGCTCCAGCTCTCTAACATCAGCCCCTTGCTCTGCACAGATCTCAGGGAGGCTACAGAGTTATGTTGAGAGCCAGAGGTCATGGCCAAACAGCTAACTGTGTCTTATTTATTTAATTTTAGTGAGTGCATGTGTGCGTGCATGTGTATGTGTGTGCGTGTATGTGTATGTACTTAGAGGTCAGCTTACAGGAGTTGATTCTTTCCTTCCACCACGTGGGTCCCAGGGATCAAACTTAGGTTACCAGGCTTGGTAACAGGCACTTTTACCCACAGCCATCTCACCAGCTCCAAGCAACTTATTTTAGAAGCACTTTTCTTGGTAGTGACAGTTTTCTTCCTGCACCCACTCCTGGAGAATGTGATGTCTTAATTACTTACCTTTGCTCCTATAGGAATATGTCTGTGACTCCCTCCACTCAGGGTCAGGTCCCTACGGACAGATGGACACAGGCCTCCATGCTTCTTCAGACCGTCTCTGAATATATGGTTCCAGCATCTTCTCTGTGTGCTGAGTTTTCCCTTTTGCCTTTCTCTAGCACCCCCACATCCCCATAGAGATGCTGGATGAGGAACATGAGGAGTTACCAAGGGCCTGACATATGCAGATCCCAATCAGCCTGGATAACTGGGCAACCCTATCATCAATTGTAAAACTGAGGCTCAAAAGCTATGTGGTCCCTGGCCTGCGGCCCCATGTCTCACGTGTTTCACCACAAACCTTACTCAAGCTCTGCTTCATTTGCTTCCCTTAAAAAGGGAAGTAGGGACTTTTCTGACCTCTGAACTCTAGCCTGTCACACACCTCCCAGGGCCCTCTAGACCTATTGGCCGAGCTGCTTGTGCCCCTTAAGTTCAGAGGCTCACTGGACCATAAAGCAGGGAAAGCTAAATTTGAATTTTCATTCTGCCCCTCACAGATAAATCCCTGGTGCTTCAGCAGGTTCCAGGCCTCTTTGAGGAAAGGGAGGGTGGTGGATATGAGCCTGATGCCTTTGGTGCCTACTTTCCACAGCTCCTGTATGACAGCCCCAAGGCCCGGCAGGAGGTGGACCACCACTGGCAGGCCTCAGGCGGCCCCCACATCGTGCGCATCCTGGACGTGTATGAGAACATGCATCATGGCAAGCGCTGCCTCCTCATTGTCATGGAATGGTAGGCAGGTGCCCTCCCTACCTTTGAACCCCTCTGGTGTTCTTGTGTCCCCCGGGTCACCACAATCCGAGTACCTTCTTCAGATAGCAGCTCTGAGTGGCACTCTAGCTTTTGAGGAGTCGTGGAGTAGACAGTCACAGGCCTTGGATTTGTAGAGCTGGCCGCCAGGGCATTTCTACAAGGGCAGGAAAATACATCCTCAGTTCTCTATTGCCTTCCTGGACAGGACTTCTACTCTGCGAGGAGTTGTCAGAAAAGGCTGCCAAGCCCTGACTGTGTGGGCAGGGAGCTTTGGAAAGGAGCAAGATACACACAGCTCCTTGACTTTCTCCTTTCTATGGAACTTGTTCTGTTGGATGCTGGGTGATGAGGTGTGGGCACCATTGGCCTCCTCCATCCTGGACTTGTGCCATCAGCACTGGGGTACAACCTTACCCTCTTCAGATCCTATGCCCTCTGTCTGGGTTCTTTTTGTCTGCCTTTCAAGTCTCTCCTCCCTCCATAAGTTAGCTAGCTGTTCAGATTTGGGGTTTAGACCCTGGCTCTGCCACCCACTAGCTGTGGGATTGTGGGTACCTGCTAAGCTTTCTGGATCTCTGTAACTCAGACATTAAATGTGGAGGAAGATCATCATGAGGTGTTCACCCCGAGCTTGACTTTGTTCCAAGCTCTCCCTGTGTATCACCCAGTCAATCTTCATGACTCCTGGAGGCTGGTGTTATTATTCTCTTTGAACAAAAAGAGGTAGCTGAGGGAAAGAAGCAGACCAGGGTTCTGTAGCAATGTGCATAGAGGGTAGAACTCAGGGCATAGCACACACCAATCACTCGGAGAACAATGGGCCATGACGATGACAACTGATGTCTCATTATGCATCTGGGGAAATACCTTTGGATAGGGTTGGGGGTGTCCAAGGTCTCATAGCCAGACAGAGCCAGCACCACAGGGAACATGGGTGTTTCCTGGCAAGGATCTGGGCAAGGATCCCACCTTTTCTTAGTTCCAAAAGTTCAGATCAACCCACCCAAGTTGACAGCCCACTATCTGGCGGGTTTTCCAGGGCACATGGGCTTAGGACTTTGATCCAGAGCAGAGTGAGTTGAACAAGACATGCAGAGAGAACAGGTACTCGCTTCTTCACCTTTCTGTCTTGCAGCATGGAAGGTGGTGAGTTGTTCAGCCGGATTCAGGAGCGTGGTGACCAGGCTTTCACTGAGAGAGGTTTGTGTGGGCCCTGGAACCAGCGAGGAGCTAGTGTGGGAAGTCCATACTGGAGTTGCTATGAGATAACTGGGCAAGGCCTGCCCCTCTCTGAGCCTCAGGATTCACAGAAGAACTAAAAGCAATGAGACTGAATGTCCCATCCCTCAAGGGGTTCGTTCTTTGAATCTGTAACTTTGTAGATGGACTACCTATGGTCTTGAGGTGGAGAACTCAGAGGCTTTTGGTGCTGGCCCACGGTGGAACTGCTCTGAATTAGTGTAGGCCTGAGGAAAGAGGCCTGGGTGGGCTCAGAACACCCTTGGAGGAAATTTATCTGGGTGGGTAGCTAGGATGGAAGACCTACCTGGCTTGCAAGACTGCCATCTAGTGCTGGCTTACCAGACCATGCTGAAGAGAGATTATGGGTAGGTGACCTTTAACTGACATTGTGTCCCCCTTCCTCTCTGGGTGCCTGCAGAGGCTGCAGAGATAATGCGGGACATTGGCACTGCCATACAGTTCCTGCACAGCCAGAACATCGCCCACCGAGATGTCAAGGTGAGCTGCCAGAACTCAGCCTGCAGGACGGATCCCAGCACTCATTGAATTGAGGCTCATACCTTGCCTCAGCTTCCCCGCTTGCTCACTCGCTTGCTCAACTGCTCTTCTCTCCTCCCATAGCACAGCAAGCACACTCATTCTGCTCTTGCCAGATGGACCTCCTTGTTTTCTTCAAACACTGGGTAATCCCAATAGTAATGAGAGTAACTGCCTGCTTCCAGCCAGTAGGCCCCAACAAGGTTCTCTTTATATATATGTATATAATTTTATTTTATTTTATTTTTTTGCATACCAATTCCAGTTCCCCCTCCCTCATCTCTTTTAAAGCTCACCTGGCTCTGTGGGATGGGGCCATTACTCATTTCACAGACAAGCAAACTGAGGCTCTTTGAGACATTAACTGTCTTGCCTTAGTCTGTGAAGTTGCTGCATGGGGATTCATTCTTTTGTTCACTGTTCAGCAAAAAGTTTTATGACCATCAATGTGCCAGACCTTTAAGAGAGTGCTGCCTTATAGTGTCTTGTAAGATCTTCTATGAAGCCACAAATAGCGTTGAAACAAATTAGGCTACCAAACGACAGCATTTAGCTAGAAGCCATTTTCTGGCTATTTGAGGAAGGACTCCAGGTGGTCCCAGGGCTGGGCCTGCTTGCCTTCCTAGTGATCAGGCTTGAAACATAGGAAGCACAATGCTCCAAATTTTCTTTTCTGGGAAAACTCAGGTCTCCCGGGCAGTCCTCCATACACATAGCTATATGCTTGCACACACATAAGCATTTGTGTGTGAGCCACTGTTAGCACAGCCTGTTCCTCCTCGCCTTTGCTTGGCTTATTCCCTCCTAAGCCTGAGCCTCGCAGTGTGGAGAGGCTAGCTGACATGCCTCTCTGGTGAGGGCTGCCAACCCGTACAGTTACTCTTTGATTCAGGATACACATGCAGCCAAAGCAGATCCACCTTCTAAATCCTTGCTTTATTTTAGCCCCTGAGTTCCCTTTCTCTTAAGGGAAGAAAAGTCTGCAGAGCAGAATATGCTAAATCGCTTCTCTGTTATTCCAATCCAAGGTCAGATCGTCTCAAACAGAACCTAGGAAACAGCTCCTGCTGGATCCAAACTGGAGCACTGTTCTTCCACCCGAGTTTTGCTTGGGTATCATCCCTTCTGCTCTTCGGCATAGGCCTGGATCCTACCTGTTCACTAAAAGCCAACTTTCAGGGCTGCCTCCTCCACGGAGCCCTGCTGGTTGCCCCCATCTGCCAGGCCCATCTGTGCTTTGCATCTAGGAAGATTTCTTCTGTGTAGCTCCTGCTCCCCTAAGCTACCTCAAGTGGACCTGCTGGCTTTGTGGGCTTCCTTTGGGTTGGGTGTGGGAATGTGCTTGGTGATGATACTGGCTCATGAGCTGTTTGCTTCCTACCTTGGCATCTTTTCTGGCATTTCCTGGTATTCACACCAACTCAGGAACAGAAGTTTCTGCCTAGGGGCTTTCTGTGGCACCTGGTCATTCATGATCTTGGCTGAACACCTGCCTCACTTTTCTCTCTGTGAATGAAGGTATCACCTCCAATCTATGTTATTGGTGACCAAGGTCCAGATGTTTTTATAAAAGCAGAGATGGCTCATTGTGTATTGGGATGGAGGCAGGGATTAAAGGTTACTTTGGGGCTCTGCCCCCTCATGGTACCTTCCTCTATACCAATGCTTTCGTTCTCTTCTGGATGCAGCCTGAAAACCTCCTCTATACATCCAAGGAGAGAGATGCTGTGCTTAAGCTCACTGATTTTGGCTTTGCCAAGGAAACCACCCAAAATGCCCTGCAGACACCTTGTTACACTCCCTATTATGTGGGTGAGTCTTGTAGCATGTGGCTTGCATTCCCCTTGCTGTATACTGTTGTAGACCGGGGCAGCCAGTGGGTTGTGGGAATCAAAGTGTTAAAGCCTGGTAAGGAGGGAGGAGGGAGGAGGGAGCACTCTTGTCTGCATGGAGGCGGGTGACGTGGGGGGCCGGAGGCTGCAAAAATATTCTTCCAAACTTCAGCTTCTGCTTTTGAAAATAGATCCAGGAAAATTCTGGCTGTGGTCTGTGAGCTGAATGACATCACAGCAGCTCTAAATATATATGTGATAAAAGGCTGCCATCAGCTCGGGACCGAGCCCAACCGCGGTTGTTTTTCTCCAGTTTTCATCTTCATATTCAGAAAGTGGGCAGGCCTTTTCTCCTACATAGAGGGATATAGGGTACTAGTCACCTGCCTTGTGGGAAAGGGTCCCTTGAGCCAGGAATTAGGTGGGGCTTGGGGGTGTCTACATATTTATGATTCCTGGGAAAGCTCCAGGCAGCTTCCAAGATTGCCGAAAGCCCCGTAGCAAGAGTAGGGCAGTGACTGAAGCTTTTTCCCTTTTGGGAGGACAGCTAAGGGGTAGGAAACTCCAGAAATGGCCCCCTGTTTATCAGGGTATATTCTGCAGGACTCTAATGTTAAGTCTGACCTGCTGACCTCATTGCACAGATTGGAAAACTGAGGCCAATGGGTGGGTATCCAAGCTGACAATGGAATGCAGAAGTCTGTGATCTAGACTGCATTCAGGGAGATGAGAGACACAACACAATGCCTCTGACAGACTGAGACCCTCTTGTCCTTGGCAGGGCCTCACCAAACTTGGGGCTGGCTTTCTTTCCTCCTCTCTCTTACCAAGTTGAGACTGACAGAGGGGCCCTTAAGTAATTAGGGGACTGTCAGAGAGCAGTTTCTTTTCTTCTGGAAGCTGTCTCTCCTCCCTCTATTTCACACACATGCTGCCTTCCCAGAAGGTGCCAGACGCTAGTCTGCTCTGTCCTACCTCCCAGCTTGGGTACCTGTTTCTCACCTTACCCAGACTTAAGACTACTTCCTAGTCCCAAGACTCTGTGGGCTGAAAGATCTCCTATGCTCTCTGCTCTGGCAGCTCCTGAGGTTCTGGGTCCTGAGAAGTACGACAAGTCATGTGATATGTGGTCCCTGGGCGTCATCATGTACATTCTGTGAGTACCTGTCCTCCCTGGACCCACCCTACTCTATTTTTTCATGTCCCTTTAGTGCCATTCAGCTTCTCACCCCTTATGTCCTTTGGGACATGTCATCCATTGGTCAGGTTGTTTTTTGTTTCTTGTGTCATGAGACATTCTTTGTGACTGCCTCATGTCAAGGCTGATGGTATTCCTGGGATGTGTTCAAGAGGCTGCAGGGGCTGGTGTTATTGCTGTGGTGTCTGACTGCCTGTCTCCCTGCGAAAGGAGAAGACAGTTCTGCCCAACCCTCGAAAGGAGAAGACAGTTCTGCCCAACCCTTGTACCAAATGGCCTCTTCTCTTTCCCAGTTTGTGTGGATTCCCACCCTTCTACTCCAACACCGGACAGGCCATCTCTCCAGGGATGAAGAGAAGGATTCGCTTGGGCCAATATGGCTTCCCCAAGCCTGAGTGGTCAGAGGTCTCTGAAGATGGTGAGTGAGATTCTGCCTAACCTGGTCTCTTCAACCTCTGTTTTGTGAGATATCTCTTTGGCTGTCAAACTGACCTGTGTTTAAATCCTAGCTGTGTGAACCTAGACAAGCCATCTGAACTTTTTAAGTCTCNTCTCAATCTTTCTTTCTTTCTTTCTTTCTTTCTTTCTTTCTTTCTTTCTTTCTTTCTTTCTTTCTTTCTTTCCTTCCTTCCTTCCTTCCTTCCTTCCTTCCTTCTTTCTTTCTTTCTTTCTTTCTTTGTTTCTTTCTTCTTTTCTTCCTTTCTTCTTCCTTCCTTCTTTTTTGTTTTTTTGAGACAGGGTTTCTCTGTAGTTTTAGAGCCTGTCCTGGAACTAGCACTTGTAGACCAGGATGGCCTCAAACTCACAGAGATCCACCTGCCTCTGCCTCCCAAGTGCTGGGATTAAAGGCATGTGCCACCACCGCCCAGCTCAAGTCTCGGTTTCTGTATCTGTTAAGTGGGATCAAAATTTGTCTCCCCAGCCAGGTGTGGTGCCACACACCTTTAGATCCAGCATTTGGGAAGCAGAAGCAGGCAGATCTCTATAGATTCGTGTAGAGTTCCAGAACAGCCAGGGCTATATTTAAAGAGATCCTGTCTCAAGGGGAAAAAAATGTTTCCCCAGGACCCCCTCTTCCATATATTCCTTGTTCACACTTTCCTTCCTAGGTAGCACAAACAATTCTGCCTTGTAGTTATCTATTGTTGCTTAACAAATTATCCTGAGTGCTTAGTGACCTCAAATGAGACACAATTGCTAGCCCACCATTTCTGATCATGAAGAATGTAGGAGTACTTAAGCCCTGTCTGACAGAGCTTTTGATTCATGTGGAACGTTGAGGGACTGCAATTCACTGCGCCCCTCTTTTCTGGATCCCCTAGCCAAGCAGCTAATCCGCCTGCTCCTGAAGACAGACCCCACAGAGAGGCTGACCATCATGCAGTTTATGAACCATCCTTGGATCAATGTGAGCATGGTCTTGGCCTGGAGTAGGGCTGGCAGACTGGATGGTGGTAGCCCTGGAGGCCTGGGTACAGGGCTGGACTGGAACCTTGCACAGTGATGTATGGTAAAACCCCACCTATAGCCTGGCTTTACCACTGCTCCAGTTAGACTCCTTCACCCCTCTGAACCTCCATTTCCCCACCTGAGAAGGGGAGAAGGTATGTGGTGGTGGTAACCTATGCTGTACCATACAGTTCCAGGCTCTGATCCATGGGTTTGGGCTTCCTTATAGCAATCAATGGTGGTTCCACAGACCCCACTCCACACAGCCCGGGTGCTACAGGAAGACAAAGATCACTGGGATGATGTCAAGGTGGGTAGATTCTTTTTTAGTCTCTATACATTCCTAGATGGCATCTCCTTAGGATCTGGAGTTTGGCTCTTCCCCTGTGCCTAGAGGATGTCAGTAACTGCCCCAGTGATCCAGCCAGGGCAGGCCACTGAGCAATAGGCTGCTACACTTTCCTATTTAGGGTGGTGCTCATGGGACACTCTTCTTAGTGAGATTTTAGGTCAGGGCCTCCATGAAAGGATTTGGGGCCCAAGCATTGGCCAGAAACTTTCTTATGACATTTGTGATAGGAACCAACCTTGTTTCAGATGTAGTGAGAGTCAGGTTTGTCCCTATGAGATAGCATTGTAGAGCATTGGGGTATCCAGGGTATGGTCTCAAAGCTTCAGGCTCTGGAGACCTAGGGAAATGCCATTGTCTGAAGGTCTTGTGGTTCTGTGCAAATGCCATTGGTTCAGTTCTCTGTCCAAGTAGCCTTGGTGTGGACCCAGGAAGTCATCTGTTTCTTTTGTCTTTGTGAATAAGCTCAGTGTCCACCAGAAAACAGTTGTAGAGAGGGTTATGTGTCCAAGGCCAAGCACATAGTGGGCACTGGAGCAGTGATGTCATTGAGGGTGCTTCCCAGGCACGAAAGTGATGGTTTTTAATGTTAGGCTATCCTGACCTCTTCTGTCCCCCATGCTAATGGTACACAGGAGGAGATGACCAGTGCCCTGGCCACCATGCGGGTGGACTATGACCAGGTGAAGATCAAGGACCTGAAGACCTCTAACAACCGGCTCCTCAATAAGCGGAGGAAAAAACAAGCAGGCAGCTCCTCAGCCTCACAAGGATGTAACAACCAGTAGCTCATGGGGGAGCCAGAGCGACAGACTGCAGTGTTCTGAGGAGGCTCTGGCCAGAAAGGGCCGGAGTCGTTTTTATAACAAAAGGATAATTTTGTTGTCTTAATGTGTCACATTGAACTTGAGGATAAAGAGCTTGACCCAAGAGTCCCAGCCTAAGCTCAGGCCCTAGAAAGCTTCTGGGCCCTGGGGATGGGGGGCCCTCTGCTACGGCAGAAGCAACTTTGGCCGCTGTGGCTTGAGTGAGGCCACAGGTCTGTTCTACTTTAGGACTTGATCTTACTTCTAGGCCACTGGGAGTTGTGGCAGACCTACCCTTTTTCTACAGAGACATATCCTGCTGTGTGGGCAGATGGGTCTTGCCTTGAGAAAGGTATCTGACCATTGGTTGCTATGGTGACCAGAGGCCATGTTGCTGTTTATGAATACTGAACAAAGGAGGAAGGAGGGACAATCAAGGGCCTACCGTCTTGGGGAGGTTTGTTTCTCTCACACTGGCTGCCCCTTCCCAGCCTCACTTCTGTTTGGTCTGCCAGAGGCTGTATAGTCCAGCTTGCTTACTTCTCTGTAGCAGCAGCCCACAGACAGTCCACTAGAGTCCCTGAGGCTAAGCATCCTAATCCGAAAGGTAGCTTCTCATCTCAATTGAAGGTGTGCGTATGCGTGTTGGGGAGGTGGGTGTCCTTAACCTTTTTCCATTTTGGAAAACATCACTGTGACGAAAGCCCCCGCCTCTTCCCGCTCACCAGATCTCAGGTAGGAAGAAGTCCCTCTCTGTTGATGGCAAGGGCTAGTCCAGGGATACTTTTGTGAAAGGGAGTACTTGGCTTTCTGTTTTCCAGGACCTCGTTTTCTACTGGAGATCAGACCCGAAATGATAATGGGCTGACGAGCCATGCTTATGAGGTCTGATCCCGGCTCTAGCATGAGTCAGATCGGAGAGGGTCCTTCTTGGCTGACCCCAGACTTAGCCAGCTCTCCCCTGCCATGTGCCAGGGTAGCCTTCAGGTGCTGAGTGTTTGATAGATGACCTGACAAGTGCCTGGCACTCAGCCTTGTTCCTAGATCCTGGCCTTTCTCACAGGCTGGGAAACCTAGCTCATAACAGCTAGGACAATACTGCTGGACTTTATATCCAGATATTAATAAATATCTTTTTAACATTTTTCAGAGAATTCTGGGTTTCTTTTTGTGTACCTGGGTGGACACAAGTGGTCAAAGCGCAGCTCCACACCCCCACTAGTGACTTTATCCTGGCTGGAGAGGGCGCCTATGGCCTGTTAAATACATCAGGCTGACTCCAGCACCTCTGCCTCACATTCATTGTAGAAAGGTCAGAAGGACTGAGGGGTGGCAGCTGCCACATGCCTCCAGCTCTTGTGCAGCCCCTGTGCACTGTATTGTGACACCCACCCCCGGCCCTGTGTGTGCCAGAGTCTGCCCACAGTGGCCACCCCCAGCTGCGTGCCAGCCTGCTGAAGGGCGGGCAGAGTGCCTGCTGCAGCGCAGAGCTATTTTCAGAAGCTGCCAGGTTTCATTTGGCAGTGAGAATATTGGAGAGGGGAGGGGTGGTATGCTGGAAGACTGTCTTTTCACTACTCCAGCAAGAGAGCACCCTCACCCCTTGGGAGCCCTTGAGGGCAGCCTCAAGGGGCCCTCACTGTGGCATTTCAACCTCCAGCTTCAATCTTGAAACCTCCCAGTTTCCCAAGAACTCATCTGGCTCAGGCAGGGCTCGTTCCTTCTCAGCTGCCCCTCTTTCCTTAGGGCCTGGGGGAGGGTGCAAGATGTTAGAAGGCAAGCCCTCCAGAGCCATTATGTTGCTTCCTAGCCTGCTGGCCTTGGCAGGTCTCTCAGTTTTCCTGACTTCTAGATCCTCAACTGAGACCTGCAGATGAGGGTGCCCATCTCACAGTGTCAGCTAAGGGGTTGGGGTAGATACCATTTGTGTAGTACTTTTGAGAGGGTGCCTGGTGCATGCTGTAAACCTTGTCCCCATTAGTTAACCCGGTATCCAAATCCATTTAGGAGAGAACCTAGAACGAGGAGGAGGGAAGCTCAGTCCAGGCCCATTTCTACCTTTGGAACTCTGTATCCAGAAATCAGATCTTCCATATTTATGGGGTTTCACTTCCAAGGACTTGCTCTTCAGGTTAGCAACATGTGCTTTTGGGGCCTTCATTGCCGCTCTGGACTTCAAAGGTGGGTGATCAGATGACTTTGAGGGTCCTCATAGAGCCTGTGGTTCAGGTTAACATTCCTAGTGTGCTGAGGCTGGGGCATGGCTAGGGCATGCTAGCCATGTAGGAAGGTACATATAGCACATGAAGTATAGATGGAGTCTTTCTCTTGGCTGCTGAGTCCCCACTATGCCTGAGACTTGTAGGTACAGGGAAGACAACAGGAAAAGCTTTAGGCGGGGTTCTCACCTCATGGAGTTTGCACTGGGGAGGAGGCAGAGGATACCGGGTGACTAACAGGGACTAAACATCCACTGGTGGACACCCACCAGCACTCACCTTAAGTACTACACAAATGTGGGAGGCAGAGGCAGGCGGATCTCTGTGAGTTCGAGACCAGCCTGGTCTACAAGAGCTAGTTCCAGGACAGGCTCCAAAGCCACAGAGAAACCCTGTCTCGAAAAAACCAAAAAAAAAAAAAAAGTACTACACAAATGTGTACTATGGAATCATGGTCTTCATGTGGTCTAGGAGGAAAGGTAGATTAAGCCAAAGAGAGAGTTGATGCAACCTAGAGGACAGGAAGGGTACCTCATAAGAGTAGAGCAGCTGGGACACTCAGGGACAGGTAGATTGCCCTTGGGCTCTGTCGTCTCCCTGGGACTGGCCTTGATCCTCTGCTGTACCCACCTTCTCCACAGGTAAGACCACAGCTGCTGACGTCTTGGATGAGGTTCTCATCAGACCTAGTGTCTTCCTGCAGCCCCAAGAAAGGGTTGTTATTAGGCACACTTGGCCCATCACTGTCATAAGGGAGGGATCTCATGTGATTCTTAGGGAAGAGGTGCTGTAGGCCATTAAGTTAAAGAAGAGGGTGGAAGGCTTATTCTCTCATCTGTCTCCTTGCACACTTGCTTGATCCCATGAGAAAATTTGACTCGGTGACAAGCCCAGCCCAGGGTTCGGCCCCCTGATCTCTGGCATTCGGTGCAGTTCCCATAAGCCAGGACTGGGAGGTTGGGCCTCAGGTGGCTCCCTGTGAAATGAATGATGGAAAGTGACAATCAGATGGTAGGTATTAGATGAGCTAAGAAGCCAACTGGCCACACATTCACACAAGCTAATCTAAACACAAACATTTATTATACATGGTTACTGTGATAGCTTCTTTAGGAGCTGCTAGTGAAGAATTTCATGAGAGGGGTGTGTATGTGTGATGCATATGTGTGTGTGTGTGAGAGAGAGAGAGACAGAGAGAGAGAGAGACAGAGAGCTGCTTATGTGTGTGTGTGTGAGGTGTGTGTGTGTCTGCACGTGAGAGAGATGCATGCGTGTGTGAGGCGTGTGTGTGTGTGTGTGTGTGTGTGTGTGTGTGTGTGTGAATGATCTCGAAGGGGATGGGTGGGGAGTTGGGGGAGCACTGACTCTGTCCTCAGAACCTGAGGCTGGCTGGCTTCCAGCAGTCTGGCTCATTGCTATTCTATACCAGCCCCTCTCTGTCCTCGCCCTCGATTCAGCCCCTCCCCTGCAGCATCAGAATTGAGCCTCAAAGTGCAGCTTGCTATAACCTTTGTAAGGGTCTCAATGTTTTTTGGCCTCTTAAACTCCCACTGGAAGGCATGAGGGTACAGTGGAAACTGTGTAGCTGTCTCCAGACCTGGTTGCCTTAGGTTGAGCCTCTGTAGCTCCCATGGATTCTCACAGCTGCCTTCAAGCTCAGAAGGGTAAAGTCCCTCCTTTTGTTCCATTGAGCAGCCAGCCTGCTTACCCTTTTGAGCAAAAATCAGTAGACAGGAAGCCCACCTCATACCCCATGTATAGGATGGGGTTAGAACCAGCCCTGAACTTTTAATTTGCCAGAGGCCTTGGTCAAGAATATACTCGTTTTTTGAGGTTTCCTGTCAGTAAACTAAGATGTTGATTAAGCAGCAGCCTGGCAGACATGTTGCCAGCAGCTAATAGACTGGGAAGAATGATCTGTGGTCTCAAGCAGGCCACAAGCTTTGCTCGGTCTTAGTTTTCTTACCTGTTAAATGGGAGAAAGCCTTCACACAGCTGGAGGAGGACAATGGGTAGATGAACTCCCAAAGACCTTCATCCCCAGCATCTGTTGCTGGGTGAGTCCAACTAGCTACCTGGCATTCTGCCAATTCTTCCTCTATTTCCTTTGCTCCCCAAATATAGGCTAACTTAAGGGAGCCAGTTTTGGGGGAGTTCAGAGAGTTAGTGGCCAGTGGCCAGCAAGACATGTTTATTGGAGGTGTGAGGCCATCTACTGGTCACCCAGGTAAGCATTTTGTTGATACCTACTATGTGCCAGCACTTGGAAGAGAGTATAACCACATCATGATGAACAGTTTGTTTGCTGTGTGCCTATTGTGTGCTGGGCTTTACCTGGGTCACTTAATTTAATTCTCAAATTCTTACCTGATAGATGGAAAAACCGAGTTCCACGTTCTTAGCCTCTGTATACTCGCCCCACCTCTGTGCTACAGGAGGTCAGAGGAAGAAAACGCTACCCTTGGTCTTGGCTGGAGACAATCACAGAAGGCCTCTGAGATGTAGTAACAATGTGAACTCAAAGGATAAGTCAGATTTGGATGGAGAAATTAGGGAAAGGGCACTTCAGCTGGTAGATGCAGGCTGAGGCAGGGCTCTTTAAGGGAAGAACACAGACTGTGCCCATTGAACAGTTGTGAGGCAAGGAGGGCTCTCATTTCTTCATCTGCCTGTAGGAAATTAGGGTGGGGCCCTCAGTGTGAGGTAGTGGACACCTAGAGGCAGCTTCTTCCTCTTCATGCTTCTAGGGCACTCTTGTGTGTGCCACCTTTCCCGCCCTTACCCCTCACCCCGTCTCTCCTGGAGATACACCCACTTTTGATGCCAGTTTGTCAAACAATCCATCCACCTCCTCTTGCTGCTGTGGCATTTCCAGTTCACTCTTGAGCTGGCTGTCAGAGTTGGAACCCGGTCTCGTCTATGTTGGACTCCCTGAACTCCCAGCATTTGGTGGAGGAGTCCTAGCTCCCTGCCTCACACCTCTGCTGCCAACAGAGCTATTTTATATGCTGGGATTTCTCTTGAGATTTAAATTGAGCATGAATTTATGTGCTCTAAAAAAAGTTTATGGACCACTGAACTAGACATTATCAAAATACGTCTTGAATCCTGCGAGGCAAACACTACGATCCCCAGTTTACATATGGAAAAACCCAGATTCAGAGTAGTTCAGGGCTTGCT
This sequence comes from Dicrostonyx torquatus, assembly GCA_028555095.1. Taxonomy (NCBI): domain Eukaryota; kingdom Metazoa; phylum Chordata; class Mammalia; order Rodentia; family Cricetidae; genus Dicrostonyx; species Dicrostonyx torquatus. The sequence continues at coordinate 6,811,473 of JAQHUG010000001.1, forward strand.
AAGGTCCAAAGCTGGAGAGGACAAGAGGTAGAGCTCTGCCATGGCACAGTGACCTCCAGGTTACCCTTTCTCCTACTGTGCCTTCTCTCAGAACCCAGATTCTGCAGGGACAAGAAGGGAATAGCTGCCTGCACTCCCTGACAAGGGGAGCAGAGATGGCTAGGTGGCCTTGGTCATCTTGTGCTGCCACTGGGGCGGGGCCATTTCACTCTGGAAAGAGATGGGGTGAAGAGGAGGTAATGGGTATGAGGAGATAGCAGGGAAGGTGTTGGGGAGTCTGCTTTCTTCTGCAAAAGTGAGCTCTGCTTCAGGGACTGTGTGAAGTGTCCACAGTAAACCAGGGGCAGTAGATGCTCACATCTGGCAGAGATTCTTTGTGTAAGAATGAGGCACACTTGTCAGCTCCCCACAAAGCAACCTTTCATTCAGTGTGTGTACACACCCCACTCCAGCCTCCCTTTCAGGTGGTAGAACTTTGGTTTATAGGCTCTTCTCCACAGCGTAGCTATTATAGAAGCTTGGGTAAAGGCTACTGAAGAAGACCAATCTATTGAGCCCATTGCAAACACAGTTTTCAGCTCAAGTTCTGAGTACCTCACATGTGCCAGATATATCTCACATGGTCTCCCTTATGCCTCTGTTCTTCCAACGGCTTCTGCAACAGAAGTTATACCCATGTTACAATCCAAGTCCCTGGAGCATGAGCAGCTATGTCATGGCCAGGGGCACAGATCTCCATAGTCTCCTCACTAAGAAGTTTGTAACCAAAGAGGGCTGATGCTCCGATCCCTTCTCAGACATGTTCTAGTTGAGACGTCACTCATCTGTACTCCCCCCCCGCCTGATTTTTGTTACTCCTGGTTACCAGAAAAAAGACTCTTGAGGCGATCTTCTATGGCTCTGGCTCCTGACCCTGGGCATGGATGTTTAAAGCCAAAGTATTTATCTGCAAAAAGTACCCTAGGGGTTCTTTTCGACTCTGCTTTGAAATTCTGATAATCCATTAGTCACTCTGAGTCTCATTAGGGTAAATGGGTAACAATGCTTGTCCCTTATACTATGAGACTAGAGAGGGTAAAACATGACATTTCTGTAGAACTCTCAGGTTGTTACAGGTACTCACACAGGTCTCTGTGTGGGGGCATGATGGCATTCAGAAAGTGTTGAGTCACGGGTTAGAACCTCTGAAAGGAGGCAGGCTTCCTGGAAAGAGCTCCTGTCTAATGGAGTTGCACATATCTTTTGGGCCTCTTTGTGAATGTCCCTTGCCAGGCCGAGTAGGCTGTGTGATGAGGTTGCCAAGGCTGCTAAGGAGACAAGAAAGGTAGCAGAGTCTATGCTAGGCAGGTCCAGAGACCCTCTCCTACAGGACTGTAAAGGGAGAGAGATGCTGTGGGGCACAGGCTTGCACTCTGCGTCAGATGGACAATGGAATGGACTGGCTCTGAGTGCCTGCAATGGGCAGGTGTCATGTGTGCTGGCTAAGCAGATGGGATTCCATGTCCGAAGCTGGAGCCCACAGCTGAAGAGTCAGGTCCCAGATACGGACAGAAAGGTCAGAGAAGACTGAGTAGGAGCTATCCCGCTAGGGACAAATGGCAAAAAGTTGGCTATAAGAAGAGGAAGGACATCCCAGACAGAAAGAAGAGCAAGCGCAAAGGCTCGAAAGCTCTTGGGGCAGCAGAAGGGTAAAGTGTGTGTGTTGCTCCTAGAGGCTATTTCCCACCAGCCTCTCCTAAGGAGGAAGGAATATGTGGGCTGCCTATGGGGCTTCAGAAAACAGCTCCCCCGTCTTTTTTTGGGAGTAGGGGTGGGTTGAGACAGGGTTTCCTCATGTAATTTTGGCTGGCCTGGCACTTGCTGTGTTAGACCAAGTTGGATATGGATTCACAGAGATCTACCTGCTTTTGCCTCCCATGTGCTGGGGTTAGAGATGTGGGGCAATGTCCTTGGCTGGAAATGGCTTTTTGGAGGTCTCTCTTACTAAGTTCTGCACTGATTGCACAGCGCAGGTCAGGCCCAGGGCTTAGGGTAGCTTGGCTAAATGTATATCAGCCCTCTTCTAGCCTTTGACTCTGCAGAGATGGCCTCTGAGATGGTTTTACTATGTTATTGTCAGTAATAAATTGAATCCACTAACCTGGGATTATACAGTTTTCTGGGGCTGTTAGTATCAGCAAACCCAATGGCTATCTCTTTTTACACTAAGATGCAAAAGGATATAATTCACAGTGCTGAAGGGAGAGATAGCTTAGCAGTTAGGAGCATATACTGTTCTTCCAGAGGCCCTGAATTTGGTTCCCAACTCCCAAGTTGGATGGCTCACAATAGCCTGTAACTCCAGCTACATTAGGATCCGATGCCTCTGGACTCAGGCCATCTGCACTCAACATGCACCCCATACATATAATTAAAAAATAATAAAAATAAATCTTAAAAGAGATAATTCATATCTGAATATAGATTTGAGTGTGTGTATTGTTCATGGGCATGTGTGTGCCGGTTTGTGTACGTATGGAGGTTAGAGGTCAACACTGGGTGTCATTCCTCAATTGCTTCTCCAACTTATATTTTTGAGGCAAAGTCTCTCACTAAAGTGAAGCTTTTCAATTCAATTAGTTTGGCTGGCCAACAAGCCTCAGGAATCTCCCAGTCTGCCTCCCCAACCTGGGGATTATAGGCATGAACAATCATGCCTAGCCTTTACATAGGTCTTCATACTTGCACAGAAAATGTTTTACATACTGAGTCATCCTCTGCAGTCCTGTAGATGAGAGTCTGTAAAGGTAGAGTGTGCTCTATCTACTATGCCAGAGAAAGAGGGTGGAGGCAGATTCCTCTTGGTGAGCTCTCAGAATTGGCATTTCATTTTACTGGAGTTATATGGATGCTTGGTAGGGAGATATTGAGGCTGGAGAAAGCAGGAAGTTCTCAGTAATAGTCATACATCATAATCTCAGCCAGCTTGTGATCAGGACCTTCTGACTGTACCTGAAGCTGTAGAGACGTTGAAAGTCATAGCCTGTCTCTAGTGGAGCCCCTCTCTCTGGATGGAGATATGGCTAGCCCCTACAGGCAGTCCTAGGATGTGTTCCTAGAATCAGGGCCATGGAGGTCCTGAGAACAGAATGGTAGCTTTGTTCCATCTCAGGGCTGGAAGTTGGCTTAGAAGAATGAGGGGGCTCGGGAAAGGTCGCAGCTTTGCTCTGGGAAGGGACTGCTGAACCTGGCTATTAAGAAGTATGGCCTTAAGGGGATGAGAATACTGTCAAAGGAAAACAAAATGTTCCCACAGGACAGCCACTCCCCCTACTCTGCCTTTCAGAGCCCCATTAGGTTTTTGTCCTGTTGCTCACCAGGTAGGTGGTTTACTTCTGAAAACCAGCTTCACGAGTAAACCCTTCCCATCTGAAGCTGCCTGGAGGAGGACACAGTGAATTTAAGAGTTTAGGAGGCTTTAAGGGTGTGATGGTTTGCCTTGGCTATCAGTTCTGTGGGATTTAATATCACCATGGAAACAGGGGCATGCCTGTTTGGAGTTTCTAGATTAGTTAATTGGGGTGGGAAGTGTTGCTATACGGAATAAAAAGGAGAAAATGAGCTGACCCTCAGCACTAATCGCTTCTGCTTCATGACTGTGGATGTTCCTGCTCCCATGCCTTCCAGCCATGATAGACTGCAGCCTCCAGCTGGGAGACAAAATAAATTCTTCCTTCCTTGAGTTGTCTTTGCCAGGTATTTTGTCACAGCAACAAGAAAAGTAACAAATGCATTGGGTGATGCCATTCTACAGTCGGCTCTGGGGACCTTGGGTCCAGATGCCAACCCTTGTGGTCTGCCTGACTAGTGATAGCCAATGACAGGACCCACTTTTGCTTTCCTCACCATTCACGAAGCCCTTGGGATTCTCTGCATCTAGACATGAATTCAAACATCTAGGCTGTGTGCTGCACTGGTAGGGGGGAAGAGAATGTCTCTTCCACTTTTCTTTTTCCCAAAGTATGTTCCACAGCTGAATTATCACAGTCCTAGATCTGGCACTTCCCCCTCTAGGTTCTGCAGAATTTCCAGTTCAATTCCTCGAAGACTGCCCCTGCCAGGAAATGCTGGAGCTCGAGGACCAGCTGTTACATGTACTCTTAGACAAGCCTCTCTCCTTCTTTGGATTCTCTATTTCATTGCCTGCAAATGGTCACAACAACATTCCCAGGGTTCTTGGAAGAATTCAGTATGGAAACATATGAGAAATCCCCCCTCCTGCCACAGTTTTGATCTGAATTGAAAGTCTAATAATGGAGGCTACTCCAGGATGGGGGAGTTAGGAGATAGCTCTAAAGGGTGGGAGGGGAAAAGAGATTAGATGGAAAGTAGCAACTGATATGGCAAGAGAGCCAGTGCATTTGAGAGCCTAAGGTTCCTGAGTTCTGCAGAGGTCTCTACTGTAAGATGCCGAAGGGATCCGTGGGTACACACTGTAGCGAGGCCATTAGCCACCCTGTAGAGCAGGTAGACCGATCAGAAGATGGAGTTCTGTTTTTCAAAAGTCACACCTGTGTTCATGAACTTGTGTAACATGAGGGTCCTGCTCGTTGGGGTTACTGTCCCACCCAGTAGCCCACAGCCGGCAAGCCCCAAAGAAAATCACACAGAGAGTCTACATTAAGTTATACACTGATTGGCCCGTTAGCTCAGTCTTCCTACCAGCTCCCATAACTTATATTAACCCATTGTCAGCCACATGGCCAGTACCTTTTCTCAGCTGGGACAGGGACACATGCTGCTTCCTTGGTGATCTGCGCAGGAATGCCAAGGGAGCTTCCTGCTTCCCAGACGTTCTCCTCACCCTGCCTCTACTTCCTGTCTGGTTGACCTGCCTATACTTCCTACCTGGCCAATCAGCATTTATTTAAAACATGATTGACAGAACAGACAAGTCTCCTGCACCAAACTTGAATCACCTTCAGGTCTTGTGTATCAGGGGTGGGGTCCCATTCTTGCCCAGAAGATGGTCTGGCTGACAGGGTGACAAAACCTTTCAAGCCAAAGACAAGCTTCAAGGATTCCAAGCCCATGGCCTTCAGCCGCCTGTCCCCTCATGCTCTGGCAACCCTGGCTCATCTCATGAAGTGTAGATCAAGTCCATGTTGTATATTTCCAGGCCTGATTTCCCTCCAGACTGCGTCCAAGAAGGAGTTACCGGATGTTCATGTCCTGGTTCTCATGAGGGCATTTCATTGTTTGGATCTGTTTTGCTCAGACAAGCAGCTTTTATATTTTTTAGATAAAATTTTCATAGAATGAAATCTGAAATGAAAAGACAGGTAATTTTGACCTAACTCACGTGACCATGAACCAGTTTATCAACCAGGATATAGAACATCTCCTTCGTCTCAGTTTCTAGTCACTTCTTTTCCCAAGTTCAGAAAATAGGGTCTGATTTCTATTATCACAGACAAGATTTGCCTACTCTAGAAGAAGTTTATATAAAGGGAATTTTACAGTATGTATTTTTTTTGTATTTGACTTTTCTTGGAGATTTCCCATGTTGCATTAACAGTCCTTTCCCTTTTATTGTTCCTAGTATTTTTAGTTTTTGGATGGTATTTTAAGTAAAACTTAAGAATGTTTTAATTTCCTGGTAGTTTATTGCTGGATGATGGAAGTATTATTGGTTTTCTCACATTGATCTTGTATTCTATCATATTATTATAATTGCTTATTTGCTTTTCTATTCTTAACACATAATTATGCTTTCTGTGAGTAAAAACAGCTTTATTTCTTTCTTTATAGTCTCATTTTTCCTCTCTAATCTTTCTCTCTCTCATGCAGTAGGGCCTCATAGCCCAGACTGGCCTTGATCTTCACCTCCTGGGTGCTGGTATTACAGGTATGCAGTGCCATTCCTGGAACTTCTTTTCCAGTTTGAATGGCTCTGTTATCCTTGTCTAACCTGTTTGCATTGGTGGTGACTTCAATTCAATACAATAAACAGGTTGAGACTTAAGTTCTCAAGAAGTCATTATTTCATGCTATGAGTTATATACTTAATCCCTCTGGCTGCCTGGGAAGGATCATAGGGAACAAGTGAAGAAGAAAGCATAAAAAGAGCCTGAGAATTCCAGGTGAAAAGGGAGATGGTCTGGCTTGAGAGAACAGATGAATTTAGAGCTGGACTCCTAGAACTCACTGTGGATGATTATGACTATGGGAGGGTGAGGGCACTAAGGATAATCAGTAGTCATTTGGAGAGGTGGAAAAGCTTCCTGTTGGGGTGAGAAGATTGGGATGGTAGTTTCTCACCCCTTTTCAGAATACTACTAGATGCTCTTGATCTTTGGGAGGTTGCTGTAATAATCCAGTTTAAGACACTGGGAGATAGCATGACTTCGGTTCAAAGAACGCAGGGGAAGAGAGAAGCAGAGCAGAGAAGAGAATTGAGGAGAGAGATTAAAAGAGCCTGTGGTGGCTTGAATGAGACTGATCCAGACAGGCTTATATATTTGAATGCTTGGTCGCCAGTTGGTGGAACTGCTTGGGAAGGAGTAGGAGGTGTGGTGTGGCCTTGTTGGACTAGGTGTGTCACTGGGGCCAGGGCCTGAAGTTTCAAAAGCCCATGCCATTCTCAGTGAGCAAAGAAGAGGGAGCACTGTTGCTCAGCTGGCACTCTCACAAACATAACAAAAGGTGTGTTTCACTAATGCCCTAGGCTCTCTCCCTCTCTTTTGTGTTTTTGAGACTGGGTCTCTCTATGTATCCCTGGCTGTCTGGGAACTCACTCTGTAGACCAGGCTGGCCTCGAACTCACAGAGATCCACCTGCCTCTGCCTTCCTGAGTGCTGGGATTAAAGGTGTGCAGCACCACTGCCTGGCCTAGATGTGTCTCTTAACCTGCTCAAGTTGACACTCAACCATCACAGGAGATGAGATGGTACTAGGAAAGCAAACAGACAGGGAGCAGCCAGGTAGGAGGAAAAACAAGAGATAACAATTGTTCCTTGATATTAATGGAGAATTGATTTCAAGATCCCCACATATACAAAAGTCTGTACATGCTCCAGTCTCTTACATAATGTGACATACTATTTGCATATAACCTATGCATATTCTCATGAGTGCTTTAAATCATCCCTAGCTCAGTTATAATGCTTAGTACAATGTAACTGCTGTGCTAATAGCTGTTATGTTGTTTTGTTTAGGGAATAATGATGAGAAAAATTTTGTGTTCAGTACAGATGTAATTTAAAAAAAACTATTTTCCAATGCTGGTTTAAACCACGGATGTGGAAATCCACAGATCTGACTGTATAGTTTATTATAAGACTCTAAAATGCAAGTGTTCCCAGAAAGGGCTGGGTAATGTGTTAGATGCTTCTGAGCCTGGAAAGTAGGACAAGGACAGAGAAGCAATCTTATAGACATCCTCTGTAGAGTCAGGGAGGGCATCTCTGTGGAGCAGTAGAGCTAGGGGCCTATTTGGCTGAAGTGAGAGTTGCTGATGCGGAGGTAGAGGTGTGTAGCACAGCAGAGGGGAGGCAAGGTGCTGGACCCTTTCTCCATTACCCTCCCAAGAAGTTTTGAGGAACTTTTGGTGGCCAAAGCCCTCACTGGCCACAAAGGCAAGGCTTAGGGATGCCAGACAGTATAGACCAGCCAGTCTAGGGAGGATGAAGCAAGTGTAGGAATCCCTTCTCAGTGCTGCACTGGTCCCCTATCATGAGACCCTCATTGTGACAGATAGTTCTGTTCATTTCCAGCAGACATGAGCTCCAAGGAAGGTGGAAGGGTGGGCTCCAGTGTTGTCTAATGCCACGTTCTTCCTATGTGTGTTATCCTGAGAAAGTTATAATGCTTTATACAGTTGAGTTTAAGATGGAAACTGTACAGACTCATTGGGAAATTACAGAAAAACGAAGGCTCTTTTGACAAATTTTACTGTAGTTTGTATCCACGTGCATTTGTTCTTGCATAAAATTTATTATTTTCATTGAATGTTATATAATACATATTTTCCATATTGTTATATGGCATTCATAGTAAAGTTGCTTGGTGTAATTCTTCTTGTTTAAGCAGTTCTTCCCCTATGGATGGTCATTTGGGTCAAATTTAATATTTATAAGCAGTATCACACTGAATATCTATAGAAATAGAACTTACTCTTTTTTTTTTCTTTTCTGGTTTTTCGGGACAGGATTTCTCTGTAGCTTTGGAGCCTGTTCTGGAACTAGCTCTGTAGACTAGGTTGGTCTCGAACTCACAGAGATCTGCCTGCCTCTGCCTCCCGAGTGCTGGGATTAAAGGCGTGCACCACCACAATCAAGCAACAGAGATTATTCTTAAGAAAAACTAAGAAATTATTTAAGCTTTTTTTGAGGGGGGAGGGTTGAGACAGGGCTTCTCTCTGCAGCTTTGGTGCCTGTACTGGAACTAGCTCTTGTAGACCAGGCTGGCCTTGAGCTCAGAGATCCGCCTACCTGAGTGCTGGGATTAAAGGTGTGCGCCACTACCACCGGCTTAGAATTTACTCTTGATCCATTTCCACAAGCTAATAATTGTAACATTTTTTGGTATTTTCTAGTCATTTTGTTGATGGGAAGTCAGCTGGACCTACTCTACTTGGAATACACAGTCCAACACTTCCAACTGCCTGCACATTTGTCATTTAATTTTTTAAAAAAATGATACACCAAAGAGGGGTCTCCTCATAGTTTCAATTTATCTTTGGTGGCTAAATAAGATGCTCATTTTCCCATCTGTTCATTTACCGATTCTATTTCTCTCCCAGAGTGATACACATTAGTGTCTTTCTCAGCGAGGTCTCTGAATAACTTCCCGAGCTCTGCCAGGACTGTTTTCACCTACTGAAGTAAACCAAGCCAAATGATTGTGCCCTTCTGCATGTCCCCCTACCTCCTGCCACTCTCCATAGTCAGTCTTCCTGTTGAAAGCCCCATAGCAGCCTTTTACGGACTCTCCTCTAAATCATTATTGGCTTTCTCTTTAGCCATTTCCCATGGACCTCAGAGAAACTTCAAGAAACGCTTCTTGACTAATTTATTAGTCTTGTCTCTACTGACTGCTTGGAATTCTTTAGTCTCTCCCTTGCTACTTCTCCAAAGGAAATCCTGGGCCTTATTTTGACTTGTTTTGTTTCCTTCTATAACCCTTTATTTCTTCCTCCCTTTGTATCTTGGTTTGTGATACCCTCTTCCTAGACTGCCTCTGTTTACTCTTTGGCTATGTCAAGACAAATATTCTCCAAGACATAACCTCCTCAGCCAAGCTGTCCTGGATTTTCTTCCAGTCCACTCAGCCTCCAGCTTGCCTCTCAGTGTCTGAAGCATTTGTGGTATGTGGGGGATCTCTAAGAAAGCCTCCAGTACCCCAAAAAGTAGTTCTTCCCCCCTCATTCAACTTTGGATAAGTTGAGTAAGGTAGTTCAGGTAGAGGTCAAAGCATCATTTTTTTTTCTTTTGATGATACAGGTTTTGTGGAGGAAGCAGCTCAGCGTGAACACAACTGTAAACTGACCCCAGAATTATTTTTCCTATCTCTTCCCAAGTCTCAAGTGCTCTGAGGGGGCTCCTCATATGCCACAGTCAATGGAGGCACATACATGTCCCAGCTATGCATTGATCACTGTAAGGCCTGAAGTATACAGAGCTTCTTACCCACACCATGCTTGTAGCCAGGTGAAGATTCACTTAGCAAGCACACCCACTCCAGCCAAATCTGAGTCTCTGGTTTTTGAGGGCCTCATTTCTCTATTGATGACGGCCTAGTTATGCAAGCAGCACCATGGGAATAGGTTAGGAAGCTTCCATGAGGGTGCAGGAAATGAGGACACTGTTGTCCTTGCACTAGAATAGGGGGGACACCCAAATGAGAGGTGCCCTAACTCACAATTGTGTCAAGAGCGTCCCTGAGTCTTTATTGGATCTTGTGATGAATGACCAATCAGCCAGGTCACGGGGGGGGGATGACATATTTTTCACTAATCATGAATTCACGGACAGAAACAGGTTACAGATTCCACTGCTCCATTGGCTGCTGCTTTCTAGAGGAATCTGAGCCTCCAGAGAGTTTGGAGCCCACCTGCTAATGCCTGGATTCCAGAGCTGTGGGTGCACACACATCATTGCACCATGTAGAGTTAGAAAAAGATCTCTCTAAAAATAACCACCGAGGAATATTTAATTTGATAGCAAGACTGTGACTAATCCATGAAACAGAGCGTCTGTGTGACAAGACACAGTACAATAATGGGGAGAAATTCATGTTTGACCTTTAAGCAAGTGCAAAATGAAACATATCTATGCCTCAGCAGCTGAGGACCTTGTGGCTGTAGGGAGAGTGACAATGAGCAGGGGATTTGATGGTCATGGAGGAGAAGGAATGGCATTTATAGATCTCGAGGGTGTTGTATCATGGAAATAGAATGGGGAAATCAATACCTTTGGTGTTAAATAGAGAGAGGAGGCTGATGCTCAGCTAAGTGGGGGCTGCTAAAAGGTGGACGTGGACAGTCCATCTGGGCAGGAGTGACCGAACCAGCTTCAGTCTGGCTTGAAAGAAAGGCAAGTCCTGCAAATTTTGAGGAGACCCAGTGTTTCTGGGTGTATCTTGGGGAGAGGAGCAAGATTCTAATGTTGAATGAACTTTTCCCCTGTGCTGTGGTCTATGTTGGGAATTTTATAGGCATTATCCTCATAGACATTTCTGTTATTGATGGCATTGTAATTTTCACTTGCTAGAGGAAACCGGGTTCAGAGAGGTTCAGTTATTTACCTAGGATTATACAGCTTGAATGTGTCCAGGACTGAATGTGAGCCCAGTCCTGATTCTTAAGCTCTATTCTTTATTGCAATGTTAACTGAAAATTTTGAAGCAAGGCTCAGAGTGGGCTAGAGTGACTGGGGTCAGGGGTGGGGGTTGCATGCAGAAGTGGTTCTAGCAAGGCCGTTCAATGATGAGTTCTCATAAAAATTTTCAGAGAATCCTGGCACAGCAGGTTGGTAGACCAATATTACCCCTCTGATTGTTTTATTATTCATGACTGTGCATAATAAATCATGATCCATCACCCTCAATATTAATTGAAGAATACTCTCTATTTCTTCAAGTTTCTCTCACTCAGTGGAAACAGGGTGAATATTGTTTCTGTTGCTTTCTGGGTCAGGACCTTACATTTTCTAAGCACATATTCAAGGTCTGTTCTCATGAAAGAGTCTTTCAAGTTTTGTTTTGTTTTGTTTTTGCTCTCTACAGAATGTTTCTTAAGGAGAAAAATTAGCGATGTCCTTGATCAGACTCAGGTCCAGTTGTTTCCCAACGTGCTCAGTACTGTTCTTTCCTCAGGCCCTTAGCTTGTGCAAAGTTGTAGGAAAACAAGTGAATTGTTAAGTCTGTACCTGGGAAATGTGCAAAGGTAAGCTCTGAGCCCAATACTCAATTGGTGGGCCTTTTTTTAGGCTCCTCCTAAACATATTCAGGATTTCTTCTAAAAGCTTTGTCTTAGGACCCTATCTTACTCATATGTTAATGGTTTGTTAGGGTCTGACAATGTCATAAGACCTGGCTCTACCTCTTACTCCAGACATGTCTCTTCCCACTCTCCACTTGCCAACTTACAGATCACATCCTAGGTACATTAAACAACTTTTCTATTCGATCTACCTCCCTAATTCTCCTTCTGTCTAGAATAGTTCCTCCTTTACTTGGCTGATTCATCTGTCTCACTGGTTCTAACATAAGTATCATTTCCTCATTTCCTCCAGGAAGTCTTCCCTGATTTACAAACCAGGTCAGGCCACCTGACTGATGCTTCCTTTATACAGTAGTCTTGTGTCTCTGATTAGAGATTTGCTTATGTGGTAACTAATTCAGTTTCTTTCCCAGAATTAGAACATAAACCCTATGATGAAAAAGATTATGAACATCTTCTGTCTCGACCCTAGCCGGTAGGTTCTCAACAAAGTTTTGGTGGAGGAATGCTGCAAAAATTTCACATTCCATGTGAAAAGCAACAAAGAAACAAAGTCTCAGTTCCCTTCTTAGAACCAGTCCCACAGCAATTCTGATACTGGGTAGATAGGGCTGTATCAAGCACACAGGCTTTGTTTTGCACTTCAGTGAGTTAGTGAATGCATTGCAATTGGTTGCTTTTTATGTATAGAGAAATTACCTCTGTCCTGATTTGCAATATCTGTGCTATTTTGGGCTGTTTTTCTCTTTTGGGCCTATTTATATTAGAGCAATAATTTCACCATTTGGCTACACAGAGGCTCAATTAATATTATAAATATGGTCCCATAAAATTTACTTCTTGACATTAGAACATTTTGTTGCTAATTACTCTCCAAGGTTTTTAATTCCAATCCCTCCTTGGTGACTTAGTGTAGAAATTCAAGGGCAAAATTATTTCCCCCAAGAGAAAGAAGAACTAAGCAATGCCAAGTTTCTATCTGTTCGTCCTTCCTTCTGGGGTGCCTCACTTTGTAGTCTGCTTTTGCTCATTTCCTTGGCCCCCCCCAAAAAATAAGCAAATGAAAAATTTATTGAAACAAAGATACACATTTATGAGATTAAAAAAAACTCCTCTTTTGGGGCTGGAGAGGTGGCTCAGCGGTTAAGAGCATTGGCTGCTCTTCCAGAGGACCTGGGTTCAATTCCCAGCACCCACATGGCAGCTCACAGCTGTTTGTAATTCCAGTTCCAGGGGATCCAACACCTGTACACATGTAGGCGAACATCAATGCAAATAAATAAATAATTTAAAAACCCTCTTTTACTAATGTATCATTCAAAGAATATTTACTGAGTACTTACTGTGTGTGACATCCTGTGTGTCAGGCACTGAAGATGAGAAAACATAAGGACATCATGTTACTGTCTCCAAGCAGCTCAGTGTTGGGTGAGGTAAGACATGCTGTAGATTCTCAGGCACATTTGGACACATCTTGTGGTACTCATAATGATGGGACTAGATAAACAACATCCTATCCAGAAATGATCTTTAGGGATTGAAATCAGAAAAACCTTCGCTTTTTTCCTCATTTGAAGACACTGGCTAACTGCAAAAAATCTGCATTTTAATAATATTTTGAATGGGTTGATTAAATAGGAACAGATGGTTAAAGTTTGTCATTTTAGGAAAAATAATGAAATATTGCACTGCTTAATCTGTTTCTCTTTCACACTCTTCCCCATTCCCTCCCCACTGCATAGATATTCATTGCAAAAAAAAAAAACCTTAAAGCAAAATGCTATTTTTTTTTGTCATTTAGATCTCCTTACCTAACTTAGGCAGTTATCTCTGTAGGGCTGGGTTAGCCTTGTGTTCCTGGGCTGCCTCAGAGGAAGCTTCCTACAAGGTGTCAGTTTGGAGCATTTAAAAAGTGGTGGGAAAGTGACACTACCTTAAGGGTTTCTTTCCCTAAAGAAAACTAGTTCTGCAGGTATTTTACCAACCAGAGGAGGCTCACACTCTGAGGGTGCCAGCAGAGTATAGGTTAATTGTGTAAGTCTCATCCATTTGCTTCTGGGCTTTGTGTAGATTAGAAGCTCTGACTACGGTGCCTCCTGGTCAAGGGAAGGCAGGGTGCCACTTCTGTCACTGGCATTCTGTTGGGATTTGCTTCTATGCCAAATGCATTTCTCTGAAGTTTTACCATTCTGTTTAGACAGAGCATCATATGAGATCAACTGCTGGGAGAGAAAAGGGAGTGCTGCTTTGTCACTGCTCCCAGAGACTCCTGGGAGGAGAATGAGCATCGTGTGCCACATACCCACAGCTTGCCGACTTCAGTAGCGAGAGCCTCCAGAATGCTCTTGGATAAACATCATCTTTGTGGCCACACATTGTTTTATGAGCTGAGTCATCAGCCTGGCTGGCTCCTTAAATGCTGTCTGAATCTTCAGGCAGAAGAAAACAAGAAGGCTTGAAGTGCAATGTGACAGAACTTTATAGAGGACAGTCTCATCTGCCAAAGGTGATGAGGGATTTGCCTTTATGGAGTTTGCTCATGAAAAAAGGATTATTGATCAATTTTCAATTTATTCGAGAGGAAATATGATGCTTTTCTATATTTTATACATTATTTAGGAAATCTGTTTCATTATAGCTACTTTTAATAGCCACTAGTATTAAGGGATTTCCTGCTGAAAATTTGATTCCTTCCTCAGTCATCAAGTTGCAATTTATCATTTAAGGTAATGAGGTAAAACTAAAAGTAATGGGGACACAATAAGACTGTTTGCAGATTTCTTTGTTTCTTAAATTGTTCTATGTTTATCTTTCATATAGCTGTTCAGTAGGATGTCTCTTAATTAAAACTGATGCTCTTATAATGGGGAGATTTATTTTGATTAATATGAGCTTCTGATTTGGAAATCTGTGATTTGCTAAAGTCTCCCAGTTCTCTTTTTCAGCCTAATTTTGTTATGGTGTCAGTAGACATAAAGGTAGAACATTCACAAAAAATAGATGTGTTAGGTGTCAGGGACTATGGTAGCCTCTGTGTGGGGCTAAAATAACTGAGTAACCTTTGGGGAAACTGGACCTTTGGCTCTGCAACTGTCACTACGTTTTTCCGTCGAGGGGATAGAAGTAGAGGATGAAATGAGAGTTTCATGGGTATTCAGAAGACCTGTGCTGCTTGGACCCACTATTTGGTCCATTCTGTGAATGTGACTCCATTCTGTGGTATGCCCTCCATCACTGACATTGTCCTGGAAGAGCTAGCCGAATAAACAAGGGCATATCTGTTGTTTTGCCTTTGGTTCCTAATCAATGTTCTACTCTCAACGCGTATCCGGCTATTGAGAAATTCAATTGTTCACAGAACAGACATTTTCTGGGCAGGAATAGCAGGCAGCCTTCATTGGTAGAGGGAAGAGTCCATAGATTAGGTAATAGTGGCAATAATCCTGGTCATAGTGAGGACAGCCAGGGCACTTTGAAGAATAATCAACAAGATCTGGCCATTGTTAAGATACTTACTTTTAAATTAAAAAAAAGATGGAAAGTACGGTCTCTGTATGTAGCCCAGGCTAGTCGCAAACGTTTGCCTTCCCTTTCAGAATGCGGTACTCAGAGGTGAGTGCCACCAACCATGCTAGTAGCACCAGAGTATTCTTACTCTAGTCTTGCTCCTCAGTTAATGACCAACCACTCAATGTTGAGTTGGGTGGGGGCTGAGAGGCCAGACAGAAAGATGATTTTAGCCTAAAGCTTACCTACAAGCTGGTAAGTTGACAGTCCTAGGGCAGAAAGGTTAGGGTTGTTAGATAAAAATGAGTACCTGAAATCCCAGATAAAGGATGTAAGGAGGAGGTTGGAGAAATGGCTTTGGCATTCTGCCGTTCCAGAGGACACTATTTACACACACACACACACACACACACACACACACACTTTAAAATAAAATCTTAAAACAAAAGAGAGGAAAGCTGTCATTGTGCTGACTGCAGTACTAATTTAGGGTTCCTGGAAGAGAGTTACTGAGATGGGTTTTGAAGAACAGGGCATATGATAGCGAGGCATGCCACCTAGGTTTTGAACTTACAGTGCTGGTGACAAGCTGCGATTTGGCTATATGCTGAGTCTAAATGTAGAGTCCCGAGCAGTTAGTTTCTGGTCTCTGCTCAGTAGCTGACAGTAGGGGGTCATAAGGTAATGTTGGTAGCCATCAGAGTGAAGGGATTCTTAGGAGGAAGAAAGTTCCATCAGTCAGGATGGCTGGAGGCGGGAGACCTATGCCCCGCAGAGACATAGGTCTGGTGTGCACAACTAAACAGAGTTCTCAGAGAAAAGGCTTCTTTACTAGAAAGGCTGCTAAGCTTGTTCAGGCCCCACACACTCACCACAGCAGCCAACTAAACAAAAGAACTCAGGAGATGTTGGCGGCCTTGGCCTAGATACAGCACCCTAGGAGTCCAGGAACCCGCGCACTTCACTTGGTTCCTTTGAGGCTATCCCATTCTGCCAGGCTCCTCGGGGTGACAGAAGAGGATCTCAGGGGATGTGGCTGTGACAGCACTGTGACAACGGGATGAGTTTAATAGCGATGACCCCCTCCTCCCCTCTACTGGTTCTCCTCTCTCTGACCAGAGGGCGAGCGGCCATCTCGGTACGGCTGGCCAGAGGCACTGTGGCCTTCCACACACAGGACCGCGACCTCCTTCGGTGCCAGCTGCAGCCAAAGGCTCTGGGTGGGCGGAGGGACCTGGCCTCCGGGTCGGGTTGTCCAATAGCCTCTCGCAGATTTCCCTCCGCTGGCCCGCAGCGGCATCTCGTGGATTCGCGCGCGGGCTCGGGCGGCGCGAGCCCGGGTCCTGCGAGCCCCCGCGCGCCAGGGAGCGGCGCATGCGCGGGCGTCCTGCGAGCCCGCTGAGGCAAGCCGAGCCGCGGCGGCGCCGGGAAGCCAGCGACGGAGCGGCGAGGAGCAGAACGGCGGCGCGGGGACGGTGGCGACGGACAGGTGGTGAGCCCTCGCCCGGGTCGCCCGCCCGGGGCTGTTGGGCCGTCCGTCGAGTCCCGCTGTCAGGACGTGGTGTCCGGCGGTGGCGGTGGCATCCCGGACGGCCTGCGAGGGATGCACCGCCTACAGCCCCGCGCCGCCTGACCGCCCCCGCCTTGCCTCGCGGTGCGCCACAGCCGGGCTCGCGGCCGTCCCTGCGGCCGTCCCCTCCGCGCTGTCCCCCAGCCGCCGCGCCTGCGGGGCTGCGCCCGGCCCGGCCATGTGGACCCCCACGGAGGAGGAGAAATACGGCGTAGGTAGGTGAGGCTTGGGCCTGACAGCGGCGGGGATGGAGGGACACGTGCCCGACTTCCCGGCCCCGCCTCGATGGCTGCCTTGGCTCCTCTGCCCCTGCCCGCAGACTGTGCGGCCTCGGCGCGGCGCCGGGCGGGTGCGCTCGGGGCGCGGGGCTGGGCCCGGGGCTCTGGGTGCGGGAGAGCAGCAGGGGGCGCTGGCGGGGCGGCCTCAGCAGGTGCGGCCAGCGGGAGGGGCCGCAAGGCCGGGGCAGTTGCGGGAGGTTTGTGGTGTGGGGCGCAGGACAATTTGCTCAAGAAGATGCATTCTGAGGACCTGCTTTTTCCAGCAGTCAGAACCTCGATTTTAATGAGTTTCTGCACAAAAGTTAATGAGCCCGATGGCGGTTTATTTTCCGATTGGAATCTTACAAAAAAAGGATAAATTCGTTGACATCATTTTCTCAGTTCAAATGCTGCAGCTATTTGTTTTGACATGAGTATTAGGAATAATGACCTTACTACCGTGGGAGGTGTTTTGGACATACATTACTGTTAAAGTTTAGTGTATTTTATTGACATCGTTTTGTTCAAAAAAAATCTGTTTCAAATGAGAACGTTATTCCTTAGTTTCCTTTAAGATGGTATGTGAAACATATTAGGCTAATGCTTTCTTTTAACATTCCATCTCTTTAAAAAGAATATTTATTTAAGGGATCGAGTGTTTTACAATGTTAGTATTTCATGGTCAATGCATGAGAAGAGTGTTCAGCACGCTACATTATTGTAAACTGGATTTGCAATTTGGATTTACTTATAAATATTTAAAATGAGTGTGCAGTGTTTTTCTTTCTTAGCTTGTAATGGAAAATTTTAGAAAACTTAATAGGAAATGTGTTGCTTAAGGGGAAGTTATTATTTCCACTAGTGCAACAATTCTATCAGTATTTCTTTCATAATTCATTACAAAGTAACTCTGCAGTGGTAACAATTGTTTTGAAATACCACCAGGCAAGGTATGTCAAAATAGGATTTATATCAGAGAAGCCGTCTATCTTGTTCTGAAAAGTAACATTCCAAAGTTTGTAATTAGCTATGTTATAGTGGAACTGGTAAAAAAGACTCCTGGTCCTAGAGTCTGTTGAAAAAGAATTGGGAAATGATGCACATGCTGGATTCACCCCAGAGACTCTTTTCTATTTAAAGTGTTTCTTGAATACTAAGTTGATACTATGAAATGAGGGTCTGTTGGATTTTCTTCTTCATAACTTGCTATCAGAACTTCTTAATTAGAATAACAAACAATGGGTGTGAAAGTGGTCGGTTGTCCAGTGGTTCTTGACTAATTTCTTTCCTTTAGGGAGGAACTCCCAAGTGGTGCAGATAATGGAGTTCAAAGTGCTGGCTTCTTTTTACTGGTGCTTTGGGGCAGGTTACTCAAATCGTCTTCTTAATGTGTAAATGAGGGCTCATGTTTACATATCTTAAAGGGATGTGAAAAGCAAACAAGTACACTTGCTAAGTAGTTAGTACACGTTAATTCCCCCATTAGTACTTAGTGATAATAAACACTAGGGGTGGTGGTTCAGAGACTGGCAATTCAAGCCAATCAGGACAGGCGTATGTGACTCTAAGTACTAAGATTTGATGTGTGATTTACCAAGATGAAAGGAGAGTCTTGGATTCTTTGGACTGTGTGCTTAGCTTTAGAAAAATTGCTATGCCCTGTAGAGGGGCACAGTATTGGGCACAGGGTAGGTCTTACTGTTTGTTGTCATTCTGAAGACAGTTTCTTTGCAGCTGTGGTCTGGTATAATTTTGGTGCTTTTTCTTCTTAAAAAAAAAAAGGTAATTACTTGATATTTCTCTCACTGTTTTTTCAACAGTCTAAAAGGTTGCTTTTTTTTTTTTAAATTGTTTAAAACTCAGGAGATTTACCCTCCTCCCCATGAACATATTAGGGACTGCACTTTTAGGCATTTTCTTAAAATCTAATTCAGTCTGTAAGGTATCTTCAATATTGTGCTTATTAATGAGGAAAAATGTCAATTCAAGTGATTTTTTTTATTTATCCCATTGTTTAATTGCTTTAAGGACTAGCTTGAAGTAACTCTTACCATTGTTTAAGAAAATATTTTGAGATCAACTTTGATCCTTTTTTTAAAGTTTATTTTATTTGTGTGGGGATTGGGTGTACCCATGCTATGACACGCATGTGGAGGTCATAGAACATCTTGGGGAGTCTGGGGATTGAACTCAGGTCATCTGACTTAGTGGCAGGTGCCTTAGCCCACTGAGCCATCTCATTGGCTGGAGTACAGATTTCTGTTTCTGTTTGGCAATTTGTAATCCTGTGCAAGGAAGAAAACACACTTTCCATCTAATTTGGAGAATTGTGAGAAAGAGCTCCGGATATTGGTGAGGAAATGAGCCCCTGTTGCAAAGTCTTCCCTCCTCCACCCTGTATGTAGTTGTTCCATTGTGTTTTCACATTGCTAAGGCTTTTGAAATCTAGTAGTAATTAATGGTTTCTTTCAAGACAGTTTCTCACTGTGTAGTACCTTGGCTGCCCTAGCATTCAGAGATCCCCTTGCCTCAGTCTCCTGAGTACTGAGATTGAAGGCATGTGCCACCAAGTTTGCTCTGTAATTAACTTCTTACTACCTTATCTTTATTTTTACAGTAGAGGATCTCTGTACAGGTTGCAACATTTCTCTTATTCTTTTTCACTTAAGACTGTGGTACCCGAGCTCCTTTTTTGTTATATTCTGTGATTGGCTTGAGAGGCTGGGGAGGGCACTGACCGTTTGTGAAAATAAGTGTGCCCATCAGTTTGCTGAGGTACCAACTTGTGTTGCCTTATGTAGAGTCCCAGAGTAGTCTTAATAGGACCTCTATTACACAAATGAAGAAGAATCTCAGAGGTTGCTTTTCTTTCCTTCCTTTCTTTCTTTGGTCATTTAACAGTTGTATAGTCCCTTTAATAATAATAATAGTTATTTTTTGAGATGGGAGGTATTTTATGACATACTTGATTGTTTTTGCTCATCTTTAATATTTTTAGGGTTTTTTTTCATTTCTTTCATTTGTGTTTTTGCAGCAGGTTTCACTCTATAGTTCAGGCTAGCCTGAAACCATAATTGCTTGGGAAATTCTGTATGTTTTGTTTCTTAGGTTGTCTTTCCAAGGAACTTCCTGCTCTACAGTGCAGTAGATAAGAAAATACTTGTCCTTCTTTTTACAGATTATACTCAAGCTAACAAACAGGGAAACCAAAACTAAAAACAGCACTTTTCTCACCCTCTAGTAACATGAACAGGAAATACCTGTTGTAAATGGGTGGAGAGGTGCGTGTTGTGTTTCCCCAGCCGCCAGCCGCTGGCCGCCTGCACCTGAAATAACCACATGAGAATTATATTCATTCAAACTCTGCCTGGCCCATTATCTCTAGCCTCTTCTTGGCTAGCCCTCACCTCATAAACTAACCCATTATAAAAGTCTGTAAGTCACCACGTGGTGACTTACCGGAAAGGTCTAACCTGCATCCATCTGCGATGGGAGCCTCCTGACAACCGGCTCTGACCCAGTCTTCTTCCCAGCGTCCTCTTTTCTTTTCCCCGCCTATCTAAGTCCTGTATTATCAAATGGCCCAGGCAGCTTTTTTATTTAACCAATCAAAGCACAGAAATACAGATGAACCCTCCTTCAAATATCCACAGCAAATAAAAATGTAATTAAATTCATTCAATAGATAAACAGCAAAGGTGTGAATGTGTATGCATTGTTTTGATGTCCTGAATGTATATGCTGGTTAGTTTTTGTCAACTTGGTAAAAACCCCTGGGAAGAGGGTGGTGGTGCCACCTTTGGTCAGGTGGTCCTGGGTCATATCAGAAAACAGGCTGGGTAAGCCACAGGGGTGAAACCTATAAGCAGCATTTTTCTGTGGTCTCAGTTTCCATTTCTGCCCTGGCTTCCTCTGATGACGGACTATAACCTGTAAACCAAATTAAACCATTTCTTTCCTAAATTGCTTTTGCTCATGGTCTTTATCATAGCAATAGAAAATGTAACTAAGAGAATGTGGAAACTGCCTCAAAAAGCCATCTTGTTTATTCCACTGCTGTCATTATATTAAAAACAAACAAACAAAACCACATGTGTATGTTAGGCAGGTACTTTGCCAGCAAGCTACATCCCTAGCTCCATGGTAAACTTTTTAATAATTCAGAGTATTGATTCTTATTTTTTGCTATTTTTCAATTCTTTTTTTTTTTTTTGGTTTTTGGAGACAGGGTTTCTCTGTAGCTTTGGCTATTTTTCAGTTCTTATACATGAAATATTTTCTTCATTACCCTCCAGAATATTTAACATTTTTAACAATAGTTTTGCAATGCTATATTTATTTTTTTTAATTAAAAAATCTTTTTTGCTTTACTTTTCTATGCCTTGGTTTTTTCAAGACCAGGGTATGTGTATAGAGTCTTTTATTTTTATTTAAGTAAATCACTAAGTTTCATAAAAATTTAACTTTTAAAGGTCTGCAGTAGAGCCTGGGGTAGTTTATATTTTCTTGAACTCAAGAGACCTGACGATTAGTAGTTTGAGGACAGAGAAAGAGGGAGGCAGGGGAAGGAGGAAAGATTGAGAAAGAAAGGATGAAAAGGAAGGAAAGAAAAAAAAGATCTGTAGTACAGAGGTGGAGCAGGAACTGTATGGGAAAGAACCCCTGTCCAGCATTTGAGGAAATTCAGTGGTCATTAGAATAGCTTGAAACCATGGTGGTTTTAGTTATTTTATGGCCCATTTGTCCCAGGTAGGAAGCCCAGTTTTTGAAGCCTCTGACAGAAAACTAGTACCTCTTCTTGAGATAAAGATACCCACCAGGGGAAAACATGGTCACATATCCAGAACTTTATTTTGTTCTGAGAAACAAGGATATAATCTGCATTTTATAATCATATGTTTAGTATTTACAGGGAGTGTTAACAGCAGGAAGAAGGTGATGGATCTAAGGTACATAGGCTACTAAGTGACAGATCTAAGGTGCCTAGGCTACTAAGGGCTGAGTTGACATTTGAACCCATGATTTCAGAATTCTGTGCTACAGATTTTGCTCCTTTACAAAACTTTTATTATTGTTACTATTATTTGTGTGTGTCTTGTGTCTGAGTGTTAACATGAGGTCCCATTGTGGTAAGAGATGATTTTGGGAGTTGGTTTTCTTCTTCCACCATGGGTTCCAGGGACCAAACTCAGGTTGTCAGGCTTGGGCAGTAGCAGTGCTATATTACCTGCTCAGTTATCTTTCCAGTTCTACAGATTCTTTTATTATACCCCTTGCCTTTGAATGGAATTTGTCAGTACTGTATGTCTAGTTTGAAAGTTGAGGCAGTCTAGAGCAGTGGTTTGGTGTAGGAGGGTTCTTCTGTATTTTGGGTTACTCTCATTGGTTGAATAAAGGACTGCCTGGCCTATAGGAGAGGACACGGCCCTTAGGTGGGCGGAGTTGACAGAACAGAGTTCAGGGGAAGAAAAGAAGTGTGGGAGACGCCATGATGCTCCAGCCCGAGATGGATGTAGATTAGAATCTTCCGATAAGTCACCACCTTGTGGTGACACACAGATTTCTAAATATGGGTTAGACTAATATGTATAAGAGGCTAATGATAATGGGCCAGGCAGAGTTTAAATATATAAAATTTTTGTGTGGTTATTTTGGGCATAAGCTAGAGGCTGCGGCCGGGAGCCAGGCTCTGGGAACAAATGGCCGCGCTCCTCTCTGGTGCTGGGAACACACCTGCACCACATACAACAATTTGGCGCTCCAATGTGGTTGGTTAAATCCACGTAAAACCTGAGGGGGCTTTAAAAGGAATTCTAGACACACATATAAAGTTTAGCATAGCTGGCGGCGTGCCATAGCTCCTTTAAGAGAGATTTCCTGACTCAGCAAAGCAACAGATAAAAAGCTGCTGTGGTTTTAAAACGGGGCTTCCTGGGTTCTTCCGCCAGCGCGAACTCCGGCTATCAAGTATTTCAATGGGTTTTGTGGGACTGGATGCTTGTGTGCCCACTCGGGTTGGGAGTAAAGCAGCTGAGATCATGGCTCAGCTCTTCCTGTCTTAGGCGGCGGGATCAGGTCTACTAGAAACTGGCGGTTTTGAAATACAGTCTGTGCCACTAGTGCGACCTCTGGCTCCTGTGGGAGACAGAGCTTTAGAATGGAATTTCTGAGTAAAATGCTACGATTTGCTTGCTTGATGACAATGTGGACTCGCTGTGTGCCTGGAACATTGCGTAAGGCTCAGAGGCGCAACTAATTCCAAGGCAGAAATGGCTCCACCAAGCTGAACTGTGCTTGCTAATCTCAGGCAGGACCTTAATTATCATAACAGCAGCGCAGTTAAGATTTAGACTGGGCAAGAAACAGGCAGTACCTTAATTACCCCTATATGGCACAAGCTAAAGTTTTTTTTAAAAAACTGCTTAGCATTTTAAGAACTGCTCTTGTGCATTAAAGAATTACAGATTCTCAATAAGACAGATTCAGACATAAAAGACCTCCAAATGGGTCATACTGTTTGATAAATTACGTAGGCTTGGGAGAGAGAAGAAAAAATATAGAGAGTAATAAAATAAACAATGCCTTAAAAAAAGGTAAAGTCTTTAAAGAGACAGACTACAGATAGTTATAGATTAAAAAAACTAAATAAATAAGACACATAAACATGGAAAATTCACAAAATGTCTGGATTATGTATTTTATTGTGTTTTCTTTAAATTTTTTTGGCTGTGAAGGAGCTAAATACACAGAGACATCTCATTGTATGGTCTGCAAAGCTAAACCAGCATGGATGTAATAAAGGTGTTATTGCTCCACAATTTGGGTCTAAGGATATGATGCTTTCGGAAAAAGGTTCTTTTGTTTTCATAGAGGATGAGAACCTGTGGACTTCTCCTATACCAATATGGTAGGATAGACCACACCCTCCTGAAATGTTGCTGTGAACACCTTCAAAAAATTGCTTCACTCAACTGCCGATTGAGATGTACCTGCCACACAGGTTATACCATAAAAGACCTAATTAACAGCGCCCCCATACAGCAGGAAGTTTGGAGAGAAATAGCTGCACCCATATTCTCAAATATTGTTTCTAAATGCTTTTTTTAAACAATTAAAGGGGGAGATGATATGGATATGAATAATTTGCATTGATATAAATTTTGCTTTGTTGACATAAATTTAAGGTTAATTTTGCTATATATATGCATATTTCTGCTCTTGATTAAGGTATTGTGATTGTATAGTTCATTTAAAAAATGTAATGTATAATTAGGAAATATAGGTTGTT
Organism: Dicrostonyx torquatus; assembly: GCA_028555095.1. Lineage (NCBI taxonomy): Eukaryota > Metazoa > Chordata > Mammalia > Rodentia > Cricetidae > Dicrostonyx > Dicrostonyx torquatus. The sequence continues at coordinate 6,835,577 of JAQHUG010000001.1, forward strand.
AATGGATAATCATCTATAATAGTTAAGTGTGTAGTCATGTTAGATTTTCTAGATATATAGAGATATATTTCAGTTAGATAGACATTCTTCATATTTTTCAAAGACGACAGAATATGGCATTTAATGTTTTAATAACTTTGGGCTTTTCATGACAATGAGACACGTCTGCTCCTGACAGCACCAAGCTACTTCAAGAGGAAGATGGGCATTGAAGAGGCTATTTCTGGAGTTTGCTAGCCATTTGGGAAAGAAACTGCTCTTGCCTGGACTGCTTAAATGGACACAAAGAACCCAGAGAGAGAGGACTGCTAAACTTGCCTAAAGGTGAGATGATCCTTCAGGGTTCCTGATTCATAAAAGAATCTGTGAAACATTCTGCAGGACACAAAAGAAAGTGACTGAACTGTCTTTGAATTTTCCTGCTTCATGGAAATGTCTGTTGGAAGCTATGGGCCTGTAGGCTGAAGATGGATGCCCCAACGGTACAGAGGAACTTTGGGTGACTGTACAGGCAGCGAGATTTCTCTGTCATTTCTAGAGTTTTGGAAGTTGCTTATTTCTTGTTTACTTAGGTAATATTTTATCCTTCTGGAGTCTTTGATAGAGTTGAAGAATAGATGGTTGTAGTTATATTTTTCCTTAGTTATGATAAAGATAAAATAGATATAAATATTATAACTGTAATTCTTGCTTGATAACTGTTTTGTTATATGTAATTTTACTATGTTAAAATGAAAGCCCTACCTTTTTGTTTAAACAGAAAAAGGGGAAATGGTATAGGAGGGTTCTTCTGTATTTTGGGTTACTCTCATTGATTCAATAAGGACTGCCTGGCCTATAGGAGAGGACACAGCCCTTAGGTGGGCGGAGTTGGCAGAACAGAGTTTGGGGAAGAAAAGTGTGGGAGACGCCATGATGCTCCAGCCCGAGACGGATGCAGATTAGAATCTTCTGATAAGTCACCACACACAGATTTCTAAATATGGGTTAGACTAATATGTATAAGAGGCTAATGATAATGGGCTAGGCAGAGTTTAAATGAATAAAATTTTCATGTGGTTATTTTGGGCATAAGCTAGTGGCTGCGACGCTCCTCTCTGATGCTGGCAACACACCCGCACCACATACGACAGTGGTTCCCAACCTTCTTAATCTGTGACCCCATGTAGTTCCTCATGTTGTAATGACTCCAGTCATAAAATTATTTTTATTGCTACTTCATAATGTGATTTTGTCACTGTTATGAATCATAATGTAAACATCTGTGTTTTACAATAGTTTTAGGAGACCTGTGAAAGGGTTATTTGACCCTTAAAGGATTGAGACCAACATTTTGAGAACCAGTGATATAGAGTCTTTTCATTTTAAACTAGGTAAATATATTTAAGGAATTTTTTCCACCTTGCACATTGTATAAGGCTGCATAATATTATTGTTCCATTTTTGAATATAATGATTTATTTTGATAGCGGGTATAAATACAGGGTATAAGTCCAGAAAGCAAGTTCTCAATAATGCATTGAGTATTAATTATTGAAACAGGGTCTCACTTTTTTTTTTTTCCGAGGCAGGGTTTCTCTGTAACTTTGGAGCCTGTCCTGGAACTTGTAGACCATGCTGGCCTCAAACTCAGAGATCCACCTAACTCTGCCTCCCAAGTGCTGGGATTAAAGATGTGTGCCACCACCACCCAGCAGGGTCTCACTTCTTAACTGGCCTGGAGCTCACTATATAGACCAGGCTGACCATGTCCAGCATTTTGTTGATTTTTAGAAAGACACCTAGAACAGAGAAAAGAAATTGAATTTAGCATACATTTATTGAGTGGCTCTTTAAACCAAAAGGAGTTGTCTTGACCTCTGTTCCCTAAAGCAAACTGGGAATTATCAATTCAAAGTTTGTGTTTGTGTGTGGTATATGTGATCTGTGTGCATGTGTGTAAGTGGAAATTGACTCTGAGGTGTCTCTCAGTTGTTCTCCACCTTAGTTTTTGAGACAGGGTCTATTGTTGAACTTGGAATTCAGGGATTTAGCTAGATTGACTAACTGACCAGACAGCTTCCAGAGATCTCCCTGTCTCTATCCCCCACCTCAGCACTGGAGTTACAGATGCATCTGGCTTTTACATGGGTGCTAAGGATCTGAATTCATTTTCCCAGGCTTTTGGAACAAACATTTCATAGATTGAGCCTCCCCTTTTTATAGAGACAGGTATCTTGCTGTGTTGTCCAGCTTAGTCTCTAGTTTCTGGGCTCCCACCTTCAACTCCCCTGTAACTGGGCAACAGGTGTGCATGAGCCCCTAGTCAGCTTAACACTTAATAGATTTAATATATAACAATATTCTGTAGAATTCATATTTACAGATCATTTTATCATGCAGTATTAGAATATACTTTAGAAGCATTAATGTGCATTATAAACATAGCAGTGTTTTCAGTGTAACATTTAAAAGTTTCATTTATGTGTATTTTTTTTATACCACTTGAGTTCCAGTATTGACAGGCCAGAAGAAGGTACTTCTCTAGAGCTGGAGTTCCAGGCGGTTGTGAGCTACTGGACATGGTGTGGATATCTGAGCTTCAGTTCCTTGGGAAAATAGCACATGCTCTTAACCCCTGAGCCATTTCTCCAGCTCAATGTGTAGCATTTTCAGATATTCTTAAAACATAACAGTCTGAAAATAATGGTCATTGAGGTTGGAAGTACCTTATATTTATACTTGGTGTTGAATTTTAATAGCTTTTGAATCTTCTTTTGAATTTTGTATTTTTGATGATGAGAATGTTAAAATTATTCCTAGTATGTAAACAGCAGTTGGCCTACTATATTAGGGTTTTATTTTCAATGTTATGCTTTTACTGCAGCGAACAAACCTGTTTAGGATTTTGCTTTCAAGTCTCTTGTATATTGCCCCGCCTCTGACAAATTTTGTATAGAGAAGCAAGGTTTTGTAAAGTTTTGTACAGTTTCTGAGACTTTTTAATTTTTTAAAAAATTCATAAATACATCACCACCTATTTTAGTGGTGGTTCAGGCACTTGCTATATTACGTTAGGATACTTTAGTGAACACAATGACTTTGTTGGGAATTGTCTTTTAGAAACGTCTTTCTGTTTTCCTGTTTGTCTACAGTGGTATAAAATCTCAACCTACTTCCATATATTTTTCCCCTCTTCTTTCAAAACTCATTTATGTGCTCTTGCTAATGAGTGAGAACCAATATTTGTGGAATAATTAAAGCATGATAAACATAGAACTCAGAGTAGATTTAGTTCAACAAGTGTGTATTTGACCTTTGCTACTCTTTAAGTGGAGCCCATTTTATTAGTAGACAGTGGTTGCTAGAGTATTCTTATTGCTGAGTAGGATTGATGACTTCATAGCCATTTTTATTCCTTGATTCTATATAAATTGCTTGGATTATACCCTTAACTAATTCAATTTTAAATAAAAAAATACGTGTATGGGTGTTTTAACTGCATTTATGTCTGTGTACCATGTGTATGCCTGTTGCCAGGAAGGCCACAATAGGGTGTTGGATCCCTTGGGACTGGAGTTACAGAAGATGAATGTGAGTGGCCTTGTGAGAGTAGCTAGTGCTCTTAACCACTGAGCTATCGCTCCAGTCCCACTAGTTCAATTTTTGGCCTTTAAGAGAACTTAGAGAAAATACAGCTTAAGGTTCTGTAGTTTGATCCCTAGGAAGAACCCACATGGTGGAAGGAGAGAACCAACTTCTGCAAGTTGTCCTCTGACTTTCAGACACAGTCCATGGCACACATGTGCTCATATATAGACACACATGTGTACAGAATAAATAATGTAATAAAAATTTAAGAGTATTGGTGGTAGTTTATTGGTTTTTGTAACTCATAGTGTAAAAAAAAACAAAACAGAACTGATATTTCCTTGTGGGCTGAGAGATGGTTCAGCAGCTTAGAGTACTGTGTGCTCTTCTCGAGGACCCAGGTTTCATTCCCAGAACCCACATGGTGGCTAACCACGATCTATAACTCCAGTTCCAGGGATGCTGACTTCCTTAGGCAATGCATATGTGCCAAGTATACAGACATACATGCAGGCAAAATACCCATACACATGAAATAAAAATTAAATCTTAAAAAACAATTTTTTTATTTTTTTATTCTTCTCTCATATATTACATCCTGACCACAGTTTCCCCTCCCTCCTCTCCCAGTCTCTCCCAGCCTCACCTTCCCTCTCTTCCAGATCCATGCTTTCCTTGAGAAAAGAGCAGGCCCCCTCAGGGACATCAACCAGACATGGCATGATATGCTACTATAAGACCAGCCACATACTATCAAATCAAAGCTGGAAGATGCATTCTAGTAGGAGGAAAGGGGATCTAATATGTACTCCACTGGGAATCTAAACTAGTAAAGAGTTTATTTTTGTTAATTGAGGCTGATTTAAAAAGCAGGCTGTGAATGTAATGTATGATTGTTAGGCATGTGACATGAATATGTATTTGTGCTTGACCATTTTCTTTTCCGAGCCTGTTAGGGATTTACTGCTTATGGCTGAGTTCAAATGACTGATTTTGGATGGGAGCCTGAGGGTTCCAGTAACAATTCATCTCACCTTGAATTTCAGTTGTCACAACAGTGAGTCAGAAATCTAACATCAAGTAATTGTAATATAATTTGACTTTCCCCCATTACCTTTTGTTCAGCATCTTTAGGGAATTCTGTGTTTTGGATGAGTGGCTTTTCAGCCTTTAAAAGCATAATGAAGAGATTTTTGTCTGTTTTGGTTGATAATTCTCCAAAATGTAATGTATTACAGTCTTCTCTATAGTGTGAATTCAGTATGTTGAATTCATTTGATGTTCATTTATCTGTATTAATTTTTTTCTGATTATATAAGATACATATTCATTATGGAAATATCAGAAGATATGGAAAAACATACATACACAATTTGAAGTCAGAGGATAACTTGTGGAGTTAGTCTTGCCTCCCATCACAATCTCCTCTTTAATCAGTCTCTTTAGAGAAAGGGTTTGCTGAACCTGAAGTTCATTAGTTCAGATAGATTGGCCAAATAGTATGTTTTAGGGTTCTGCCTATTTCTGTCTCCTGTCCCCCATACAGGATTATACATACCTCCATGTCCAACTTTTTACATATACTTTGAGTACCTAACTCAGGTCCTTGTGCTTGAATGCAGACACTTTGCCAACTTAGTCATTTCCCTAGCCCTTGTTTTTTTCTTGACTTCTTTAGTGTCATTTAGTCTGAGTTTCTGAATGTTCTGTTTCTTTTGCCTTTGATTCTAGTTTTATTCCATTGTGGTCAGGTAAATTACAAGAATTTAAATTTTTTTTATTTGTTAAGATTTGCTTTGTGTCATATTATAATCTATTTTAGAGAAAGTTCTATGGGATCATAGAAAGCTTATGAAATGAATGTGTATTCTGCAGTGTTTGGATGGAATGTTTTGTGAAGATGTCTGTTAGGTCTATTTGACCTACGATATTTAATTAAGACGATTATTTTTATCAGACTGATCTATCTGTTAGAATGACTTATTAACATCACCCACTATTAGTGTGTTGGGATTAATCTGTGACTTTACATCTAGTAGTGTTTGTTTTATAAAATTGGGTGTATCAATATTCAGTATGTATATGTTTAAAATTGTAATGTTCTCTTGATCATTCTCTGAATCAGTATAAAGGGACTTTTTAAAAATCCCTAATTTTCCATTTTTTTCCTGAGAAAAATTTAATTTTAATTTGAAATTATTTTAAGTAAACTAATTTTAATTTGAAATCCATTTTGTTAGATATTAGGATTGCTATGCCTGCTTTGTGCTATTAGTTTAGAATATTTTTTTTCATTCTTTTACCCCAAGACTGTGTTTGTCTTTGCTAGATATCTCTGGAAACAACACTTAGGTTGATCTCAGTTTGTTTGTATGTTTATACATTTGTGTCTTGCCTGTTAACCTGGCTGGCCGGAAACTCAAGAGACCCACTTCCCTTTCTCTTTCAAAGGCTGGGATTGAAGGTCTGTGCCACCCTGCCCTGCAGAAACAGTTTTTTAAATCCATTCTGTTAGTCTGTGCCTTTTGATTGAAGAGTTAAGAACATTAACATTCAGGGTTTTTATTAAAAGGTATATATTCTGCTGAATTTAATAAATTATCGCCTAGGCCAGCTATGTTTAAGATATATACTTTAATAGGGGTAAAGAATACAAACAGATTTACAATACCAGATCCTGGATCCTGTACTTCTCTGAAGACGCGCACCAACCCAAGAGCCACAGAGAGAGAGCTCCCACATGGACTCAGTCTTTTATACCTAATCGGGACCTGATGGTCCAACCCAGAATAATTAGCTAATGGCTAATG
>JAQHUG010000001.1:6843346-6855846 GCA_028555095.1 Dicrostonyx torquatus
GAACTTACCTCAGCTCCGCTCACCTCCAAAGCTGAAAATTTGTCCTGATAAGAGAGCCTATCAGTTATTTTTTCATGTCCCTGTGATAAAATTTTAGCGGTTTCAACAATAGAACAAAGTCCCTCCAATATTGTTTGCCCCCCCCCCCCCCGCCATGGATTGGGCTAAGAGTGTTAGCCTGTTTACCTCCTTTTCCAGAGTGTTGAATTTTCCTTTAAAGGAAGCGGTATCTATGTGAAAATCAAAAGTCTTTTCCTCCACAACGGTGAATCTGTGCTCAAGGGAATTGAGTTTAGAACTTACCTCAGCTCCGCTCACCTCCAAAGCTGAAAATTTGTCCTGATAAGATGTAGTAGCATTGGTCTAATCGGATGTTTTGTCTTCCATGAAGGAAAGCTTTTCCCTAAAGGAGTTACCGTTTGATTATATGAATTCTAAAGAGATCTTAGTTGACCGAAGATCCTCAGTGAGGCCAGTGTTTTGTTTCTTTAGCTCCTGAATCTCTGCATTGAGTAACTTGAGTACGTTAGAAATCTTAATGAGGGAAATGCAAAATGCAAGCAAGGCAATAAATGCCGTAAGGAGCCCAAGTGCAAAAAATTCATATATGTTGTGAAGATGATCAGACATGACATAACGCCTAAAGCCATTTAAATTATCAAATGAGAAATTACCCGAGTAGTAGTGAAAGGGGGTAACTACTGATTTGAAGCAGGTGAAAAATTATTCTTGTAAGCCATTGCAGTAGAAGGGGGTATTACCACAGCTCACCAGTAGATGTTGTAGTGATACAAGTTTTTTGCCGAAGGTCGCAGAACCAGTCTGGCAATCGCAGTGGCAGCGGGAACGGACTCAGAACCAGCTCCGAATCCCTAAAAGCTCCAAACACAACAGAGAAACACAGCAAAAAACTAAAAAGCCTAACCGCTCCCGTTCATGTTGGCGGGACAAGGGCGCGGGGCAGAATATCAATGAAGAGCGGGTAAATGGTGATAGGAAAGTGTGGGCCGGGGCACAGATCAATTCACAATGCCGGCAGTGCTGAGGGCAATAATGTCCGTCCCGGCGTGCATGGCGAGTGAACGCGGAAAAACCGGGGAGTTGCTAGCTGCGTGCGCAGTGGAGCGGAGAGAGGCAGAGAGCCCTCTGGGGCTGTGGAGAACCCAGCCCTGCCTGGTCTGGCCGTCCGATGGCCGTGGGGACTTAAGATCACCCATGTGGGGTGCCAAGTGCTGAATTTAATAAATTATCGCCCAAGCCAGCTATATTTAAGATATATACTTTAATAGGGGTTAAGAATACAAACAGATTTACAATACCAGATCCTGGATCCCACGCTTCTCCGAAGACGTGCACCAACCCAAGAGCCACAGAGAGAGAGCTCCCACGTGGACTCAGTCTTTTATACCTAATCGGGACCTGATGGTCCAACCCAGAATAATTAGCTAATGGCTAATGGCGTGGCATGGCTATTAGCCTGATAGGCTAAAACCTTTCCCCATCAATATCCATTCCTACCATTTTGTTGTTTTAATGCTATTTACTACTTTCATTGTCTTAATTATCTTATTTATGATTCTAGTGCATCCATTTCGCTCTCATAGACTCATATATGTGTTTATCTTTCTCTATTGTGTATGATTTCTTCAGGCAGCTTAGTTGTTATGAATTACTTTAGTTTGTAATTATTATGAAAAGTTTTATCTCCTTTCAGTGATAAAGAATAGCTTCTCTGGGTATAGTAATCTGGGTTGACAGTTATTGTCAGTCATTCAGTGGTTGAAATATGTCATCATCCTATACCCTCTTGGCTTTTAGGTTTCTGATGAGAAATATGCTATTACTTTGATTGTCCGCTTTTATATCTGAATTGATGCTTCTCTTTTGCATTTTTGAGCCAATAAACTATTTGTTTTGCATATTTAGTTTTGATGGTTAATATTGATAATTTGCCAGTATCCAGAATTACCTTGGAGACAAAATTCTGGGTTGTCTGTGAGGGAGTTTCTAGGTTGGGTTAACTTGAGGTGGGAAGACACATCCTTAATTGTGTGTAGTGACATTTAATGGGCTGTGTTCTTAGACCAAATAAAAAGAGAGAAATGAGGTGAGCACTGGCTTTGATGTGTGTCTGCTTCCTGACTGCAGATATAATGTGTCAGCTGCCTCATGATCCTGACTTCCATGAACTGATGGACTGCATTCTCAGACTAATCTAGAGTAGCTCTTCCTTAAGTTAATGTTCTAGTTTTATTTCTGTTGTTATACTAAAATGCTCTGACAAAAAGCATCTTAAGATAGAAAGTATTCATTTTAGCTTGTAAATTTGGATTACGGTCCATTATTTTGCAGAAGTCAAAGTGGCAGAAATTCACCTAACATCTCTAGTCCAGAACAGAGAGAAGTGGCTGCATGAATGCTGCCTGCTTGTTTATGCTTAGCTCAGTTTCTCGACCTTACACAGTTTGGGAACCCCTGCTGAGGTAATGATGCCACCCATAGTAGCCTGGATATTTTACATGAAATTAATTAATAGAATCCACCACAGACATAACCCACATCCAATTCAATGTAGACAGCCTCTCAGTGAGAATTTCTTACCAGGTGATTCTACATTGTGTCAAGTTAACAAAGTTAACCATATTTGGTTTTGTGAGGCATTTTGTCACAGCAAATAGAAAACTGTTTTAGGAGCAATATACATGGGGAAATTATTTTCTAGTCTTGTTTGGTGTTCTAAATGCCTCCTAGGTCTGGATAGATGATGTGGGATTCCCTTCTGTATGCTGTGAATATGTTTTATTACCATTGGTTAATAAAGAAGCTGCTTTGGTTTATGCTAGGGCAGAATAGAGCAAGGTGGAAAATCCAAGCAGAGATAGAGGAGGAAAGAGGCAGAGTCAGGGAGATGCTATGTAACTGTTGAAGGATAAAGATGCCAGAGGCTTACCATTAAGCACAGGCTCGTAGTGATACTCAGATTAATAGAAATGGGTTAATTTAAGATGTAAGAGCTAGCTAAAAACACGCCTGAACCATTGGCCAGACAGTGTGGTAATTAGTACAGTTTTTGTGTGATTATTTGGGTCTGGGCAGCTGGGAAACTAACATGCAGTCTCTGTTTGCACTAAATGCCTCCTAGGTCTGGATGTCTATTTTCCTAAGTTTGGAAAGTTTTCTGCAAATGACTATTTAGTATGTTTATGTGCATTCTCTTTCAATGCCTATGATGCATTTAGCCTTTTAATAGTGTCCTATAGAGCTCACCTGTTCGGTTCATACTTTGTTATTAATTTTAATATTTGCTGATGTTTGAATGTTTTAATTCTTACTTGTATTCAAGCCCTGATACTTGATACTGTTTCCTATTTGATCCATTCTCTTGGAAGGCTTTCACTGAGGTTTTTTTTTTTTGTCTTTCTGAACTTTTAAATTATGCCAATAAAATTTTTCTAGCATTTCTATCTCTTTATTGAAATATACTCTCATATTTTATATTTGTATAGAAGTTTTTTGGTTGCTGTAATTCTTAAAGTATTTTACATTTTATTTACTTACTTTTGTGTGTATCTGTTTGTGGACATGCATTTGCCATAGTGTAACTGTGGAAGTCAGAAGATTGCTTAATGGAGTTAGTTCTCCCTTTACATTGAGAATTCCAGGAATCAAACTCAGACTGTCAGGCTTGATGATAGGCACCTGTTCCTGCTGAGTTGTCTTATTTCATATAGGAATTAAAGAAAACTTTGTTTTGTTTTTAAAGTGTGTGTGTGTGTGTTTAATGCCCAGATATGTCAGAAGCATTGGATCCTGTTGGAGTTAAAGGTGATTGTGAGCTTCCTGAAGTAGGTGCTAGGGACCAAACTTGGGTTCACTGTAAGAGTAGTACATATTCCTAACTACTGAATCATCTCTCTAGTCCCCAATTCCAGGAATTTTTAATAATTTTCTTGATTTCTTCAGTGGCCTACTGGCCATTCAAAAGCATGTTGTTCAATCTCCAAATATTTGCTTGCTCTCTATAATTTTTCTTAATATTGGTTTCTAGTTTTCTCCAGTTATCTGATTAAACATAATTTTTAATGTTTTCTATTTGTTAAGATATACTTTAAAGGAGCGCAGAGATGGTTCCATGGTTAAGAGCATTTGTTGCTCTTACAGAGGAGCTCAGTTTGGTTCCCAGCACCTACGTGGTGTTTCACTACCATCTACAACTCTAGCTCCAGGGATTCTGTTGCTTTCTTGTGGTCTCTGGGCACTACATATATGTGGTCCACATATAAAGATGAAAGTGAAACACTCATACATAAAATAAATATAAAATTTATTCATTTATTTGCCAGGTAGTGCATGCCTAGTAAGATTAACCCAGCAGTTTAAAGGAAGAAGCAGGCAGATCTCTGTGAGTTAAAGGCCAGATTTATGGACTAAAATGAAGTCTACTTTAAAGAAGATATTATGGGCTTCTGAGATGTGTGTTCTGTACAGAGTGGATGTCTTTACCAGTTAGTTGTCTTACTTATTTTTGCTATAAGGAGGCACTATTGCCAAAGCAGCTCTTATAAAAATAAACATTTAATTGGTGGCCTGTTTACAATTTCAGAGTGTTTATCCATCATCATGGCAGGAAGCAGGCAGGCATTGCACTGGAGGAGTAGCTGAGAGCTTACATCATGATCTGCAGGCAGCAGGCAGAGTGGGGGGGTGCACACTCTCTCAAACACACACATACTCACACTCTCTTTCACACTCATAGTCACAGTGGGTCTAATTTGGGCGTTTGAAACCTCAAAACTCACCCCCAGGGACATACCTTCTCCAATAAGGCCATACCTCTAATCCTTCCCTAACAGTTCCATCAACTAGGGACCAAGCATTCAAACACAAGAGCCTTATAGGGCCATTTTCACTCAAACTGCAACTCCAGTGAAGCATGTTTCTTGGTGATAACAGTTGGATCTTGGCTTTAATGCAATCACCCAATCTACATTGGTAAAATGTAGCATGAATTCCTAATTATTTATTTAACAATACATACCAATTCCAGTTCCCACTCCCTCCCCTCCTCCTGTTCACCACTCCTTCTTCCCTTACCCCTTATCCACTCCTCAGAGAGGGTCCTCAGAGAGGGTAAGATTTCCCATGGGGAGTCAACAAAGTCTGACGCATCACTTTGAGGCTAGACCTGAGGCTCTCCCCGCTATATCTAGGCTGAACAAGGTATCCCTCCAAAGACAATGGGCTCCAAAAAGCCAGTTTAGGCACTAGGGATAAATCCTGGTCCCACTACCAGTGGCCCCACAGACTGCCCAAGCCACACAACTATTGCCCACATTCAGTGGGCCTAGTTTGGCCCTATGCAGGTTCTCTTGCTGTCAGTCAGGAGTCAGTGAGCTCCCACTAGCTGGGTTAACTTTCTGTGAGTATCCCATTATGGCCTTGACCCCATTACTCATATTATTGCTCTTCCCTTTCTTTGACTGGACTCTGGGAGCTCAGCCCAGTGCTTAGCTGTGGATCTCTGCATCTGCTTCCATCAGTTGTTGGATGAAGGTTCTTTGATGACAATTAAGAAATAAATCTGATTACAGGGGAAGGCCAGTTCAGGCCCCCTCTCCACTATTTTTAGGGTCTTATATGGGGTTATCCTTGTGAATTCCTGAGAATTTCCCTAGTGCCAGGTTTCTTGCTAGCCCCATTATGGCTCCCTCAATCAAGATATCTCTTTCCTTGATCTCCCTCTCTGTCCTTCCCCCACCCATCTCAGCCATCTGTAGATCTTTGGCTGTCCTGGAACTCCCTCTGTAGACCAGGCTGCCTTTGAACTCATAGAGATCCACCAGTCTCTGCCTCCCAAATGCTGGGATTAAAGGTATGTGCTATCACACCTTGAACTCACAGAGGTCTGTCTGCCTCTGCTTTCCAGGCATTGGGATTAAAGGTGTGTGCTACCACACCTTGAACTCACAGAGGTCTGCCTGCCTCTGTCTCCCAAGTGTTGGATTAAAGGTGTGTACCACCAAACCCAACTACTCTCTTTTTTAAGGACTTTAACCTCTTTCTTTACTTTCTCAAACTTGCATATATTTTTAACACACTGTAAAACATTTAGAGGTTTTCTTTGTCTTTGGATCTCTCTTTACTGTATATCTCTCCTTTTCTTTGACCACATGAGTCTTTAATTTGCTAAGCAATATGGGTAGGATTAAAGCCGTGGCTTTGACGGCTGGATCCAAACCATGTTTTAGCTTCCTGAGATTCCAGCCTCATGGATGAGGTACCTGCCGGAGCCATGTTTATTGCCACAATTCTATGGCGTTCCAGGTCCCTGCCACCAAGAGAAAGCATGTGGTCAGCTTTTCATCAACACCATTTAAGTGTTTCATGGCAGGACCTCTTTAAAGAGCTTCAAGGTTTTGCAGCTAAAGCTGAGTCAGAAAGCCTCTCTTAAATGAGAGCGCTTGCTTCTAGCAAGCAGAGCCCACCCAAGAAAGTGCTGCTATCAATAAGCCATGATTAACTCTATTCTTTTCTGTCTAGAATTATTTCCCAAGCTCTGTCAGGCTTTATGTGGATGCAGTGTCCACACGTTGGGCACCATTTGTTGTCTGAGGTTTCTGTTCTGCCCGATTCCTGCAGTCATGAAGTCCCAAAGAAATCACACAGAGGTCTACATTAATTATAAACTGATTGACCCATTAGCTCAGGCTTCTTAAGTCTTTTTTAAAAAAGATTTATTTATTATATATACAACATTCTGCCTCCATGTATGCCCGCACACCAGAAGAAGGCCCCTGATCTCATTATAGATGGTTGTGAACTCAGGACCTCTGGAAGAGCAGCCAGTGCTCTTAACCTCTGAGCCATCTCTCTAGCACTCTTATTAAGTCTTATAACTTACATTAGCCCATTATTCTTATCTGTATTAGCCACATGGCTTAGTATCTTCTAAAGAGGCATAGTCTCATCTTGCTTCTTCTATGTCTGGACAGGACTGCAGAGGGAGCTTCCCTCTTCCCAGAATTCTCCTGTTCTTGTCTTTTAACTTTTATACTAGAGTGATACATTTCTTAATTTGTCCATATTCTCTCACCTTTAGAGTGAGTATTTTTCACTTTGAAAATCTCTTTTCAATATTCCTTATGAGGTAAGTCCAGTGGTAATGAAATGTTTCAGCATTTTGTTTGGGAAACTTTTATCTCATATTTCTGAAAGACAGCTTTTCTGAGCAATCTGTTTTTTGTAGCAATTTTTTTCTTTCATTAGTTTGATTATATCATTCCACTGTCTCTTGCCTGGAAGGTTTTTGCTGAAAAATTCACTCCTGGTCTTATGGATGATTAAAAACTCTTAACATATGATAACTTGCTTTTGGTGCTTCCAAAATTCTGTGTTTGACATTTTAAAATTTGATTATAATATGTCTTAGTTAAGAACTGTTTACTTTTTAGTCAACTGTGTTTCACGGCTGTGGGTGATCTTTGCGTGTTCTAGTGATCAAACTCAGGACCTTGAGCATGCTGGGAAAGCTCTCTGCTAACTGAATTATACCTCCAGCTCTGTCAGTTTAGGTCTTTGTTTTCTTTTTTGAGATAAGATCTCACCATGTACCCAAGGCTTGCTAGAACTTGCTGACTATTTCGAGTTGACTTCAAACTTGCAATCCTGATGTCTTTACCTTTCAAGTGCTGGAATTATAGGCACAACCCATATTATACTCAATTTCATTCATTCTTTAAAAAGCTTTCTTCCCCCACTCCCTTCCTGTTTCCCTCCTTTTGAAATTTCTATAGAGATATTGGTTTACTTTTTTTTTATTAGATGAATGTATAGTTAAGTTCTTGTGAAGTTTTTCAGCTTATTCATTGTTTTCTTCAGGGATAGATTTACTGGTTTATATTTGTTGACTTTCTCATCTTGTACATTTAACTCTTTACTTGATATCACTTAGTTATCTGTCCTCATAGCTTACTCTGCTTCTTTTATTTTTTATTTTGGTTTTTCGAGACAGGGTTTCTCTGTAGCTTTGGAGCCTGTTCTGGAACTAGTTCTTTTATCCAGGCTGGTCTTGAACTCACAGAGATCCGCCTGCCTCTGCCTCCCGAGTGCTGGGATTAAAGGCATGCGTCACCACCGCCTGGTTTACTCTGCTTCTTTAAGATGCTTTTTTGTGGCCAGGCATGGTGGTGCCTATATTTATTTATATTTTTAAATCAAATATTCAAGTTAACTTATTAAATTTTTTTCCACTTTTATTGATTCTGATGAAATTATTGCTACATCTGCACCTGTATGTATAGACCTTCAATGACAATGTCATTTATTTTTAACTTTGATTTTTGTTCGTTTATAGAACTTTGTCAAAATACTCGCTTTATCATTTCTCTGAATTTTTTGTTCTGTCTTCTATATCTGTTCTATTATCCAGAGCAGCATGGTTTGTTACAATAGGCATTAGGTTCTTTAATTGCTCTGGGAAGGAGTTTCCTCTACAATGGCAGGAAATGACTGAACTGGATTTGGCATAGGGGCCCGAGAGAGGACCCTCATGGAGTTTCCTGACAGCAAAGGATTCCTTGAATATTCCTTGACCTACATTTATTAGTCCATTGCCTGCCTTTGACACACCTTCTACATAATCCAGAAGGGAGGGATGTTGTGAATGGATTGTTCTTAGGAAAAACATTGTTTCTAGGAATGCCCTGTCTACAGTCTATTTTAAGGTGACCCCCCCACATTTATAACATTTGACATTTTGATTTTTCCTCAAGCCTCTGGAAATAACCTCTCCTATCCATGTATCATCATAATCAGGAGAGTCAATGATAATTGTATCACGAATCCATTCCTCCAAAGGTGCTGACCTTTCCTTTAATGGTCTAATTAACCTTTTGCATAGAGAATTGGCATTTTCAAAAGCTAGAGATTCAATTATTATTTGTGTAGCTTCAGCAGTAAACAGAATGATACCAAATTCAGAAGCTTCTTTTGGACCCTGTATAGCTTTAGTAAATGACTCAATTTTCTTTTATATTTTTCCAGTTCTATCCCAAACATTCATAGCTGCTGAGTTGAAAAATCCTGGGTGTGGTCATCATATACAGCTTGCCTTTCTATAATAGCATAATCTATAGTAGCATAAACTCCTTCTCCAAGAATTTGATCTTGCGAGCTTTCCCTACCTCTAACTTTACTCCATTGTTCAATAATCTTAGCCTGTTCTTTGAACGAGGTATTCCATTGTAATTGTGAATCAGGCACTAAAACACCATTTTAACATTTACTTCACAAAATGTGAATGCATGCCATATAAGACTATTGCTTCCTTGAATCTTCTTAAATTTAATATTGGCACAGGAGTCCAGTTAGCTGTAACAGAGCCTCTGCCATTTGGCAATTCCTGTAAGGTTACTGGATATATTAAGGTTGGTCGTCTGAAAACATGCTGTTCTTCTCTATTATTTTAATGCATTGCTGAAATTACAGTTAAAACACTCTGTCTCAATTTGAGTATCTCTGTGATATGTTTTATTAGGTTTTTCTAAGGCCTGTATCTTAGTAATAAGACAAAAATGATAATGCTGATAATGTTTACAATTGACATTACATAAATCCCATTTAAATTAGATATCTTCTCAATCATTCCATTTTCAAACTGTCTAGCATATTATACAGAGACCCAAATCCCTCCATTGTAATGATTTTCTCCATTTTTTTTAATGTGGAAGAAAAACCCTCTCTTTTAACTAATTCCAATTAGTTATTACCAAATTTTGTCTTACCAAATCTACTAAATAAAAAGTTTTTGCACCCCAATAAACCTCTCCGCCAAGGCAATAATCCAAATCAACCAAATCAAACCAAATTAGAAAAAACCCAGGTTTAATGGATACCAATTCTCCTGGGTGGCCTTCTAGCCCCCCTGAGAAGAGCCAGGGAAGGAGACCAGAAAACCACTTTTGTTCTCTGGGGGCAGTTTAAATACCCTGTGGTAGTGGTCTTGAGCATCTCTGGGTAGGGGCCTTCATTTGGCGGGCTTTCTCAGAGTCTAGACTGAGGCATCTCTCAGGGGACAGGGCTTGGAATGGAACTTTCCACCCAAACATTCCAGACTCTTTGGGTATATGGATGCCAGGGGCTAGGGTGACACTTCCAACCAGATATCCCAGACTGTTTGGGTATCGGGGTGCCAGGGGCTGGGGTGATACTTCCAATCAAACATTGATGTTGATGAAGATGTGAGGCTTATTGCTGCTGCATAGAACAGTAAAAGCCTGAGTGGGTTTCAAGGCTGCTACCTAGTTTGGCAGCAGCCTGAGACAGGGGTTCAGGGAGAGGCCACAGTCCATGGTAGGGGAAAGAAAGAGAGAGAGAGGGAGGGAGGGAAGAAGAGAGAGAGAGCGCACGCGAGAGCGAGCATGCAAGTGCAGGAATGAACAACCTGGTGTTCTGAAAAATGCACAGGGGTAGGGGTGGGGAGGACCACGACACTTCTGGTGGGGGGTTGCCTGAAGGCAGAACCAGCCAGTCTAGGCGGGTGAATCCTGTGACATTTCGAGCCCAGGCGCTTCAGGAGTTTGAATAACAGCTGGAGACTGTTTCAGAGAGGCATCAAGAGGAAAATCCTAAATTTGCTCAGAGGCTTGGGAAAAAAAGAAGCCTTGCCAGGTAGGGCTGGAGCCCCACATGCAGCCCTAGCCTGTGTCTGTTGATGTGGGATATCTTTCTGTATATGTGTTGCTTTTTACTGGTTGATGAATAAAGCTGTTTGTTCGGTGGCTTAGAGCAAAGCCAGGTGGGAAATCTGAACGGAGATAGAGTTGGCATAGTCAAATGCCATGAAGCTGCATAAGAAGGACTTGCTGGAAACTTGCCTGCAGGTCACACCTTCATGGTAATACACAGATGAAAAAAAAAATGGATTAATTCAAGATGTAAGAGCTAACTAGAAATATGCCTGAGTCATTGGCCAAACAGTGTTGTAATTAGTATAGTTTCTGAGTGATTATTTTGGTCTGAGCAGCCAGGAAATGAATAAGCAGTCTCCATCAACAGCCAGTGACTAAAAAGCCTCAGGGAAATGGCTTTTTCTTGAATTTGTACCCCAAATGTTGGTTGCCAAAATTAGCACGAATAATCAAAGCCCACACACAGATATTGGGGTTCAACCTGAGGTCAGAAAAGCAAAGCAGCCAAGCCACTAGAGAGCTCTTACCTTTGTGAAATTTTCAGCCTGAAAGAAAGTTCCTGTCTCAAACTGCCTTATATTCCTTTTTAGTGCTGGGCTTAAAGGCATGCACTACCATAGCCCAGCCTCTATGGCTAACCAGTGTGCCTGCTGGGATTAAAGGTGTGCGCCACCACTGCTTGGCCTGTATGGCTAACTAGTGTGGCTGTTTTCCATTCTGATTTTCAGACAAGCTTTTTTTTTTTTAAATTAAAATACAAATGAAATATCACTACAAGCAGTTCTTTAAAAGACTTTAACACAGATACTTAAAGGATTTCACGTTTGCTAAGGTATATTCCTAAGTAACCCACATCTGAAACATTATAAAATGAAAAACAAAAACTCAAAAAAATCTTGGTTTTTTAAGTTAAGCATAAACTGTTATTATCAGAACAGCACTCATACTTAAGTTTTGAAATGTCATAAAATGGCATGTAGCTATTTAGGGGCACAGACTGCCTTATATTTTTCTCAGGTTTCTAACAGTCAATTGTAAAATAACCATCTATATTTTCAGATCCAAGAGACTGAGCAGTCATCTTTTTTAACGTCCTTATAATTCTCAGTTGTTGATAGTGTGATTAGTTTATGATAGGAAAAAATGCTGAGTTTTAGAGTATATTTTGGGCATCTGTTACTTAATTTTGAATCTTGAAAGCTTGAACGAGGCCAAATTTTTAAACTCATGACTATTTTTAAGACTTTTACAAATAACAAAATGTTAGAAAAACACTTTGTTTTTTTTTTCTGTAACAATAACCAGATGAAATTTCTAATTGAGTGATATTTTTAAGTAGTTTGGAAAAAAATGAAATCTGCACAATTGAATTGCCACCTTGTAATTTCTAATGAAATCTCCTAAATCATACCTACATTGAGATGGTAATTCAAGATACACAAGTACAGCCACATTTCCAAACCAAGAATCAGGTCAAAATACTAAGATGTTGTTGAGTCTTAGGGAAGAGTAATTGAAAAGTAGGTAGTGTGAACCGCAGAGACAGACTTTACAGAGATTGAATTTTGTAAGAAAGCATTTGCTTTGCTTTTCCTAAGATACTTATTACCTAGCTATGTAAACTTGAACGGGACACTGCATTCAATTCTAGTCATTAGGACATTTCTTTGAAATAGATTAGGCAAAAAGGAAGGAGGGGT
The DNA here is from genome assembly GCA_028555095.1 of Dicrostonyx torquatus. Taxonomy (NCBI): domain Eukaryota; kingdom Metazoa; phylum Chordata; class Mammalia; order Rodentia; family Cricetidae; genus Dicrostonyx; species Dicrostonyx torquatus. The sequence goes on from JAQHUG010000001.1 coordinate 6,855,735, forward strand.
AGACTGTAGCTCTTTCTTAGCAGTATCCATGGTTCTGTTTAAATGGGTAACAGATGAATTTAAATTAAAATTAGATTTTGAAATTAAAAGACGCAGGCTAATGAAGATACAT
>JAQHUG010000001.1:6872412-6891143 GCA_028555095.1 Dicrostonyx torquatus
TAACTTTTTGTTAGTCTTCTCATCCCTTTCTTTAAAGGAGTTTTTCACCTCTTCTTTAATGGTCTCTATCACTTTCATAAAGTTACATTTAAAGTCAATTTCTTCTACTTCTTCTGGATTAGGTTGCTCAGGTCTTCTTGTTGCATAATCGCTGGATTCTGGCATTGTCATGTTGCTTTTCAGGTTGTTGGAGGAACTCCTGGATTGGCGCCTGACCATCTTTTCCCTCCTATTGGATCAACTGGTACTCGACAGAGGCCATTTGCTCGGTCTGGATGTATCTGGATCAGGGGCCCTGGCTGGCCCAAGAACCTGCAGAGCTCCTCAGGTTCAGAAGGGCCTGGGTCAAAAGCCCTCTAAAAGGGCCTGTTGCAGACAAAAGGGCGGGCTTCTCTGCTCCACAAAGCCCTGTGGCTTTGTACATGCCCCCTTTTCTCTCAGGGCCTCAGCCTGGAAACAGGCTGAGTTCCTTTTGGGAACCTAGGACCCCGCCACCGATGGGGACGGATGCTTGGATGCAAGCTTGGGTGTGCTAAGCAGAAAAGCCAATAGGTGGGGGAAGCATCCTTAATGGCCTGAAGGTTTTGGGGATGGGAGCGTGTCCTTAGTCCCCTCTGGGGCCAGACACCTAAGCGGCTGGGCTGGGACCCCTTACCCTCCGGGTTGGATGGCTGGATCAGAAGCCCTCTCCAAGGGCCTGCCGCCAAAAGGGCCTGTCAAAAGGGCCTCTTCCATTTTTTTTAAGGGAGTTTTTCACATCCTGTTTAAGGGTCTCTACCATTTTCATAGTGTTACCTTTAAAGTCGCTTTCTTCTACTTCTTCTGGATTAGGGTTTTCAAGTCTTCCTGTTGTATGTTCACTGGATTCTGGTGTTATCATGTTGCTTTTCAGGTTATTGGAGGAATTCTTGCATTGGCGCCTGCCCACCTCAAATGTGGCCAGGAGAATCTTGGCATCTTTGTCCAATCTTTGCTATGGCGGACTATGTACTTGGGGGTTTTTCTTTTTCTGCCCTCTCTTAGGTCCCCTCAGCACTGGAGCTGGCTCTCAGATCCCCTCCACCCTGAAGCAGGCTGTGCTGGTGGATCTAAGTACCCCACAGATGGAAAGGAGTGCTTGGGGCCAAGATGGGATGGGGTAAATAGAGAGAGCCAGTAGCCAGGGAGATGCCCCACTGAATGGCCAGAAATGTTTAGGGAATTGGACGGGGCCTGTACTCTGTTCTGGGACTGTCTGGCCAGGCTGGCACTCACTTACCCCTCTGGATGGATCTCCTCAGTAAGGAGCAGTGCTTCTAGCTGGGCCAAGGACCTGGCAGACAAAAGGGCCAGCTTGAGGGGGGGCAGGGTTGTGTGGAACAAAGAAGCCCCTGCGTCAGGAGCACTCACTACTGGCTCCTCAGACCCTCAGCCCTGAAGCAAGCTGAGTTGAGGGATCCTAGAACCCCACAGATGGAAAGGAGTGCTTGGGGGAAAGATGGAATAGGGTAAATAGAGAAAGCCAGTAGCCGGGGACATGCCCCGCTGATTGGCCAGAAATGTTTAGGAAATTGGAGGGTGCCTGTACTCCATTCCTGGACTGGCCGGCCGGGCGGGAACACACTTACCCCTCTGGATGGAGCGCCTCAGTCCACAAACTTGTCTTTTTCATGATTTTTAGTGGAATCACTTTGAGTTTCTCTCTATTTATTTTAATGTTGGCTATTGACTCACTGTTTGTAGTTTATTGAGTATTTTTGTGTCAGTGTTCACGAGGGAGATTGATCTGTAATTATCTTAGTTGTGTCTTTGTGTGGTTTGGGTATCAGGGTAACTCTAGCCTTGTAAGAAGAGTTTGGCAATGTTCTTTCTGTTTCTATTGTATGGAACAATATGAGGAGTGTTGGTCTTAGATTGTGTCTTGTAGAATTCTGTACTGACACCATCTGAACCTGGGCTTTTTTGGTTGGGAGACTTTTGATGACTGTTTTTATTTCCTTAGTGTTATAGGTCTATTTAATTTGCTTATCTGGTCTTGATGTAATTTTGGCATGTGGTCCTCATCCAGAAAATTGTCAATTTCCTTCAAGTTTTCCAATTTTGTGGAGTACAGATTTTTGAAGTATGACTTTATGATTCTCTGGATTTCCTCAGTGTCTGTTGTTATGTTCCCCTTTTCATTTCTGATTTTGTTAATTTGTATGTTCTCTCTTTGCTTTTTGGTTAGTTTGGATAAAGGCTTGTCTATTTTGTTGATTTTCTGAAAAACCAATTCTTTGTCTTATTGTTTTTTGTATCTTTTTTTATTTCTGTTTGTTGATTTCAGCCTCAATTTCATTATTTCCTGTCATCTAGTTCTCCTGGGTGACTTTTTGTTCTAGAACTTTCCAGGTGTTCTGTCAATTCTCTAGTGTGGGTTTTTTTTTCCCCCAGCTTCTTTATATAGGCATTTAGTGCTATGAATGTTCCTCTTAGCACTGCTTTCATTGTGTCCTGTAAGTTTGGGTATGTTGTGTGGTCATTTTCATTTCATTGAATTTTAAGAAGCCTTTAATTTCTTTCTTCATTGACCCAGTGGTGATTCATTTGGGCATTGTTCAGTTTCCATGAGTTTGTGGGTTTTCTGTAATTAATGTTGTTGAATTCTAACTTTATGCCATGATGATTCTATAAGACATGGGGCTATTCCAGTTTTTTTTGTTTCTTTTTTTGTTTGTTTTGTTACTGAATATGTGGTCTGTTTTAGAGAAGGATCCATGAGGTGCTGAGAAGAAGGTATTTTCTTTTGTGTTTGGGTTAAATGTTCTATAGATGTCTGTTAAGTCCATATGAGTCATAACATTTGTTAGTTTCTTTATTTCTGTGTTAAGTTTCTGTCTACCAGACCTGTCCAGTGGTGAGAGTGGCATGTTGAAGTCTCCCACTATTAGTGTGTGGGGCTTGATGTGTGATTAAGCTTTAGTAAAGTTTCTTTCATGAATGAGGGTGCTCTTGTATTTGGGGCATAGATATTCATTATTGAGACTTCATCTTGATGGATTTTTTCTTCTTCATCACTTTTGACTAATTTTAGTTTGAAGTCTATTTTTTTAGATATTAGGATAGCTACACCCGCTTGTTTCTTAGGTCCATTTGATTGGAAAATCTTTTCCCAACCCTTTGCTCTGAGGTAATGTTTGCCTTTGTAGTTGAGGTGTGTTTCTTGTATGTAGCAGGAGGATGGATTCTGTTTTCGTATCCAATCTGTTAGCCTGTGCTTTTTTTTAAAAAAAATATTTATTTATTATGTATACAATATTCTATCTGTGTGTATGCCTGCAGGCCAGAAGAGGGCACCAAACCTCATTACAGATGGTTGTGAGCCACCATGTGGTTGCTGGGAATTGAACTCAGGCAATGCTTTTAACCACTGAGCCATCACTCCAGCCCTAGCCTATGCTTTTTTATAGGCAAATTGAGACTATTGATATTAAGGGACATTAATTGCCAGTGATTGTTAATTCCTATTATTTTTGTTTTTGTTGTTGGGACTGTGCATGGGTTTCTCTTCTTTGGGATTTGCTGGTGTGGGATTATCTATTTCCTGAGTTTTTGAGAGTGTAGTTAACTTCCTTGGATTGGAGTTTTCCTTCTAGTACTCTCTTGTTGGATTTAACATTTTCTTTGATGTATCTATTTTCTCTATTGTATCTTCACTTTCTGAGATTCTTATATCTCTTGTATTCTCTTGTTTATGCTTGCTTCTGTAGCTCCTGATTGTTTACCCAGATTTTCCATTTCCAGATTTCTTTTGGTTTGTGTTTTCTTTATTGCCTCTATTTCAATTTTCAAGTCTTGTGCTGTTTTTTTCCCACCTATTTGATTGCTGTTTCTTGTTTTTTCTTCTTTCTTTCTTTTCTTAAAGGATTTGGTTGATTTCTTTCAATTTTTTGTTTGTCTTTTCCTCTACTTCTTCTTCTTTTTTTTTTTTATAAAGATTTATTTATTTACTGTGTATACATTGTTCTGCCTGCAGGCCAGGAGAGGGCAACAGATCTCATTACAGGTGGTTGTGAGCCACCATGTGGTTGCTGGGAACTGAACTTAGGACCTCTGGAAGAACAGCCAGTGCTCTTAACCTCTGAGCCACCTCTCCAGCCCTTCCTCCACTTCTTTAAGGGAATTTTTCATTTCTTCTTTAAGGACCTCAATTATCCTAATAAAGTTAATTTTGAGCTCATTTTCTTCTGTTTTATCTGTGTTGGGACGTTCTGGTCTTGCTATTGTAGAATCAGTAGTTTCTGGTGGTGCTGTATTGCTCTTTATATTGTTGAGTGTATTCTTACCCTGTTGTCTATCTATCTCTTCTTCCAATCAGAACAGGTGAGCCTGTGTTTCAGGGGTGTCCCTTTTCCTACAAATGGTATAGCTGGGGACTGGTTCTGTTGAAGGCTCCTTCAGGTGTAAGCAGGGTAGAGCCTTCTTTAATCATTCCTCCAGGTGCCTATTGACCTAAGGCTCCTCCTGGTGCAGACATGGCTATTGCTCTGATGGTTACTCCTCCAGTTGCAGTCAGGGTTGAGGCTGAGGCTCTGGTCAGACAATCTCCAGAGGCCACTGCTGCTGTTGCCGCGACCCACTGTGTTACTTCCTCCCCTGGCCACCTTTCTGCCTGCTGCCCTACTGAGGCTTACTCTCAGCTTTCTTCTTTTTATTCAGTCCAGAGACCCTGCTCTATGGAATGGTGCTACCAGCATTTAGGGTGTGTCTTCATTCTTTACCCCTTTTCTGAGATAGTCTCATTGACATACCTACAGGGTTGTGGTTATTTCAAATTCAGTAAAATTGACTGACAGTGAAGATTAATCATTACATTGTAATGGTTTCCTACTTTGACCATTCATGACATTTCTCAGTTACTTTCAAATAGAGGTAGGGTGCTACACCCCTCCCCTAGCAATTTTCCCTAGTATTAGTTTTCTTCACATTCATAGAGCATAGTCTGATACTACATGACTATCTGTCTCTGACACCTTTTGTGATGCCTGCTGGGGGCAGATAGGGTGATGCTATGGGATAACCACTTTGCACAGTGAAATGGGAAGGACAGTATAATGGCAACTTGTTTACACACTACTGCTCCACAGACTCTGGTGATCCTAGATTTAGCTCCTACATTCAGTTACATTTAATCACTTGTTACCTTACTACCAGCTCCCACAGATGGTTTCCTTAAGTTCATAGTCTAGAAGTAAAAGCAACGTCGGTTTCCTTATGCACTTTGGACATATTTACTTCTTTATAGATCCCTCTGTGTCTTTTTTATTTCTTCAAAGTTTTTCCTTTAAGAAAACTAGCTTGCAAGGCAAGACTCCCACTCACTTATTCAATACATTGATATTTGCTGTGGGTTCTAGAGATAGAAATATATAGAAGCCTCTGACTCCTTACTAAAAGTGTCAGACAAGATCTTTTCAAGATGACTCCCTGTGGCCAGTGATATGGCACTTGCCATCAGCACTGATGACCTGAGTTTGATTTCTAGAACCCATACAGTGGAGGGAGAAACCTGATTTTCACAGGTTATACCCTGGCCTCCACATATGTGGTATAGCACTTGTAGGAACACACACACACACACACACACACACACACACACACACACACACCCCACACACTTTGTATGTGGGGTGTGTGAGTGAGTGAGAGAATTTAAAATATATGTCTCCTCCTTGTTATCTACACTGTAAGATATTCTGGGAAGAGAGGGAAATTTCCTCAATCTGGAATGGTACATAAATTCAAGGCCTGTTGTCTTTTTAGACTGTTTCATGATTTCTAACCTATTTTGACTTTGGTTCTTTTATGTACTTCTGCTGTAGGTTTTTCATTTGATTCCAGTTTCTTTTCTTTCCTTTTTTTTTTTTTTTTTTTTTTTTTTAAGGACAGGGTTTCTCTGTAACTTTGGAGCCTATCCTGGAACTAGCTCTTGTAGACCAGATTGGCCTCGAACTCACAGAGATCCGCCTGCCACTGCTTCCCGAGTGCTGGGATTATAGGCGTGTGCCACCACCACCTGGCTTGATTCCAGTTTCTACTTTAACACTTCTGTCTTCTACTTCTCTTAGTACTTTTGGACTTGGTTGTGTGGTTTTTTTGATTTTGCTTTTTTGTTGCCTATAGTCTTAAAATTAAGCTGGGTGGTGGTGGTGCACACCTTTAATCCCAGCACTCGGGAGGCAGAGGCAGGCGGATCTTTGTGAGTTCGAGACCAGCCTGGTCTACAAGAGCTAGCTCCAGCGCAGGCTCCAAAGCCAAAGAGAAATCCTGTCTCGAAAAATCAAAAAAAAATTAATGCTTGCTATTCTTTAAGAATGTTTCTACTGTCAAGCTGGAGAGAAGAAATCTTTTTCTCTCCCTGATCTATATCGTAGATAAAATTTCACACATATTTAATAGTCTTTTATAAAGTAGTAAATGTGCTACATTTTCTTTTTTCATTCTTTGGTTGAGGGACATCTAGGTTGTTTCTAGTTTCTGGCTGTTATGAATAAAGCTGCTGTAGTATGAGGCACAGGCCCTCAGTCCTGCCCGGCTCCTGGCTGCGGGCTAGCTTATACCCAAAATAACCACACGGAAAATTGTATTAATTGAATTACTGCCTGGCCCATTAGTTCTAGCCTCATTGGCTAACTCTTACATCTTGATTCAACCCATTTCTAATAGTCTGTAAGTCCTGGTAGTGATCTTACCGGGAAAGATTCAGCGTGTCTGACCTGGCAAGCTTCATGGCGGGCAGCTCCCTGTCTCTGTCACCTTCCCAGCATACTGTTCTCTTTTCCTGCCTAAGTCCTGCCCTATCAAAAGGCCAAGGCAGTTTCTTGATTAACCAATGGAAGCAACCCAAATACAGAAGGACCCTCTTACACCAAGCTGCTATGAATGTAGTTGAGCAAGTGTCCTTGTGGTAGTGTGGAGTGTCCTTTGGGTATAAGCCCAAGAGTGTGATAGCTGGGTCTTCAGGTATATCGATTCCCAATTTTCTGAGAAACTGCCATATTGATTTCCATAGTGGCTATACAAGTTTTCACTCTCACCAGTGGTGGAGGAGTGTTCCTTTTACTCCACATCCTTGCCAGCATGAGCTGTCACTTGTGTTTTACCTGATTTTCATAAAGAAGCCAGAAATATACAATGAAATAAAGAAAATATTTTCAACAAATGGTGCTGGTCTAACTGGCTGTCTGCATGTAGAAGAATGCAAATAGATCTTTATCTATCATCCTGCCCAAAACTTAAGTCCAAGTGGATCAAAGACCTCAATATTAAACTAGATGCATTGAACCTGATAGAGAAAGTAGGGAATAGCCTTGAATATGTCATTGAAATAGGAGATGACTTCCTGAATAGAACACCAATAGTACAGGCACTATTAAATCAATAATTAAGAAATAGATCCCCATGAAACTGAGAAGCTTTTGTAAGACAAAGGACATTGTCAATAGAACAAAACAACAACCTATAGAATGGGACATATTTTCACCAACTCCATACATGACATTAAAAAAACCAAATAATCCAGTTGAAACTGGGGTACAGGTTTTAACAGTATTCTCAACAAAGGAATCTCAAATGGCCAAGAAACACCTAAAGAAATGTTCAACATCCTTAGCCATCAAGCAAATGCAAATCAAAATGACTTTGAGATTTCATCTTGGACCTGTCAGAATTACTAAGATCACATCTATTTCTGTGATTTTGCTTTTATATAAAAGACTGAGAAGTCAATAATAATGGCACTGGGATTTGTTTCTACTGCATGTACTAGCTTTTTGGGATCCCATTCTATTTGGATGCATACGCCTACACGCCTGGGTGGAGGGGGAAGGGCCTTGGACTTCCCACAGGGCAGGGTACCCTGTCCTCCCTTAGGACTGGAGAGTAAGGGGGGGAAGGGTGAGTGGGGCAGCGGGAGGGAAGTGGGAGGAGGGGAGGAAGTGGAAATTTTGATTGGTATTATTTATAAAATAATAAAAAAGAAAAACAAAAAAGCAAATGTTAATGTTTCATACACTCTTATGCAATCTTCTTGAATTTCTGATCTTTGGTTTTCGAAACCTTAGCACTGAAGTAAAATTACAATTTTCTGAGGTGGTTATGCATGTATGTAAAAAACATTTTCCATAGCATACAAGTTACTCAGTGAATATCTAATGAATCTGAATTTTAGGATAGAGGCAATCAGATTGGTTTTAGGATATTGTTGGGCTAGACTTAATCCTATGAATTTATGGGTAATTTCCACTCTCCCTCTCTTAGACTCAACAGTTCAAGGTGGCTGTGAAATTGCATCTATTACAGGAAGGGGCTTAACTGAAATGAAATGTATGCATTCCATAAAAAGTCTCCAGCTTCTTTGACTTCTGTTGCCTGTCCTTAGTTGTCATTCTGAAAAGCTTATTTTTTTTTTTTAAAGCTATATGGGCACTTACAGAGTCAAAACCTAAGATAATCTTATCGTAGTCACTCATTGCTACTAGTTTTTATGTGCCTCAGTGTGAACATCAGCAAAATTGGGCATGGAGTCAAAATAAGACTTTTAAGAGAGCTTGAACCCTGAGGTCCATGTTTAAAGTCTATTGTGTTTGGAACATGTCTTTTCCTTGGTAGGTCATTAAGTATATTTGTCAATGTAATTTTAAAAATAGTGGTAGTTTGGAACCATTGTTCTCTTGTCAAAAGCAAAACTTTCATTCGTGTATATTCTATGTAAATTTAAGTTAGTAACAGGCTATGGACTATCATAGAAGGAAACTCCAGGGTTTGAAATTTTATATAGGCTCATGTTTACTTTCTCCTGAAGCTTGAGGATAGGCTCTGGTGGGCAGAGGGGAGTTTTAATTTGTTTTGTAGTTTTGTGTGTGTATTTGAAATAAAATTTATTACAGTTTCAAAGTGACATTGATAATCTCTCACATCTTTCATGCAAGCTGATGAATGGCTTCTGGCAACTCAACCTGATAGATATCCTTTGTGTTTAGAATTCTTAGCTAGTCACTGTTCTTTCATCTTGTATTTTATTTGTATATACTCTTGATTTTGTGGAGGTGATAGTGAAAGTGGACCTTGAGAAACCAGAGTTCTCTATAGCTTTATTGTGGATGATTTTAGGGCAATGAGCCTAACAATCTTTCTAGTCTTCAAGTTTTCTTTTTGTAAGATGATAAAGATAGGTACTTGTAAGTATTCTGGGCATGTTTGTGAGGCTGTTTTGAGAGAAGTTAGGAAGGAAGATTCACCCAGAATGTGAGTGCACCATTCCATGGGCTAGGATTCTCAGTTCAGTAAAAAGGAGGACTGAGTCAAATACCAGCATTGTTTTTTCTTTATGACTAGCCTACTGTCTCATGATTCTGCTATCTTGTCTTTCCTAGTACGATAGACTGTATTCCTTTTTAAATTATGATACCTAATAAACCCTTCTTTTCCTTCAGTTGCTTTTGTCAAGTTCTGACATGGAAAGAAGAAAAGAAATGAATGCAATTTGTTTTCGTGGAAATTTTAGGTGATTAAATGAACTAATATCCTTTTGCTATTATTTGAAAAATCTCAGTTTATATTCAGGTATGTCATAGTTGGCATTTCTAAGAAGTTTTCTGTTATAGTTCCTTGGATGTTACTATTAAACTCAGAAAAGAATGTATGAATTTTACATCAGATTTTTAGTTCATTTTGTAATTTATGGCCTTAAGTTTAATAGGCAATGTAAAAATAGGTTTTAGTTTATACCACCTAGATGAATATTGTCATGTTATTAGGGACCTTGGTGTATCATTATTATTTTTAAAATAACATTGAAATTTTTATAAAAAAGTATTTGGAATTCTCTGAGCAAGTAAAAGTCTTCTTATTAAAGTATGCAAATTTGTTACTATGTTGAAAAGAATATTTGGAAACTTTTGGGTTAGGGAGGTTTTTGTTTTTGTTTTTCAAGGCAGTTTCTCTGTAGAGTCCTGGCTGTCCTAGAACTCAATTTATAGATCAGATTGTCCTTGAATTCAGAGATCGGCCTCCCACTGCCTCTTGAGTGCCAGGACTAAAGGCGTGCACCACCAAACCTGGCTTATAGTGGAGTACTGAATAGCTACATCTATTTTTATCTCTTGAAAGCAATAAAAATGAAATACAGGTATTAAAACCGTATCCACAGGATATGGAAAGTTTGTAAGAATTAAAAGAGTGGAAGCATACCATACTTGAGACCCAAGGTGCTAATAAAAATAGCTGAGTACTAATCTCCTTTATGCAGCATATCTTCAAAAGGCATAGGAAATTTTAGACACAAGTACTGGGATTGAGGATGAAATGTCTCTCATTTTGTGGCTGTCTTTCTCTTGCTGTGATAGAAGTTTTGAGATTTTCTTTTTAATTTTAAGTTTTTATCCTTTGGTAGTTTTACACATTCATATGAATTTTAGTCACGTTTAACTCCTTTCCTCTTTTATCTTCTCTCCTTTTGCTGAAACTCTGCTTCCCAACAAAACCCCTTTTACTTTCACATCTGTTCATCCATCTGTCAGTCCTATCTCTCTGTGTGTGTGTGGGGAGGGAGACTCAGTCTACTGAGTCTCCTACTTTGCACAAACATGAGTAGAGGTTATTTACTTGAGTTTCTTATTAGTGAGTAGTTATACAATTGACGAAAGTGACTGTCCTCCTCCAGCAACCTTTGCAGGTATGTCCAACCTGCAGCCTGTGCCCTGTACTGGTCACTCAGAATGGCTAATGAATATGGCCCAATACATTTGTAGATGACAACACTGTGTTACATTGCCAATGAAGGACCCCAAAGACCTGGGTGCTTTCGACCCACCATCAAGACGCAAAACACCAGGCCAGCCAGCTGGATGCAAAAATGCAAGAGGGTATATTTTCTCAGACCTGAGGATGCTGCAGCATTCGAAAAGCTGAGCATGCCCCTTACAGTCTAGAGCTATATTTATATTCTACAGGAGCAGATATATATAGACAGTTTTTATTAGCTACTTTAATTGAGGCGAGGGAAAAGTTCAGTCACGTCAGCTTTGTCCTTGTCTAGGGACATCTGGTGTTCTCTATTCATCCTTTATCTCTTTGTTAGCTAGGCCCGACCTTCAGACTATAGGCTTACTGTTTCCGTGGGTCCGAGTGGCCTTACCTTCAGATACCAAGCCACCTGGCCGATGTCCCTATTTTGGCCTAGGGAGAAGGGGGGTCATGGCGTTACTGCTGCTGTTAACCCATTTCACCAAAGGTTTGGAACATCTGCCTTAGAGTGTAAAATATGTCGTCTTTAGAGTGTAAAACATGTACTTTATGCTTTTATACTGTCAACAATATATAACAGTTATAGTGATTAAATTACATTGCCCCCATGATTTATATTGCTCTTATTTATTTATTTGCTTACTTACATGTGTGTGGCATACATGTAGGGGTCAGAGGACAACCTCTGGTATTGGTTCTTTGGTATCCAGAGCTTTGTTATATAACCAGGACTTAAGCTTTCAGGGATCCACCTTTCTCTGCTTCACATCTTGCCAGTGCTGTTAAGTGTTAGTAGCTCTAAAGGAAAAGGTATCCTGGTAGTCAGATTCCAAGGATTAGCTACAGCTTCAAAGGGAAAGGTATCTTGGCAGTCAGAAGCCAAGGAATACCAGTAAGTGTTACATCTCCGAAGGGAAAGGTATCCTGGTAGTTGGAAGCCGAGGATTATTTACAGCTTTGAAGGGATAGGTATCTGAAGGGATAGCTGCAACAGAAGGGTTACAGCTCTGTTCTGGTGACCCAGGTGCTCTGGGAAAGGTTTCCCTAGTGCAAGCTCTGCACGAGATTTCCCCTATGAGGTTGTCACAGCTCAGCTCTGCTCCAGAGATGTGTTACAGTTCTGCTCAGCTTCCCTGGAGTGTAACCTTTTGCTCCAGCAATGGCAGGAACTGTTGCAGACTGGCTCCATTGAAAGTTGTTACATCTCTTCTCTGCTCCACTCCAGCAAGAGTTGTTACCACAGACCTCACTCGGTATTGGGAGGGAGGAATCCAGGAGAGTGGCTGCCTCTGGCAGGGTGGAAAAGGGCAGCCCTAAACTGAACAGGACTTATATAGGATTTCTTAGGGGTGGAGCTTTCCAAGGTGAAGATTTGCAGGGTGAGGATTGGTAGGTTCTCAGTTCCTGAGCTTGCAACAAGCTCAGAGATTAGTTGGATTTTGTATTTAGGAATTAGTTGGTTTTGTGGTCTGGGGTTGGTTGGTTTTCAATTTGCATATTGATTAGGGGCAGAGTGTGTTTCTTTGGCTCTAGTCTCAGGCCAGGATTTTTTTTTCACTGGCCCTTTTTACCACTACAGCAGATGCAAACCACCACATATGACCTTTTGAATAGGTTCTGGGCATCTGAACTCAGGTCCTCACACTTGTGAGGTGAGAGCTTTACTGACTGAGCCATCTCAGTCCTCTCATCAGGTATTTTTCTTCTGTTTATGTTTATTTTCTTTCACATTCATTAACCCTATCCAGTGCTTTTCCTTTATTTTCTCATTTGCAAAGTTCTATCAGGCTCATTTTCTTTCTATCTTAAACATTTTCTTAGTGCAGGTTGACTGCTTTCTTTTTTAGCTTCTGCTTTTGTGACTCTCCTTTTAATTTGTTATTGTTTTCCCTAGGTGGAGGATTTTAGTTTGATAGATACTTGAACATTTTAGAGATTTTACATAATTGGACTGGCAAGATGGGTCAGTGGATAAAAATGCTTCTTATGCCAGCCTGAGGACCTGCATTCTATCCTTGGAAGCCATGTAAAGGGAGAAGGAAAGAACCAACCACACAGAGTTGCCCTCTGATCTCCATGCACACGCTGTGAAACACATGAATCTATCCACCCACACATCATAGCCATAGAAACAATAATAAAAAATAAATTTTACTTAATACTTGATTTGCACAGTTTCTGTTGAAAAGTCACTGGGTTATTGTTTCTCTAAAAGTGGCTCTATCCAGCTCTTTAGCCTCAGATCTGCTGCTTTCCTGGAGCCCTTCCATGGCTACCAGTTTATAAAACTGGTAGTTGTAGGAATAGATTATATACAAAAATGTGGATTAACTGTAATTCACTTTCTTCAAAGGATTTTATCCTTGAAGACTGTGTTATTTTGGTAGACTTCAGTTTCAACCTTAGTGGGATTATTTTAGTGGGATTACCATTTTCTAATGTGATATCCTCAGAGAAAAATATCAGGTGAATGGAGGAGCTCATTCCTATACAGTTTCTTTTCTTATGGATTGTAGTGCCTCAAGCCCTCTCTGTGGTATTTGTGTTTGTGCTTTTCATGTGCTTTTTAAAGTTTTTGTATTTTTTCAAAGTAGTTTACTAAAGAAGGAACCAGAAATTGCACAAATTTATTTGTATTTGTTGTATACATGTGAAGGCCAGAAGTAGACATCTGGCATCTTCCTCAATTATTCCTTCACCTGCTTTTGAGATAGTCTCTTACTGATCCTGAGCCCACTGACTTTGGGTAAGCTAGCTGGCTCAGAGATCTTGTCTCTGCCTCCCCAGTGCTTGTATTACAGATGAATGCTACTGTACCTGACATTTTACTAGGTGCCAGGGATCTAAACTCATTTCTTCATGATTGCATGGTAAATACTTTACCTACTGAGCCATCTACCCAGCTCTCACAAATGTATTTTTAAAGACATTTTCATTGTAGAATTTTGTAAATATCTTCTTTGATCAGTGGCAGTATTGTTCAAAATTTTTTAGGGCTCTCAGAATAATTTCAAGAGAAAATGACTCATTTGGAAAAAAAATCTCAGTTTTTGAATGCATATTTAGTTTTGCTGATTATCATCTTTTATAGTAATAGGTCATAAATGAAGACTTAAAATAGCATTAGATTATGTGAATAAATATACAAGATTATTTTTTAGGCTTTTCAGTGAAAATAATGGAAAGACAATTTTCAAAGTCAGCCTTTTGAATAATTATGTTCCCACTTTTGGGGACTGGATTCTGCTAGAAGTTTCTTAGTTTTATAAGTGATTGACACGTTCTTTCTTGCCTATTATTAGTTATATAATTGGAAAAGAGACCAAGAATTTGAAGGCTATGCATATTTTTATTGATGTACCAAAGTAAGAAATTTTTTTTTAAGGTTGTAGGTTTTGTTTTTGACCTCAAATTCACAGTTGGTTTCTTACATGATTTTTTTAGAATGTGCAGTCCCTCCAATCTGTCCTTCACAAAGGAACAACTAAGCTGGGCATGGTGGCACACACCTTTTATCCCAACACTCGGGAGGCAGAGGCAGGCAGATTTCTGTGAGTTCAAGGCCTGCCTGGTCTATTAAAATGAGTTCCAGGACAGCCAGGGCTGTTATACAGAGAAACCTTGTCTTGAAAAAACAAAGAAACAACAACAACAATAACAACAACAAGAACCCCCCCCAAGAAACAAAGATAAAATCTAAAATCCTTTTTATTATTACTGTATGTGTAGACATGTGTTCCGTGGTGCCTGGGTGGAGGTCAGAAGACAGCGTGTGGAATTGGTTCTTTTCTTCTGCCTTTGCATAGTGCTGAGGTTTGAGCTCACATCACCAGAGTTGTGCAGCAAATGCTTTACCTGCTGAGCCATCTTATCAGCTCTGACAGTTTTTCAAAAATTTAAACCAGACTTTCAAATTATGGGATGGAGAAGAGATTGTATTTGTTTTGTAAATATCATGTGCTTGTCTGTAATCTCTGTCTATATGGCTATTTGTTACTGTAGTTAAGGGTCAATAAGTTTGGATTGTTTTACTTTGTCATTGAAAAGTTTTATACCTTTAAAATAAAAAGGCTTGAAACTTCTCAAAGGGGTACTATCCCTGGGCTACATTTGGTACTTGATCTGACTTGCTTGATTTGCACCTGGTTTGACTGCTAATTGTTGACTGTCACATGGCCTGGTCTGTATAGAGGCTTCGTCTTTGAGTTAACACTGCTCACATTGTTCTGCAACCTCTCTGTCAGTAGCAATTGTAGTGGTACTTTTTGCCTCGATAGTATGGCTTCACTTGCGTTGGGTGACTAGCAAGTCCATTTTACAATCTAAACAATAATGTATATTTAGCCAAGTGATATTCAGTTTGAATTTACATGTTTGAAATTACAGATGGTAAAACTTTTAGCACAGAATGTGGCACAAGGCTAAGTCATTACTACTTTTCATGCATGTTTTAAAATAATTATGCCTTTCACACAAATTAATCTCATATTTACACCAAGTCTCAGAACATTTTTTCAAATAGATTTTCTTCTTTATTTTTATTTCTCTTATTTGCTTGTTAAATATAATTATATTAAATTATTAATACTTTAATATATCTATATTATTTATATTTATATATAATTAATAATAATATAATAATTAAATTAAAGAATTAAAATGAAACAAACCAAACAAACCCTATTTATTTTTACAACTTGATTTGAAGTGACTTTTAATTTATATGTGAAGTGTTTGGTGTGACTAACGAAGTAAAATATAATCCACAGTTAAGAGGACAAGTGTAAACCACACAACTTTCTCTTTCCATGTCGGGTAATCCCTGAGTACTTACTGACGGCAATCACAGTTGTACTCTGTTGTGTTTCTTTCTTCTATGGTGATTGCCTAGTGTTCTCAGGTTCTTCTGCTTTTTGTATTTTAGTGATATTTGACCAGTTCAGAATATTTCTATGAATTCATTATATTTGAAAGTATTGTCAGTCCAGGTCTTCTAGAATCCTTTGTTTTCTTCTTGCTCATTAGCCTAACATGGTTATTTCTACTTAAAACGGCTTCCTATAATATTCTTTTTCTTTGTGACCCAATTGCTTAAGTAGAGTGTGCTGTAAATAACTTTTTGTGATCTTTAATCTTATCACTTAGGAAGTCCCTAGGTATGCATTTGAAGGCATTTACAGAGATGTAATTTAGCTGAGGAGAGAAAATTCACCCTAAATGGGTTGGGGTCTGGGATTAAAAAGGGAAAAAGGAGGAAGCTAGCTGAATGCTGGCATACATCTTTCTTTGTTACCTTACTTTGGAGGTAGTGTGACCAATTGTCTTATGTCTGCTCGAATGGACTGTATCTCTTCAAACCATGAGCCAAAATAAATCCACCCTTAAGTTGCTTTGTCAGGTATTGTTTCACAGTGGAGTGAAAGTGACCATTGCATTCTTAAATTTTAAAACCCCTAGTATAAAAGAATTAATGTCTATATTCAGACATTTAGTTTGATTTCATACCTTACTGTTTAATCATGTTTGGTTACCCATAACATTTATATTATTTATTATTGTGTGTACCCATGTGTGTGCTTGAACATAGTGTGGTATTTGTGTATGGTCACATGTGCCACAGTGCATGTGTAGAGTTTTTTTTTTTAAGAGTTTATGTTTTTAGTACTTAATGTAGATTTTTTGAATATACATATTGAATTTTATCTTTATTAAATGTATTTAAGTTTATTATTTTTTAGTGAATGTAATTAGTAATGCTTGTAGTGAAATAGAAATGCTTCATTTGGCTCTTCCTCTGCTGCCGTTGAATTGCATGGAAGTGAAGTCTCAGTGCCTTCAAGATTTATCCTCACGCATAATCCACCACCATGGCAGAGGAAGGCATTGGTGCTGACAGTGTAATGGACGTCAGTGTTTTTCTAGAAGAAGTGCTGAAGATCGCCCCTACCATGATGGACTAGCACATGGCATTTGTGAAGCTGCTAAAGCCTTAGACAAGCACCAAGTCCATCTTTGTGTACTTACATCCAATTGTGATGAGCCTACATATGTCAAGTTGGTGGAGGCACTTTGTGGTGAGCACCAAATGAACCTAATTGAAGTTGATGACAGCAACAGACTAGGGGAACGGGTAAGCCTCTGTAAAACTGATTGAAAGGGAAGCCATGGAAAGTGAAGATTCTCTGGCCAAGTATGTCATCGAAGACTACTTTAAATGCAAGAAATGAATAGATATATTTTTGCTCATTAAAAAATGCTTCACTTTTCAGCCATCCTTACTAGAATTATAATATTTGAGTGAATAAATTTATACAGCATAGGGCCGTTTCTATTCCAAATTAGACTAATGTTAGAAGAGTCAAAACAGGTCCAGTTAATACATTAGAGCTTTTGGCTTTACTGTTACCTCTTGTACTTCTTTTTTCATTGTTTTGTTACTTTATTTATTTGAGAGGCCTTAAAATCATTTTAAGGGTCATTCTGATTATCATTGATATTATGCCTTCTAAATGGAATTTCAACCCTAGGGTTTTGTTTCTTTTTTTTTTTTTGTTGTTGTATTGTTTTTTCATTTACCTTGTAGTAGCTCTTTGCTTGGCTCTTTTCAGCATAAAATGTTTTATTTATTTCTTATGTCAGTGAAGGAGTTTTAAGAATTTTTTGTATATCTGGTTTAGAGGACACCTAGTTTTGCCTTTTTATAAAAAATTCTACCCTTAATAATAAACAGTATAGACTAAGAACATTTTTTTTTCTCCTACTAGCCCAGTGTGTGCTTGGGACACCAAATCAAAAGAGACATTTCAGTCTATTTTAGTCTCTTATATCTCTGATTTACTTTTTGCATTTTGGTTTTAGCTGATTTCTTTTTAAGCCTTGATAAAAAGACAGCTAACAGATGGGTAGCTTTAGATAGTATTTTATGTGAAAATGAGTTATAAGTAAAAGTTAGCCGAATCAGAGCCGTGGTTAGAATTATAAGTTATTTCACTGGTGAAAACGGACTGTGTGGCTTCAGAGATGGCTTAGTCAATAAAGTCCTTGTTGTGCAAGCATAAAGACCTGAGCTTGGATCCCTAGAATCCACAAATAAATTTGGGTACAGGACTGCATTCTTGTAATCCTGTTGTTGGAGAGGTGGAGATAGATCAGTGGAGCTTACTAGCCAGCCAGTTCAGATGAGTTGGTGAGCCCTAGGTTCAGCGAGGTACTCTGTCTCAAAATAAGTAAGTGGAAAGTGATTGGAGAAAACACCCAGTGTCCACTTCGGTTGACCACATGCATTAGTGCACATACACATTGCATACACACATGCACATGCATGCACACATGTTCATACATATAGATAATATACCCAAATATGGATATTCATAAGAATAGTACAAGCTTTATTGATTGTTGTGGACAGGTTTATTGGAGAAGAAATCTTTCCTGATTAATATTGAGTCATTTGCTTTTTGTAGGTATGGAAGCTCTTCATACTCATCTCTTCTGGTTTCACAGCTAGTGATTGTCATTGTCATTTTGTTGCAATGATATATCTTCTTAATTGTAAATGGAGACTGCTCATTCATTTCCCAGCCACCCAGACATGAATAATCACACAGAAACTATATTAATTGCAACACTGTTTGGCCAATAGCTTCAGTGTATTCCTAACTAACTCTTACACCTTAAATTAACCTATTTCTATTAATCTGTGTATCACCACGAGGCTTTTTCTTCAGCAGCTACATGGCATCTCTTTGACTCTTACTATCTCTCTATATCTCTTCCAGCCTGGCTATATTTTGCTCTGCTATAGGTCAAAGCAGCTTCTCTTTTTTTTTATTGTTAAAAGAAAAATTTACATTTACTCCCCTTGTTCCCGACCCTCCCACTTCCCCACTACCCCACCGCCCTCCCCCTGCTTCCTTAAGGATGGGGCAGGATACCATGCCCTATGGGAAGCCCAAGGCCCTCCCCCC
>JAQHUG010000001.1:6891949-6922678 GCA_028555095.1 Dicrostonyx torquatus
AAAATTCAAGATGTCATTATTTTTTTCCGCTGAGTAATATTCTAATGTGTATATATTCCACACTTTTTGGATCCATTCTTCCATTGAGGGGCACCTAGGTTGTTTCCAGGTTCTGGCTATTACAAATAATGCTGCTATAAACATAGAAGCACAAATGCCAAAGCAGCTTCTTCATTCACCATTGATAATAAAACATATTCACAGCATACACAAGGACATCCCATATTATCTCTCCTTTTCTGTCTAAATAAAAAGGAAGGTTTTAACTTTAATATGGTAAAATTACATATAACAAACAGATATCAAGCAAGAATTACAGTTACAGTATTCCATTTACATTTGGCAAGATAAGGAAAATACTCTGTCATCTATTCTGTCTTTGTGAGTCTAAATTTTCATATCTAATTTATTTTTTATCATAAAAATAAAAATCTTTAGAAAACTGTAGTAATCTGTCTTCAAAGACTCCAGAATGATATATTATCTAAGTAAACAGGAAGTGCATTGTAAGCAGCTTCCAAAGTTCTGGAATTGACAGACAGTCACCCAAAGTTCTTCTTAATGTTGGGGTATCCATATTCAGCATATAGACCCATAGTATCCATCAAACTTTTCCATGAAGCAGGAAATTTGAAGATCTGTTCTGCCTTGTAATGACAAAGTTTGTCAGTTGCTTTCTTCTGTGTCCTGCAGAATGTCTGGCATAGTCTTTTATGAAGCAGAAACCTGAAGGACTGTCTCATCTTCTTTAGGCAAGTTCAACAGTCATTTTCTTGTGGGTCCTGCATGTTCAGTTTATACAGTATGCCATCAAACAGTCCAGGCAAGAACAGTTTCTTGCCTAAATGGCTAACAAATTTCATAAGGAGCCTCTTCAATCCCATCATCCTCTTGAAGTAGATTGGTGCTGCTAAGAGCAGATGTGTCTCATTGACATGAAAAATACTAAGTTAACAACACATTTTAATGGCATATTCTGTAGGTCTTTGAAAGCTTTGAAGAATACCTATATACTTGAAATCTATCGTTTACATCTAGAAAGAATACCTATCCTTATGAAATATATCTTTATACATTTCGAAAACCTGACTAACATGACTACAGTTTGACTATTATAGATGACTATCTGTGATTTTTAATTATACATTACATTTTTAAATGAGGTGCATAAACACAATACCTTAAACAAGAGCAATGTATTCATGTCTGTATCATATCTCCCTTATTTTTTTTTAATAGAAATTGGCTGTGACCATTAATCACTCACAATCAACCCCCTTTAAATGAAAACAAACATTTATATATAATCATTTTGGGAGTTTAGGCATAGTTTTCTCCAAACTGCTTCCTGCTATTTGTTGGGCGAAGTATTTTTAGGGTTCAGGGAGACATTTTTTCGGGGGGGGGAACTTGTTCTATCAAACCACATTAGCCTGGAAGAAATCCACAGCTTCCCATCCTCTGTGGAAACAAAAGCAGAACCTCTTTTCCAATGTAAACATAGCCTTAGACTCAAATTTTGAAGTCAAGATACCTTTAAAATATATATCTTGGCTTAGCTTAGCAGACTATAAAATGAAATGTCACTCTATATTTAGCTTATTCATAGTCAAAAATTCAAAGAAAACACCATAATATACATAATCCAAACTTTCTGTATATTTTCATCTTTATGTGGCTTTTTTTCTCTACTACTTTTTAATATTTAATTATCTTTACTCCTTTAATCTATGACTTTCTGTACTCTTTCTTCTCTCACATAAGCCCATGCATATTTATCTAATACTGTGACCCATTCAGAGATCTTTTTCATCTGAATCTGTCTTAATGTGTATATATAATCATTTTCTGACCAGGAGTGCTTTAAAATGGTAATCAGCTTGGTCATAGGGGTCCTGCATGCTAGCTCTATCTCTTTGGCCTTTAAATATGGCGGAGGTATGTTTGCTGCCAACTCTGTAATCTATGCTCATTGCTCTAGCTTCAGGGATGCAGCAGATCTATGTCATCATTAAGCAACTTGTAGCACTCTGCTCACAAACTCCACTTAATTCCAGGACTTCTCAAAAGAGCCAGAGCTACCATCTCTTAAAGAAGCCATGCAGTTTTTGCTGCAAATGCTGTGTCAGGCAGCCTTCTCTTAAAAAAGATCTGAAAAAAAAATGCAGTTATCAAGAAATTGTTCTAGGGTGGGTCTAGTAGCCCTCTTTTTTCTTTTTTTTCTTTTTTTCTTTTTTTTAGTCTTCTATTGATCCATGCCCCAGACAGTGGGCATCATTTTGAAAGGGGAGACTGTTCGTTCATCTCCTGGCTGCCTAAACCCAAATGATCACACGAAAACTATATTAATTACAACACTGCATGACCTATTAGCTCAAGCTTCTTATCAAATCTTACCTCTTAAATGAACCCATTTTGTTTAATCTATGAATCACCACGAGGCTGTGGCCTCCTGGTAAGATTCCAGTGTCTGTCTCCTTCGGTAGCTACATGGTGTCTTGTTGACTGCACTTACTCTTTCTGTATATCTTTGTGTGAATTTCCTGCCTGGCTTCATTCTGCTCTCCCATAGGCTGACACAGCTTCTTTTTTAACCAGTTGTAATAAAACATATTCACAGCATACAGAGGAGAATCCTATATCAATATCTCAAAGGAAAACTAAAGATGCCAGGCAAATTAGCATCACAAATCATCAGGGAAATGGAAATCAGATCATTAGTGTGCTACTATACCTCAGTTAGAATGGCTATTACTAAAAAGGAAAAATGTAAGTGGACAGGCCTGCTAATGTAGACCAACCTAGGCAGTATTTCACCATGAAGTCCTCAGCCTGTAGAATCTTTGAGCTTTGTGCTGGTGGGAGCCCTATATATGTTTCTTTCTTTCAGTGTTTTGAGGAAGGAGACTGTGAGAGATGTTCTGACATATGTAGTAAAGCACCTGAGCCAAGAAGACCTACATATAACAGGTCGTTTAGTTACCAGAAACAATACTCGAAACAAGAACAGTTATTTCTCCAAGTGAAATCTTTAGGTTTTTTTTTTTTTTTTGGTGTGTGTGTATGTGTGTGTGTATACTTAGTTGTAATTTTGATGTGACTTGTGGTTGTGGTGACAGGTGTAACAAATAAATAAAATTGGCCCTTAAATATTTGAAAAATGCTCAGTATTATTGTTAGATAAATCAAAATCAAAACTACAAATTAGATGCCATTTTACTTCAATTAAAAGATATTATAAAAAGATCAAAAATAACAGAAAATGGTAATGGAGAAAAACAACTGTTATGTACTGTTTGTAGGAATGTAAATTAGTACAATTAGTACATCTATTTTGGAAAACAGTTTGGAGATTCCTTAGAAAGCTATAAAATTAGAATTACCATATGATTCATTTATTCCTATATTTGGTTGCTATCCAAAGGAGATGAAGTCAGTGTAACAATGAGGTACATGTGTACACATATTTATTGCTGCACTATTCATAATAGCTAAAATAAGGATTCACCTTGGATATCTATCAACAAATGAATTTGAGATAGGAAATGTGTTTTGTATACATGATAGAGTATTATTTCAATAGCAGGATAAAAGCCCTATCATTGGTAATACACTGAGTAGAGCTGGAGGAAGGACATCATGTTACATGCAGCAGTCTAGACACAGAAAAACAGTTACTGCCCATTCTTTTCATATTTAGAAGTTTAAAAATTTAATCTGAAAATTAAAGTTATTGCGAGGGTCTGGGATGTATTCATTGAGGCAAAAATTGGGGAAAAAGGTTAGATTTTGTTACTGCACACCGTATATATGGAAATAGTACACTCTGTCTCAATAGTATTGTAGTTAATTCATTCTAATAAATAAAACAAAAATATAACTGAAGTTCAGTGAGTATGATGCTTATGGTCTTCACAGAGGTCAAATCTGAGAAGATGATAAATACTCTTTTCCCCCCCTTTTTTTGTTTTTCAAGACAGAGTTTCTTTGTGTAAACAAGGTTGGCCTCTGTCTCCCAAAGTATGCCTCCCCTCCCCCAGCTGATAATACTTTTTTGAAGCTACTTAGATTGGTACTTTCCAGGACTTTGGGGAAAGAAGGTTTGGGAAAAGGGTTGACTGCAAGGGGATATGGTATTTTATGTTTTCCTCATGTAGTATAAATAAATGAACAAACACTAGGTTCTTCTTAGCATTTTGTGTTACCAATATTCCAGTTTTAGTTGATTCTGTGTGCAGTTGTTTCCTGTTGTTTTAATTTGCAACTCCTTAATCAGTTGATGATGACTGTCTTTTTATTTTTACCATTTGTTATCTTATTTGGTAAGATGCTTAGCTTTCTTTTAGCCTATCTTTAAATTTGATTTTCTCTCTTCACCTTTATTTTACTACTGTCATTTCTTCTTCCTCTTGCTCCTCCCCTCCCACCTTTTTTTCCCCACACCTGGTTGGCTGTTTATTTTCTTCATGTTGAGTTGTATGTATTCTTTATATATAATTGAGGTAATGGTATTTTATCAGATATTTTATCATTGTAAAGATTTCCTCCTACTCAGTGGCCCATATTACTTTCTTGTCATTATCTTTCATAGGGCAGAAACTTTAAATTTTTATGTAGTTCACTTTTTAATTATTTCATGAATCATGTTTTTAGTTTTGCATCTAAAAAATTATCACCATACCTATATTATTTACTGGAGTTTTCTCCTGTGGTGTCATCTGAGAGTTTATAGCTATCACTTTATGTTTAGATGTATGATCCAGCTGAGTTAATTTTTGTGAAGGTAGAATCTCTTTCTCTCGTGTGTGTGTGTGTATCCATATACTTATAATTTATTCCCTCGTACAGTACATTCTGATTGCAATTGTCCCTCTCTCCACTTCTTCCCAACCACTCCCCACTTCCAGACTCCTGCAGATTCATCCCATTCTTGTCTCTCCCTAGAAAAGAGCAAACCTCCCAGGGACATCAACCATAGTGGCACAACAGGATACAAGAAGACCAGGCATAAATGCTCACATTGAGGCTGGGCAAGGCAACCAGTTAGGAGGAAAAGGAGAGCAGGCAAAAGAACCAGAGACACCCCAGTCCACTGTCAGGAATCCCCTCAAAATGCCAAACTAACAACCCTAATATATGTGCAGAGGACTTAGCAAAGACCCATGCAGGTTCCGTAACTGCCACTTCAGTCTCTGTGAGCTTACATGAGCCCTGCTTATTTGAATCTGTGGCCTTTCCATTGTTCTGAGGGGAGGGGCCTGATGGAGACCTCCAACCTGGGCTCATTCTCTGCCTGGTATGTGGCTGTGGATCTCTGCATCTGCTCCCATCAGCTGCCAGAAGCAGCCTTTCTTATGTCTGAACTAGGCACTGATCAGCGAGTATAGCTGAACATCATTAGGAATCATTTCATTGATCTTATTTATTTATTTTAAAATTTATTTATTTTTTTGCCAGTTGTGTTTGGTTCTATCCTAGGTCTAAGGGCTATCTAGTCTCTGGTTCTTGGTCATGCAGGCAGTGCTGGGCATGGACTGCCTTTTGTGTTGTGGCCCTGAAATGATTGGTTGACATGACTCTCAAATTATACCAGTCATTGGTTGCCCACTCCCACAAGTCCTGTGCCACCATTGCCTTACCACATCTTGTAGGTCAAAGGTTTTGTGGCTGGGTTGGAGTCCCAGTTCCTCCACTGGAAAGCCTTGCCTGGTTACAGAAGATGGATGGTTCAGGCTCCATATCTTCCATTACTAGGAATCCTCACTAGGATTACTCTTGTAGATTCCAGGAAGTTTCCATTGCCCTGCATATGTCCTGCAGTTCCAGTCCTCTCTCCTTCCATCCGTTCTGCAATACCTGATCCCTCCCCCGGTCTACCCACAAAATCTATTCTATTTCCCCTTCCAAGGGAGATTCATGTGTCCTCCTAGAGCCCTCCTCGTTACTTAGCCTCTCTGGGTCTGTGGATTGTAGCATGATTATCATTCAGTGAGTACATATCATGTTTGTCTTTCTGGGTCTGAGTTACTTCACTCATGATGATTTTTTTATAGTTCCATCCATTTGCCTGTAAATTTCATGATGCCATTTTTTTTAAACTACTGAGTAATATTTCATTGTGCAAATGTGCTACACTTTCTTTATCCATTCTTTTTCTTTTTTTCTTGTCCAAGCAGGATTGCAATTTATTGCATCAAGCAGGAACTTATATAGGGCTGAGATAGGGGGAGGGAATCTTGGGATGGGTTGAGGTGGAGTAAGGAATAAGGGTCAATAATATTCTGCCACATTAGTGGTGGCTGGGCAGAGGCGACTTTAAGTCAGGCTGTGCTGATCACTCATATATGGAAGTCATGGCCAAAGACAGGTCACCATACTCGAGTTAGGCTCAGGAAGTTACACTGGGCCTCACACCTGGGCCTCATGAGGCCCAACATTTACAAATGTTCTATTACAATGTATTGTTATATTGTTGTATTTCATTATATTTTTATAATGAGGGACATCTAGGTTGTTTCCAATTTCTTGCTATTTTGCTGTTGTGACTTTGAACTGCACCAGGGTGCAGGTGCATCGCTGGTGGGTATAGAGTACTGGGCAGTCAGTATTTCTGTAGTGTGTGGAGGCTTAAATAGGACATGAAATGGTGGACCGTAGGAAAGTTCAGAGCATGTAGGAGTTATATAGAGGACTTGGAACAGACAAAAGAGAAAGCAGAGACACATTCAGGTACCATAATCATTGTTGGGTGCTGAAGTCTACCATTAATATTGGGTGTAAGTTTTCTGGGTAGAAGAAGCTATTCCCATCATCAGTGGAGGTTGATGAGTGTAGGTCTAGAGACAGGGTGTCTGCATGAATCTCCACAGGCCAATAAGGAGTTTATTTAAGAAGGAGGGATTGTTACCCAGACTTGTCATCAAGAGAAAGGACACAGTTATCTGAGGAGAAATCCAGGACTGTCGGCAGGTTTTTTTGGAGGGGAATGCTCTGAATTCCAGTGGTACAGTCACCAGAAATTAAAGGAAAGCTTGCGAACCACAGCAAACTTAATTGAATATGCTCATCAGGAGTGTAGGAATGTAGGAGTTCAGGGGAAAACATACTGATTAGCCACTATTGGATAGAGAAAGCCAGTGTCTGAAGGTCTGAATGTGTAAGAACTGGGCTGGGGGTAATCCTGTAGGTCAAATATGAGTCATGGAATCAATGAAAGGAACAGTATTGGCACAAAACACCCAAGACCAAGTTCTTAGCACAAAGGAGATTTATTTATCCCAGAGGAGCAGAGAGCAGGGAACAAGAGACAAAGACAGGAGATAGAGGATGAGGGAAAAGGGAAAAGGAACAAGGGAGGGGGAAGGGATATTTGCCCTCAAAGGACAAATTAGTGCCTCTGGATAGAGAGGAGACAGTGATATATTTCCTCCCCAAATACCACCAGCAACTGTGAACCAGGTGTTCAGATACATAAGCCTATGGAGGATGTTTCTTGTTTAAACCACCACACTTGTTAACTAGCAATTCTTCAACTTCCTTTTCCACCCTATCTTGATACCTACCTACCCTTCTAATTTTTACTTTTATGAGTTTGGCTCTTTTGAATTTCATATAAACAGAACCATGGAACATTTGTCATTCTGTGACTGACTTATTTTTGCATAGTGTATTACCCATAAAATTAATCTGTATTGCTTTACAATCAAGGATTTTTTCTTTTAAAGGATAAATAATCTTCCATTATATGTGTTTACCATATTTTTTGCATGCAGTCATTTGGATGGACGTTTAAGTTGCTTCCTCATCTTAGCTATTGTCAGTAATGTGATGTCAAGAAGCATGGAGTACCAATGTCTCTCCCAGAATGTGTTCCAACTATTTCTCATGAATACTAATAAGTTTATAAAGATAAATGGGGAAACCCTGTGTCATGATGAGGTATTTAATTGGACAGGTTAATTAGGGTGACCAAAAGGGGGCTTTTTATTGTTGGACTTCAATATTTTGATAGTTGGACCTTGGTAGTTAGCCTTAGGTGTAGGAAGTGACCAAATAAGGGAATAGACCTTGGTGACTACCTTTAGGAATGTAACCTAATGGTGTTTAGCAAGGCAGAGGGAATGGGGGGAAGAGCAAGGCCTACCAGAGCCATGTTTGCTTTGCTTGAGCCTGTTAGAGCCCCTTCAGTTGATAGTGAGAGATATCAGTGACCAATGATTGTTAGTTTCTGTTATTTTGTTGGTTGTGGTGTTGGTAGTGTATGTGTGCGCACACACAGACACACTTACATACTTCCCTTCTTGTTTGGTTTTGCTGGTGTGAGATTATTTCCTGAGTTTTCATGGGTATAGTCAACCTCTTTGGGTTGGAGTTTACCTTCTAGTACTTTCTGTAGGGCTTAATTTGTCAATAGATATTGTTTAAATTTGACTTTATCATGGAATATTTTGTTTTCACCATCTGTCGTCTGTGATCCCTTAGAGTCTGCAAGACATCTTTCCAGGCCCTTCTGGGCTTTTCGAATCTACACTGAGAAGTTGAGTGTAATTCTGATAGGTCTGCCTTTATACATTACTTGCTCTTTTCCCCTTGCAGCTTTGAATATTCTTTCTTTGTTCTTTATGTCAAATGTTTTGATTGTTATGTGGCAAGGGGGATTTCTTTTCTGGTCCAATTTATTTGATGTTCTGTAAGTTGCTTGTACCTTTATAGACATTATCTTCTTTAGGTTAGGAAAAACCTCTTATGATATTGTTAAAATATTTTCTTGGCCCTTGTGCTGGGACACTTCTTCTATTCCTGTTATTCTTAGATTTGGTCTTTTCATAGTGTCCTAGACTTTCTGGATGTTTTGTAAAAGGAGTCTTTTAGATTTAATATTTTCTTTGACTGATGTATCTATATATTCTATTGTGTCTTCAATGCCTGAGATTCCCTCTTCCATCTCTTGTATTCTGTTGGTAAAACTTGCCTCTGTAGTTCCTGTTTCTTACCTAGATTTTCATTTCCAGAATTCCTTCAGTTTGTGTTTTCTTTATTGCCTTTATTTCAGTTTTCAGGTCTTGAACAGTTTTATTCATTTCCTTCAACTTTTTGTTTATTCTTTGTGTTCTTTAAGGGATTTATTGATCTCCTCTAATTTTTTGTTTGTCCCTCAATTTCTTTAAGGGAATTTTTAATTTTCTCTTTAAGAACCTCTGTCATCTATGTAAGGGTGGTCTTTAAGGTTGTTTTCTTGTGCTTCAGCTGTGTTGGAATATTCAGGGCTTGCTGTAGTGGGATGGCTAGGCTCTGGTGTTGACTAATGCCTTCCTTGGCTATTGTTGATTGTGTTCTTACACTGACGTTTAGGCATCTGGATTTTGAGTGATTATAGGTCTAGTTGCTGATTTTTGGGTTTGTCTTTGTTGAATGGGTGTTTTATTCCTTAGTTTCTGTATCTTCTCTGGTCTTCTGGCAAGTGTGGGCTCTGGTCGATCAGGAGCTCTCTGCCTGAGTTTGGATCTGGGACATAGCAACAAGAAGGAGTGGGATGATTGGGGATAAAGTGGCGGACACCAAGAGAGTAGGGAGTTTGTGGGTGGATGGCCTACCTGGGCTTTTGGTGGCTGGTGTGGCCTCTGGTTGAGTGGGGGATCTCTGCCTGAATTGGGGCCTGGGAATTAGTGACAAAGAGGGGAGGGTGGATTGGGAATAGGGTAGGGAGGGGCACTGAGAGAGTGTGGGGGGGTGTCTGCTGATCAATGGTCTACCTGGACCTCTGACAACTGGGTTGGCCTCTGGTGGAGAAGGGGGATTCTCTATCCTAGTTGGGGAGTGGGCTGAGTGTGTATGTATTTTTTTCCAAGTTGATAACAGTTGTTTTTGCACCATTTGTGAAAAACATCTTTTTCCTATTGCATTGCCATTGCTTCTTTGTCAAGGGTTAGTTGAAGTTTGTGTGGGTCTGTTTATGGATTTTATCTTTTAAAAAATGATTTATTTATTTATTATGTATATAAAATTCTGCCTCCATATGTATGCCCGCATGCCAGAAGAGGGTACCAGATCTCATTATAGGTGGTTGTGAGCTACCATGTGGTTTGCTGGGAATCGATCTCAGGACCTCTGGAAGAGCAGCCAATGCTCTTAACCACTGAGCCATCTCTCCAGCCCCCCAAGGATTTTATCTTTTGTTTAGTAGATTGTTTGCCTATTTTCCCCAGTACCCCACAGCTTTGAATACTGTAGCTTTAGTCGGGCAGTGGTGGCGCATGCCTTTAATCCCAGCACTCGGGAGGCAGAGGCAGGTGGATCTTTGTGAGTTCAAGACCAGCCTGGGCTACAAGAGCTAGTTCCAGGACAGGCTCCAAAGCTACAGAGAAACCCTGTCTCGAAAAAAAAAAGAAAAAAAAAATACTGTAGCTTTAGAACATTCTTATGGCTTTATTTATTTATTTATTTATTTATTTATTCTCAAGGTTTTTAAAGACTCATTCTGCCATGTGGTGTCTTAATATATTCATCTTAGGTATGGTAAGATTATTATTTTATTAAGTTTTTTTGTTTTTTTTTGAAACAGGATTTCTTTGTGTAGCCTTGGATGTCCTGGAACTGAGATCTGCCTGCCTCTATTTCCCAAGTGCTGAAGATTATTTAAAATGATCAATGAAGAAATTGAGACTCAGTGTGTGAAACTAGTTATTGAAATTTATTGTCTGAGCTCTTGTTACTGAAAGAAGCCGAATTTCTCTTCTTTTGTAATCTATTGTTTTCATGTGAGAAAATTAGGTTTCCTCCTTTCATAGCACTGTCATGAGATATTAAGATTAGTACATGGAAAATGCCCTCAATTGCAATATGTAAAATTAATAACAAAAGTTCTCAGTTAATATTGGCTGTTATTTATACTCTCCACTTTTATTTTCCTTTTGTAAGTACTTTTCTTGGTTTATATTTTTACATGCTGTTTCCTATCAAACACGAGTAAACTTTAGCAAAATTCTGAAAATAATAGAATTGAGAAAGGATGGCAATAAAATTTCCCTTGCTTGAAAATTCTACTTCTGTTGTGTAATTGAACCTTCTGTTCGTATTGCTGCATATGAATGCCAAAGGAAAGAAAGAGTGATCTCTGTACCTGTAGTGATACTGACTCTAGTGACTGAATAGAAACAACAACCACCAACACACAAATGAATAATACAGTATATGATGCATGAGAGAGTGAATGAATCAGAAAACAGTCTGCACTGTATTTCTTACCTGCCATAAAAACAAAACTGAATAAAAATAAAAACCTGTTCTTTCAGAGTAAACTAACTATTAGCATTTCACTGTAGATCCTAATGAAGCCAAAGCATAGTAAGGAAAATTTCACTTTCATCTGCCTTTTCCAAAATTACTATATTATAGCTCTTATAGAATGACAGTAACATTATTTTAATATCTTTTTAGGTTGGTACAGAGGAGTTTCAACAAAGAAGCCTAATGTGAAGGTAATAGAAAATTTATCATTGTGTTCCTTGTGTTCCTCAATGTGTAGGGTTTGCCTCGTATATTATTAACAGTCATAGCAACTGTTTTCTAGTTCATCTTTAATCCTTTATAGTAGCTACAGTCACCTTTTTTACAGAATTGTATAAGAATATTCTAAGGCTCAGGCAGTATTAAAATGATTTTTCAAAAAAAAATCACAAAATGCAAATGTGGTTATAGCTATATGCTTATCTTGAAGAAGCGTATTCATATTTTTAATTCATTTATCTTTAAGATTTGACAAAAACTAAATTGACTTATTTATAGTTTTAGTGCTGTGGAACCACATGTTTAGTTAGATGAATTTATTGCTAAGATACAAAATGGGAAGATGAAAATAATGCTTAACTAAACATTTTTGTTGCTATTAAAATTTCATTTAAATGTAAATTTAAATAAGAATGCTTAGAATACTGATGTTATATATTAGATTTTGTGTGTTCAGTCTATTATTAATGTTAGCTTACTAAATAAGGTATATTTTAATTAGCAGTTATAATTAGGAACATTATTAATGTTTGTTATTATTATTATTATTGTTGTTGTTGTTGTTGTTGTTGTTATATCCTGACCACAGTTTTCCCTCCCTTCTCTCCTCCCAGTCCCTCTCTACAACTTCCCCTCTTTACTCCCCCTTTTTCCTATGTTTTTATTCGGAAAAGGTTAGGCCTCCCAGGGATATTAACCAAACATGGCATATCAAGTTATAGTAAGACTAGGCACCTGCCCTTGTATAAAGGCTAGGCAAGGCAAACCCAGTATGAGGAATAGGGTCCCCAAAATCCACAAAGAAGTCAGAGACAAGCCCTGTTTCTACTGTTTTCAGTCCCACAAGAGGACCAAGCTACACAACTGTCACACATATATGCAGAGGGCCTATGTCAGTCCCATGCAGACTCCCTGGTTGCCAGTTCAGTCTCTATGAGCCCCTGTGAGTCCAGGTTAGTTGATTCTGTGAGTTTTCATGTGATGTCCTTGACACTCTGACTCCTACAATCCTTCTTCCTCTTCTGAAGGATTGCCTGAGCGATGCCTAATGTTTGGCTGTGGGTATCTGCATCAGCTATTTCTATCAGTTCCTGCCTGGGTGAAGCCTCTCTGATGACAGGCTAGGCACCAATCTATGAGTATAGCAGATTATCATTAGGCATCATTACATTGACTTTTTTTGACAGTCATGTTTGGTTCTATCCTAGATCTCTGGGCTGCCCATCCTCTGGGTCCTGGAACTTCAGGCAGTGTCAGGGTGGGCTCCTTCTTGTGGCATGGGTTTCAGGCTGTACTGGTCATTGGTTGGCCACTCCCACAATTTTTGTGCCACTTTTAGCCTAGCACATCTTGTAGGAAGGACAAATTGTAGGTCAAAGGTTATGTGGCTAGGTTGGTGTCCCAGTCCCTCCACTGGCAGTCTTGCCTGGTTACAGGAGATGGCCAGTTTAGGCTACATACCCCCTATTACTAGGAGTCTTAGCTAGGATTACCCTTGTAAATTCCTGGGCATTTGCATTGCGCTAGGTTCCCTCCTCATCCTGAAATGCCCCCATTTTGTAGTCATCTCTTCCAGTACTCTTCCTTCTCTATCCACCCCAACTTGCCCTCCTCTTCCCATTCCCACCTACCCTAGTCTACCCTCGAAATTTATTTTATTTCCACTTCTCAGGAAAATCCTTGCTCTCCACCCACCCCCGCATCCTCAAGCCCTGCTTGTTGTTTACCTTCTCTGGGTCTGTGGATTTTTATCATGATTATCTTTTACTTTATAGTTAATTTCTATTTATTAGTGAGTACATACCATTATTGTCTTTTTTGGTTGGGGCTACCTCACTTAAGATGTTTTTTTTTCAAGTTCTATTCATTTGCCTGCAAATTTCATTATGTTATTTTAACAGCTGAGTAAAATGTAAAATGTACCACATTTTCTTTGTCCATTCTTCAGTTAAGAGGCTTCTAGATTATTTCTAGTTTCTGGCTAATATGAATAAAGTGACTATGAACATAGTTGAGCAAGTGTCCTTGTAACAGGATATAGTGTCTTTTTGGTGTATGCCTAGGCGTGTGATAGCTGGGTTTTGAGTATATTGTTTCCCAATTTTCTGAAAAACTACCATATTGTTATTCAAAGTGACTATACAAGTTTACACTCCCACCAGTGATGGAGGAGTATTTTCCTCTCTAGAATGAGCTATCACTTCTGTTTTTGATCTTAGCCATTCTGACAGGTATAAAATGGAGTCTCAAAGTTGTTTTAATTTGTATTTCCCTGATGGTTAAGGATTTTTCTTTTGATGAG
This sequence comes from Dicrostonyx torquatus, assembly GCA_028555095.1. NCBI lineage: Eukaryota > Metazoa > Chordata > Mammalia > Rodentia > Cricetidae > Dicrostonyx > Dicrostonyx torquatus. Next base: position 6,905,757 of record JAQHUG010000001.1, read on the forward strand.
TATGAAGTGTCCTTCCCTATCTCATTTGATTAATTTTGGTTTGAAGTTTATTTTGTTAGATATTATAGTAGCTACACCAACTTGCTTCTTGGGGCATATGCTTGGAAAATCCTTTTCTGACCTTTTAGTTTGAGGTACTGTCTATCTTTGATGTTGAGGTGTGTTTCTTGTATGTAGAAGAAGGATAGGTCTTGTTTTTGCATCCATTTTGTTAATTTGTGTCTTTTTATTGGGGAACTGAATCCATTGATATTGAGAGATATCAATGACCAATGATTATTACTTCCTGGTATTTTTTTGTAGGTGGTATTAATGTTGTGTGTGTTTCCTTCTTTGGATTATGCTGGCATGGGATTACTTATTGTCTGTGTTTTCATGGGAGTTAGTTAACCTCTCTGGGTATAGTTGGAGGGTGTTCATTCGTTTCCTCGCCACCCAGACTCCCAAAGTAATCTCAAAACACTGCTTGGCCCATCACTTTGGCATATTACTAGTTAGCTCTTATATCTTAAATTAATCCATTTTTATTAATCTGTGTATTGCCACGTGACTGTGGCTTACCAATAAATTTTCATCTGGCATCCAGTATCTGTCTCCTATGACAGCTCCATGGCCTGTCTCTTATTCTGCCTTCTTTCTCCCAACATTCAGTTTAGTTTTCCTGCCTAGCTCTATTCTGCCCTGTGATAGGCCCAAGGAGCTTCTTTATTTATTAACCAATAAAAGCAACACATATTCAGAAGGACTTCCCACATCACTAGGGTTGTAGTTTTCCTTCTGTAGGGCTGGATTTGTGGATAGATATTGTTCAAATTTGACTTTATCATGATATGTCTTGTTTTCTCCGTCTCTGGTGATTGAAAGTTTTACTGGGTATAGTAGTCTGAACTGTCATTTGTGATTGCTTAGAGTCTGCAGCACATCTGTACAGGTCCTCCTGGCTTTTAGAGTCTCCATTGAGGAGTCAAGTGTAATTCTTTTTTTCTTTTTTTTTTATTGTTAAAAGAAAAATTTACACTTCCTCCCCTTGTCCCAGGCCCTCCCGCTTCCCCACTACCCCTCCCCCTCCCCTGCTTCCTTAAGAGGGGGCAGGGTACCCTACCCCGTGGGAAGCCCAAGGCCCTCCCCTCTCCATCCTATATGCCTAAGAAGGTGTGTATCCATATAGACTAGGTTTCCAAAAAGTCAATACATGCAGAAGAGATAAGTCCCAGTGCCATTATCATTGGCTTCTCAGTCAGCCCCTGTTGGCAGCTACATTCAGAGATTCCGGTTTGGTCATATGTTCATTTGGTCTGGTCCAGCTGGATTTGATGAGCTCCCATTAGATCAGTCACACTGTCTCAGTTGCTGGACCAGCCCCTCACGGTCCTGACTTCCTTGCTCATCTTCTCCCACCTTCTGCTCTTCGACTGGACCTTGGGAGCTTAGTCCCTTGCTCTGATGTGAATGTGGATCTCTGTCTCTCTCTCTGTCCATCGGGAGAAATTTCTATGATGATGATCAAGATATTCATCAATGTGACTATGGGACAAGGCTCTCTTCTGCTGCCCAAGTACCTAGCTGGGGAAATCTCTGTGGACACCTGGGATCCCCTCTAGAGCCAAGTATCTTGCCAATCCTAAAACGGCTCCTTTAATGTAGATATCTTATTCCCTTCTCCAATATCTACTCTTCCTCCATCTCCACCCTCCCACTCCCCCAAGCTCTCCCCAGTCCTTCCCTTCTCCCTCCCCCACCCCCACCCCACCCCTACCTCCACCCCCATCCTCACTCCCGTGCTTCCAACTTTTGCCTGGAGAATTTGTTTGCTTCCGATTTCCAGGAGGATCTATATATGTTTTTCTTTGGGTTCACCTTGCTATTTGGCTTCTCTAGGCTTGTGAGCTATAGGCTTAATGTTCTTTGTTTATGGCTAGGGTCCACTAATGAGTGAGTACATACCATACTCATCTTTTTGGGTTTGGGATATCTCACTAAGGATAGTGTTTTCTATTTCTATCCATTTGCATGCATGAAACTAGACATAAAATTTCTAAATTACCCAATTAAAAAATGGGGTCTGCTCAGAGAATTCTCAACAGAAGAAGTTCGAATGGTCAAAAGATACTTAAGGTCATGTTCAACTCCCTTAGTGATCAGGGAAATGCAAATCAAAACAACCTTGAGATACCATCTTACACCGGTCAGAATGGCTAAAATTAAAAACACCAATGATAGCCTATGCTGGAGAGGATGTGTGGAGTAAGGGGAACATTCCTCCATTGCTGGTGGGAATGCAAACTAATGCAACCACTTCGGAAATCAGTGTGGCGGTTTCTCAGGAAACTGGGAATCAACCTACCTCAGGATCCAGCAATACCACTCTTGAGAATATACCCAAGAGATGCCCAATCATACTACAAAAACATTTGTTCAACTATGTTCATAGTTATTTGTAATAGACAGAACCTGGAAACAACCTAGCCAGAAATGGAAGGATGGATCCAGAAAGTGTGGAATATATACACATTAGAATATTACTCAGCAGTAAAAAAAAATGGCATCTTGAATTTTGCATGCAAATGGATGGAAATAGAAAACACTATCCTTAGTGAGATATCTCAAGTGTAATTCTAATAGGTCTACTTTTATTAGTTACTTTTTCTTTTCTCCTGGCGGCTTTTAATATCCTCTTTTTTGTTCTGTGTATTTAGTGTTTTGATTATTACATGGTGATGGGACTTTATTTTCTGCTGCAATCTATTTGGTGTTCAGTAAGCTTCTTATACCTTTATAGGCATCTCCTTCATGTTAGGAAAAATTTCTCCTATGATTTTGTTAAAAATTATTTTCTGATCTTTTGAACCTGGAATCATCTTCTTCTATTTTTAGTATTCTTAGTTTTTTATCTTTTTGTAGTTTCCCAGATTTCCTGGATGTTTTGTATCAGGTATCTTTAGATTTAACATTTTCATTGACCAAAGTATTTGTTTCTTCTATCGTGTCTTTGATGCCTGAGAGTCTCTCTTTCATTCCTTGTATTCTGCTTGGTCTGTAGTTCCTATTCTCTTACCTAGATTATACATATCTAGAATTACTTCAGTTTCTATTTTCTTTTCCTTTTTTGTTTGTTTTTTGAGACAAGATTTCTGCTTTGCTATCTATTGTAGCTCTTGTAGACCAGGCTGGCCTTAAACTCACAGAGATCTGCCTGCCTCTGCCTCTTGAGTGCTGGGATTAAAGGTGTGCACCACCATTGCCTGGCCAGTTTGTTTTTTCTTTATTGCTTTTATTTCCATTTTTAGGTCTTGAACAGTTTTAATGTTTCCTTCAACTTTTTTTCTTGACTTTCTTATCATTCTTTTTTATTTTTAATTTATTAGATTTTTTAAAAAATACCAATCCAAGTTCTCACTCCCTCCTCTCCTCCCATTTCCTCCACACACCCTCTCACCCCACCGCCATCCAATCCTCAGAGAGGGTACGGCTCATTGCCTTGTGGAAGGTCCAAGGCCCTCCCTACTATATCTAGGCCAAGCAAAGTATACATCCAAAGAGAATAGGATCTCAGAAAGCCAGTATATGCAGTAGGGATAATCCTGGTGCTTCTGCAAGTGGTCCCTCAGTCTGCCCCAGCCATGCAACCGTCAACCACATTCAGAGTAACTAGCTTGGTCCTACGCTTATTCAGAGTAACTAGCTTGGTCCTACGCTTGTTCCTTGTTCCTTCCTAGTTCTGCTTGAGTTGGTGAGCTCCCATTTTCCTCCAATGTTTTGATTGTCTTTTCCTTGATAACTCCAAGGGATTTATTCATTTCCTCTTCAAGGGCCTCTATCATCTTCTAAATTTGGTTTTAAGGTTCTTTCCTTGTGCTTCAACTGTATTGGAATATTTAGGGCTTGCTGTAGTGGGATGGCTGGGCTCTGGCTGCTGTTGATTATGTTCTTACACTGACATTTAGGCTTCTGAATTTGGAGTGATTATAGGTCTAGGTGCTGATTTCTGGGTTTGTCTTTGTTGGATGGATGTTTTGTTGCTTGGTTTCTATTTCCTCTCTGGTCTTTTGGTTGGAGTGACCAGTGGTTGTATAGAGGGAATCTGCCCGCATTAGGTCTTGACTTCTCATGACCTGGATGGCCTCTGTTCCAGCAGGGGTTTGCTGCACAAGTTGGGTGCTGGAGTTCTGGCAATGTACATAGTCTCTGATCTGGCCAGGGGTCCTTGGGGGGGGGGTTCAGGATGCTGGCCTGGCCTGTGGTAGGGTAGGAGGTTTTTTACCAGAGGTGTGGGCCAGGGTATGGTAAGGAGAAGAGAGATGGTTGGTGTCATGCTGTGCAGGTACAGGCAGGGCAGGTATAGGGTGAGGTGTTGGCTTACCTGGTTTTCAGGGAGCTGACCTGGCCTCTGATGGGTTAGAAGTCTTCTGACAGAGATGTGGGCTGGGATATGGTACTGGGATTTGAATGCCAAGGTATTATTATACATGCTAGATAAGTGACCAACTCCTGAGCTATATCCCTATCTTTGCTTACTCTTTCATAATTAATATTGTTTACATTTATTTTTTTTTCTTTTTGGTTTTTTGAGGCAGGGTTTCTCTTTAGTTTTGGAGCCTGTTCTAGAACTAGCTCTTCTAGACCAGGCTGGCCTTGAATTTAAAGCGCAAAGCAATCCCACACAGTTTGGACTTATTATTCAAAGGGTTATTTATTTGAGAGGAAAAAACTTACAGAATACCGTCCTACATGACAGCCAGGAAAGGAGTCTAGTCGCTGGAACTGGTGGGGGATGAGGGGTGGGGTTGGGGGGGGAGGATGGCTGCCGCTGCTTTTTAAAGCAGAAGAGACCACGCACCAGTCAAAGGCTATTGGCTAAAGGAGCAGAAGGAGCTCCTGCAGCAGAACTCATAGAGATCTGCCTGCCTGTGTCTCATAAATGCTGAGATTAAAGGTGTGTGCCACCACTGCCTGGCTTTTTTATTTTTCTTACCTTTTGGTAGCTTAATATTAGAAGTATTATGCTTTTCTTATATTGAAAAAGTATCAGCATTATTATATTATTATTTTCATTAAAATTTATTTAAAATCAAAGGGCTATGCTGAGTTGGCCCTTTCCTTCACTACTCTGGGAAAACTGACTTTGCCTCTTGTTGGCCACTACCAGGAGAGAGAGCCCCCACCCCTCAGCACAGGCAAGGATGAACCTACCCTGAGGGCATGTATGTAGGGGAACTGACTCTTCCCCAGCACACAAGGCAGGTGGCTCCAGTGGCTTGATCTGACCTGTCTGGCTAACACCCAGGCCTGCAACTGGGCCTTGGGTTGACCCATCCTAGCATCTACTCCATCTGGGACCTTCTGAAGCTCTTGAAGGGTCTCATCCTGTGGAATGATACCTGCAAGATCTCCAAGACTCAGGATGGCCATAGGAGATCCCAGAGGAGCTCTGGGGAGGACCCAATGAGGATGGTGTACCAAAATCCAGAGACATCGAGTCAGCCCAGTTACTTTTTGCAGTAAAAAGTTGCTAGTCAAGCTGATGGGATAAAGGGGTATACTATATGACACACTGAAGCCCCCAATGCCACTAGGACAGATGAAGTGATGCAGAGGCAGGAGAGAAGGAGAAGCAGAGATTTTTCTGCTTCTGGTGTGGTTTTGTTTTGGTTTATTGTTTTTTTTTATTGTTGTTGTTCTTGCTTTTGTCTGCCTGCTTACCTTGTTTTGTTTTCTTTCTTGAGAGGCCTAACAGGAGTAGGGGGCCATGGGAGACTACTAGTTGAACAGAACTGGGGTGTATGATGTGAAACCCCCAAAGATTCAATGAAGAAGTTTAAAAAATTATTGATAGGCATTAGTTTGCTAGTGGACTCATTTATTTTACTACATTTTAATGTAATTATTAGAGGAAAAACAGTACCTTCAAATTTTAATTCAGCACTGCTAAGCCTTTTCATTGTTGGTGTAACATTTTGATCTGGTCAATTATTTGCTGTAAGAAACTATCTTGTGTGATATGAGATATTTAGCATCACATATGACCTTTCTCTTTAAGAAGCCTTATTACCTCCATCCTGTCTGTTTTTTTTGTTTTGTTTTGTTTTGTTTTTGTTTTTGTTTTTTTTTCGAGACAGGGTTTCTCTGTAGCTTTTGGAGCCTGTCCTGGAACTAGCTCTTGTAGACCAGGCTGGCCTCGAACTCACAGAGATCCACCTGCCTCTGCCTCCCGAGTGCTGGGATTAAAGGCGTGCGCCACCACCGCCCAGCCACCCTGTCTGTTTTTCCCCATGTTGAAAGACTGAAAAAGAATGCAAGACATTACCTGGAGCTGGAAGTTTCTGACCCACTAGGTTCTACAGCTGTTCAGTCCGTGTTTGACCTGTTAGCTCAGGCTTATTATTAACTAGCTCTTACAACTTAAATTAACTGATAATTCTTGTCTATATTTAACCACGTGGCTTGATCCCTTTTCTCAGTAGGCATTTAAAATCTTCCTCCTCTGTTTGGCTAGTGACTCCATCTCTGCCTTTTCTCTTCCCACAATTCTCTTTGTCTGGTTGCCCTGCCTATACTTCTTCCTGGCTACTGGCAAATCAGTGTTTTATTAAACTAGTATGAGTGACAAATCATTACAGTGTACAAGAGCATTATCCCATAGCAATTCTTTTTTTTTCTTTTCAAAACAAGACCCTGAATCTAATCTCCTTTGTTTACCCTTGTTCCTGACCATTGTCCATAACAACTTGTAACCAACACACTAAACAAAGACAAATATTCATAATCAATTTTTTTGGAATGTAGGTGTAGTTTTCTAGGCTACTTCCTGTCAATTGGGGTTGCTGGTATTCTTATGGGGACCCAAAGAAAATTTAGGATTATGGTCAAGCCCTGACTAGCATATTCTGTTTGGCTGGATCATCTCAGCCTGTAGTCTTGAAATAATTTAAGTTGTAAGAGCTAGTTAATCTTAAGCCTGAACTAGTATGCCAAGCAGTTCATAATTAATATAAGTCTCTGTGTGTTTCTTTGGGACTGAATGGCTGTGAGACCAGGTGGGACAGAAACTATGTATAATTACGTATGTTTGGGGGCCAAATTGTCTTTAATTGAGAACCACTTCTCCAATATCCCTATGTATTTCTAAACTTGCAACACTACAAGTTTTATTTTTCTCTCAAGAATGCTTATATAAGAATAGCTTCTATATTTAAGGATTTGACAAAGTTAGAACTTGGAAAAATGTGTAATCTTAACTATTAATGGAAGGCAGCTGGATGGTAGTGGCGCATGCCTTTAATCCCAGCACTCAGGAGGCAGAGGCAAGTGAATCTCTGTGAGTTCAGGGCCAGCCTGGTCTACAAGAGCTAGTTCTAGGACAGGCTCCAAAGGTGCAGAAAAACCTGGTCTCCAAAAACCAAAAAAAAAAAAAAAAGGAAAGCAATAATTAGTGATGTTATATGCTTTTTATTTGTGCTTATTATTTGTAGACTTTACAACTTCTGCTTTGCTTCCAGCACTACTACTTTTTTTCTGGATTATGTTTATTGTGTTTTCTTTGAATTTTTTATTGTTTTTATTGAACTGTATATTTTTTTCCCCTCTCCTCCCCTCCCTTCCTCTTCTCTCCCTTTCTATCCTCTCATATGGTCCCTATGCTCCCAATTTACTCATGAGATGTTGTCTTTTTCTACTTCCCACATATATTAGATCTATGTATGTCTCTCTTAATGTCCTCATTGTTTTCTAGGTTCTTTGGGATTGTGAATTGTAGGCTGTTTTTTCTTTACTTTATGTCTAAAAGCCACTTATGAGTATTTTTGATATTTGTCTCTCTTGGTCTGGGTTTCCTCACTCAATATGATGTTTTGTAGCTCCATTTGCCTGCAAATTTCAAGATATCATTATTTTTTTCTGCTGTGTTGTATTCCATTGTGTAAATGTACCACATTTTCCTTATCCATTCTTCAGTGGAGGGGCATTTCGGTTGTTTCCAGGTTCTTGCTGTAATGGAAAATGCTGCTATGAACGTAGTTGAGCATGTGTCCCTCTGGTACTATTGAGCATCCTTTGAGCATATATTCAAAAGTGGTATTGCTGGGTCTTGAGGTAGGTTGTTTCCTAATTTTCTGAGAAATCACCATAGTGATAGTCAAAGTGGCTGTAGCAATGTGTACTCCCACCAGTAATGGTGAAGTGTTCTCTGTACCCCACATCCTCTCCAGCGTAAATTGTCATTAGTATTTTTGATCTTAGCCATTTCTACAGGTATAAGATGGAATCCCAGAATTGTTTTGATTTGCATTTCTCTGATGACTAAGGATGTTGAGCATTTTTTTTTTTTTAGTGTCTTTCAGCCACTTTAGATTCCTCTGTTGAGAGTTCTCTGTTTGGGTCTGTACCCCATTTTTTATTGGATTATTTGTCCTTTTGATGACCAATTTCTTGAATTTTTTTTGTATATTTTAGAGATCAGTCCTCTGTGTGATGTGGGGTTAGTGAAGATCTTTTCCCATTCTGTAGGCTGTCGTTTTGTCTTGTTGACTGTGTCCTTTGCTTTACAGAAGCTTCTCAGTTTCAGGAGGTCCCATTTATTAATTGTTTCTCTCAGTGTCTGTGCTACTGGTGTTATATTTAGGAAGTAGTCTACTGTGCCAATGTGTTCAAGGTAGTTCCCACTTTCTCTTCTATGAGGTTCAGTGTGGTTGGCTTTATGTTGAGGTCTTTGATCCATTTGGACTTGAGTTTTGTGCATGGTGATAGATATGGATCTATTTTCATTCTTCTACGTATTGATGTCCAGTTATACCAGCATCATTTGTTGAATATGTTTTCTTTTTTCCATTTTATAATTTTTGCTTCTTTGTCAAAAATCAGGTGTTTGTAGATGTGTGAATTGATATCTGGGTCTTCGATTCAGTTCTTTTGGTCCTCCTGTCTGTTTTTATGATAATACCAGACTGTTTTCAGTACTGTAGCTCTGTAGTAGATTTTGAAGTCAGGGATTGTGATGCCTCTAGAAGTTCCTTTATTGAACAGGATTGTTTTGGCTATCCTGGGTTTTTGCTATTCCATATGAAGTTGTATATTGTTCTTTCAAACTCTATGAAGAATTTTTCTGGGATTTTGATGGGCATTGCTTTGAATCTGTAGATTGCTTTTGGTAAGATTGCAGGTTTTTTTTTTTTTTTGGTTTTTCGAGACAGGGTTTCTTTGTGGCTTTGGAGCCTGTCTTGGAACTAGCTCTTGTAGACCAGGCTGGTCTCGAACTCACAAAGATCCGCCTGCCTCTGCCTCCCGAGTGCTGGGATTAAAGGTGTGCGCCACCACTGCCCGGCATGATTGCAGTTTTTACTATGTTAATTCTACCTACCCAAGAGCATGGGATATCTTTCCATTTTCTGCTGTCTTCTTCAATTTCTTTCTTCAAAGATTTAAAGGTCTTGTCATACAGGTCTTCCACTTGTTTGGTCAGAGTTACTCTGAGATATTTTATGCTATTTGTGGCTATTGTGAAGAGTGATGTTTCTATGATTTCTTTCTCACCCTGTTTATCATCTGCCAGCACTACTACTTGATGATTGTGCAGCCTGTGAATAATGACACCTTTAAAATGTTAAATACACACCCCCCCCCCGTGTGCATTTGTTTGGATGCCAGAGGAACAACTTGGGTTTGTTTCTTAGTTCTACCTTTTATTTTAATATTTTTGAGACAGTATCTTTTCCAGTGTTACAGCTCTAGAGGGAAGAGATCCTGACTTGTTGGGAAGTCAGGCGATGCCTGGAACTTGGAAGGGACAGCTTTGAAGAGAAAGGTATCCTGACTCATCAGAAAGTCAGGGATACCTGGAACTGGGGTGTGATGGGGGATTGTCTCCCCACAGGATGTAGCAATCTTGCTCCTCTAGTAGAGAGAGCTAATACAGTCCTGCTCTGCTCTGTTTCCCTAAGGAAATGTCCTAGCAGAGCTATCCATTTCTTCTGCTCTGTTCAGCTCAGCTCCCGCCCAAGATGTTGCTTTTTCTGCTTCACTCTGCTGAAGGGGAAACCCCTGCAGAAATGTAGCAATCTCTTTTGGTTCCAGCAAAAAGTTTTTCTGCTCCACTCTTAAGGGAGTTTCCCAGCAGATGTAACTGTTTCTTCTGGTTATTTTGTTTTATTTTTAATTTTTATTTTTTGCTCAGGCTCCCTAAAGGAAAGTCTCAGAAAAGGTTTTTTTTTTTTCCTTTTCCTTTTTTCTCCATGCCAGCCAAGATCTTTACTTTAAACTCTTTTAAGAACATGATTTATTTGGGAAGAAGTCTAGGAGAGTGGCTGCCTTTGCCAGAGTGGTGAAGGACAGCCCACAACTGAACAGGCAGAGGAGCTTATATAGGACTTCATAGGGGCAGAGTCTTCCCAGGGAGGAGATTTTCTGCTCAAGGATTGATTAGCTTTCCTGCTTCAGGATTGGTTGGTCTAGTTGGTAAGGGGTAGAGTTGGCTGTGGTTTCAGGGCCAAACTGTTTCGTTCACTAGCCCTTTTTAACCTTTATGCTCTATTTTCAAGGCTAAGGCGTATTTCTTTTACTGGCTCTGGTTCTAGGGCAAAAATGTGGTTTTTGGGCTCTGGTTTCAATGTCGGTGTGTGTGTTTTTGGTTCTGGGTTCAGGGCTAAAGTGTTTTTTTCACTGGTTTGGGTTTCAGATTCAGGTTGTGTTTCTTTCACTGGCTCTGGGTTCAGGGTCAGGATGCTAGGTTTCCTGCTCAGGAATGGGTTGTTTCATGTTCAGTTGGCTGGTGGCAGAGTTGGTTTCAGGACCAAATTGTTTCTTTCACTGGCCTTATTTTAGCTTTTTGTCTCTAGTTTTGGGGCCAGGACCTATTTCTTTTATTGGCTCTTTTTCCAGAGCCAAAGTACGCTTCTTTGGTTCTGGTTTCATAGTCAGGGTGTGTTTCTTAGGTTCTGGGTTCAGAGCTAAAGTATTTCTTTCACTGTCTCAGGTTTCAGAGCCAGGGTGGGTTTCTTTCACTAGGTCTGGTTTCAGGGCCTTGGTGGCCCTTTACCCTACAGTCTTTAACTGGCTGGAATTCCAACTAGCTGTGAGGATGGCTGCCAAGAGAACCCCAAGAACCCACTTGGTTCGGCCTCTTCAGCTCTGAGATTACAAATGTGCCACTGTATCCAGCTGTTTTTAATGTGTTTTTGAAGGATCAAACTTAGGTCTCTCTGCATTTGCAAGTCAAGCACTTTATACCTACTGAGCTTTCTCCCTAGCCCTAAGCATACTTATTTTAATTATTTGTTCATTGATATTAAAATGCTTCAAAATACCATGAGCTAAATGAATAATCATTTTATCTGTCATGATACTGTGATTTGATGGGGTGAGGTCATTATTATTTTGATGCTTGTAAGATTACCTGTAGCTATAGTTGTCTGGGGACCCATTTGGTCGTCTTGGCAGGTGGTTACCTCCCTCTAGAGCTGACCCTGTCCATGGGGGCTCAGTTGAGTTGGGCCTGTATGTAGGAGAGCAGAAGAGCTGTCCCTGCTCCCTCCCTCATATGCCATGGGATGGCAAGAGTAAGGAAATATGCACACACCCCCACCCCCCAAATCCCTTGCTACCTGTGACAGGCAGGAGAGCTGACCTTGGGGCCCTGAGAATAGAAGTGTTGGCCCTGCTCGTCACCTGAGCAAAACAATAGAGCTGGACCTGGTAGTGTGAGTGTAAGTGAACTGGACCTGTGGGTGTGAGAGCTGGAGAATTGGCCCTGATCCTTGCTGTGTGATACATTGGGTGTGCTAGCCAGGATAGTGCTGGAGAGCTCACCTGGGTGGTGACTATAAGGGAAAGCTGCCAGGCTGACCAACCTAGTTACCACCCAGGCTCACAACTAGGACCAAGAGGTAGCCCACCCTAATACCCACCTCTTCTATGAAAAGAGAGTCCCAGTGAGGGCCCACTATCGAGGGTGTAGTAGAAGCCAGAGGCCTCCAACCAGACCAATCAATGACCTACTGCAATGAGCGTTTTACAAGTTAACATGTATGGACTAAATGGTGTACTGTGTGACTCACTGTGGCACACTATAGCTTTCATGCCAAGGTTTTTGTTTGTTTATTCATTTGCTTTTGGTTTTACTTTTAAATTTTGTTTTTGTGGAGGAGGGTGCAAGGGCAGAAGGCAAGGGCAGGGAGATGAGTGGGATCAGGATGCATGATATGAAATCCACAAAAAATTAATAAAAAGTAAAAAAATTGAAATGATACATTGTGCATTATTAATTAGAAACTTTAGTCACAAAGCAGTTAATTAAATGACTACTTGCTTCACTCTGATATTAAAATACTAGTAGGTATTAAGGTAGAAAGGTGGCCCAGATCACAAATATCAAGATAAATAGCATATGATATAAGTTACAGTCTTCCATTGTTTTCTAGCGGTTCTTATTCATATTTTGGCTTTTGGAAATTTTATCATGATTTTATGTAATGTACAAATAGAAACTTTCTGAATTAGCTATTCTCATTTGAACCATTGAATTATGATAATTAGGTTTCTCTACATAGTCTTCTTCTAGCTTTTAAACTGACTTCTCCAGAAAGGTAACTATATTTATTTTAGAATAACAAAGAAAATGCTCAGAATCTTACACCTGTTTCTAAATTTTTTCATTATGTATAGTTTTTTAGATTTTGTGACAGAACTACTTTGTATTCACTTTTTGAAATAGTTTGACAGTCAGTGGAGCAGGAAAGTTACACTAAGCAGTGTTAGAAGTTTTTTTTTGCGTCTAATCAGATTTTATTGTTTTCTTTATGCAAATGTACTTCTGCAATTGTGTATTTTGGTAATTTCCACTTTCTTCTAGATGTTAGGTGGCTACAGCATTTACTAGCAAAAGATAGTCACATGTTAAGTTTGAATTGGTATGCCCTTTCAAACCACATTAAAAACAGTTTTGTTTTTCAACAAAGTTCATATACAATCTGAATGCAACATGGAATCATGCCTATAATATGCTCAGTGGTTAAAATGTACGTTAGAAACATTCAAGAAGCAATTTCTTGTCTTCTGTTGTAACAGTGCACATGAGAGTTGTGCATCCATTGTTTTCTTGGACTGTGACTATTTGATAAATGTAGATTTATACATTTATTTCTTTCGAAAGGGATTATCTGAAAATTCCTCTGAATTATGTAAAGATTTCATTTCTGTCATATCAAATAAAATTCAAGACTTCTCCTGTTTTGTGGTACTTGGGATTGAATTTAGGGCCTCAGGCAGGCTAGGCAAGTATCCAACTCCAGCCCAAGATTCTTAACTGCTGATTAATACAAATTTAATCAGGGTATTAATAAGCTAGTACTAACCTTCCTTTAATGTGTGTGTGTGTGTGTGTGTGTGTGTGTGTGTGTGACAGAAGACAACCTTGGTTTATTTCCTGAAATATTGAGTAGAAAATTTCACATGTTCCTGAAGTTTATGTAGGACTTACAGCATTATTGTATCAACCACAAAATCTCCTCCATTTAGAGATTGTTTTTGCAGCTTTCATTTCATTACATTTAGTCTGTTACAGAAAGATGATATGAATACTTACTTAAGGTATAAAGATCTGTGTACATCTGAATCAGCCACTCTTGACCATCCACGTGCTGTCATATAAACACTAGGAGTAAGTGATTTTAGAGTTGAATTGTATCAGTAACTGATTTAAAATTAAAAAATATTTTATAGGTTTGTTTTTTATTACATTTTTGTCTTTGCTTTTGCATACCTGGTACCTGTGAAGGCCATAAAAGGGCATTAGATCCCCTGGGATTGGAGAAACAGATGGTTGTAAATTGCCATATGGGTTTTTCAAATTGAACCCAGGTCTTCTAGAAGAGCCAGTGCTCTTAACCTCTGAGTCATTTTTCCAGCTCCTAATAATATACTTTTTATAAATAAATAATGGATAGATAAATATCAAAATTTTGAATGCAGAAGTATACATTGAATATAATTATAACCTCAAAAATTAATCTCTTCCTGGCTTAAATGTGTGCATAAAGAAATTACTTAAAGAGTAAATGTCTTAGTAGTTTCTACTCTGAGTTTTCTTTTTTTGTTTTTGAGTCATTTAACTTTTTGAGTTATTTTTTTTATTTTTATTTTTTATTTTATTTATTTATTTTGGTTTTTCGAGACATAGTTTCTCTGTAGTTTTGGAGCCTGTCCTGGATCTAGCTCTTGTAGACCAGGCTGGCCTCTAACTCACAGCGATCCACCTGTCTCTGCCTCCTGAGTGCTAGGATTAAAGGTGTGTGCCACCACTGCCTGGCTTGAGTTATTTTTTAAATTTGTTTTTATTGAGCTATATGTTTTTTCTTATTTTCATTTAGACTTGTTATTAATATTATTATTATTTCCGTTTTTCTAGACAATTTTTCTTTGTGTAGTCTTAGCTGTACTGGAACTCACTTTGTAGGCCAAGCTGGTCTCGAACTCAGAGATTTGCCTGCCTCTTGCTCCTGAGTTATGGGACTAAAGGCATGCGCCACCACTACCTGACTCATTTAGACTTTTAAAAATAATTTTTTTTTGAGACAGGGTGTCTTGTGTGTAGCTCTGGCTGTTCTGGAACTCACTCTGTGGACCAGGCTGGCCTCAAACTCAGAGATCCACCTGCCTCTGCCTCCCAAGTGCTGGGATTAAAGGTGTGTGTGCCACCACTACCTGACTCATTTAGACTTTTAAAAATAATTTTTTTTTGAGACAGGGTGTCTTGTGTGTAGCTCTGGCTGTCCTGGAACTCATTCTGTAGACCAGACTGTCCTTGAATTCACAGATATCTTCTTGCCTCTGTCTCCTGAGTGCTAAAATTAAAAGGCATGTGCCAGTATACCACGATGCCTAGATTAAAAATTAAGTTATCTTTAATTAAAACAGTTCCCTCCCTTCCTTCCAGCCCCTTCCATGTCTTTGCTGCCTCCTCTCAAATTTATGGCCTTTTTTCCTTAATCATTATTGTTATACATAAGCATATCCATATATATGTATATAGACTTGCTTTTTGTTTATTTTTCCATATTCATTCCATCAATAATTTTTTTTACTTTGAATTATATGGTGTTTTCCAAGGTATATATTTTGGACAAAGGACTTTTAATATTTAAACATTTGAATTCTCTATTATTGAATAAAGTTTAAATGAAAGCTAAATGCTTTGGCACTTTAATAGATTTTTCTTCAAGTATACATTCTCTTGGATACAGTAAAAGACTGATAGTAGTGCCGTTTCTCTAGTCATATAGAGATTTTAAATGGTGGCTAGGGATATAGCTCATTGGTAAAATGCTAGAGTGCTTATTGTGCAAGCCTGATGACCTGAATTTAGATCCCTGAAGCCATGTAAAAAGCAAATGCAGTAGTGCACATTGTCCGTAATCTGAGTATGGTCCTCCTGGGGCTGGGAGGTGAAAGAAGAGTGTTTCTGGAAGATTGACATACACAACAGTGAACAAGAGTTTCTATCTCAAACAGTGGAAAGTGACACCCTTGGTACCTATTGTGTCATCTGACATCTACATGTGCTGTGGCACCTGCATATCTGCACACACACCCACACCACTAATATGTGATGAGTAGGTCTTCTAGAGTTACACAACTGAATCTTTGGGTGCCAAAGGCTTATGGACTTAGTTGACATGCTTATATCTCCATGTTCTCAGAACCAATAGCTTCTGGCCAGTGACTTTTGCTAAGGTTGCAAATTTTCCTAGGCTTTGATTGCAAGAGACCCTTAATTGGTAGTTAGTATAAGCCTCATCTTAAAAAAAAATTTATTTGTATGTGTGTGTGTGTAAAGGCATGTGTGTAGGCATGCAGTGTCACACATGTGGAGGTAAGAGGACAACCTAAAGGAGTCAGTTCTCTCCTACCATGTGGGTCCTAGAAAGAACTCAGATTATCTGTCAGACTTGGTGTCAAATGCCTGTACCCAGTGAGCCATCTGTCTAGTCTTCAGCTTTTAGCAGTAGGTAGTGGTAGCAGCACTCAGTATCAGCTACTGTCATAGTTTCCAAAGCCTTCAGTGATAGTCCTGTGACTCCTAACAGCAGCTAGTCTGTATCTCTTGGTCATTGGGTGTCAATATCCTAGAGTTCCTTGGAAGTCTCCCAGTAATCATTGCCCATAATCCCTTGTCTTTGGCTCTGCATAGTAATTTCTACACTTCTACTATCCTTTATCCTTTTGGATACCTATTGCCCACCATTTCTGCCACTGACCTTTCTTTGAAACTCTTTTGCCACTTTCTTGCCAGAATTCTATTTATGTCTCTACTACTATGGCAGTTGTTGTTGCTGCTACCACCAATGCTACCACCCCATTTTTCTTTTCTTTTCTTTCTTTTTTTTTTTTAACAGTTTAGCTTTCTTCATTTTATGATGAAAATCTAATTTCCATCAGAAAGAAGCCTTTTACTGTGCCTAATTATATAACACCACGGCCAATACAACAGGATGTCTTCCAGGTAGTGTGTTTATATAGTCAGGAGAAGGTAACCATTCATGCAAATGAAGGATTATATTTAAACTAATCAGAATCCTTTAGTTGGACCACCAAGGGAAGTGCTCCCTCTGGTATGGTATGATGAAAATGACTGTAAAGTCTTCTGGAGTGATGCTTGAGCTGTGGTATGGGTGTACTGGCCCCTGCATCTGTTGGAGGGGTTACTCTTGAGCTGTGTTATGGGTGTACTGGCCCCTGCACCTGTTGAGGGGTTACTCTTGAGCTGTGGTATGGGTGTACTGACCCATGCACCTGTTGAGGGGTTACTCTTGAGCTGTGTTATGGGTGTACTGACCCATGCACCTGTTGAGGGGTTACTCTTGAGCTGTGGTATGGGTGTACTGACCCCTGCACCTGTTGAGGGGTTACTCTTGAGCTGTGTTATGGGTGTACTGACC
>JAQHUG010000001.1:6965094-6979601 GCA_028555095.1 Dicrostonyx torquatus
AGAGCTTACTTTAATTTTTTATGTGTTGAAGATCAAATTCAGGCCCATTTATGTGCTAAACAAGCACTCCGCCACTGAGTCACACTTCTAGTCCCCGAGTTTCTCATTTGTGTATCAGCTCCCTTATTTCATTGACTTGCTTTTTTAAAAAATCTATGTTACAGTTATCATTAAAATTTGAAATAAAACAGACTTTTCTTATTGCCTATATATAGTAGAATTAACAGGCACATCTCATACTTGACTTATTTAGGCCTTCCTTGCAGGTCCTGAATGAACACAGTACTGTTAAATTACATTTCCTGCAGAAGTTTTGGGACCTAATTTCTACTTAAGATTATTTGTTCAAATGGCAGCTAAATACATCCTATAGTTTTGAACTTAATTCATTAATGTCATAACCTGCTACAACATTTAATCAGGGTCATATAATCTCTGTGGTCCTTTAGCTTTAGATATAATAGGAAGCTACTTAGTCTAATAAGAAAATGCCCTCTATTCAGCAAGATACATATTTGATGGCATGTTACCTTCATATGAATGGGTCTACCCTTTCACTCCATCTCTTATGGCATTTGGATCACCCACACAAATCCAACTCTTGTTTTCTATTTTAGGTAATTAAAATTTCTTAGCATAATCATTTTGAATTATTTTTCTGAAATTCATAAAACTTCATTTATTTGGTATTGATTATTAGCATGTTATTTTATTTGGTTGTATCATTTTAATTTTGTGTGTGTTCCTTGAAACTTTCCATTTCTGTCTTCCCATTTGAATGTAAAGTCACCTTCTCCAGTCTTATCTGCCTAGTTCAATTAGAAGAATGCCATCACTAAGCACTGTGCTAGGGACTTTGAATCCTTTCAGATCTTTTAGTGTAGGGTATGAGCTACTTTGCATTGCAGAAATTCTTTCTTATTTACGTAAGTATCTTAGTAGGTTTCTGTTGCTGTGGAGATACACCATGACCATGGCAACTCTCATAAGGAAAATATTTAATTGAGGTGACAGCTTACAGTTTCAGAGATTCAGTCTATCATCATCATGGCAAGGAACATGGCAGCAGGCAGTAGATGTGGTACTGGAGCAATATCTGAGAGGCTTACATCTTGCAGGTATCAGGAAGTCAATAGCGCTGGATGGTATCCTGAGCATAGGAAACCTCAAAGCCCGCCCCAAGTGTGATACACTTCAACAGTGCCATACCCACACCAACAATGAATGCCACACCTCCTAATAATGCCACTCCCTATGAGATTATGGGGGCTAATTACTTTCAAGCTACCACTAAGCAAGAATTTTGTAGAGTTATGATTTTTCCAAAGAAAAAAACAATTTTAAGATGTTGCTAAAAAGCAAAACAAACAAAAACTCTGTTTTCTAGGTAGCTTTTCTAAAAGCAATTGGAAATTATATAACAAAACCAAATATTTTTACATTAATTTATCCCAGTTACACCATTGTATACTGTCACTATACAAAGGTGTCTGAGCAGTTATCTGTGTTTCTCTTTATTTTTTCATGATTACTAATTTTGAGTTTAGGACATTGAAAAATTTCAGGTGCCATCTAAAATTTTATCTAAGATAATGTGACTGTGGTGATTTTGGTTTCTAGGCAGTATGAAACCGTGGTGCCACTTGAAGATTCTATTGTGACAGAAGTTACAGCAACTCTACAAGAATGGGCCAGTCTATGGAAACAGCTTTATGTGGTACGTAGTTCACAACTCTACAGGAATGGGCCAATCTATCTATAGAAACAGCTATATCTGGTATGTAGTTCATGCGAATTTAATGAACAGTAAAGTTCTGTTTACCGAGAGAGAAGAAAGTCTGCCCTTGGTGCCAGTCTCTCAGTTTGAAATTTTAAAATATTGCCAGTTGGGTTTTCCCACTGAGGCACTTTGCCTGAGCTAATGGGAGCTCACCAACTCCACCTGGACTGGAAATGAAGTATAGGATCAAACTAGTCCCTCTGAATGTGGTTGACAGTTGGGGCAGATTGAGGGGCTACTGAGAAGCACTGGGATTTGTCTCTACTGCATGTACTGGCTTTTTGGGATCCTTTTCTCTTTGGATGTATACCTTGCTCAGCCTAGATGTAGTGGGGAGCGCCTTGAACTTTTCACAAGACAAAGTGCCTTACCCTCTCTTAGAATTAGAGGGGGGTTGGGGGAGAGTTTGTGTGGAGGGGATGGGAAGAGGAATTTGGATTGGTATTTTTTTTAAGTAATAAAAATATTAGCAGTTTCTAAATGAATGTTCTGATTATCTATTGGAATTTAGCAAATTGAAATTTTTGAGCCAAATAGAACACAATATTCATATATTAAGACATGTGGCACTTTTACGCAGATCATTAGAATTTTTTGTTTATTTGTTTTTCGAGACAGGGTTTCTCTGTAGCTTTGGAGCCTGTCCTGGAACTAGCTCTTGTAGTGTCTGGCCTTGAACTCACAGAGAACCACCTGCCTCTGCCTCCCGAGTGCTGGGACTAAAGGTGTGTGCCACCACTTCCCGGCCAGGTTACTAGAATTTAAGTTCCATAACCATGAGTCTTATCTGTTTCATAAGTTGCATGTTCATATATACTTTTCTAAACAAGTATTTACTGAATGATTACAAAACCTTGAGAATGTACTTTTATTGTTTATCATCCTAATAGTGGTTTAGGCCAAGAAATTTTTTTAATGGTTTCTTGCACTACTTAGAAGAATGTATCATATGTAGCACTTTGTTAGTCTGGCAATTAACTGAAAATTTATTAGAAATTTATGTTAATTGCTTGGCATCTCTTTGACAAGACAACTTAAAAGAAAGACAGATTTCAGTAAAGGGAGATTGTAGCACTTTCAGTTCGTGGTCCCCTTTGCTCCATTGCATCTGGGCCTGAGCATAGTAATGCATCCTGTCAGAAAGAATATAATGGAAGACAATGGCAGATTACAGGTAAAAAGAAGCAGATTGGAAAGTGTTGAAAACAAGATACACTACTCAAAGGCACTCCTCCAATGACTTACTTCTTCAGTCAGGCCTATTTCTCTAACTTTATTATCCAGCAGTGGGTAATCTATTAAGTGAACCAGAGCTTCTTAACTCTCAATGAGTGGAACCACCAGTAAGGAACCAGGCTTTCGGTACCTTGGTCTTTAGGGTTAACAAAATTCAAGTTAAATAAAAACAATAGTGAAACCATTTAGACACTGAGTAGAGAATAATATGGGCATAGTTATACATTAGAAATAAGCAACAGAATTTGAATTCCGAGCAAGATGAGCCAAACACAACCCGTTTTAGGTTTGAATTCTAGCAAGATGGAGTAACCACTGTTTTGGCTGTAGTTACCTTTTCTCCATATCCTTGCTAATGTTTTTGTTGTTGTTATTTGCTGATAATAGCATTACAACAGACACTCCTGGACAGAACAAATAAACCATATACCAGAAGACTCCAGAAGATAAAAAAGGGAAGGGACTTGTTAGGGTTATCAAAATTGTAACTCACAACGAACAACTTGACAGAGTGGACAATAAAACATAAAATGTTTGTTTGTAAACCACCATGGTAAATGGAAAAGATAAAACTATAGGCTAGAAAAAAATTTCAAAGCACACATTCATAAAAGAGATGTATTTAAAGATTTAAAACATTCTCTAAGCTGAAAATAATGAAATTATTCAATTGTATGATTGCCAAAAATACAAAAGAGACTTTGTTAAGAAGTATATGAGGATAGCCAGTAATCGAATGAATATTTTCCTTTTCATTAACCATTAAAATAATATAAAGCTAGGCTGTAGTAAAATAACACAACTATTTTTGAATAGTGAAATAAAAAATACTGCTAATATCAAGTCTTGACATAGATGTAGCTCAGGTTCTCTTCTGTATTGCTGAGGAGAGTGTAAAATGATACAGGGAATTGGAAAATTTTTATATTTTCTTAAAACATCAAACTTGGATTTAATAAATAACCCAGATTTGTATATTTTCCCTAACAATTGAAAACTTAATTTACATAAAAACCAATTTGTGATTGCTCATAAAATATTTTTTAAGCACAAAACTGCTAAAACACCAAATATTTTACAGTGGGAAATAAATGTCTTGTCTAGATGTATTGGTGATCAGTCATAATTAGGTTGTTTTTGAAAGAGGAGAAAGATAACTTTATGTGTGATTTCAAATGAGTTTATAGCTTTTTGTATGTTTATTTTGATACAATAGAAAACTAAAAGAAATTAATGAATGGTAATTTTCAGCAATCTGAATTGATCTCAAGGACATAATAAAATGGGTTTCATTCATGTAAGGTAGTTATTTGGACAATATCATACATACATACACACACATAAATACATACCTACATAAAAAGTTATTTGAGAACTTTCACTTGTAGAAAATACCTATTTTTTTTTTGTCAGAACAAAATTGTCAGCAAGTTGTGATGGCACACGCTTTTAACTCCAACATCCCGGAGACAGAGACGGGTGAATCTCTGTGAGTTTGAGATCAGTCTGGTCTATATAGTAGGCTCCAGGACAGCTAGAGCTATATGGCGAAACCCTGTCTTGAAAACAAATACTCTAAAAACTGTAAGCACATTTGAAGCCACGCAAAAGTTATCTTTTTCCTTTTTTTTTCCTAAAACAATCTAATCATGACTGATTGTCAATATTGCTAGAAAAGGCCTTTGTTTCCCAGAACTACTTTTATTCTTAATTTTAAAGAGTCACCATTGTCCATGCTAGGATTTGAAACTACTTCCATCACTATTTCGATGCAAGATATGCTACGAAGCTGAATTATTTCTGACTACTGTTAAATCATTTAAGTAAAATTCATAGTGCAAAAATATTAAAAGAAAAATTTATAAAATGTATAGTTATATCGTGTTCATACTTTTTTTTGTTTTATTTTGAGACAGGGTTTCTCTGTAGCTTTGGAGCCTATCCTGGAACTAACTCTTGTAGACCAGGCTGGCCTCAAACTCACAAAGACCCACCTGCCTCTGCCTCCTGAGTGCTGGGATTAAAGGCGTACGCCACCACTGCCCGTCTATGTTTATACATTTTGTATGGATTTTTCTAACTAATAAGATATGATCCTTTGTTGATGTGTGTGTGTGTATTTAGTTAGGGTCTTGCTATCTAGTCCAGTCTCTTCTGGAACTTACTAGCAGTTCTGCTTGACTCTAAACTTCTGATCTTCCTGCCTCTGCCTTGTAAATGTTGGGATATAAGAACAATTTTTATATCCCTTGTTTAAAACATGGGCTTCTCATCAGTACTGATGTCTGTAGGCTAACACAATTCAAAGTTTCTAAGGTGAGAATTTTGAAAGTCTGTAAATGGGCAATTGGAATGATGTTGACTGGGTCTATTCCTACTTGATGCCTTGATTTTTCAATACTGTGTTTTTCTGTGGAACAGAATGTACTTTCATGATCAGTTAGTGACCAGTCAGTTCTGCACACATAATCTTATTGCTACAGTTACTTCATCAGTTGTAATCATTCATGCATTCCAGGAGTGTGGAGATATATTATGTGAGTCCATGGATAGTGATACTGGAAGAATGATTATTGAAGAAGACAAATCTATATCTAGAATATATGCCTACTCAGTAAAAATGGATCTGTATTCCCTTATCATAAAAAGTTCAATTTAATCTGTCTTTCACTAGATTTCCAAGAGAAATAATGTCTTACTAAGGTTTCAGTATTGGCATTTGCTGTTAGATTCAACACTCAGTAATATTAGCCATACCACCTTCAATAAAGAGAAATCAGTGTTGCTGAAGTTATAGGTGGTTTATGTCCCTGCCTCCCTCACCACCTTGCTGTGGTCTTATTGAGCAAGCGCTAGGATAGCTAAGGAGAAAACGATTATTTGTACTCATAAGATGAGTCATTTTTTATCAGTATTGTGATAACTATCTTAGTAGAACTTTGAATATCTTCAAGTTAATGTTGCTTTACAGAGAAAGCTATGCACATCCCCTTTACCCTGTATTTCCTTTACTGGTCTTCATTCATCTTTTCCGGTCTCCTTACCACCCAGCAAAACTAGTGTATTTCTGATTATCTGATTCTGATTCTAATTAAGGCAAAGAATATGGTCAAACAACCTAAGGTAAATCCAGAGCTTAGAAGGCTGAGGCAGGAAGACTTCCAATAAAGGATAATTTGTGTACTTCATAAAATCCCACAAATGGGGAGACATGAGAATAGGGCAGGACTAAGTTACCCAGTAAATTAAAATTGCACATTAAATAACGGAAATATAGTAATGAAGAAGATAGGTTTTTAAATTTTTTTATTCATTTTATTTACCAACCACAGTTCCCCCTTCCTCATTTCCCTTTTCTCCCTTCCCTCCTCTTGCTCCCCATCTCCCACACACCATTCACTCCTCAGAGAGTGGTAAGGCCTCCCATGGGTAGTCAACAAAGACTGACACATTAAGTTGAGACAGGACCAAGCCCTCCTCTCTGCATTAAGGTTGTCCCACCATAGGGAATGGGTTCCAAAAAACCAGTTCCTGCACCAGGGATAAATTCTGGTCCCAGTGCCAGGGGCCCCACAAACAGACCAAGCCACACATGTCACCTGCATGAAGAGGTCTAGTTTTATCCCTTGCAGGCTCCTCAGCTGTCAGTCCAGAGTCCATGAGCTCCCACTAGCTTGGGTCAGCTGTCTCTGTGGGCTTCTCCATCATGATCTTCACCTCCCCGCATCCCATATAACCCCTCCTCCCTCTCTTTGACAGGACTCTGGAAGCTTGGCCCAATGCTCGGCTGTGGATCTTTGCCTTTGCTCCCCTTAGTTACTGGTTTAATGTTCTGCGATGGCAATTAGGGTAGTCATCAATCTGATTACAGGAGAAGGCCAGTTCAGAGAGAGCTGTACCACAGACAGAGATGGTTTCTGTAAGAAGTAAGGAGTCCCTGACCCATGCACAGGGACCAGGCTTATTTCTGTGCCATCTCTGGGTGTGGTCTTTTACAGTTCCTTGTTGAGGTGAGCTACATGTGCTGTTCTGCTTTGTACAACCCAGTGTGTGGGCAGGTTTCAAGTTCTGGTCCTGTCTCTGCACAGACCCTCAAATGGATGCCTTGTAGGTGTGGTACCTTTATTTATTTTTCACACTCTAAATTTATGGCTTAGGCTAGATTTCTACCTTGTACAATACACTATAACTTTCTGATTTAGTGTTCTTTTATGTAGAGATGTTCTGTAGGTCAAATCCCACTTGTTCTGTCCTGTGACACCTGTTCTGTATTTCCAGAATTAGCTCTGAAGCTAAATTTCTTTGTCTCTAGAGCTACCTAGTTGCTGACTGTACAAGGAGGGACCTTTTAAAAGTGGCTATCCACTCCATGATTGAATGCTGAGAGGGTTTTCCCAGAATTCTCCTCTGCCATGCCTCTAGAAGCTCTCTCCCCTTCCCTTCTTCCCTCTTTGAATTATGTGTCACTAAGAATATAGTGCAGATTTTCTGAGGCTCCAACTTTTTCACAAGCAGCAATTCTGATCCTCTGCAGTTTCACTTGCCTTAGCTCTGGGAGGAGACATTTTCTAATCAGGGTTGAGCTTTTTAGAATGACCTTGGCTGCTTCTGTCCTGTTTTCTAATGTTTTTTGTTACTGAAACTAGTGAATTTCTTCTGTCATCCACCTCATAGGTTGGTTGTTCTCCAGCTGTCTCCATCTAGCTAAAGGCTGTGATACATCATCTTTCACATTTGTGTTTTAAAAAGTATACTGGATTCCACGTGAGAGAAAGCATGCAGTATTTTAATTTTCTGTAATATAACCTGCAATTCCATCCAGTTTTTAGAAAATGCTATTTCATTCTTGCTGATTGCTTAACAGACTATCATTCCATATGTATGTATTTGTGTGTATCTATATACCACATTTTCTTTATCCTTCCATCTAATGGTAGATACCTAGGCTGCTAATTCTAGAACTTGGCTGTTGTGAGTAGACCACGATAGACATACATGTGCATGTATCCTATCATATGCTGCTTTAGAATGTTTTGAGTAAATACCTAGTTGTGGTATAACTGGATCATATAATGCTATTTTTAGTTTTCTGAGGAATCTTCAATGTCCTGTAGTAGTGACCAGACACTTTTGGTCTTTTTCTTTTGCTACCCCTATGAGAGGTGACCATCCTCTGTCCTAACAGCAAGGAGCTGGTTTTAGCTTTTTACAGAGAAGTTTAATTTTGTGCGTATGGTCTCTTGCAGAGGTGGAAATAGAATTTTGAGTTTATGACCCTAATAACATGAAGACCTAATTGTCTGAATTTGGAGAATGGCTTTCATATTCTAATAAATTACCTAGAGCTTTGCTTTGGATAACAGTTAATCCTAGATTAATTGGACCTAGAGTCTTTAAAATTTTTTAAATTACATTTATTTTTTTATTTATTTAGTGTATGTGTGTGCGCGCGCGTGTGCGCGTGCATGTGTGCACATTCCTGTCTTGTCTACCAGTGGATACATGAGTGCCACTGTGTATCTGTGGAGGTCAGAGGCCAACTTACAGGAGTCAGTTCTTTTCTTCTACTATGTGGGCCCTGGAACTCAAACTCAGGTCATCAGTTCCAGTGACAATGCCTCTGCCTACAGAGCCATTTCACTGATGCCTTAGGACCTAGAGTAAAGAAAAAAGTCCCCCCCTCCATATGATAAAAAGCCAAAGTCATCCTTTTTGCATAGTTTCTTGAATGTAAATGTTAATATAGACATTTTTATTTACATATTATTAAGTTTTTTCAGTTTGAAAATATTTTAAGTCTTGCCTTTAGATTAGGGAAACTCAGATATTGTGACTTTTTAAAAAAAATGCTCATATTTTAAACTGTTTTATTCTAGAATATTTTACTAAGCATTTAAATGTTTGAAAATATTTCTATTTGATGAGTACTGGAAATTTTGTAAAGAGTTTCAGACCTTAATTTAGGCTCACTGATTTCCCCGTAGATAATTGCACCATTGATCTCAGTATGTCAGATAAGCAGTTATACCTAAATAAATTGCACCACATAGCATGCGATAGGTGCCAGTTCTTTTGATGTATTCAGCCTAAGGTTCACTCACAGTCACCTAGAATGTCTTGATTTGAAAACCACATTCATTTCCAGATTTTTCATGGTAACTCAGAGAAGTGGCTTAGGTGGAAGGGGTTAGTCAAAGAAAACATGAAGACAGAAAAAGAAATTTAATGTTAATTTTGTAGTTCAAAAAGTGAAGTTATGTGAAGCAAAATGAGTTAAAGATAATGAAAACAGTAAAATGATTGCAGCTGATATAATAAGGCAGCAGACACCATGTGTTGTTGGTTTCAGGGTGCAGTTTTCCATGTGCACATGTGAGAAAATTGACTGATTGCATGAACTATGTGTGTGTAAAAGGCAGAACATCTTGACACAATTCTTTGCAAGCCTGAACTTTATAATATTTTTTTAAGCAGGGAAAGTAGAAGGATGACACTTAGAAGAGACTGAATCTAAAGCAGAGGTTTCTGAGATGCTTCGTTAATATGAAAGAAAGGTTTTACATCTTTGACTGGGTTTTAAAACCCTAGCAAATTGATCACTAACAAGTTATGATGATTTTTTATTTTATCTATTTGTTTAGTTTTTCAGAATTTGTAAAAAGTCTATTACAAAAAATAATTAGATCACCTGAAAAGGCATTTCACTGAAGAGAATGCAGAAGTGGGAAATAAGTACACTAACACTATTCAGTGCCATTAGCATCCAGTAGAAAAAGCTAAAATACAATACCACACATCTATAAAAGTATAACAATACCAATTTTTGACAAGGATATGAAGTAATTTGATCATTCATACAAAGTGGCAAAATGTAAAATGGTATATATATCCTTGTATGTTTTGTTTTTTCTTTAATTCTTCTCTAATGCATTTCTTAAATCCTGATCACAGTTTCTCCTCCCTCTATTACTCCCAGTCCTCCCTCACACCTACCCTCTTCCCATATCTACTTCTCAGAAGAGACCAAGCCTCCCAGGGATATCAACCAAATACAGTATAACAATTTACAGTAAGACTAGGCACAAACCCTTATTTGAAAGCTTGACAAAGCAACCCAGTAGGAGGAAAAGGGTCTTAAGAGCAGGCAAAAGAGCCAGAGACAGTCCCCATTCCCCCTATTACGAGTTCCATAAGGGCACCAAGCTATACAACCATAACACATATGCAGAGGACCTAGCTCAGACCCATACAGGCTCTGTAATTGTCATTTTAGTCTTTGTTAGTCCCTGTGAGCCCTGCTTAGTTGATCCCATTTTGAAATTGGAATATTTGATTTGTGGATGTCTAGTTTCTTGAGTTCTTAGTATATTTTGGATATTAGCCCTCTGTTAGATGTGGAGTTGGTGAATATCTTTTCCCATTTTGTAGGCTGCCATTTTGTCTTATGTAAAGTGTCCTTTGACCTACAGAAGCTTTTCAGTTTCATGAGGTTCCAGTCCCATTTACTACTCGTTGATGTTAGTGCCTGTGCTACTTAGTGTTCTATTCAGAATGTGTCTCCTATGCCAACACATTCAAGGCTGTTACCCCATTTTTTTTCTTTCAGATTCAGTGGATCTAGATTTGTGTATCTTTGATACACTTGGACTTGAGTAGGGTGTACTTGTATAGGGTGATTGACATGGATCTACTTATATTCTTCTACATGCAGTTATCCAGTTAGACCAGTGCTATTTGATAAAGATGCTTTATTTTTTTCATTACATATTTATGGCTTCTTTATCAAAAACCAGGTGTTCATAGGTGTGTGGATTTACATTTAGGATTTTGGTTTAATTCCATTGATCAATGTGTCTGTTTTTATGTCAATACCATGTGGTTTTTATTACTATAGCTCTGCAGTACAGCTTGAAATCAGGGGTGGTGATACTTCCAGAAGTTTATTTCCCAAAAATTCTCAGGGAATCCTATAACTGATAAACACCTTCAGTGAAGTGACTAGATACAAGATAAACTAAAAAAATAATTAGTATCCCTCCTATATGCAAATGACAAATGGGCTGAGAGAGAAGTCAGGGAAACAACACACTTTATAGTAGCCACAAATAATATAAAATATATTGGGGGAATACTAACTAATGAAGTGAATGATTTGTTTGACCAAAAACCTCAAGTCAGAGACAATCTCTGTTCCCTCTGTTAGGAGTCCCAAAAGAGGACCTAATTACAAAACTGTAACATATATACAGAGGGCCAAGGTCAATCCCATGTGTGCTCCCTGATTGTCAGTTCGGTCTCTGGTTAGTTGCTTCTGTGAGTCTTGTCATTGCGACTCTTTTACTGACTTTTGGGACCCTATGCCTCATACTGAGTCACCTTGCCTAACCGTAATACAAGGGGAAATGCTTAGTTTTATTGCAACTTGATATGCCATGTTTTATTTATACTCATGGAAGACCTGTCATTTCTTGGATAGAGACAGAAGAGGAGGAGGTTGGGGGTGGGAATAGGGGTGTGTCATGGAATATTAGTTGAAGATGTGTTACATCCGTGTAATCCGTGGAATATTTGTTTAATGA
This sequence comes from Dicrostonyx torquatus, assembly GCA_028555095.1. Lineage (NCBI taxonomy): Eukaryota > Metazoa > Chordata > Mammalia > Rodentia > Cricetidae > Dicrostonyx > Dicrostonyx torquatus. The sequence goes on from JAQHUG010000001.1 coordinate 6,976,690, forward strand.
TGCAAAGATGTGTGGCATTCTTTTATGTTGGTTGCATTTGTTTAACTCTGTGAAGCTGTGTTACTTTGCCTGCCTAAAACACCTGATTGGTCTAATAAAGAGCTGAATGGCCAATAGTTAAGCAGGAGAGAGACAAGTGGGGCTGCCAGGCAGAGAGAACAAAGGGGGAGGTGAGAAGAGAAGAGAAAAGAGGAAGGAGCGAGAAAAGGAAAAGAGGAGGATGCCAGGGGCCAGCTACCAATCCATATATCCAGACACAGAATAAGAAAGAAAGATATACAGAAACAGAAAAAAGTAAAAGCCCAGAGGCAAAAGGTAGATAGGATAATTTAAGCAAAGCTGGCTGGCGACAACCAAACTAAGGCTGGGCATTCATAAGTAAGAATAAGTCTCTGTGTATTTATTTGGAAACTGTGTTCTGGGCTCCCAAAAAGAGCAAGAGCAAAAGAAAAAAAAACCCAACTACATAGGGCATGTGAAGGAAGCCTGGAAGGGAAGGATGGGGGAGGCTGCTGCTAGGATGTAAAATCGCTAGATGAATTTAAAGAAAAGAAAAGAAAACAACTTGAAGTCTTTGAGGAATGAAATTGAAGAAGATATCAGAAGATGAAAAGATCTCCCATGTTTATGGAATGGTAGGTAGGATTAACATAGTAAAAATGACCTTTTACCAAATGCAGTCTTTGATCTATTTTTTGAAGTACTTGGTTACCCACAAAATATGTCATGATATGACTTGTGGCTTCTAATTCATCTATCACTTGTTTGATAAACAAATGTATTTGTGATCTGGAGGGTTAGGGGAGTGAAATGTGAAAGGCATTCTATATAGTACAGCACTTTTACAATGTATTTCTCTATTATGAGACTGTATTCTATATTTCTAGTTTCCATTCTGTTACATTTTCTCTAAATTCAAAACTTTTGTTACTGTGTGATCTGGCTTTATTGACCATTTGTAATGTTACTTTTGTGAAAGAGCATTTGGGTCATTGAATAACTTTTACCTCAATTACAATTCTAAATATTCTTAATTTTATCAGCCCAAATAAGTTGCCCTATTATAAGAATTTCCAAGAATTTTTAAAGAATAATTACACAGCCTGATGGTGGTAGCACACGCCTTGAACCCCAGAACTCAGGAGGCAGAGAGGGGTGAATCTCTGAGTTTGAGGCTAGCCTGGACTACAGAGCAAGTTCCAGGACAGTTAGAGCTGCAAAGAATAAAAACAACACCCCTCCTGAAAAGAATGATGGCACATGCCCATTACCCCAGCACTGTAGAGCCTAAGGCAGGAGAGTCAGGACTTTGAGGCCACCTAAGGTATACAAGAAGTTGAAGGCAGCCTGAACTATATAATGGAATCCTTTCAAAAATCTGTTCTCTTCCTTTTGGGAGGATAAAGTTGTTAATGTCTCCAAAAAGACTTGTTCAAAAATGACATTTGAAGGCTAAGAAAAGGCTCAGCAGTTAAGCACATGCACTGATTTTACAGAGAAGAATTTGGTTCTCAGTGTCTGCACAGGACTGCTCTCAATTGCCTATAACTCCAGCTCTAGTGAGATCTGATATTCAGTCTTTAGTGGCATCTTTGGTGACTGAACTCATGTGCACACCTTCCTGTATATGCATAATTAAAAATTAAAAATATAAAATTTTTAAAAATTAAAAAAATCAGCATAATGGCATTTGACCATCTTTGTGTATAATCATTATCTAATGTTGGCCACTTGACTCCTCAAGATGAAGGAAAAATTAATCCATGTTGAAGCATGTATGTTCATGTATCATATGTGGCCAGATATCTTGCCATTTTGTTTTCTAATGTTTGCTGTTTTCTGATATTCTGCTAATCAAATATGACAGAAGCTGCAGGAGCTGCCACCTCGTCTAGTTCATCATAGTCTGGCTCATTTTGAGATGATCTGCACTAACAGATTTCTAACTAATATGTCAGCTAGGCTTGTCTTATCTTTGAGATAGATCAGTTTAGTAGTTCCCTGTATTTTTTTTATAGTTTTTTTTCAATTTTCATTTTTATCTGGGATAGTCATGATGTTAGATATATATAGTTTATGAAATTCAGACATATAGGCAGTAGAACAAAGACATTAGAAAAACCAACAAGAAAAAATTAGCTGAACATTATAGTATATGTCTTTAATCACTCAGAAGGCAGAGGTAGGATTTCTGTGAGTTCAGTGCCAGACTGTTGTTCTATATAGGGAGTTCCAGGCCAGCCAGGGCTGTTTAGTGTGATCCTGGCTAAAACAAACAAGACTGTAAAAAAAAAAAAGATGAAATTTGGTAAAGTTTTCAAACATATGCAAAAAGGAAATTAAAAACCATTTCAAGAAACTGATGTATTCTGACAAGACAAAATGTGCCATTTACCCTAAAGAGAGAAGTCTCTATAAATAAATCCAGGGCCATGCATAGTGCTGCTGTATGGAATCCCAGTGAGGCAGGATCATCTTGAGTCTGAGGTCAGCTTTATGACTCCATAGTAAGAACCTCTCAGAAATTATAATGAGTAGATAATGTAAGATATGAAAGATGCATTACATCTAATGCTACTGATAAAAAGATAAGAAAACATTATTATTATTATGTGCTAGTGAATTGGCAAAATTGAAGTAGCTAAGTCCCCAGAAACATAGAACCTCCCAAGACTGAATAATGAAGGAAGAGAAAGACTGAATAGAACAGTAGCAAATAAGAAGTTTCATAGGTGAATTCTGCCAAACTTTTAGAGTAAAGTAATACAAATTCTTCTTAAATTCTCCCCAAAATTAAAGAAATAAAAACAGTGAAATCTTATGCTGGGTATGAGAATAGTGTGAAGTCTTAATTCCAGAGGAGGAGAGAAGAGTTTGCTAAGGAAAAATTTATCTCAAAACTAAATCTACAT
>JAQHUG010000001.1:7060406-7075644 GCA_028555095.1 Dicrostonyx torquatus
ATTTAAGTGTTTCTTGGCAGGACCGCTTAAAAGAGCTACAAGGCTGTACAGCTAAAGCTTAGTCAGGAAGCCTCTCTTAGATGAGAGCTCTTACTTGCCTCTAGCAAGCAGAGCAGACCTGAGAAATTACTGCTCCCAAGAAAACATGCTTTACTATATTCTTTCTCAGGTTTTCTGTGGATGCAGTTATCCACATGAGTGCCATTCTGTAACATGTTGTCCTGCTTATTGGGGTTTCTGTCCTGCCTGGTACCCCACAGTCGGCAAGCCCCAAAGAAAATCACACAGAGGTCTCTATAAGATTATAAACTGATTGGCCCATTATCTCAGGCTTCATATTAGCTCTTATAACTTACATTAGCCCATTACTCTAGTATATGTTAGCCACAAGGCTCGATAACTTTTTCAGTGAGGCAGGTCACATCCTGCTTCTTTGGTGGTCTGGGCCGGAGTCAGAAAGAGCTTCCTTCTTCCCAGAATTCTCCTGTTGTCCTCACCCTGCCTCTACTTCCTGTCTCATTGACCAGCCTATACTTCCTGCCTGGCTAATCAGCATTTATTTAAAACATGATTGACAGAATACAGACAATTATCCCACACCAGATTTTTCACTGTGACTTAGTGTTACTGTTACAGTTGGTAAGGATCTTGGTGTGGGGGAGAGGGCAGGAAGGAGATGTTGAGCTGGGATGGGAAGATTAGAGAGCAAGGGAATATATTTCCAAATATTTCAAACACTGTTTTTAATGTGTTTTAGTTTGTAATTTCTACAGGAATGGTCTGTATGAATTGAGAATAAAATATTTAGTGTCTGTTAAATTCTCATTGCAGCAAGAAGAAAAGTTCTTATAAAGACTTTGGTAAAGCTTGAAAAACAATATATAGTAGTTAAAGTCCTCAAATTATTCCCTGGAGTTATATATATATATATATATATATATATATAAAGATATAAAGATATAAACTGAATAATCCTCTAGTTCTAGTATTATACATATTTTTACAATTATCTGCTCATATCAGAGATTATATATGCTACAATAGGTGTAGAATTGAACTCCAACTTCGAGGAAACTTATGGAAGAGTATAAGCTCATTGCTACTTTCAAGGAGCTCACAACTTGAGAGAGACTAGACTAGCAGCCACAACTAATCAATAAACAACATCATATATGTATTGCAAATTTCTTGGCACAACAAGTAAAGATTTTTACTTTAATCCTTGCCTATCACAATAAGCTGTTTCATAAGCTTTTAGGGATTTTTCTGTATTTGCCTTTTTAATTTGTTTCAGAATATGTAGTTCATTACATTTTTTGTCTCTCTCTTTTCTACATTTCAGTGAACGGTTTCTGGTGAGACTGAGCAAGAATGGTGGACCAAGGAACCCAGAGAAGATAGAACGAATGTGTGCCCTTTTTACAGTATGTGCAAATTCTCTTTGCCCTTTGTGTGCCGGCTCTAATCAAGGGCCTGCTGTGTGGATATTGTCACTCTGGAAACAAACATCTATTCTTATCTCCCACATGCGCTGGTGAGAATAGGAATTAATTTATGTTTTTGTCAGGTTTTAATGAAATACTTGTAGAGACCTTTAGTTAGCAGTGGTTTTTAATTGATATTTTATTTAAAAAATCAGGTACCTAATGTAGATTATATACACTATTTCATATAAAATCTATGATGTCCAAGGCATCCACCAGACGTACAGTTTGGGAGCCATCTAGTAAGTTCATGTAAACTAAACTGTTCTCTTTATAATAACAAATGGAGGAATTTTTCTACTCTTGTCTATACTTTACACTTTTCCAAATAACTATGCTATTGCTCTTGGCCTCATGAAGCCATCATCTCTGAAGGCTTGGCAAATCTGCTTATTAAAAATTAAATCTCATAATTCTACAACACCCTTGTGTTATCCAAATCAACTTTATTTATTTTTACTAAGTAAAAACTATCCACCTTTATTTAATTAATTTATTGAAGAAGAAAATAAGAATATATCACAATTTAAAGCTCTTGGATCCTTGTGAATTCTTTGACCTATTTCAGTGATAGTTAAAGTATATCAAATTCATTGGCTAGGCATAGTTTGCTTATATTACAACTAGGTAGTTAGGGAACAGAAGCTGGAGGATTAGCAAGATGCTAGCAAAAACAAAATAGAGCAAAACAGAAATCCTCATGAGCTTACGAAGGTGGGATAGTTCCACAATGTTCTTGGCCTCACATGTGGCCTATGACTGGTAGGTGGAGAGCAATCTTAAAGCTGATTTGATGCCTCTTAAGGGCAAATAGTATTTATCTGAAGATCTAATATGTGACTTTATTGGAGAGCTAAAATTATGTTTCTTTGCCTGACTTCAGATCATTTACTACAACTTAATCTGTCAAAATGTCAGATGATAGTAATACAGAATAAGAAACTGCTCTCAGTGGAATAGCTCTCACTGAAAATGTTCTCTATGTAGAAAAGAATGCTTCATCTGTATAGGAAGGTTTTCAAATCTAGCTAAGCTCAAATAGTATTTTGTCCGTGACTGAGCTCATCATTGAAACCTTGGGAGATAATGTAAGAAGAAAGAATAGGAAAAGCAACCCCATGGCAATTATTGAGGAAATAAATTAAAGTGGATAATCTAGAAAGAACAGTGTACTCTAGTCAACATCAAGCAGAAGAAAGGATCGAGATTACAGGGAACGGGATTTACGTGAGCAGAGAGCTTTGAAGTGAGAGTGCCTGACTGATGTCATTTCTAAAGCAGAAAGAGGATGTCTTAGTTAGAAAGAGGCTTTTCTAGATCTTGATATCCTCATATTTTCTACTAAAACAAGAGAAATTGTTAATGACTGTTGTTTAGATTTGAAAGAGCTAAGTGTATAAGTAAGCTATTGAATTCTTAGATATGAATGCTCTTTGCCTCTTAAAAAATAAACTTAATTATTAAGACATTTGAATGTAATTGTAGTAAGTCAAAATTTTATTTAGCACTTTATTTATATATCTGAGTTCAGAGGCCAAAGCTGAAGCATCACCTGTGTAAATAAAAGCATGTGTAATACTCATGGTGTGCCCCTCTTCTGCCACAGTGGGAAGGCACAAGCTGTTAGTGCACCACTGTACTACAGCCCTGGACTTTTTAAGGTGCAGTTATTGGAAGAGTATCTACAAAGTTTTAAATAATAATTTTTATTAATTCCTTGAGAATTTCATACATGTTTTTTTTATCATACTCATCCCCTTCCTTGAACTCCTCCATATTCATGCCCTTTCCATCCTCTCACAATTTTGTGTCCTCATTAAAAAAATTGAGTCCAGTTTGTACTGCCTAATATACTCTTGGTTATGTGGCTGTCCACTGGAGCACTGTTGATAATGATGCTAGACATTTTGAAGTGTGGGTTAACTAACACTAGTTTAGGCTATGTAGATGGAACTGTATCATTTGAAAATGTACCAAACCTCCAGGAAATATATAAACTTTAAGAATGATCATAAAATACTTGAAAATGTTTTGTTTTCAATTTCTATTATTTATTGTATATCTTTTTTTTTGTCTTTCCAAGACAGGATTTTTCTGTGTAACAGTCCTGGCTAACTTGAAACTCACTCTACAGACCAAGCTGGCCTCAAACTCATAGAGATTCATTTGCCTCTGCCTCCCGAGTGCTGGGATTAAAGGCAGGCACCACCACTGCCCGGCCTAAGAACAGAGTTCTTAACCACAAATTCCACTGAGCCATCTCTCCAGCCCCTAAAATTCCATTTTAAAATTAGAGAAATGTACAAAATGGAGTTCAACACATCGATTCAATATTAAAAGATAAACTTTCATATAAAAGTTTATCTTTGTGATGCCAGAGATAACATTTTTTAAAATAAACTTTTGTAACTTATTTTACTGTTGCTATTTTCTAAGAACTTGACAATATATTGTGACCATTTAGGATCCAGAACTACAGTTTCACCTTTCTGTATTACCTTTTAATGTCTCCCTGGTTCTGTTGTTCAGAGTTACTCAGCAGGACAGAGCTGGGACTAGAGTAAGATAAGCAGCACACAGGATGCCAAGAGAGAGAGAGCCTCCTTACATTTTGTACCTTAGGTTACTTCCTTACTTCCCCTTAATTCTAGTCCCCTTAATTTTTGATTTAAAAGGGTATAAATCAAGGAACATGGTGACTCTGCATATATGAGCTAACTCAAAATCATAGCCACTCTGTTTTCTGTCCCTATTAAAAGAGACAAGCATGTGAAACCGAGCAAAATATGAAAGACGGACAGAAAATGGAGTTGATGGGCTGTTTCATAGAAGTGAAAATAGGAAAACCTGTCTCATGAAAGATAGGTCACACCATCAGGCGTGACACTAAATTACCATAATGACTGAGCAACCTGCAAGTGGATAACTTCATGACAAATCTGAAACTGCATAGATGATGGATGGATGGATGAATGGATGGATAGTATATGTGAAATATATATGGAAGTTTTACTATTCCTGGTGTAATGTTCTAAAAAAAAATAGCAGATGTGTTACTTTACAATGCATTCTAAATATAAGTATGTTAAAACAGATTTTGTAACTTTTCAGCTTGAAAGTTTATGATTTGGGATTATATTTGTTTACTTAAAAGAAGCTTTTTAAAATTTCCAATAAAATTATTTTCAGGGCCAGTAAGATGGCTCAGTAGATAGATGTACTTGTTGCCAAGCCTGATGACCTGAGTTTGATTCTAGTTCCCACATGGTGGAGAAAACTGATTTGTATAAGTTGTCCTCTGACCTTCATATGCATGACATGACACCCTTTCATAAATAATGGAAAAACAAGATAAAACATTTTCAGTCTTATAACTTGGTACAGATAATAACAATAGATATCTAAATTTAGTACCAAATATTTTATCAAGGTTTTACTAAGACCAAATTAATCTCATTTATAGGAAATGTGGCAAGTGTATAATAGTGATCTCTGGACAGTGGGATGAATATAAAGTTAGTACAGAATAGATTTTTAGTATATTCATCATTAATGAGATTTTAATGTTTTGCTACATTTTATTGCACTGAACATTTATTCTTTGCATCATAAAATGTCTTTGCATGCTGACAGAATAACCATGTGTGAAAACAATATGAATTCCATTCTGAAACTTTTGTAGATACTTGATTTATTAGGTGATCTAAATGAGAACTAGAAGAATACTATCAATTAAATAAAATTTCAAAGGAATATGATATTTAAGTTTTCATTATACATTTTAAGTTTTATTTTAATAGAAATCTTAATGCAATGTATTTTGAATATATTTTCCCTCTCCAGGCATCCCCAAGATCCTTCCAATCTTCCTACCCACCCAACTCACGTTCTTTCCCTCTCAAAAAAAAAAAAGAGACAAAAGAAAATAATAAAAAACCATAATACAAAAATAATGAAACAAAAATCCCCCCTACACACACACACACACACACACACACACACGCACACACACGGAGTCTGTTTTGTGTTGGCCAGCTACAACTGGGCATGGGACCTGCTCTGGAGGGTGTTTGTCTACACAGCAATACTCCATTGAAGTAAACTGATTTTCTCTTCTCTAGCAGGTTTCAGCTGCAAATAGCTTCTTAGTTAGAAGTGGAACTTCATGTCCATTTCCCCTTCTGTGATTTTTGTATGGTTTGAACCTGTGAAGGTTTCGTAGGTATTGTTGTAGTCTTTGTCAGTTCTATTGTGTTTAGAAAATACTGTTTCCTTGTAGTCATCTACCGTGTCTGGCTCTTACAATCTTCCATTCTTCTCTTTGGCGTAGATCCCTGAGCCTTGTGGTGAAGGGCTTGATGAAGACATCCCAGTTAGGACTGAGTCCTCCAAAGCATCTCATTCTTTGCATACTGTCCAGTTGTGGGTCTCTGTGTCAGTTCCCATCTTCTGCAAAAAGAAAATTCTCTGATGAGGGTTGAGAAAGGCATTTATCTATGGGCATAGCAGTATATCATTAGGAATAATTTTATTGCTATGTTCCTTTAGTAGAATAATAGTAGTAGGTTTTCCCACTAGAGCCCACGACTTTTCTAGTCTCAGGTTCCTGGTCATGTGAGCACTGTATGGTGTAAAATCTATCTCATGAAATGGGTCTTAAATCCAATTATAAAGTAGTTTATTACTCCTAACATTTGTGCCCCTATTGTACCAATATATCTTGCAGGCAGCTTGCTGTTTTACATCATATATTTTGTACCTGGTTGATATTGGTGATTACTTTTTTCCTTTAGCATCATGAACACTGACCAAGTAGGGGTTAAACTTCTAGCTGAACACCAGTTCAGGCTTTCATTGTTCAATTGACAAAGTAGTATTTTCAGTTATAGTGCCTCTCCACTGTATAAATCTTATTATATGTATTAAATGTTATGTTCTCTAATCTCCCTTAGCCCTCTTTATTATATATTAAAAACAAACTGCTATGAAGTTCAAATGAAATGTGAATGAAATAAAATTTATCATCATTTTCTGTGCATTATTTGCCTTGATTTATTTATTCTTTTTCTTTCCTTAGGATCTGAGCAGCAAAGACATGAAGAGAGATTTATACATAGTGGCCCATGTGATCCGAATAGGTATTGTCCACCTTAGCTGTTCTCATGATTAACACTGTTCAAACTTAGGAAAAGTGTACATCTGAACTTTGTCTTTCCTGCTATTTCAGGTCTCAGGATTAGAGTCTAGCTTTTTGTTTTGTTTTGATTTGATTTGATTTGCCTTTACTCTCAGCTGCTGCAGTAGCTGGATTTGATGCAAATAAATACGTTTTTTTCCATTTCAAATCTTCTGTTCCCTCTTTGAGTTTTGGCCCAAATTTTGTATTTTAAATGGTCTGATTTTTCTAATATTCTTCCTGTAACATTGTCTGCTTCTGTATGTGTCTTTTTCCTCCAGAGTTCTTACAGATTTACTAGAATGCCAATTGAACAAGTGTTACGTGTCCTTTGCTTTAGTTTCTTTCCAAAATTATGCAATCGTGCCATTTCCCACAAAATAAAGTTAATGTTGCCACTGCAAAAGATGAGTAGCTTCTCATTTCTACTCAAACTGAGATGAAGGAAAGTGACCTTTCACTACTGTTCCATTGTTTGATTGTCCATACATATTTCAGGTTTGGATGACAGAACTAAGTCTTCTTTCATAGTTTAAATTCTAGAATATGGTGTATAATTTTGTCAAAAATATGTTTAATCCTTTGATAATATAACAGCTGTTTTGCCTTACTTCATAAAGCATGTATTGAAATCACAGTTTCTGCAAGAGCTTTATCCCTGTTGGCCCAGCCTTGCTCTCTCGGAGGAATAAGCAGCAATCCATAGCGAATGATTTCTCTCACTCCCACAATGGTTCATCAGCATCTCTGGCATTAGAATATGGTTAGAGGAAGAACTTCTAATTGAGAACCTCTATACCTGTGAATATATGGTTTATAAGAGCAGCTAAAAATACTGAACTTTATTAGTAGTATGGCCATCAAGTTTAAATCTTATCAGTTCACTGACTTTTTTTTTTAAAAAGAAATTCATCAAGTCATTTTTATTTTCATTTGATTAATAAATGTACTCGGGATTAATTGACCAAATGTGACACTTTGGCCAGAGGCTAATTTGGTGTTCTTCCTTACAGATATCCTTAGATGACTCACTTTAGCTCTTTATTCGTCTTCGGGAATCTTTTAGGTACCTGTAGCTCTGGTGTCACTGGATGATAATTAGAAGGTGCTAGAGAAGAGTGTTGGCGTTGTCTGTCTAATTGGTGTTTTCTGCTATCCCCAAGGTCGAATGCTCCTGAATGACTCCAAAAAGGGTCCTGCTCACCTGCACTACAGGCGGCCCTATGGCTGTGCAGTTCTAAGCATTTTGGATGTTCTGCAGTCACTTACAGAGTTAAAAGAAGAAAAAGATTTTGTTCTTAAAGTTTACACGTGAGTAATAATACATGTCAGGAATAATGATGGTTTGTAATATGCCCTGAGAGCAGTGGTTCTCAAGCCTTATCAACATAGACTAATCATAATTCAGCATAAGGAGGGTTAGTGGAAATGCAGATTTTGATCTAACGTTTTAAAGTCTCAGGTGTTTTTATTTTGATAAATTTCTTAGGTACTAAAACATCTAAATTTGAACCCTTTTATCCTAAAGTCTGATAGTAGACGTTTCTTGTTCATACCTATAATAGTCATTTTCTCTGTAGAATAAGCCAACTTCATATTTTCAGAAAAACTAACAATATAGTTTTTCATTTATCCTAAATATAAAATTCTATATTTAGTACTTATCCAACAATTACTGCTGCTGATCTAGCCAAGAATGCAGTTTACTTAAAAGAATTATGAATCAGGTTATAATGTATTTGAAGAAAAGACAAAAGTTTTGAGGATTCAAGATCTTATTCTTTTCTTCTGCTACCACAGATCTCTTATGCCACATCTGGCATGGCATGGAGCTATTTTTGGTATTCTTCAACCAGGGGATATGCCTTATAAATTCATTCCATCTCCTCATGGCCCTTACTCAACAGTAGTAAAGAGAAAGGGAATTTAAAAAGGAAACTAGAACATGGGTGTATAATCTCTCTTTGCTTATGGGGAATCCAGAAATAAATAGAGTTCTTAAAAATGATTAGTGTTGAATGTAGCAAGCTTTTGCTTTTTTAATAATAAGAAAGTTTGAGACAGTCAGTAATCCCAGCTGGCCTAGAACTCACTATGTGTCGCATGCTGGCCTCTAGCTCATGTCGATCCTCCTGTTGCAGCTTCCTGTATGCTGGGACTGCAGTCATGATTGACCATGCACAGCTTTAATAAGTTTTTAAAATAAATGTGTATCTGATAAAAGTTAATATTTATCTTATTTTATATGTATTAATGTTTTACCTAAGTGTATATAAATATACCATAGTATGCCTGGTGTTTGCAGAAGTCAGGAGAGGTCTTTGAAGCCCCTGAAATTGGAGTTATGAGTGTTTTTAAGCCACCATATGTGTACTGAGAATCCAACCCAAGTCCTCTGCAAAAATACCCAGTGCTCTTAACTGAAGGCCCTATTTCTGATAATTTTCTAAAGAAACAAGTCCTTGGTATAGGAGGGTTCTTCTCTATTTTGTGTGCTTTCATTGGTTAAATAAAGACTCTTGCCTGGCCTATAAGATAGGACACAGCCCTTAGGTGGGCGCAGTAGATAGAACGGAAGGCCGTGAGAAAGAAGGTACTGCAAGAGACGCCATGATGCTCCCGCTGGAGATGGATGCAGGTTAGACTTTTCTGGTAAGTCACCACCTCGTGGTGACACACAGATTATTAGGAATGGGTTAGTTTATGATGTGAGGGCTAGCCAAGAAGAGGCTAGAGATAATGGGCCAGCCAGTATTTAAATGAATATAATTGTTGTGTGGTTATTTCGGGCATAAGCTAGCTGGCGGCTGGGAGCCAGGTGCCGGGAAAGCGACCCCATTTCTCGGCAGCGAGACACAGACGCCCCTTATTTACTACAAATCCTTTGTTAACTTTAACATAGTATCTTTCTTCCAAATTAAGTCAAATACTGTCCATCATTTTCTTAATGTAGTTTTACCATAATATTGTATGTATATTTTCCTGCATTATGTGTTCTGTCAGGCTCTGATGTGGAATTAATTAAATTTATAATTACACTTAATCCAGGACTTTGTTTAATCAAGTACATTTAATGAATTTCAAAATAAAAGTCCAAACATATTTATTAAATATTTTTCTTTACCTATGTTTTGGTTAAGTTGTAGAATTTATGGGGTGAAGATCTTTTGTGAAGTAGTTATTTACAATGAAAAGATATCTTGCTTCCTCCTCAGTGCATGAGTCAAGTTTCTGAAAATACTGAGTTTCTTTTTGGATGAGTGGTAGAGCCTGCTTCTTCACATGCTTTCTTTTCAAAAGGAGTAAACAGAAATCCAAGATCATAGTTCTCATCATCTTACTCCATTATATTCTATCCAATGGCAAAGGGATGAAAAATGGTATATCTGTATGTAGCAGCTAATCCTTGCTTTAGTGCAAAATCTCATTGCAGATAAGGAACTTCTTGCACTGCTTCAGTTCTGAAATCTGGCTAGGAGTCTTATTTGCCTAATTGCCTCTAAAACAACAGCTTTTTTTAAAATATTTATTTATTATATATACAATATTGTCTGTGTGTATGTCTGCAGGCCAAAGGAGGGCGCCAGACTCCATTACAGATGGTTGTGAGCCACCATGTGGTTGCTGGGAACCGAACTCAGGACCTTTGGAAGAGCAGGCAATGCCCTTAACCACTGAGCCATCTCTCCAGCTTTTAGTGCCAGTGTTCCACTTTGCAAGAAGTGGAATCCATGCATATTTTCTTAGCTCCTTCCTACAGGCAGTGTCAGTTCTAAAATGCCAAAAAAGTTATTTTGTGTTTGTAGAAAGGAGTGTCTGTTTTTCTTTTTGCAGGGGTGACAAAGTTTAAATGTAAGATGACTTTTCCACCTGACTAGGAAGACTTTCAAACAAATTCTCAAATGTAGGTTTGTGAAGTTGATTTTTTCATGCAGTTTGGACTTCTTCCAGGATTAGTAACTTAAATCCATAGCATCTAGTTGAACCCAACTCTCAGAAGTCATATTTTTCAGTACCTTTCAGGTGATGTGTTTGTCAGTTCAATTAAATTGTAAACCTTAAGACTATTAATTTCTACTAATAGTGCTTTAACTTATGCTAGGAAAGAATTTTCTAAGTATGAAAACCTGTCCTACCGATTTAATCAGTAATTGATTCCAGTACCACCACTCCCCCAAAAATTAAAGTTTGGCTAGATAGATATTTAACCTTATTTAGTCATTACACAATGTATACATGTATGGAACTATTACATAGCACCCCATTAATACATGTAATTTTTATGTTTTATGTATCTTACATTTTTTTGTAAAGACAATAGTCTTAGAATTTATATTGCTGTGAAGAGACACCATTAACAGGGGAATTCTTATAAAGGAAAATATTTAGTTGGAGTGGATCACTTATAGTTCATAGGTTTAGTTCATTATCATCATGACAAGAAGCAAGGCAGCATGCACACAGATGTGGTGCTGGAGCTAGAGTCTTTCCATCTTGATCCAAAGGCAATAGGAAGTGAACATGTTAACTGGGGAAAAGGCAGAGACAGTGTACTAGGTATCACCTCTGCTTACATTTCTCCACTGTTAAAGAAAATCACATTTTTACTTTCTCTACAGGGACACCTACAGTAACTCTAGGTGTGAGTTACTGATAGACATGGTTGTAATTATATTCATATTTCATATAGTCTGTAATGAAATACATAATGAAGATCTCATTGCATTGACTTATGTGCACATAATGTTTGCCTAAAGCCAACTTCTAGAAAAAGAAAGACTACTAAAACAGTGCAAAGATTATTTTGTATCTCTTAACAGATAAGAAGACCAAAATTAATCTGTATGGAGAGAATCTGATATTTAAGAAGATATGAATAAGTTTGATATAACAGATAATAGTAGCATCATGAGACACACACTATGGCCTTTGTTATCTTTCTTTTACAAAAAAGAAAAGGAACCAATGAAGGAACTGAGAATTTCTATATAAAAATTTGAATAATATGTAAAATAGTTTAAATTTTTTGTAAAAAGTTGATTTCAAGGCTAGGGATGTAGCTTAGTTGATAGGGTGTGTGTCTTTCATGCATAAGGACCTGGGATTAATTCACACCTCCACAATATAAGTGGGGAGACACTTTTCCATGTATCTTCTATCAGCTACTCTTAAGGACCTTGTTTAGATACGTGCACTGAGCCTTTTAATCTGCCAGACCAAAGCAAAGCCTAGATGCCTCCTGTAATCTTTGTACTCTTACTCCCAACCTTTCTCCATGTTCTTGTATGTCCCTTGTTATCCTAGAAGTACACGAATTTATACTGATTCATTTCTTGTGTGTGTGTGTGTGTGTGTGTGTGTGTGTGTGTATGTGTGTGTGCGCGCGCGCTAGTTCCTGTCCTGGAACTAGCTCTTGTAGACCAGGCTGACCTCAAACTCACAGAGATACACCTGCCTCTACCTCCCAAGTTCTGGAATTAAAGGTGTGCACTACCACTGCCCAGCCTAGATTTGATATTTTGATTGCCTACTCTTTGCCTGGCTCTCATGGGTGTTTGGAAAGTATTGCATCTTTCTTGATCAAAGTAATCATGGGAGGTCTATATTATTATTGCCATTTTTATAGATGACTAAATTGATATTAATTGGTCATATAAATATTATTGACTAAATTGATATTAATTGTAAGTCATAAGGCAAAAGTTCATAGAGCTAGGATTTGAACCTAACTCTTCTTACTCCATTCTGTCAGTACATTTTCTTGTTTCATGTTTCAAGTATACATGTGTTATGTTGGCAAGAACTTGTATTTAGAAGTTCAATGATACAGACTCATGAAGTAGTTGTGTTACTTTGAGCCTACTATATGCTTCTATGAGCCTCAATTCTTTCCCTGTAAGGTGAAGATCACGGAATTTGTTAGGTTTGGCAAGATACTTGGCTCTAGAGGGGATCCCAGAGGTCCACAGAGATGTTCCCAGCTAGGTATTTGGGCAGCAGAGGAGAGAGTGCCTGAAATAGCCTTGTCCCATAGTCATATTGATGGATATCTTGATCACCATAGAAATTTTGTCCAATGGATGGAGATAGAGGCAGAGACCCACATTCACATCAGAGCGAAGGACTGAGATCCCAAGGTGCAGTCGAAGAGCAGAAGGTGGGAGAAGATGAGCAAGGAAGTCAGGACTGCGAGGGGCTGGTCTACCCACTGAGACAGTGTACCTGATCTAATGAGAGCTCACTCAATCCTGCTGGACTAAGACTGATGGAGCATATGACCAAATCGTACTCTCTGAATGTGGCTGCCAATGGGGGCAGACTGAGTAGCCATCGATAATGACATTGTGACTTATCTTCTCTGCATGAATAGGCTTTTTGGGAACCCAGTCTATTTGGATGGACACCTTCTTGGGCCAGGATGGAGGGGGGAGGGCCTTGGACTTTCCACAGGGCAGGCTACCCTGACCTCTCTTTAAGGAAGCAGGGGGAGGGAGGAGAGGTAGTGGGAGAGCGGGGGGGGGGACTGGGATAAGGGGAGAAAGTGTAAATTTTTGAATGAAAAAAAATTAAAAAATTAAAAAATTAAAAAAATTAAAAAATGAAAAAAATTAAAGGGAAAAAAAGACTAATGAGTAAAGCTTCTAAGATAATGTCCATAAAATCACCACCACAGGTGACATTTGGCTGTTTTCTACATTCAGGCACTTTGGTAAACATTTGACATGCACTGGTGATCCTCTGAAGTTCCTAGTTCCTTGCCTAACACAGAAGGCATGCTCTGCTAATGGTAGTTTCTCATGAATTTTAGCTTAGCAGAAAGGACTTGGTTTGATCCTGGACTTCCTGGAAACCTCTCCAGCTGGAACCACCCACAGTTCTCATGAAGCATGGCATTAGATATGTGAGAAGAGGGAGATTCTAACATAAACAACAACAAAACCAGCACAGTTTATTCCTTATGTGATTTTAAACATATATTTTTAGTTGAGACATAGAAATATGTTTGTGGTCTAAACAGTTCCCATCTGGACAATAGAGGACAGATACGTCTCATGAGAACTCATCTAAAATCAATTAGAATAGTCAATTTGTATATGATTACTCAAGGAATTTTTATAGGAATTCGTGGTTTTGGTTTTTTTAAATCCTTCTAATTTTCTCTTTCTCCTTTTGCACTAAAGGAAAAGTCATCATGAGGTAATGATCAGTATCGATGATGTTCCTAAATATGTAGGTTACTGCCTATTTTCTAACATAAAATCTTCAACTAAATAAACAAAATTAAGTAGACCCTAAAGATAAACACATAACATTTTAGTCAGTGTTAAAAGCAAATAAGTCAAGCCTTGACCAAAATTTAATAGTTACAATTAAAAGAGGCAGGCAAAATACGGACTTACATCAGGCAGACAATCACCTTGAAACCTAATGTGAGAGTGGGGCTCTGCAAGCCTATTCTGCTTTCTCCCTAGTCTGCTGTTGGGACTCTCCAGACCTATGTTTGGACTCATGTTCTTTTTCTCCCTATCTGGAAAAAAATGGGAATGGTAATAAATACTATATTATTTTTTATTTATTTTTATTTTAAGATTTATATATCTTAATTTTGGAAATTAACACAGCAGTTAAATGCAAACTTACAGATCTTTTTATTATTATTAAATTTATTTTTTAAAACAATATTTTACATACCTATCTCAGTCCCTACTCCCTTGAATCTTCCCCTCTTCCTGTTCCTCCCACCTTTCCCCAACCCCAGTCCTCCCATCCACTCCTCAGAGAGGGTAAGGCTTCCCATGGGGAGTCAACAAAGTCTGATATATCACTTTAAGGCAGGACGAAGGCCCTTGCCTCTATTTAGGCTGAGCAAGGTATCCCTCCAGAATGAATGGGCTCCAGAAATCCAGTTCAAGCACTAGGGATAAATCTTGGTCCCATTGCCAATGGCCCCAAGCCACATAACTCTCATGTACATTCAGAGGGCCTAGTATGGGTCTATGAAGATTCTCCCACTATCAATCCAGAGTCAGTGAGCTCTCATCAGGTCAAGTCAGTTGTTTCTGTGGGTATTCTCATTATGGTCATGACCCTTTGCTCATATTATTGTTCCTCCTCTCGGGCTGGTCTCCAGAAGCTCAGCCCAGTGCTTAATTGGATCTCTGCATCTGCTTCCATCAGTTGCTGGATTAAGGTTTTATGATGACAATTAAGGTAGTCATCAACCTGATTACAGGGGAAGGCCAGTTCAGGCACACTCCCCACTTTTGCTTAGGGTCTTAGCTGGGGTCATTCTTATGGATTCCTGAGGATTTTCCCAGTGTCAGGTTTCTTGCTAGCTCCATTATGGCTTCCTTTTTTTTTTTTTTTTTTTTACAAAATGACTTTTTTATTATTATTATTATTATTATTTTGTTAAAAGCAAAATTTACATTTACTCCCCTTGTTCCCGGCCCTCCCGCTCCCCCACTACCCCACCCCCTCCACCTGCTTCCTTAAGATGGTGCAGGATACCCTGTCCTATGGGGAGCCCAAGGCCCTCCCCCCTCCATCTCAGTCTAAGAAGATGTGCATTCATATA
>JAQHUG010000001.1:7095892-7126789 GCA_028555095.1 Dicrostonyx torquatus
ACGGCACCTATTGAGCTCTTATACTTATCCTTGTTGGGCTGTAGACAATGTTCATCCGTCCGTATTCATATATATCCAAAGTTCCTTCGGATCTTCTGAAGATGAATACTGTCCTGAGGAGAAAGGAACAGAACCCTGCTCCCCTCCCACTTGTCTGTCTTACCACCTGTAGGGCCAAACTGTTGTAAATTATGGGGGAGAGGTGCGTGTTGTGTTCCCCAGCCGCCTGGTATCCAAGCCCCCAGCTGCTGGCCCGCTCAGCCACTGGTTGCCTATACCCGAAATAACCACATGAGAACGGTATTCATTTAAACTCTGCCTGGCTTATTATCACTAGCCTTTTCCCGGCTAGCCTTCACATCTAAACTAACCCATTATAAAAGTCTGTATGTCACCACAAGGTGGGTGACTTACCGGACGGTTCTACGGTACTTTCACCTCATGGCAACTGGCCCACTTCCTTTCTTCTCCTCAGAACTTCCGTTCTGTCTACTCCGCCCACCTAAGGGCTGACCTATCTTATAAGCCAGGCAGCTCTTTATTCAACCAATAAGAGTAATACAAAATACAGGAGAACACTCCCACTTTAAAGAGTCTTTAAAGACTTTAATATATTATTTTTTAAACTATTCTGTAAATATAGATACCCTTTTTATTTTTTTCTTAAGTCTATGCACATTGTAGAACATTGGAACCTGTTTAGAGGTTTTTCTGTCTGGACCTCTTTTTACTGTGTATCTTTTAGCCTTTTTTGTCTGTATGAGCTTTTTTGTCTGCACAGTGTGCAGCTGGTTAGCTTCTCTGTACCGAGGCCTATATGAGACTGCAGAAACCTGCCATGCAGCTTAGCTCATAGTGTCTGGTGGCTAGCTTTGTCTTGCAGGCAGCTGTTGGGAAGCATGTCTCTGTGCTGCTGCTGGAATGAGACTGTGAGACTCGGAAGCCCAGTTATGGCTCCATTTCTGTGCATTCAGTTTTCTAGGGTGTTATGTAGATCCATGCCAGATGTTGGGTGCCATTAAATGCTGTAGGGTGGTCTTTCTGTATGCTGTGAATATGTGTTACTCTCACTGGTTGATAAATAAAGCTGCTTTGGCCTATGGCAAGGCAGGATAGAATCAGGTAGGAAATCCAAGCAGAGATACAGGTAAAGAAGGTGGGGTTGCCAGTCATCTGCCAAGGAAACAAGACTTGTAAACATATAAAAATTAAGGTAACAAGCCATGAACCATGAACCACATGGCAAAGTATAGATAAGAAAGAAGCAGTTAATTTAAATGTAAGGGCTTGTCGATGTAATTGATGAAGTAATTACCCAAGCCAGCTATCTCTATAATATATTATATATATTAATATATAATATAATATAATATAATATATATTAATAGATGAAAGAATATAAACAAACTCACGATACCAAATCCAGGATCCCACACTTTCCAAGGGAGAGCACCGGGCCAAGAGACAGCGAGCACACGTGGTCTGTCCCTTTTATTCATCAGGGTGTCCTGATGGTCAACCCAAATAATTAGCTAATGGTGGGCGTGGCTATTAGCTTCATTAGCTTGATTGGTTAAAGCCTTTCCCCATCAAGGGCTAACTAATAAGAGACCTGAGCTATTGGCTAAACGCTTTATAATATTAAGCCTCTGAGAGGTTATTCAGGAATTGGCGGGTGGGAGAGAAACCTCCAATTACAGGAAATTATTTATAGGCAAGAGGGCAGGAGTGGGATTGACTTTTAAAAAAAACTAAATATTATTTAAATTCTCATTTTATTAAAAATAAAACATTGCATTGTTTTGCTCTTTTATCAATTTTAGTGAGTTCCTTGGACTTGCTGCTGCTTCTGACTTGACTCACTCAATGGAGACTCCCCTAATCTGTGTGGATCCATATATAAGCTCTTAAATTCCTTGTTAATTACTAGAACATCATTGGTCCCTTTTTTCTTAAGTAGACATATTTGCAGCTTAAATACAAGCTGGAAAGGGATACCTATTAGCATATTTTTAACATTTCAGGAAGCAATGACATCTAGGCCATCTAATAATAAAGTTTATAAAAATATAGCATTGACAGCAACTGCTGGAAACAGATGCAGAGACCCACAATCACACATTAGGCTAAACTCTGGGAATTCTGCTGAAGAGCCAGAGGAAAAATTATAGGAGCCAGTGGGTCATGGACTCCACAAGAAAACCCACAGAATCAACTAACCGGAGCTCATAAGAGCTCTCAGAGACTTTGTGTTACTAACCTATGTCCTCTGTATATGTGGCAGTTGTGTACCTTGGTCTTCTTGTAGGACTCCTTACAGTGGAAACAGGGCCTGTCTCTGACTCCTTTACTGGCTTTTGGAACTCTATTCCTCATACTGGGTGGCCTCACCCGGCCTTAATATGAGGGGAGGTGCTTAGTCTTACTGAAACTTGATAGTCTGTGTTTTGTTGATATCTGTGGGTGGTCTGCCCTTTTCTTAATAAAAATAGAGTAGTGGAATGGGGGAGGGATTGGGAAGAGAAGGAGGAAAGGAATCTGTGGTCAGGATGTAAAATAAATAAATTTTAAAAAAATTAACACTAAACAGACAAATCATTTATGGCAGAAAAGCTGAAGTGTTAATCAGTCAGATTTGAATTTTCATTTACTGAATACCTGTGCAAATTTTCACCTCAGCTGTTAAATATACCTCATTAAAGATTCCTATGGTAAAGAAAAACAGCTAATGTCATGGCAGTTTCTAAAAAGTAGTATTTGTTGAAAGAAACATTTCTCTATCAGGAAACACTCCCCCTCTGTGTGTGTGTGTGTGTGTGTGTGTGTGTGTGTGTCCCTTCGTGCATGTACATGCAGAGCTAGAAAAGAAAGAACTCTACTTCAGAGATGAAGCTATTTTTCCATTCAAAAAATATGTATGTCTGGTAATATTGCTTAGTAGCAGAAAATGTGTTTCTTATAACAAGGCCTTGGGTTCAATCCTTAGCACCCCCCAAAAGCTATAGACACGTGGGTATATGTGCAATGTGTGTGTGTTTATGTGTGTGCATACTAGCAAGGATTAATTTTAAAGATTCAAAGTTATATGTGTTACATTAGTATTCATATTGTTATATATGTATATTAAGGATTCATTTTAATATCTACTCTTTCTCCCAGTGTCAGTCTTCTATACTTAACAGCAAAAGAACCTTATCTAATTATAAAGCATATACTCATTTCTGTAGGAAATCCTTTTCCCTTCCAACGCATTGCTCAACATTGAGCCACCGGACCAGATGTTGTAAATTCTGGTGAGCCATAATACCTATTCTTCTGTTACAGATGTAACAATGAGAGTGAGTGGACCCAGATTCATGAGAACATCATCCGAAAGTCAAGCACCAAGTACTCTGCCCCCAGTGCCAGCCATGGTGAAGTATTTCTTTGACTAGAAACTTTTGTGTTGCATTTGTATGTGCTAGTCATGTAGCACTTCAGTGGCTGGTGTGGATTGACTGCTTTGTGAAGTTTAATTCCTGCTCACATTTGTTTCCTTCCTCGGGGTTTTCTAGCACTAGTTCTACATCTAGGCATTTAAGACCATTTTAGTATTAGCTGACTAAAATACATTCGATCTTTTTAATGATGAACTCTATACACTTTGCTAAGTAACTTGAACTCCATTCCAGTGAGCAAAACATTTCAAGGTTCGTTACATTGTCAAGTCTGTTTTCTTGAACAAAAAGACAAGTATTAGTATCAGTTCTCTTTCTACTCTTAGTGAATGTCTTCATCTTGAAGGAAGCCTGACACTAATGATTATTTTTCTAAGAAAACTATCAGGGCAGTGGTTTAGGTTAGTGATAAAATGTTTGCTCAACATGTAGCTCTAGATTCTATCCCTAGCACTGTGGCAGGAGAAATGGAAAAGAGACACACTTCGTGTCTTTCCTATTACAATGCACAGAGTTGTTATGCGATTCTGAATAAAAAAAATGTTTTATTTTTTGTAGGTCTTATTATTTCCCTACAGCTTTTTCGTGGTGACATGGAACAGATTCGGAGAGAAAATCCCGTGATATTTAATAGAGGAATAGCAATTACAAGAAAATTGGGATTTCCTGATGTTATCATGCCAGGTAGGAAGAACTGCTTGGGGATGGGGAAGGAGATGGCTTAGCGGAATGGAGTTTAGTGTTCCTTGCTTGAGCAGGTGGTAAACTATTCAAGTGAGCTATACAGCCATTAAAGTCTCTGCCTCCCAAATCAGGTGACTGACTGTAGTTTTCAGCAGTAGCCCTTTGAGTCTTGTAAGCATTTGTTTTTCACCAGAAGCCCCAGTACCATGTTCCCCAGTGCAGCATGACAGCTCAGCATATGGGCTTTGTGGAGTTCTGGCAATAAGAGAACCAACATAAAATTTCTTCCTAGAGATGTGTTTTTGCAACCTCTTCCATCACATTCCCTAGCTGAAGATTTCCTCACAAGGATTTCTCACTTAAGGGGAAGAATTTATCAAAATTCTTCACTATCAGAGACCCCAGTTTGTGTAGAAATTACAGGTACGTTTTAATGTAACAGAAAATAGATCATACAAATGGTATAGATTTGGGTACTCTAAATAATACTGCCTGGCCATTTTCTCAGCAGTTGTCTCAGTGGAGTTCCAGGGCAGTGAGGAGGGATGTGCAGCCTCTCAAGTATGGTTTTTCTAGGCCAATACTGGTCTTGTGTTTTCTGTTAGGTGGGCTGAGGCAGAGCTGGGAAAGTGTACCTGAACTGCTGCTGGAGCTGAAAGAGCTGTCAGAAGTAAAAGGGCTGGGTAGAGATTGGTGGCAGGCGGCTGGATAACCAAGAAGACATGAAGGATAGAAAACTCAGAACAGGCAATACCTGGTTGTCTGGATAAATTGACTGTAGGAGAGGTGGACCTACCCTCTCAGTTGAGTTTTAATTCCCTATGCAAAGCTGTTTTGTTGAGAAGAGCCAGACCAGGATGGATTAAATGTGACTACCTTATATATCATTTATTAGTTCTTCCTGGTTCTTCACTAAATCTTCTTACTGGAAACATTTGCCAATACACACCCAAAGGGGAATGTGACTTGAGCATAAAGAAAGGCCCACACAATGGGTTCCAGCTACTCTGTTTGCCCAGATTTATTTTCTATCACCTTTAGTCCCTCCCCATGGACACTGTATATACAGAGTAAACTGCTGTGCCCTGCTTTTATTTCCTACTTATGAACACAGGAGGCTCTTTGGATGGCAAATTTAGGCCAACTAGATCAATTATGTTTATTGCTAAGTGCTAAGAGACTTCATGCTTATGAAGGGCCTCCATCTGGCTGTCGTACAGGTGAGTGTTCCATTGGAAGCTGCTCCTGTACTTTGCTGATCCCATTCTTCAGCCCTGTCTGTACCCTGTAACCAGGGAAAGAAAATCCCAAACAACAGTCTAAGCTTTGCAGCAATGTGACTTTAGAAGAAGAATAGAGGCAAACTGAAATTGATCTAATGAATCTAATGACCTTTTCAAAATTGTATGTCTAAGGGCTAACTGTGGTAGAATAATATGTGTCTTTTGAGCCCTTTTTTTCTTAAGTTTATTTTTTGTATAATATCTGGACATTAACTTCCTAATATCTCATGAAATTAGAACTAGCTAAATAGAATCTAGGAAGAAGTAAAGGTCAGTCAAAATTGTACATAATATCTTGGAAAACAGCTCAGCCAATTGAGTGCTTACTTTGCAAGCATGAGGACCTGAGCTCAATCAGTAGAACCTATTTTTAAAAGCTGGGAAGAGTGGTGTATGGTATAATCTCAGCACTCTACTTGGAGGCAAAGACGAGCAGATTCCTAAGGCTTGTTGGCCAACCAGCCTAGCAGACTTGGAAGAGCTCCATGCCAGTGAAAAACCCTGTCTCAAAAAAATCCAAGGTGGACAGCTTCTGAGAAATAACATCTGACTTTCCTTTAACCTCCACACATGCATGTATTTGTACAAATTAGCAAGATACACTAAAAAACTTTAATGTATGGAAAATACTTTCTGCTCAAGTACTCTCCCTCACTTTGTAGCACTAAAAATGACTGGAAGTGTGTGATGTCAGGCGTTAGTGAGACAAACTGAGGTTAAGGAAGTATTCTGTTTCCTGAGAAGCTAAAGCGGCATCAGATGATTTTCTCTACAAGGCACGACATTAGGCATTTCTCAAAGACCTGGGGCCAGGACAGTGTTACTTCTGGGTTTTCTGCCTTTGCAGTGATGAGTAGTATAGCTAAAAGTAAACAGTATTTTGTATATATTCTGTCCCATACTCTATCCTTTCTCCTCCTTAGGAAAGAGCCTTTTACATAAATGGCAACCCCTGACATTACAACTATCGTCTTCTTATATTGTGCTCCAATATATCGTCAGAATGGGTTTCACAATTCTCAGACAGGGTGTTAGTCCTGCACCTACAGGTTCTGCTAAAGTGTGTGTGTGTGTGTGTGTGTTAGAAAAAGGGAGGGAGGGAGGGAGAGAGCTCATGAGTGTGTGCATGCATACATGTGGTCAATCTGATTTGGGAACAATGACTGTAGGAAGAAAAACCTTGGAGAGTCTGGTAAGTCATAGCCATTTCTCCTTCTGAGGCTGGGGCACCCTTCTTCTAAGAGAATATGGCCCCCTGGTTGTAACAGTTCCTCAGCTTCACAGTGCTGGCCAACTTAGAAGAAGCTGCAACTTTATTTTCTTGACATATGGGCACATGAAGCAAGAACAAGAAAAGAAACTGTACCAGTAATTGTGAGCACACCAACACTAAAGTCTGAAGAGTTATAGTAAATGATGAAAAATTAGAATTACTCGGAAGCTGTGATCCAGCATTTGGCAGAAACTACCAGATATTCATATGGAGAGGTCTATTTTTGTCAGGCTGTCCCAGATAGATCTCTGTGAAAACATGTTGCTAGAGCGCCATAGAGGAGTTAAGCTGGACTCTGGGCACAGATATCTAGCATGTTACTTCTAGAAAGGTCTTTCTGACTTCTTTTCATTGTTTTCTATGAGAGTTTATATACATACAAGGTGGATACTGTAAACAAAAGACAACTGCCTGTTTGCCACAGCTGAGTCCCTAATTAAGCCACTTAGTTCTACTCATGGCCATTAGTAATGAGCAAAAGGCAACAGTGATACTGCAGGAATTCTGAGAACTATTGCCCTTAAGGCCCCATTAAAAGGCATGCCTAACAGAAAGTGCCATGTTATATTATAAAAGAACAAATAGGATTGATTGAGATAGGATGTCTTTGAATTCCTTATATAAATGAATATAAATGAGACTGGCCTTGAACTCTTGATCCTTTTGCTTCTACTTCCCAAATGGTGCTATTACATTGGCCCTACCACACCTAGCTCATAGTTGTTCTTTGTCTTGTGTAAGTGTATATGTGTTTGTGGGTTTATATTTGTGTGTGTGTGCACGTGTGTGTGTAGAAGACAAAGGTTGACACCAAGTGTCTTCTGTCACTACCTTTCTTCTTTCTTTCTCTCTCTCTTTCTTTTTGAGACAGGCTTCTCATTAAACCTGGAACTCACCAATTGACTAGATTAGCTGGCAAGCAAGCCTTTGGGAAACATGTCTCTGTGCTCTAATGCTGGAGTTAGGGATGTAAACCACTGTGCTTGGCTTTTTATGTGATGATAGGGATCTGAACCTAGGTCCTCATGCTTGTGCAACAGGCACTTTACCAGCCAAGAAGTTCTCTTCATTTTTTACACCAAGCACCTAAAACTTTTTATTGGTTAATCACCATATTTCTCTATTTTCTCCATCCTTCGAGGTTATTTTTATTTGGTACAAAAGCTAATAACTCTATAGCACACCCTTAGCCCTTTCCTGTATTTTAGAGATGGGTGGGAAAGACTGGATTAGGACAGCTGTTCCAGGGGATTCCCTGTGACTCACAGGTCAGTGTTAGCCACAGTGATACCTCAAAGAATACCTATATCTTCTTATTTTATTTCTTATCTTTCCTGGAAAGCCTGTCTCCTGGGATTAATGGAAATACAGAGAATTTTTTTGTAGTTCTGTGACAAGTACAATATTTTATTCTGTTTTCAAAGTCTTGGATTTCTAAGGGTATTTATTGTCTCTAGTAGGTATGGACCAAATTTCAAAATTGTTAAAAGGTCTTCTATCCTAATATAAAAATCTACCTATGACTTAGTATGTTGTTCTAATTAGAACATGTCTCCCCCTGAAGCAGTGGTTTTCTAATGTTAATATGAATCAGAATTACTTGCAAGACATAGAAAAACAGATTATTGTGCCCACCTCAAGAGTTTCTAAGTTGAATTTGGGCCTAACAGTTTGGTTTTCTCACCAAATCTTAGGTGATAAAGAATGGTGCTAGTTTGGGAACCCCTTTAAGAACCATGTGTTAGGACTGAGGGATTGCTCAGTGGTAAGAGCATGCACTGCTTTGCAGAAAGCCTGGGTTCAGTTCCCAGCACCTATATTGTATGACTCACTACTTGTAACTCCAGCTTCAGGGGATCTGACTCTCTCACCTGGGTTTCATAGACACAAGTATATGAGTGCATGTGCACACACACATACACACACACACACACACACAAATTTTAAAAAGTATATTATGATAAAGCCATGTCTTAGGACTGGCAAAATATAAAAGTACTTGCTGTGCAAGTCTGAATTTGATCCCCAGAACCCACAATGGAACTGGCTCTTGAAAATTGTCCTCTGCCCTCTACACATACATAAACCCACACTCACATACACAATCATACATGTTCACAGAATCACAATAACAATAAATAAAACCTAAATTCAAACTTAAAAAGAGAGAGAGAGAGATTGGGGAGATTGAGTGAGCCATGACTTAAGAAGTACTCTGCTTTGTGTATGGGGTTTGTCCCTGCTGAGTCAGATCTCAGGCAAACAGTGTTTGTCCTTGGGTTGCTCTGCACTTGCACATGCTATGCAGACATGCCACCCCTCTTATGGGGCCTCTGATTTTTGCCTTTGTGTTGTAAATACACTCTTGTCATTTTCTTTGATCTTTAATAAGAAAGTGCATGCTTCATCACTGACCTACAAGTGATGTTTCTTCTCTTTTCCTGTTTGTCTTAATTGTTCTTGTTTTTCTCTGTGCTGTCCCCCTTATTCTCGCCCCTTTCTTTCTGATGCAGAGATGAAGATAGTTGGGTGTAAGTTCTTGATTTTGTGTGTCCTGACTGCTTATTGCCTGCTTTGTCCTCATCACCATTTGTTTCATGGAATGTTGCAGTACTGGGGTGGGGTGTCATGTACATTATTAATCCTTCATCAGTCTTGCCTTCCTGGGTAATTGACAAGAACTAAAAGAAAAGCTACCAGCCTAATCTTAAACACCATGTTTCTTTGGGTGTTCATTAAAATCTGAGGACATACTGCAATATTTTAAAAATATCTTCACAAGTTTGAAGTGTAGATAGAGAAAAGGACTTTTAAATGAGATATTTTGTATTACTCCATTTATAAATAATAGTGGCCAGGCGGTGGTGGTGCACGCTTTTAATCCCAGTACTCGGGAGGAACAGGCAGGTGGATCTCCATGAGTTTGAGGGTGGCCTGGACTACAAAGCAAGTTCCAGGACAGCCAGGGCTACACAGAGAAACCCTGTCTCAGAAAATGAAACAAGCAAAAATGAGTAGTTATTATTCTGAGCCACAGAAGCAGAAAGGCAAAGATTTCTCTCTTTAGTTGTGTTAGAACATAGTTCATAAGAAGGGCAAGGACATAGAAACAGGACTCTGGGGGGAAGCTCTTCACAAGGCCTGTGATAGAATTATTTACTACAGATGTGTTCCTGTGGTCAATCTTTATCAAATGAGTCCTTTACCAAAGCATGCTTGACCTTATGGGCTTTAAGTGTTTAAATAAATCTTCAGCCATACCTGTAAAGAATGGGATATAAGTCAGTTTTCTTTAAAGAATGTAGTCTCTTTTGTGTCAGTCATGCTGCAGTAGAGGGACACACATCCAAGAATTTATGGGTGGCATACATTGGACTTGATAGGTGGTATTAGGGGAAAAAAAGAAGATACAAGATTGGGTTGATAGGGAAGGGGGTAGATATGGTCAAAACAGATTGTATAAAATTCTGAAAGGACTAATAAAGTTTTTTTTAGTTGGAAGGTCATCATATTTCTGGCCCAAGAAAGGATTCATTAGATGTAACCATATCACTTTTCTCCCATACTATTATCCTGTTAGAATAGAGGGTATTTATGACTTTGTATGTGAGAATAATAAAGATCCTATCATTTCTGGGTAATCTAGTGCAGTCTATCCAAGATTCTTCTTCCTTCACTACCTTAAGAAAGTAAGAACTACCACAAATACAATCTGGACTCCTATGCCAAAACTCCATGTAGAATGTCATCTCCACATTTGGATAAATGCTGCTACAAGGATATGTCTTCTTTTTTCTGCCAAAAAAGACTTGGCACCACCTCAAGTAGGCAGCTATGTCTTCTAGAAGAAAGTCAGTTTTTATTTTCCACAGTCTCAAGGAAAAGAAAGTATTTCCACAGACACCCTTGCTAGTCCTGTCTGGAACAAAGTATAAATGATAGAGTATTAAATACCACTTTACTTTAACTCAAAGCCCCCTACTTTGTCATCTGAATAATCTATGTAGAATGGATGTAAAAATAAAACAAGCCAGATTGTATATATCTGTAGAACATTTCTACCAGGATAGAATGCCAAATAGGCCAGAATAATATGATATTGTCTTGGGCTTTATATTGCTGTGAAGACACCATGACTACAACAACTCTATAAAGAAAACATTTAATTGAGGGGGGCTTGCTTACAGTTCAGAGGCTCAGTCCATTATCATCATGGCAGGAAGCATGGCGCTGGAGCTGATACTCCTTACATCTTGATAGACAGACAACAGGAAGTCGACTATCATTTTCTGAACATAGGAAACCTCAAAGCCCACCCCTAAAGTTGCACATTTCTTCCAGCAACGACATACTCACTCCAGCAAAGCTACATCTCCTAATAGTGCCACTCCCTATGAGATTATGGGATCGGTCCCATTCAAAGAACCATGGAAACATATAACTCAAAACTCCCAAGCCAAGTCTAGAGTATCTAACAAGAGATAATCTTGATAGCATAATGTTCTGATATCTGAATAAGAGACTACTCCTAGAAGAAACAATTGTGTTGTGTGCAGTGTTTCTTCAGTCACTAGGATGCACATTTTGGAAGGCTATACTGTCAGAGTGCTCCCCAACCTACTAAAGTTTCTGATGGCTGAAGAGCACTGTTACCTTCTCTGAGCTCTTCTTTCATAGTACCCTAAGAAGTATTCAGGCCAGTTCTTTAGGTTCAAAGCTTTGTTTCCAGCAGTTCTTTCTATAGGCTCACAGAAGTCTGAATTTTTTTTAACACATAGTAGAATTTTTATGTATTCACATATATATGTGTGTAAAGTTCATATATATATGTGTATGTATATATGTGTGTGTATGTGAAGGTCTATACAAATTCTAATCTCCTGAGTCAAATCCAGACAGAAATCTGTTTTTGCACTAATTACCAGTCAAAACTGTTTTTATCTTTTGAGACAGTATCTCTCTATGTAATATACATAGGTCTTGAACTTAGATTCTTCTATCCCAGAATTTTTAACATTATAAAGGATTGTGAAAACATAATATGCAACTGACCCACAATACCTAAAATACTGTCAGATCTATACAGGAAGTGTTTCTACCTCTGCCTTCTGTTAAGTATCTAGTCCCTTGACCTGCGGCTGTACCAACAGTGGACACTAGTTCTTATAAAAGCTGTGAAAAAGGAGCAGACAATTTATTCTGAGACATTCTTATGAGAATGAACCCAATTAGTTCATCTCCAGGAAAGAAACACTGTTGCGTGGCATACAAGCACTAAGAGATATGAAATATTAAGTCCTCTGCTATCATTATAAAACTGAGAGTCCCCAACAAAGAGAGGCAGCAAAGAGTGCCCAGCATCCTTCCTAAATTATGACAACTCATTAGCAGGACAACTGTCAACAATACTACATTCTGTATATAAACCTCACCTTCCCAGTACTTCTCCAGCCTGCCTGCCTAAGGGCTGCCCAGGCTTTTACTCTCAAGTAGACTTTCTCACTGCCCTCGCAGAATGCCCCCACAATATAACTAGGAAGAATACCAGTATCACCTGTGATATTTTTGTAAATATATGTAAAGAAGACCCACTATAATCCCAATGGATAAATGCTAAAAATCCATTTTTTAAATTATTTTACACATTTTTTTGAGACAGGGTTTCTCTGTGTAACATTGACTGTCCTTGAACCAGCTCTTGTAGACCAGGCTGGCCTTGAACTCACAGAGATCCGCTTGTCTCTGCCTCCCAAGTGCTGGGATTAGAGGCGTGCACCACCACTGCCCATAGAAATTCATTTTTAACATGTTTTCTGGGTTGTTAAAATATAATCAGCCAGACACTATCATACAAGCCTTCAAAGCTAGTACTTAAGCTCTCTCTTGTCCATCTTTATCACAAAGTGCCTGTCATCTTCCCTCATTGGAAAGTAGTTCCTGGCAATGAATGTTAATTTATTCCTGAACACAGTGCCTTAACCTTGAGACATGATTTCAGTAATGGGTTTGGGGAACATATAATGTGTACTGGGGAACAACTGAAGAGTGGGAGAGCCCTGGGAGACTACTATAAGGTGCACTGAGGCTGTTCACACTGCTTTTTAGGTTTCCTCCTGATTCTAGAACAATTAGTGAGCAGTGCAATTTTAGTCATACCACTGGGACCTTTGACAAGAAGCCTGGCATCACCTCCAGTAACATTAACCTTCACAAAGTGTCATTTTTAAAATGAAACATAATTTGCAAAATTACAACCCATAAGGCAGTCTAATACCTGTTCTGAGATTATCTCTGGTCTAGGCAGATATATTCTCTAAATAAAGAGCAACCAGGGATATGATGAAATCAAGCTACATCAGTCTGTACCTTGGAGGGTAGTACTTATGTTAAAACTTTTCAAGGGTATCACTAAGACACTCCGTTTCAAAAAGAGTAAAAACTGAAGGAATGTCTAGCTTATTTTAAAACTGATGCTTTCCCTTAAAATAGTCCTGCTCAAAAACCATGAGCTCATTAATAAAGCAACACAGATGAAATTTTGTATGAACAGTCTGCAAGAAAAAGACCCAGTATTATGTTAATATTCTGTAACATTATTGCTTAGAACAGTTTAAAAACATTCCATTTTAAGGGTCTGTTTATTGCTGACCTACACATAAAGCCATAGAAATGAAAAGTTTGTATACATTAGAATAATATTTCAAGTAGCCAACAAATAGCCCCTTTTAAAAGCCACGTGGACTATCTCTAAAATAACTCCCAGAAAATGAAAACCAGGGTAAACTGAGTACCTGGTCTTTAGATTAAATGTTAAAATTGGACAGGAGAGACAGCTCAGAGGTTAAGAGCACTTGCTGTTCTTGCAGAGGATCCAGGTTCAATTCCTAGCACCCACATGATGGTTCACAACCATCTGAAATTCCAATTCCAGGAGATTTGACACCATTTTCTAGCAGGCACACATGTGATATGCAGACAAAATGCCATACATATAAAATAAAATAGACATTAAAATTATCTTAGTTTATTTATTCACTTAATGCTAAAAATCATTCTAGAAACTGAATAATTACTTAATTTCACAGGAAAGCAAATGTGCAACTAAAAGCCTGTTATTAGAAGAGGCAGTTTCAGTTGTTAAAGAATTCACATGTCATATATTCTGGTTCATCCCATTATAATGACAATAGTCAAAAGGAAATGGCCCAGTTAAGTTTGAATTTTAGACTGTAGGGGCTTTCAGTACATTCATGACTAATTTTATTCAGCCTGTTACCAGAATATGACAAGCTGGTGAATTTGAGTTTCCTTTTTCTGTCTGCCTTTCCCCACCACACCTGTACATATCAGTACTATTAATGTATGTGAGGAAGGCCAAACAAAGGAAGCAGATGAAGGTTCTAAATTGGCCAGACTTTTAAGCACAGACAACTACAGAAATGGACACCTTTAGGCCTGCCCACATAAGCAATAGGAATATTTATGTATGATCTTTAGAACACATTTTCTTTTTCCCTTCATGAGAGTCTAAGGAAACAGGATGGATTTCAGTATTAGAGAAAGTTCTCTAGGCTCCTGAAAAACATTTACCACAGGCTGCTCTTCTCTACTTGAGCCAAGTTATTTAAAACTCTGTGTATCCATATAATTGTGATTGTTAGGCTGTGCTCTTGGGCTAGGATGGTGATGGCCTGAGGAAGAAAAGGAAGAGTCATGAAAACCTCAGAAGAAACCTTGGCATATAGGCCAGACCTATTCAGACACTTTCAGGGTTAGAGAGGAGAGACCATTGTTACTAGATAGATAGCAATGCTACATGTATCTGACCAAACCAGAAAGCTTACTTGCTAACCAAAACCAAATGTTGTTTTTCTCATTGTGACTCTAGGTAATAAAGATATTTTCATCAGCTTCCAGAAAGAAGCAATGTGTCCTTTATTCAGACTCTAAAGTTTTGAGAGTTGTAAAAAGAAAACTATGAAGAGAAAAAAAAGGAACAATTTCTTGAGGAAAAGAGAAGAGACTAGTCGTAAGACAGACATAATTAAAATCATTTTTAAAATCTTCCTTCTGTAAGGGTCTTATACTGTAGCCATCTTTGAGGGGAGAGAGACTGAGCAATCTGAACACCAATAGCCCAAGATCAGATTCTTTAAGAAAGCTGTAGTGAACACCTTTAGAATACACTTAGAGAATATGTAACTAACCCTCTGATACTGCTGCACTGTTGTTGGCAGAAAGTCCATTGTTATTAACCAAGCTTGGAATGCCCTGAGGATTCAAATGCTAGCCTGATCCTCCATGCAAACAGGACCTTGTGGTGTCTGTGGTCATGAACACATTGCATTCCCCCCCACCTCAACAGGTGATATCCGTAATGATTTGTACCTAACCCTGGAGAAGGGGGATTTTGAAAGAGGAGGAAAGAGTGTACAAAAGAATATTGAAGTGACCATGTATGTACTCTATGCAGATGGAGAAATCTTAAAGGTAAGGCTTGTTAGTAATTTAGAATGAAAGCTAATGTATTTTCATGGACTGTCTGCTCAGAAGATCATTCCCTTTAGGCAGGACCCAATTCAAATGGCCCCATATATGTTGTCGTCCCTCATCTTCTTTTTTATCCAGGAAACACTACAGTGTGGTTTGAAAAAGATTCCTAATGCCATATAGCCCTTGCATTCATTCTTCCTAGTGTCTAACCTGCATGCCTCTTACTCCAATTTATACCCCATTCCTGTAGTTCTGCCCTGCATGTTATCTGTTTTCCATTCCACCAAGCACAAAGCTTTGGTGTGATTACTAGGTCCTCCTTTGTCTTTTTGCTCTTTGAAATAGAGTAGGATTTAGACACCTTCTTGCTAGCACCAAGTTTTAGAACAGATTCAACCTAGGAAATTATTTTCAGCAATGTAGTACAAGGATTTTTTTGTCATTCTTCATTGAAAATGGAGACCTAGAGAACTGATTTTTTTTAAAGCTTGCCTATGTTTTCCTCAGTCCTGTCATAGTGAGGCCCTGGTGAACAATAGCTAGTCTCCATTTCCAGTGCACTTGGCAGACCAGCCTTTTACAGGCCTCATGAGGAAGTCAGAACAGGAATCATTAGCTCTACTATACAGAGGAAAAAGGCAAAATTAGTTAAAATAGTCTCCCAAAGCAGATGGAAATGGAGGAGAATGTTTAAACAGGGATGAAACGGTGGTTTGTGTATCAGTGTGAAACATTAAATAAATACCCTGGATAGTCATGCTCATTGCTTATGCAAGGAAGCACCAGAGAGGCAGAGCTATCATCCACTCTGATGTGTGTGGAAAGAGAACTGTCCTTAATTTTGTTGCCCAAAATTCCATCTTCTAGGGTAAGGGGCGGAACAGTGCTAAGTCTTCATATTAATGTTTCAAAGCTGGAGTCAGATTAAATCCGATATATCTTGTTTATGGAAAGTTAATAAAAGTAACCTAAAATAGCTCAACATAGCATTAAGGAATATTTAGAATTTCTTCTTGGTCTGATAAAATAGTATGTATAATTGAATTCTTTCAGTGAATTTCTTATTTCATTTCTCAGAAAGTATGTAAAACTTACCTTGGTGATGCAGGTGCACCAACCAGCTTCTTTCAGCTTCTCACAGTTGTGTGATTACTTCTGACCCTAGGAAGACAAGGAACATTATGACTGTTGCCAGGAATGCCTAGCCTTTTGACATTTTGGCATGTTATCATTTACAAGTGTTTTGGGCAACATTCACAGCTATTTTAGGATGTATGTAGTCCATGGACTTCAGAATGTCCATGGCATTCCTGAAATAATTACACTGTCTATATAATTACTTCCAAAAATAATAAATTTAAGTCAAATGTATTTTCATCTGATCCAGTACAAAAATAAGATCTTCATATAGAATAAAATAAAGCATTCTAATGACAGAGAGAAACTATTTTCTTCCATGAAAATAACATCTTATTTTGCTTTTCTTTTGCAGGACTGTATCAGCTTGGGTTCTGGAGAACCAAATAGGAGTTCCTATCATTCCTTTGTTCTCTACCACAGTAATAGTCCTCGTTGGGGAGAAATTATCAAATTACCTATTCCCATTGACAGATTCCGGGGCTCCCATCTACGTTTTGAATTCAGACATTGTTCCAGTGAGTGAGACTTCCCTTTTGATTCCCTTGAGGATAAAAACATAACTCTGCTCTTGAAGTAAACTTGTGAAGATTCTTGTTATTAGGAACTAGAAATAAATAGAAATAGGATGTCATCAGAGGCTATGTCTTAGACTGTAAAAGCAGTGGTTCAAAATCATGGAGTTTGGGGCTGGAGAAATGGCTCAGCAGTTAAGAGCCACCTACTCTTCTAAAGGACCTGAGTTCACTTACCAGCACTGACATCAGATGACTCACAACCATCTGTAACTCAGCTGCATGGGATCTGATGCCCTTTTCTGGCATGCATTCATACATACATACATACACACATACATACGTACACATACACACACACAAATGAAAATAATTTTTTTAAAAAAATTTTGGTTTCTGATATTGCTTTTTCTGGTACCTGAAATGCCCAGTGTTATTTGGAATGGCTTTTTTTTTTTTACTGAACTACTCATAAAGAACCCCCTTCCCTGTTTTATCGAGTCCAGAAATGTAGCTTCTCCAGTGGTCATGGTAGCCGTGTATACTTTGGGATAGTAAATGGAACTTCAGACCAGCATGTTTCTCGTCATCCTGTAGTCAGATCGCCACCTACTTAATGAAGTAAAGCTCAGAAGAGTGTGGGTGACAAATACAGGGGTACTTCTAATAATTGGCTCTGCTTGCAGCAAAGGACAAAGGGGAAAAGAAACTCTTTGGCTTTGCATTCTCTCCCCTGATGCGTGATGATGGCACCACACTCTCAGATGATATTCATGAGCTTTATGTGTATAAGGTACGGACCTGTCTTTCTTTCATCTCCATTCCTTACCCTACTATGACCATTCTCAAGTATGAATCTTGCTTAAGTGGTTTTCATTGGTCAGGCCAGAGGATTCTAGGTAGCACACTGGTGTGTGACAATAGGACAGCTTTGGTCAGGCTTTAGTTTTCTAAATACTTTTCTAAGTGGCCCTTCTCCCACTGCTAATACCAGCAGGTCCTTTGTTTCCCACCTCTCACTTCAGTAAAGAGAAACCCATTACCAGCTCTTCTGTGCCATTATTATTTCACTAAAATGTTCTAAACTTTGCTATTTGAGATCATGGTGTTGTTAGTTGCCACAGCATAGCTGCTAACCAAAGTTGCTTATGTATCAGATAGAGGTCACAGATCCTATCATGTTCTAGGAAAATCATGCACAGAAAGAAGTCCTGTTAAGAGAACCTGCAACCCAAGGTCCAACCTGAGGAAGGAAGTTATAAGTATGAATTCAGGTTCCCTGGGACTTGATTTTTGCATATTGAGTTGCTTAGGAAACATCCTCTGTTCTCCGTGTTTACCTACAGTGTGATGAGAATAGCACATTTAACAACCATGCCCTGTACCTTGGCCTGCCCTGCTGCAAAGAAGACTACAATGGCTGCCCTAATATTCCCTCTAGTCTCATCTTCCAGCGTAGCACCAAAGAGTCTTTCTTCATTTCTACACAACTTTCTTCTACCAAACTCACACAGAATGGTAGGTAATGGTACCTGCAAAGTGGTTCTCTCCTTTGTTTTCTGTTGTTGATTCCACAGTGCTTGTGTGTGTTGAGATCAAGACTGCTTCTTAATGACAAAGTAAAGACCTTTCTTTTTCCTTTTGAAATTGAAAGAATCACTTAACAGTAATAGCCCACAAAGTTATCCGTAGCTTTTGTAGTTCCTAGGGTTCACATCCATGGTGCACAGTTACATCTTTGCCCCCACCCCCTTTTTTCTGCACTTAAATATGGTATAGTCACAACTAGTTCTATTTCCCTAGATTTCATTTGTCTTTGTCTGAAAGAATCTGAGCCTTGCTCAACTTTATGAGTTTCACTGTCATTTGGGTTTGCCTTCTAGTGGACCTCCTCGCTCTGCTGAAATGGAAAGCTTTCCCAGATCGGATCATGGACATCCTAGGGCGGTTGCGGCATGTCAGTGGGGAAGAAATTGTTAAGGTATGTCTCTCACTCAGTCTAAGCACACTGTATGAAGAAAAATATGGGCAGAATGCCTTCCCTGTTATTTCTGCCAGTAAGCCTCTAAGACCATTTCTCCAAATTCAAAATAGATGAATATCAAGGATTTTTGTTTTGTTTTATTTTTGTTTTCTCCAGTTTCTTTGCTAGCTACTTTATTTTTTTAAGGAAAGGTTTATTGCATTTAAATTTAAACCCTATTTAATGATTTATTTTACTTCCCACAGAAATAATATTAAAGGATAGTGGTAAAAGAGTATCTTCTCAGGGTGAATCCTGGTGGCTATGCTGTCTGAATGTCTTTGTTTTCTTCTTTCTTTGGGTCTTTCTCATTTTCCGAACTTTATAGCTCTCTAACACACAAGCCTGGGCTCTTGATTATAAACACTCTGAGTACTGTCCATTAATGCATGTAGCTGTTACCTGTGGACCTTCTTCTTACCTGTGGTCCATAGTAGGAACTCTTTCTTACCCTTTAGCATAGAACCTTTCTCTTTGTATCTTTGTAATATTTACCAGTTAATGAAACACAGTCTTTTCCAGTTGTATTTTTAGGAATTGTCTGGGCAGCATTTTGCCCTGTTGGTTTTAGCTTGAGATTGTACCAGGCACTTCCGGAAGCAGAAGTCCAGCAGGAAACCAAGTAGACCAAGCTCTCCTGAAGAATGTGGAGGAACAACCCTAAGTTACCTCATATTGTTTTGAAATAAGTTATAAATGTATCATTTACATGCTTTGATTGACAAGATCATATATTTCATTTTTCAAGGCTCCAAGCATCCATTGTTATTTACTATTATCTACCTTAGTTTTGCAACTTCAAAAACAGCATGTACTTAACGAAATAAAAACTAGCAACAAATAATACTGCCAGATTTTTATCCAAGTTGAGAATTCTCATTGGCTGCATTTTTCTTTCTCCTGGGATATTTTGGTGATTACTCTTTCCTTAGAAGTTTAGCA
The DNA here is from genome assembly GCA_028555095.1 of Dicrostonyx torquatus. Taxonomy (NCBI): domain Eukaryota; kingdom Metazoa; phylum Chordata; class Mammalia; order Rodentia; family Cricetidae; genus Dicrostonyx; species Dicrostonyx torquatus. The sequence continues at coordinate 7,115,680 of JAQHUG010000001.1, forward strand.
TTTGCCTGATGGGAAGAGCTACTTTAGATAGTCTTCTGCAAGATCCTTAAGCTATATACAACCCCAATAGTCCACCTAGTTATCCCTTATTTAGGTAGAGACAGGTACTAGACAGTTTTTGTCATGCTTTCAAGATTCTTGGAGATTTTTGTTGTTGTTTACTGGGAGCTAAAAATCATTGTCAAATGAAAATTTTACCATGTATCAACAATCTCAAGTTACATGAACCCTTTGTTTCTTGTATTGTTTCAGTTTCTGCAGGATATATTAGATACACTCTTTGTGATTTTGGACGATAATACAGAGAAATATGGCCTTTTGGTTTTTCAGTCTCTGGTAAGTCATTTCCTGAATTTTGATTTTTTATTTTTATTCTTCTCTCACACAATACATCTTAATTGCAATTCCCCCACTTCTCCCAGTTTCCCATACCTACAGTCCCCCTCAGACACACCCCCCTCCCTTGTTTTCCCCCAGAAAACAACAGACCACCGCACAAGAAAATGCAATAAGACTAAGCACAAACCTTCTCGTCAAGACTGGGAAAGGCAACCCAGTAGGAGAAAAAGGGTCCCAAGAGCAGGCAAAACAGTCAGAGAAACACCCACTCCCAGTGTCAACAGTCCCCCCAAAACACCAGCCCAACAACCATAACATATATGCAGAGGACCTAGTGCAGACCCACATAGGTTCTACAATTGTTAAATCAGTCTCTGAGCCTCATGAACCCTGCTGAGTTGATTCTGTAGGTGTGCTCTCCCAGTGTCCTCAACCCGTCTGGCTCCCACAATTCCTCCTGCCCTCTTTTAGGGGGTTCCCTGAGCTCTGTGGGGAGGGACATGATAGAGACCTCTGACCTGTGTTCTCTTTCCTCCTCATGTTTGGCTTTGGGTCTCTATATCTATTCCCATCAACTGAGAGAGGCAGCCTCTCTGATATTGACTGGACTAGACCCTGATCTATGAATATAGCAGAGCATCATTAGGAATAATTTCATTTATTTATTTTGCCAGTCGTGTTTGGTTCTACCCTAGGCTCTGGGATATCCAGCCTCCAGTTCCTGGTCATCCAGGAAGTGTTGGGCATGTGCTCTTTATTAATTATTACCATCATATGTTTCAAAAATATCTAAAGGAAGTAACTTACTAGACTGAATTAGCAGAAGACTTGTTTTCAATAAAAAAAGGCACTGAGGATTATTACCCAAGGAAGACTAACCAGCAAACCGTCCTACTCATCAGATTCCTCCAAGATCAGTTTGAAGAATTGGATTTGAGGGCTGGAGAGAAGGCTCAGCAGTTAGAGCACATACAACTCTTACTTTGATCTCAACTGAGATCAATCAGTGTTTGTCATACAGTCCCCCAGGAGAGTTATTTATTCAAGATAAATTGGTTCTCCAGTCTACGTGATAGAGAACTGAAGCTAAAACTAGAATGATTTTTTTTCATTGCTTCCTGATCATGAGACCCTTTTTGGAAGAGCACAACCTTCCACAGGCTTTAATTGCCCACTTTTCTAAGCTTTGTAGGACACCTGAGTGTTTATGTCACTTTCACGGGTATTGTATTATCTGTCTGTGATGATATTGCACCACTCATCATTGTTGTGAATGGAGAGGCTCCAGGTAACATAGGCATGAACTGAATAAGGTACAGCTGTGAATTGGAAAGTCAATGAAAGAAAAAATAGATAACTAAATCTCATGTTTAGTTCCCATAGGGAATACTAACAGTTTGCTCTTGAAGAACAACAGTCTGTTCCCTCCTAGGGATCTTTCTGAGGCCTCTAATTAAACCATTGTGGCCGTCTTTCTGTCTTCTCAGGTTTTCATCATTAACCTGCTTCGAGACATAAAATATTTCCACTTCAGACCTGTGATGGACACATATATCCAAAAGCACTTTGCTGGAGCCCTGGCATATAAGTAAGTTGAATTTGGTATCATAACAATTTGATTTGAATAGAAAATCAAAAATTTAAGAAGTTCAGTTGTAGCCAGCATTCATTTAGCTGACTTTTTGAATGTTACTTTTGTAATTGTGGTTAAAAATATATAATATAAAATTTACTATCATAACCATTTTCATATTTAAAATAATGTACTCATATTGTTATAGCATCATCACAAGAACTCCATTCATCTCCAAAATTCTTTTTATCTCATAAACCAAAACTCTGTAACAGCTAACAGTTATACTTGTCAGTCTCCGCAGCTACTGAAAAACATTGTACTTTGGTCTTTGAATTTCAGCTGCTCTTAAGTACCTCAAGAGAGTAGCTTGTTTCTTTTACAGTGTCATCAAAGTCACCGCGTTGTAGCATATATCAGAATTTTCTTTTTAAGAATGAACAATAGGAAGCTGGAGAAAAAGACTCATTGGTTAAGAGCACTCGGTGCTCTGCCAGAGGACCAAGGCTCGATTCCAAGCATCCCCATAGCTTCCCTTTCCCCAGCATCCATCAATGCTAGTAGTTTCCCAGGAGGCATAGGGCCCCATGAGCCTCTCCCCTATCTTTGACTGGCTGTTGACAGCCCCAGTCTTGTGCATACCCAGTGCAGGCAACTGCAGAGGCTATTAGTTCACTATTGCAATGGTCATGGCGTGCCTAGAAGATAACATTTTACAGCCCTTCTTGTTGTCATCTGGCTCTTATATTCTTTTTACCCTTTCTTTCTTTATGATCCTTGATCCTTAAAGAGGGTGATATAGATGTCCTGTGTAGGGCTGAGAAGTCAACAGTGACTTATTCTCAGCACTTTGAGTAACCGTGAATTTTTGCATTCAGTGCCATTCACTACAAAAAGAAGCTTGTATGGTTAAGATTGAGAGTAGCTCTTGTGCATGGGTATAAATGTAAATACTTAGAGGCAGTTTAATATCATGTCCTTTTAGCAAAATAGCCATAATAATATCTCTCCACCCATATTTTTGTTTTTGTTCTTGTTCTGTTTTAATCAGGCTTACAGTAGTAGCCATTGAATTCCTTCTTGTGGATCAGGCCTCCAATTCAATTAAGAGTGCACTTGGTTAACCTCAAAACGCTATTACTCATTGGTGGGCATACATCTTGTTTGGCAGGTTAGCATAGCACTTCAGGTCCTCTGCTGGGTAAAACAGTTGATGAGTTGTGTCCCCAACTCCTGCAACTTGCGTAGCATCTTCTGGCACTGTGCATGACAGCCAGCAGGGAGGGAGCTTGACTTCTCTATGTCCTGCAGCCAAGGTGTGTGGTATCTTCAGAAATAAGGTCTTAGCAATTACAGAGCTGTGGCTATAACCTGTGTTGTTTGGGGTCTCTGTATCTTCCTGGCCAACAACTCACAGGAAGGTATGTCATATCCACCAGTGGGATATTTGTTTGAGTGCCTACGGCTTCTGGGGATTGCCATCCATTTGTATAGGTTATTTCCGTTCAAATTTGTTTTTACAATATATTTTTGAATTAGATTATAGAATAGTAGGTATCCATATAATTTCTCTTTTCAAATTTAACTCTTTATTGATTCTTTATGTATTTCACATCATTCATCTTGATCCCATTTATCTCCCTTTCTCTTTCCGTCTGCCCCCTACCTTTGTAAACTCCCCCCCCAGGAAAAAATAAAATTTAAAACCAAAGAGATTTAAAAAAAAAGGAAAAGTCTCATTGTGGAAGCCATAGTGTGACTCAGTGAGTCACACAGTAGACCCTTTAGTCCACATATCATTACTTGCAAATGTTCATCGCATTGAGTCATTGGTCTGGTTCTGAGGTCTCTGGTTTCTGCTCCATCTTTGATATTAGGCTCCTCTTGGCTATCCTGTTATTGCTTTGTTGAGATTCTGCAACTTTGGGTCTGCAGGACCAGCCCCTTCATGTGTTCCAACAGATCACAGACAGGGTAGATGCTAGAATGGGCCAACTCATAACTCTGGTCCTGGGTCTTGGTGGTTGCTGGGTTGGTCAGCAGACAGCTCTCCCGCATCCTCAATACCAGGGTGAACTCTCCAGCACTGCCCCAGCCAGTTCACCCTATGCAGTAAGCAGCCAAGGGAAGCCTGGTTCTCATGCTCTCATTTCCCAAGGCTGGATGGCCAACATGTATACCCTAGGACCAGCTCTCCTGTGTTGCCTAGGTGAGGTATAGGGGCCACTCTGCTGAGTGCTGTAGCTGGTGAGAGGCAGGACCAGCTTTCTCATTCTCATGACCTCAGGGACAGCTCTCTCACCTGCCACAGGCCTTAGGAAGTGTGAATGGGAGCACTTCTCTCCCTTGCCCATGCCACCATATGACAGATAAGGAGCAGGGCCAGATCTCTCATGCTCATGTTCTCTGGGCCAGCTCACCCACGCAGCCATCATCGGGGTCAGCTCTACTGTGTTGCCCAGATGATGTATAGGGCCTGCTGTCCTGAGTGCTGCAGTTGGCAGGGGCAATGTTCTTGCCTGCCACAGGGGACAAGGAGCAAAGGGGAAGGGGCATCTCTCCCTCGCCCTCATCACCACGTGGAAGACAAGGGGTAGAGCCAGCTCTCCTGCAGCCACGACCTCAAGGCAAGCTCACCCATGCCCACAGGGTCAGCACTACTATGCTGCCCATGCCAGGTGCATGGCCAGCCCTTTCACTTTCATAACTGAGGAAGCTCTCCTGCCTGGTGCAGGTGGTAAGGGGCAAGGGGGCATCTTTTTCCCTGCCCACATTGCTGCAGATAGACAAGTAGTGACGCCAGCTCTCCCATGCTCACACCCTCAGGATTGGCTTACCATTGCTAGCAGGGCCAGTTCTACTGTGTTGCCCAGGTGAGGTGCAGGGTCTGCTCTTTCTAGTGCTACAATTGGTGAGGGACTGGGTCAGCTTTCATGCCTGACACAGGCGGCAAGTAATGAAGGGGGAAGGACATCTTTCCCTCATCCATCTCACCACTTGGCAGACAAGGGGGCTGGACTAGTTTTTCCACTTTCATGCCCTTGGGGCCAGCTTGCCCTTGTCCTCAACAACAGAGTCAGTTCTGTCAAACTGCTCAGGTGAGGTGAGGGCCCACTCTCTCAAATGTGGCAGTCAATGAGGGACAGGACCTACTCTGTGCAGCCCTACCTCTCTGCCTTTGGTGGTAACAGGAGCCACAGACATGAATACAGGCTTGCCACCAACCTCAGCCAACTCCTTACTGCCTTCACCTTTTTAGATCTGCCTCTCTTCACAGGACATGAACCACTCTCTCATTCTCCTCCGTACCCCACTATATATTTGTTCTCCATAAAAAAGCCCATCCACCAGGTGCCTTGCAGTATCTGTAGGCCCCTGTTTTCTTCTCTGGGCCAGGGCAGCCCAGACTGGCATGTAGATCTTTGTCTCCCACCCAGTCTTATTCTCCATATAATTTCTTATACTCTTACTTTCAGTTACCCTTCCTCCTAACCCTCTCTGTGTTTAAACCTTAGCCCAGTATTCCTCCTTTTGACTCCCATTTCCCATGTGTTCTACTATCTGCTCCCCTTCAGACCTCTTTCCAGCTATCCACCCTAGTGCTAACATTTTTTATGAGACCTTCAGTGACCCACACACACTCATACAATCATGATGACTAGTGGAACAATAAGAAATAGACATATATGAGATCTAAGTAGACATATTTTTGTTTCTACACTTCAAATTTGAATGCCTTTAAATTCTTTTTCTTACCTTACTGCTTTAGGTAGAGCTTCTAATAAAAAATAAATATAAAGCCGGGCAGTGGTGGCACACGCCTTTAATCCCAGCACTCGGGAGGCAGAGGCAGGCGGATCTCTGTGAGTTCGAGACCAGCCTGTTCTACAAGAGCTAGTTCCAGCGCAGGCTCCAAAGCCACAGAGAAACCCTGTCTCAAAAAACAAAATAAATAAATAAATAAATATAAACAAATAAATAAGTGGCTAAGAGTAAGTGCCCTTTCCTTTTTCCTCATCCTAGAGTATCTGTCAGTCACAACAAATACAATATGAGCTGCAGGCTTTCGCTGGGAGCTTAAAATATAGATATCACATAGTTACTGTGCTTTTTCTTTTAAGAACTGATGGAAAAGCTACTGAAATTCAGTCTTGTTTGGATGAGAAGCATGAGAGGCCAACATTATAACACTCCAAGCAAAGACCAAATAAAACAAAAAGATACTTCATGTGAAAAAAAATTAGCTAAGACCATTGGATAAATAAGATGTTGCCATTTTTATGAATTTAGTATAATTTTTACTGCCATAAATAAAACTTAACAGTGGCAAAACTGAAGCGTTCTTAGATTTTGATGGCCCATTGGAGAGTAGACACTATGTGTTTTATGTATCTTTTAGTTTTCAACAGCAATGCTGAGATATACTGTCATTTCCTGCATATGTCCAGTGAGTAGAATGAGGCACAATGGGATTACATAATATGCCTACAAACACAAAACTGCATGGTTGTACAGCCCATAGCTTGTACCCTTTACCTCTGTTAATCTCTTGTTATGAAAATGTATATACCTGGGGGCTTGAGAGATGGCTCAGAGGTTAAGAGCATTTACTGTTCTTCCAGAGGTCCTGAGTTCAGTTCCCAGCAACCACATGGTGGTTTGCAGCCATCTGTAATAAGATGTGGTACCCTCTTCTGGCCTGCATGCATATATACAGACATGACACTATATACATAATAAGTAAATCTTTTTTTTTTTTTTGGTTTTTCGAGACAGGGTTTCTCTGTAGCTTTGGAGCCTGTCCTGGAACTAGCTCTTGTAGACCAGGTTGGTCTCGAACTCACAGAGATCCACCTGCCTCTGCCTCCCGAGTGCTGAGATTAAAGGCGTGCGCCACCACCGCCTGGCTCATAATAAGTAAATCTTAAAAAAAAAAGAAAAAGAAAAAGAAAATTTATATTCCTTCTAGTTAGATCATGGACATGCCACTTTAAAAATATGGTACTATAAGAGAGTAGATGTGGTCAGGCAGTAATGGTGCATATCTTTAATCCCAACACTCCTGGAAGGGAGAGGCAGGCCAATCTCTGAATTTGAGGTTTATACAAGAGCAATTTCTGGGACAGCCAGGGATACACAGAGAAATTTTGTCTCAAAAATCTCAGAGAGAGAGAGAGAGAGAGAGAGAGAGAGAGAGAGAGAGAGAGAGAGAGAGAGAGAGATTTATTGATTAGATGTGGCAATACAGAAGACATCAGGCACATTTATCTTCTGTAGCCTATCTCTAAGAACTAGAACCAACAGGCGCTTTCTGTGACTGTTAGAGAAAGCACAGCTTCCTCTGATGTTAAGGACAAGCCATCTTTAAACTATGGTCTCATCTAGTGCCTTCCTCCATGTCAGAAGTAGCTTCTCCACTCACTCTGGAAACCCTGTTTGCTCCTTAAGTTTGAAGGCTCTTTCCTTCAAGACCTCCTCCTACTATACAGGGCATTTGTCTCTTCTAATGCTTTTCCATTTCAAGGCTTGATCATGACCTTTAGTTATGGCATTCTCTCTACTATTAAAGATTATTCTGAAGGGCAATTTGTTTAGTTCCTTTACACAGACCTGCTGATCCTTCTCTTTTAAAATGTGGTTTATTTTTATTTTTTAGAGTTTAATTTTTTTAAATTTATTCTTCTCTTATATATAACAACCCAGTCACAGTTTCCCTTCCCCTACCTCTTCTCTGTCCTAGACCCATTTCTTCTTCATTTCCCTTCAGAAAATAGCAGGTCCCTCAGGGATATCAACTGAACACTGCATAATAAGTCACAGTAAGACTAAGCACAAATCCTCATATCATGGCTGGATGAAACAACCCAGTAGGAGGAAAAGGGTTCCAAGAGTAGGCAAAAGAATGAGAAGCAGGCCCCACTCACACTTTTGGGAGTCCCACAAGTACACTAAGCTATAAAACAATAAGGTATGAATTGGCACAGGTCCATGCAGGGTCCATGATTGTTTCAGTATCTGTGAGTCCCTGTGTGCCCTGCTTAGTTGATTCTGTGGGCCGTGTTCTTGTGGTATCCTTGACCCCTCTAGTTCCTACAATCTTTCATCACCCTCTTGGGGTGGGGATCCCCAAACTCCATCTAATGTCTGGCTGTGGGTCTGCATCTGCTCCTATCAGTTGCTGGATGAAGCCTCTCTGATGACAACTGGGCTAGGCACCAATCTATGAGCATAGCAGAATACCATTAGGATTTATTTCATTGACTTTGTTTTTCCATGTCATTTTTTGGTTCTATCTGGAGTCTCTAGGCTGTTTTGCCTCTGCTTCCTGGCCATCCAGGCACTGGTACCAGGCATGGGTTCCCTCTCTTGGCATGGGTCTAAAGCTGAATCAGTCATTGGTTGGCCTCTCCCACAAGTTCTGTGCCACCCTAACCCTAGCACATCTTCCAGGCAGTACAGATTGTAGGTCCAAGGTTTTGTGCTGTGTTTGGTGTCCCAATCTGGAAGCTTTGCCTGTTTACAGAAGGTGGCAGGTTCAGACTCTATATCCTCCATTTCTTGACTGCTTCACTCCTTTTACTCTTTCAGCTATTTGGGGCAGGGGCACCACTCAGTTCCCAAATAAATCATACACAGACGCTTATTCTTACTTATGAATGCCCAGCCTTAGCCTGGCTTGTTTCTTGCTAACTTTTCTCCTTTTGCCACTGGGCTTTTATCTTTCTATTCCTTTATACCTTTCTTACTCCATGATTTGGCCCCTGAAGTCCTCCTCCTTCCTCTCTTATTCCCAGATCCTTTTCTCCTGGATTTCTCCTCATATTTATCCCCTCTGCCTGTCTGTTCCTCTCTCCTGCCTCACTATTGGTCATTCAGCTCCTTATAAGACCATCAGCTGTTTTAGGCAGGAAAAATAAGATAGCTTCACAGAGTTAAACAAATGCAACATAAACAAATGTAACACACCTTAAAATAATATTCCCCCAATATTTATAGCTTTTTTATAAACAAACATGAAAAGTTTTAACCTTAACATGTAAGACCATATACAACAACATTTATCAAGTAAAGATTACATTCACACTATACCAAATTCCAATTCATTTTTGTCTAGTAGATTTAAAGAAAATGCTTTATAATCTATGTTATCTTAGTAAATCCAAAAATTTTTTTACCTAACTTACTATCATATCTAAAGAAAACTGCCACTATAAACTGTCTAGTCTTCAGCTCCATCAAAGGCAGCAGGAGGGTATAAAAGTATTTAAGTGAACTAAAAGTGCATTGCAAATGACTTCCAAAAACTTTAGAAATGACAGAGACATCTAACTACTTGAACGGTCACCCAAGTTTCTTTGCAATGTTGGGGCCTCCAAGGTTAGCCTACAGGCCTATAGTAGCTGGCAAACTTTTCATTGAAGCAGTAAATTTGAAAGATTATCCCACTGATTTTGGCAGTTTGTCAGTCACTTTCCTCTGTGTCCTGTAGAATTTCTGGCTGTTTCTTCTGTGAATCAGGAATACTGAAGGACCATCCCGCCTTGTTTTGGCAAAGTTCACCAGTTATTTTCCTGTGGGTTCTGCATTTCCAGTTTATACAACATACTGTCAAGCAGTCTAAGCTAGAGCAGCTTCTTTCCCAAATGTCTAGTCTTGCCACATTGAAAACAAACTCCATAACAAGTTTCAATGCCCATCATCTCTGAAGTAAATTGGTAGCGAGGAACAGATGTGTCTCTTTGTTATGAAAATTCCTAAATTGACAAAGCATTTTAAATGCCATATTCTGTAGGTCTTTGAAAGGTTTGAAGACTATTTATCTATCTAAAATATATTTCTGTATGATCATACCTAGTTTATCTACAAATTTGATTGTTATAGATGACTGACTACTGAGCTGTGTTTCTTGATTATCCTAAATAGTTCATAATAATAGCTTTCAAAAACTAGAATTTTGCCTTACATTTTTAAATGAACTGCTTAGGTACAATACCTTAAACAAGAGCAGAAGCATATATACAATATGTTGTAACAAAAATAACCTTAAATTGGTGTCAGTATACAAAAATCCTTTAGCATATATACAGTGTGTTGTAACAAAAATTACTTTAATTTTGTATTAATATACAAGTCCATATCAATGCAAAACATTTGAGATTAATAGTTGTTTTTAGTTTAAAGTAGATGCAGTAATCTACCCTTTTATCTAATCATTCCTATATTTCTAAATTTACCAAACATCCATGACCCACAAAATAACCTCGCTACCCACAACCAAGCTCTTGGAAATGTGGACATTGTTTTCTCTAGACTGTTTCCTGCTGAATGTGGGCGAAGCATCTTTAGAGTCCCTGAGAAAATTTTGAGATAATGAACAAGTCCTGGAAAGACTAGCTATAACCTTTGTTGATAGATAGCACCTATTAGGTTTAATTGATCTCCCTTGATTAAACCTGATTCATATCAGTCTGGAGTGAACCCACAGCCTCTTGTTTCCTGTGGAAACAAAAGGAAAACCGCTTATCCAAAGCATTTTTTAATTTTAATTTGACAAATACATTTTTTCCTTTTTTAAAGTTAAGGCATTATTAAAATATCTAAGCTGGTTTATTTCAGCACTCCTTCTTTCAATTCCAGGTCTCTCAGCAATCTTTATGTGGCATTTTCCTTCTATATAACTTTTACTTTCTCCTTAAAGACTTTCTTTTTTTTCTTTTTTTTTATTTCATTCAAAAATTTACCCTTTCTCCCCTTATTCCAGTCCCCCTCCGCTCCCCCATTAACCCTCCTCCCTCCCCGTTTCCTTAAGAGAGGGCAGGGTACTCTGCCCTATAGAAAGTCCAAGGCCCTCTCCCCTTCATCCCAGCCCAAGAAGGTGTGCATCCAAATTGACTGGGTTCCCAAAAAGCCTATTCATGCAGAAGAGATAGGTCCCAGTGCCATTATTGATGGCTACTCAGTCTGCCCCCATTGGCAGCCACATTCAGAGAACCGAATTGGTCATATGCTCCTTCAATCCTGGTCCAGCTGGGTTTGATGAGCTCTCATTAGATCAGGTACACTGTCTCAGTGGGTAGACCAGCCCCTCACAGTCATGACTTCCTTGCTCATCTTCTCCCACCTTCTGCTCTTCGACTGCACCTTGGGAGCTCAGTCCTTTGCTCTGATGTGAATGTGGGTCTCTGTCTCTATCTCCAT
>JAQHUG010000001.1:7135597-7154183 GCA_028555095.1 Dicrostonyx torquatus
TTTGTTTGTTTGTAGTTGTGGAATGTGCGTGTAGAGATCAGAGATCAACTTCCCAGACACATTTTCCTAAACTAACCGTCATTCGTATGAACTGAATTTCCTAAGCCAACCCTAACAGGCAGATGCTAAAAAGAGGCTAAGAATTTATTTTTAGTCCAATGTTTTTGCTCTTCCATTATCTGAGATAATATAGCCTTTCTTTAATTAGGAAACAGTCTTGAGGCTTGAATCTATTCTCTTAAAGGAGAATTATTGTGTTGATAAGTATCACACAAATTGCAAAGATCCATCAGAATCACATTCTGCTCTCTAGCCATTTTTTGAGGACATTGTCTTCTATGTTGCTCCTAAACTGATAATGGCAGATGTCATGGCTGGAAGGAACTGGAGAGGGGATGTGTCAGGTACATGAGCTGCTGTGTAACCTATGACTCCTTTTCCAGACTTCTTTGTCCTTCAATAAGAAGGCAGAAGTCCCTATCCCAGACCCCACTTGTATCGTAAAGTTTCAGGACACTCCATAAAAGCCCTTTCCTTCTTACAGTAAACTCAAGAGTAGTTACATCAGGTGTAGTGGCATATGCCTTTAATCCTACCACTCCAGAGGATGTGCAGGTGGACAGTGAGTTTGAGGTCAGCCTGGACCACAGCAAGACCCTGTCTAAAAGAAAAAAAAAAGGAGTAGATAAGCTATATATCCTTGCCTTTGAGGTTTTGAATTTTCTGTCCTTAAAAAAAGGAAGAGGAAGAAGAAGAAGCTGAATTTTCTTTGAATACTGAATGTTCTTTAACTCTTTGAATAACTGTCTGTGATGTCTTCATTCCAGAACCTATAAAATGGTTAAAAAATCATTTGATAAGTCTGTCAGTAAATAGACAGCTTCTGCTTAGCTACAGTTTGGAATTTTGAGAAAAGATTTTTAGGAATAGAGTGCCCATTCATAGCTGGAATCACCTGTCAACTGATTTTTTTGCTGTTTCTTTGTCCTTACATTCTTGTTACTTGAGTTCTAGCCATCTTCAGTGTCTCATCATTCCTTTTCCTCCTGCATTTCTAGGCCCTGGAATACCTTTTCAAGTTCATCGTGCAGTCACGAATCCTGTATTCAAGAGCCACCTGTGGGATGGAAGAGGAACAGTTCCGGTCTAGCATCCAGGAGCTTTTCCAGTCCATTCGGTTTGTGCTGAGTCTGGACAGTAGAAACTCAGAAACACTCCTCTTCACGCAGGTCTGTGGACTGTGGGGAAATAGTGTGGGATTTCTTGTTGCTATTGTTGTTGTGTTATTTGGGGAATTTCCTGAGTTAAATTACTTCTTTGACAATTTCACTTAAAATAACTTCTGATTACTCTTTCCCCAACCCTTTTTTATCTCCTTTCCCTCTTAAACTTTCTGCTCTTCTCCACCAGACCCTTTCTGAGATTCCTGACTCTTGGCTTGGCTTTGTGGCCCATTCAGTTTAGTCATGACCATCTGTCTAACTATTGGATTGGAACTATCAGAGCCTGGGGATGTGTCCAATGCATACATAACTGAAGGCAGTGGCTTCCACTCTTCTCTGAACTGCTCATTAGAAGCAAGTAGTTTAATTGTGAGAGGTAGAAACCCCCCCCCCAGCAAAAGCCGCCTCCATTCTGGAAGAGATATCTACAGCTCCTGTGGAGGACGGTGTTGCTGCTAGCGTTCTTCATTTTAGCAGGTGGTTTCTTTGATTTCTAGAATTTATGAAACTGTGACAAGAGTCTCTGTGTTGAGAAAGAAGTGAATTACAAGTAAATACTTAGTTGGCTTTGCCTCAGCTATGAGGTCTGAAAGAGCTTAGTGTCTTTATACTAGAGCAGCAGCAGAACTTTGTTATTATGAATTCTCTTTAGACTAAGTTTGCTAATTACCGTACTATAGTTGTTATGAACATTTTGTTCATTGAGGATATTTAAAATATATAGGGAATTTTGTTTCCTAGTTTTTAATTACAACTTTCTGTTACAAATGTAGAGAATGAGATAAATTGAAACCTAATAGGAATAACTGAATGCACTAAGAATTAGAGCTAGATTCTATCAGAAATATCAGTGTTAGAAATAAATTTCCTTCCTCTGATGAAAATTTCTTAACTAGCTAGTCTATTACCTTTACCAAGCAGACCTGTGCTATAATAAATAAAACACTCATTATTCCATACATATAAGGGTTGTGGTTATTTTCTCTTATCAAATTAGTAGGCTCTTACCTAGTGGATTATAGTTTTTCAGCTGCTTGAAGCCAGTTATGCCAAAAGCTGTCAACAAAGATCAGATAGCTTCTCTGTCTCCCCATCAGTGACTGCACGTGCTATTAGTCAGCCTGTATGTTTAAGCTTTGTCCTACTTCATTCTAAACTTAGTCTATTATTTGTCTTCCTTCTATATTGTCTCTATATGCCAGTTAATTGTCTGTAGGTGATGATTTGGAAGCTACATGCTATAAAGGAATCCTCAAGGTTTCAAGTCTCTCTAAGGAAACTCCTATGAGTTCACTTTAAAAGTGCCACAAGAAACTGCTTTTTCTCTCTGACTTTCCCCAGTCTATCTGTTCCTTCTAATAGGAACCAAGGATACCTGCAGCTTCTCTCTCCAAAAAAAGTTACAGGGAGATTGAAGGTAGCTAACAGAGCAGGGTAGACATGCTTTCTGGGTATCAATGCTTTGTACAAACAGTGGTGATCCTGGCATGGATACATGCTCTTATCAAATTGTTCTTGAAGAACCAGCTTTTGTTCCTGGTCAAACACTGTGTGTTTCATCTGCTGCACCCTTGGGTCATTGGGAGGAACATAAGAATAGATAGCTTAGACCTGGAAGACCTGGTGTCAGTTCAGCTATGTTTAGGGTTCAAATTTGGTTATGTGCTACCAAACATATGTTTCATGAATTCCAGAACTCTTGGAAAATTTACTGTTGGATCAGACTTTCTATCGTTGATCATGACTATCAGAAGTTGTCAGAGTGTGTCTTTCTGTTCTGGTGCATAATTGTAGGAAATTTCACCATTTAAGGAAAGATATCAGCTACAGTGTTTTTACTGAGTATGACATAATTAACCCGCCATTTGTCTTTTGTTTCTGAATTGCTTATATGCATGTATACTGGTTTTAACTGCTGTAAAACAATTTTCTTGATATTTATTAACCTGAAGACAGATTTCATATGAATTTCACACTTTAATCTGGCCTTAACATAAAAGACAGTAATGCCTGCTTTCCCATGGTGTAAATTTCACTCACCCTATGCCATTATCTACTGCTTGAGGAATCACTTAAGAAAAACGTCTTCCCACACCTCCACCTCACTTGTTAAATGTAGGCTGTTACCTTCTGTTCTTAAGTTGTCGCTTCTATTTTCCTTCATAAATCTTGTTTGGATTAGTGGTATAAGAAGACTAAGAAGCACAAAAGGCTTCCTTCATGGCTCTTTTAATAAATACAGGAAGAAAATGGAGCTATCTCATCTTTGCTTCTTGCTGCTGTGGTAAAGTAGTGTCACAAAAGCAACTTAAGGAAGAAGGTGTTTTGTTCTGCTCACAGTTGATCGCAGTGGAAGTCAAGGCAGCAGGAAGCAGAGAGCAATGAATGCATACTGTGGCTCAGTCCCCTTTGTTTATGCAGTTCAGGGTTCCATGCCCAAGGAATAGTCCTGCATACAATAAAGATGGTTTTCCCACATCAGTTAACATAATCAAGATAATCTCTCAAAGGCATGCCCAGGGACCCATCTCCCAGGTGATCCTAGACTTTGACAAATTGATAATTAGCGTACATAGCTGATGGGGAAAAGGCTATTAACCAATCACATCAAGTTGGGGTGTGGCCACTTGTACCCCAGGGAGAAAATCGAGAGAACACAGGTGTGCTCTCTCTACATGCGGTGTCTGCCAGAGAGATAGGACTTCGGACCTCCTACCCTTGTAGCATGAGGTCCCCCTCTTTTATTCATTAAAAAGTACCCGTTCCTATTGAGCTGGCTTGATTATTTATTGTGCCGACCTAATACATCTACACATAGCACATAGCACTTATTGAAGACCTGTTGTGTCCTAGAACTCTAATGAAAACAATGCGCCTAATTTTTCCATATATCAATAATAGCGTCATACCCATTTTATAAATGAGAAAACCAAGGATAATGGCAATTCATCAAACATATAGTAGACAAATGATAAAACTGATAATTTATTTATTTTTATGGAGTCTTATTGTGTTATCCAGCTGGTCTTAAATTTGCAACCTCCTATCTAAATTTCAATAGCTAAAATTACAGACATGAAACACCACACCTGGCTTAAAGCTGGAACTCAAACTCATAAGTGTCTAACTTAAAAATATATTATTTTTCTCCTATAGTGTTCTGCCTCTCAAAAATTATGGATCAGTATTATCAGATTGGGGCAGCAAGATGGCTCAGCAGGTAAAGGCTCATGATGCCAACCCTGACGACCTGAGTTTGATCTCCAGGTCTCACGTGCTGAAATAAGAGAACCAACTCCCATAAGTTGTCCTCTGCCCTCCACATGAGCATGTGCTCCCCACTAAATAAATAAATGTGATTCAAATGAATGAACAAATAAAACTACTAATGCCATCATGCTTTCCCCACCTCATTAAAATAAGTTATTACATTTTTCTTAAGAGACCACATCTTGCTTCCAGAGCTCAGATCCTAGAAGCCCATGTGCACTTGTGTTTTCTTGCTCCCTCTCCCTCTCTTACCCTCCCCTCCTTGTTTGGGCCAACAGAGTCACTGAATTCTAAATCAGTGTTATCAATAGTCCTCAAGAGTTTATAACTAAATAAATCCATATGTTCCCATACTTTTGAATTTATACTTGAGACTGCCAGAGATCACATGTGAGAAAAAAAGTGTATTCTTCCGATTACATGATTATATATGAACATCACTATCCCTGGGAAATGGTCTAGTTCTTAAAGCTGGGTTACTGCTATTAATGGAGTCCAGCTGGCACTGCTTGAAGCACTCAACTTTCAGTTACTTTTTCCTTTCTTAGAGGTTTCTGGCTTGAGTTGGAAACTAAAATTGAGAAGTCAAGAGCTTAATCATAAAAACTAAAAGTTTAAATCTATGCTATGAGGAAAAATAACTGTTTATCATATGCTACATTGTGCAAAGTTCTCTTTATCCTTCCTTCTCTCATCTGCAAATACTTGGCAAATTTTGAAAGCCTCAAATGGCCTGAGCCCTAGTAAAAATTCCTGGTTTAATTTTTGGATTTCCTTTCCCTATGCTCCAAAGAGTGCTATAGGGATGAGTAGAGTCAAAGGCCAGGGAAGAACCCTCTCAAGGCAGGGGTGCTGTAGGGCCTTCTGAAACTCTTTCAGCCTCATACCTTTGGACATACCAGATAAACACAAACCTAACTTTAACCACAGCTTTACTTGCTCCCACAGGCTGCACTACTTAATTCTTTCCCCACTATCTTTGACGAGTTGCTGCAAATGTTTACTGTGCAAGAGGTAGCAGAGTTTGTGAGAGGAACCCTGGGAAGCATGCCTAGCACTGTGCACATCGGACAGTCAATGGATGTGGTGAAGCTGCAGTCCATCGCCAGGACAGTGGACAGTCGCCTGTTTTCTTTCTCTGGTAAATTCAAAGTCACATTTTATTTCTTCCCTTCCAGGGTGGTAGCCAAGTTTAAAATGATCTAAGTAACAGTTTAACAATCATTATGTAAGAAGCCAGTGAGCCTTAAAGTGTAGAGATTTTAGTAAACATAGTAAAATTTCTATGTGAGAAATTCAACTAAGACCTAGACCCACTGCTTCTTTTACAATTTGGTTTTAAGAGCCCATACCTTAGGGCATGTTCCTAGGGTGTTATGTTAGTCTGCTCATGCTATGACAGTAAAAAGTTATGTGTGTGTGTGTATACACATATGTGTGTGTATGTATAAATCTGGACATGAGGACACATGCCTGTAACTCAGAATATGAAAATAAAGGTTATAGGTGAGGCAGCCCCAAAGTTGTGTGTGTGGGAGAACTGTACCATTTCTCATCTGTCATGTGGCAGCATAGACAGGGGAAACATGCCCTCCATCAACACCTGAGGCATCTGGGAAAACTGGCCCTGAGTAGGAGAGCTGGCCCTGCCCCTCATCAGCTGCAGCACGTATGACAGTGGCTCCTAGCCATGCCTGAGCAATACAGCAGAGCTGGTCTAGAAGATGTAGGTGTAGAAGAAACAACCCTGGGGACCTGAAAGCAGGAAAACTGGCCTCACCCTTGTTCATTACTGCAAGGGGTAATTTAGCCAGAGCAGTGCATGAGAGCTCACGTTGGTGGTGGGGACAAAGGAGAGCTGGTGGGATTACCAACCCTGCAACTACCCAGGCCCACCCCAACATCACCCATCTGTGATCTGCTGGAGCAGTCAAGGGACTGGTTCTGCAGATCCAAAGCTACAGGATCTCCCCAACACAGGGCAACAGCAAGATAAACAAGAGGAGTTTCACTGAGGGCCCAGCATCAATAGTAAAGAGCCAGAGGTCTCGAACAAGACCAATGCAGTGTACTTGCAATGTAGACTGGCAAGTAAAGACGTATGGATAAAAGGGTTTACTGTGTGACTCATTGTGTCACACTATAGCTTCTGTAACGAGATTGGTTTTTCCTTCTCTTTTTTTTTCTTTTTACTTCTTTAATTTTCTACCAAATTTCATTTTATTTTTTGGGGGGAGGAAGGAGGCTGCAGGGGCAGAGGGTGGATTCAAAGGGATGGGGAAATGAATGGGATGGAGATGCATGACCCAAAAAATAAATAAATAAATAGGAAGTTAAAGAATAAATTTTAAAAGTTAAAAAAGAAATAAAGATTATCTTTAGCTCCATAGCAAGTTTGAAGTCAGCTTTGGTTAAATGGAATGCTGTCTCAAAAAGCAAAATAAAAAAGACACAAATACTTAATTTTTGTAGTTTTAAAAATTAGAAAGTCCAGGATCAAGGTTCCAGTAGACTTGATGTCTAGTTAAACCTACTTCCTATTTCATAGGAATCTCTCTTCTCCATTTTATCACCTTGCAGGAGGAGCAAGAACACTTTCTGAGATCTCGTTTTAAGGAGCATATACTTTTAATCTTAGTAGTTGGGAGACAGAGACTGGCAGATCTCTGTGCATTGAAAGCCACCCTGGACTACATAGCAAGTTCCAGGCCAGGCAGATTATATGAGACCCTGTCTCAAAGGGAAGATAAGGCACTAATTTAATTCATGAGGACAAGGCCCTTGTGACCTTATCAATAGAAAATACCCCACTTCGTGTGCTGTTACTTTGGAGATTAGTGACATGAACACTCAGTTTGTAGCAGGAGGCCCTTTGTCTCCAGGTCAGGTACAGACAGCAGTGTGCTGGCTATGGGATTCTATCAAAGCAGCAGTCAGATGGAAGTACAAAGGGGAAGGAGAGAAAACAAAAGAAAAGGGTCCAGTCCAAGAATACAAGGACGAGCCAAGAATGCTAAAAAGACCCAGAAAGGGAACCTGGGAAACCCTGTGCTTGCTTATTTCTTTGGCTCAGCAGTCAGATAGATTTTTTTCCATTTTTTTTTAAAGATAGAAGTGTACAGAAAGTGTTTCATACTCCCTAGAGGTCAGCACAGCCTGACTGATAAATCAGGAGTCTAGAATACCTTTCAGAAAGATCTTTTGGATTTATCCATGAAACTGTATTGCTTGTGACCAAGTTCAACCTTTCAGCTGATTTGAATATAAACCTGATTATATAAGTAGGATACTAGTGTTTTAGAATAAACCTCCAAGCACAAGAATAAATCAGAAGCATCAGCAAAACAGCTACTTGGATCTTTATAATTAGAATTTTATACGTTAATTTTTAAAGTTTGACTTCAAAGCATAAGAACAACTTTTAGTTCAATGCTGTATATGTTTGGAATACTTGAGGAGATGTTCCTACTAACTCAGCTCTACCAGTGCACAACAGTGATGGTAACACTGCCTTAGAGGAAGTCAGCCCTTCTCCAGTAACTGTTGTTGGCAAACTGCTTTCTCCTGCCTCAGATTGAAAATTTAAGTCAGTGATTTGGACACTTTTACTAAAATCCACTGCTTACAACCCTTGCTTTATGTGTTTTCTGAAAAAAGACACTTTCAAAAAATACAGAAAATGGGGCTGGAGAGATGGCTCAGTGGTTAAGAGCATTGCCTGCTCTTCCAAAGGTCCTGAGTTCAATTCCCGGCAACCACATGGTGGCTCACAACCTTCTGTAATGAGGTCTGCTGCCCTCTTCTGGCCTGCAGGCACACACACAGACAGAACATACAGAATATTGTATACAGAATAAATAAATAAATATTTTGCCGGGCGGTGGTGGCGCACGCCTTTAATCCCAGCACTCAGGAGGCAGAGGCAGGTGGATCTCTGTGAGTTCGAGACCAGCCTGGTCTACAAGAGCTAGTTCCATGACTGACTCCAAAGCTGCAGAGAAACCCTGTCTCAAAAAACCAAAAAAAAAAAATACAGAAAATGAAACAGCCAAAAGATGTTAGCTGTCACTAACATCTTTTATTTCTATTATTTTTGTATGTGTTCAGATGTTTTACACAATCACTTACGAATTTTTTTCTTAAAACTCATATAATGTTGGACTATATAATTAGATTTTATGATAATTCACCACCAAATTTTCAGTTGTATTTTATTCTAATTCAGTGTTAAGCTATAGATGTTCTTTACCAGTGATGTCATATAAACAATTCTTATATTCTCTGAGCAGACCAATCTGGTATCTTTGGCATGTTCTAACAACAAACTGATATTTTATTGAAAGCAACTATTGATTGTTATAAAACGACACTGTGTTTGTGTTTTGATCTAAAATATACTATTAACTTTTTTATCCACACATCCTTTTAAATATAGAACAGCTATCACCCTGTTCTTTTTTAATATATCATAAATATTTGATAAAACAATGTAAAAATCATATAATTTATCTTTGGCTTTATTTTTTTATTTCTGGAGAGATGGTTTACTGGCAGCTTTTCCAGATGACCTGGGTTCAATTTCCAGCATCAACCATCTGTAATTCCAATCCCAGCAAATCCAGTGTCCTGTGATGTAAAATTCCCCTCTGTAACTGTGAATATGTTTCATTACCATTGGTTAATAAAGACTCTGCTTTGGGCCTATGGCAGTGCAGAATAGAGCAGGGAGGGAATTCCAAGCAGAGATAGAGGATAAAAGAAGGGGTGGAGTCAGAGAGATGCCATATAGCTGCCAAAGGAGATAGACCCTGGATGGAATCTTAACCAGTAGGCCAAAGCCACATGGCAATACACAAAATAATATAAATGAGTTAATTTAAGATGTAAGAGTTAGTTGATAAGAAGCCTGAGCTAATAGGCTAAGCAGTGCTGTAGTTAATATAGTTTTTGTGTGATTATTTAAAATCTGGGCAGCCAGGAAACAAAAGAGCAGTCTCCTTTAATAGCCTCTGTAGGCACTGCATATATGTGGGATGCAGACAAAACACCCATATGCATAAAATAAAAATGAAAGAAATTATTTCTGAAGTTCATGTGGAACTATGGTCTAATGTAAATAATAAGTTATATTTTCCATGGCCTGTGTTGTTGTTAATCCAACTGAATAATTATGGATAGGTAGGACAGTATGTGCAGGGATGCACAGTCACTACCACACAAAAGTTTGGGGTAACAGAAACATACGCACACTTGTATTTTATTTAGTAGAAAAGGCCTTTAACATCCCATTCTACACAGGGGAAAATCAAGCCTGTGGGAGCTTGAATTTCAGCCTCTCTGAATTAGGGGCCCCAAACATGGTTTCCTGTTCATGGTGTGCTATTCTGGTAACATGAAGAAGAAAAAGGAAGATATTTAAATGTGTACAGTAGGATTGACATAAGAGTTCAAAGGCTGTGACAGGCTAAGGTTACATTTCTATTCTATTTGTTGTTGTGAACATTGCCAATAGCAGTCTAACAAGCCCGTGATAAAGAGATAAGCCAGATGGTTTGACAAGGTGAATGCATACCAGAACAGGAATGATAGACTACTTAGTAATGGCATGAAGAGGAACAGTTAGAAATTTCTAGTAAGCCTACAAATTTAGTCATTATAGTTCATGGTAAGTGTGATATTGACATGGATTTTTTTTTTACTATAAAGTACGGTTTTTTTTGTTTGTTTGTTTGGGGGCTTTTAGTTTTTGTTTGGGGTTTTTTGTTTGTTCTTTGTTTTTTTAAACAGGGCTTCTCTGTGTAACAGCTCTAGCTGTTCTAGAACTCTCTTCATAAACCAAGCTGGCATCAAAGGGATCCTCCTGCCTCTGCCTCCTGAGTGCTGGGATTAAAGGAGTGTACCACCACTCCCCAGCTAAAACTAACTACTTTTAATTTGGTGCTTAAATATTAAAAAAATATATCATTTGGAAGCAAACTTCTACTTTTATCAAATTCTATTAGTGTAGGAGTCTATAACAATGATGCAAGAAAAAAGATAGAGAATCATAGGATTGCTTATAATTTCTAGGCACAAAATGCTTAGACTTTTAGAAGAGGGTAGCCTGTACTATGACTCTGTTCCTAATCTCATCTCCTTTAAGTCCCACAATGCTTCTATCTTCTAGCAATAGTTAGCTGTCCTCCAACGGACAACCTCATCTCTGTTTTCTTTCCTAGAATCCCGCCGCATCCTGCTTCCTGTGGTTCTTCATCACATTCATCTTCACCTGAGGCAGCAGAAAGAGCTGCTAATCTGCTCAGGAATTCTGGGCAGTATCTTCTCCATCGTCAAGACCAGCTCTCTGGTAGTGACCCCACACTCGTCCATACTTGTCTCTGCCCTGATCTTATGTTACTGTAGTCAGGAGCTGACCAACACTGATCGCTTTTTTCACTTCTCAGTCAGAGATGTTTTTATTGGTGAAAAGAAAGTACCCAAATGAATGGAAGTCTGTGTATGCCCACGGGATTCTCAATATGATACACTCTTGGTGTATAAATTGCTATACTACTATATATATATGAATATAATGAATACAGATATATAATTTCCCTTGGATCAGAAAGCCCAGTCATGTTCCATCTTCTGTTTCTATCAACAGTTATTAATTCTGGATTCTTGTGAGTTTTCTTAGGATTATAAGTACAAATATCAGGAGAAAAACCCAGTCTAGAAGACAGAGTTAGCTTGCTTATTCAGACTTTTCTTTCAGCATTCAGACAGCTGTTCTACCCACGATTCTACCCATGGCATCTTTACATCTTGCCAGATGAGGTCAGGATATGCAATAGCTGTATGCTACCCAGAGAGTGCTGAGCCCTGTGGAATGTAGAATCATTCTTTAGAGGTCAGGTTTCAACTAGTAATGTTTTCATCTTCTTTTCTCTGTTTTTTTTTTTTGAGGAAATATGTGGTAAAAGGAAAGAGATGGAGGTAGGGGAAAAGTAAAGGCATGGGTGACAGTAGAATTTATTTTCATAGTATTTATTTTATATACTTATAATAGAATAAATACATATTATAGAAAATTAGGGGAAGGAAAACTATAAATAGAATGAAGAATAAGCATGGATTTTGTTATATATAGATGTTCTAAAGTCAATGCTCTTAGAATAAAGTTCAAAGTGCATTTAAATTAAAGAACATGGTCCAGGTGATAACATACCTAAGCTAGACTACTTAGGTAGAGCAAAAAAGGCACCTAAAACAAAGGCATGCTTCATTGGAGCAAAAGACAAAAACCCCAAAAGGGAGCTCTACTGTCCTGAATTAAAATACCATCTAATGACAGAGGGCCAACTTATCGGAAAGTGACCATGCTGGTTGTCCCAGTTGTTTGCCTTTTGCTCCAGACAAGACCTGGCAACTCTCTTTCCCACTAGACCTCACAGGAGCTATACCAAGTACATAATATGTACAGTAGACCAAAGTCATGTATGAGGTAGCTTATTGAGAAAACAAAAGGGGAGAAATAATTTTTAAAGGAAAGAGTTGAATTCAGTGAAAAACCAGAAAGATGTAGTTTGGTTATATTTGGAAGAATATAGAGCTGAGTAAAATTAGTTGACTACAACTGTTCAAACCTTTATTACAGGAAAAGGGTGTTATAATCACTTTGATAAATAGGAAAGATTACTTTAGCCCCCAGAACTAATTCCTCATGTGAAATGGGGAAGAATATAATTATATTTGGTGAATAGGTAAATTTAAGTTCTGTGAGATCAGAGATATTCTCTCTGTAGTTCATCTCAGTATAGTCAGGTTCTCAAACAGTGAATAGCACATAGTAGATGTGTAATGGTGGTGAATGGTTAGAGGGTGAGCATTATGATCAGTAGTAATACAAATATTATGAAGGTCTGGGAAGATGGCTTAATGTTTAAAGTGCTTGCTTTGCTGGCACAAAGGCATGAATTTGGATTTCTAGCACCACATAAAAACTGGTATGATGGTGCATTTGTCTATAAACCCAGCACTGTGGGGATGGAATGAATGGAGGAACAGGAAGGAAGATCCAGGAGGCTTGATGGTCAGCCATTCTGGATGAAATGGCAAACTCTAGGTTCAGTTGAAAACTTGGTCTCATGATGAAGGAGGTGGAGGTGGTAATGGTTCATACATGTGCACCACACAGACACAAAATAAGTTTCAAATATATTTTGAAGAAAGGGTCAATAGGAATCTCTTTGAGAGACAAATTCTAAAAAATTTGAAATGAATATGTGATGTCTATGAAGGGTAAAACAAACTCTCCTAAATTTTAGTAACTGAAAAGTAGTCTGTAATGAGAAGGCATGTTCTATTTTATAAAGCTGTTAGAGAAAGATAGATTGAGAATAGAGACTTTCAGATGAGCTGGGAACAGCAACAGACTGGGGAGCTAGAAATGGCCACAGAAGAGGTTTGCAAAAATTGAGAGCAGTGGAAAAAAAGAAAGAAATGAAAGGAAAGAACTTCATTAAAAAAAATGTCTGTACTAGTGAAAAAGTCCCTGCCACACTCAGAGGTGCAGCTTTACCATTCTCACAGTGCTGGTAGAAGCTTGCTTGCTTTCCACTGTACTAAGGAAACCAAAGAGAACTTTTAATTCAGGGCATCCGTCTCTGTCCTGCATGTCAAAATTAGTCTGCCTGAGATTGAAATTTGTGGGTGGCATTCGGAAAGGCAAGGCCTCAGCTACCATGCCTAGACAGCACAGGCAGGCATGTCTCATCTCCTCCCAAAACCTGGGTTCCTTGCACACTTCATCTTGGTGAGTCTGAGAGATCAGTGTTGGAGATCTAGTCAAAAACTCACTCCTGCTGTGGCTTAGTAAGTACTGCTACCCCAACATCTGCTTGGCCTAATGGTGTGCTCTTTCACTGCTCACTCCAGGAGGCAGATGTCATGGAGGAGGTAGAGATGATGGTGGAAAGCCTCCTGGATGTGCTCTTACAGACTCTGCTCACCATCATGAGTAAATCACATGCTCAGGAGGCGGTAAGAGGGCAACGGTGCCCGCAGTGCACAGCCGAGATCACTGTTAGTAACTAACACTGAGGTGTTCTTGCTTTCTTTTCTAACCTGGGGCTCCTCCCATCACTCCTGTCCAACCATCTCACCATTTTCATCTCCATTTCCTCCCTGCATGGTTGTCAGCATGCCACCCTCTTCTTTCTTGAGTCCCCTCCTCTATGAAAGCTCTAGTTTCATACTCCCAGGAGCCTAGTTTAAGGAAGATTCAAGGAATGCTTCGTGTATGGTTTCCCTATCATAGTTTCAGTTGGTCTTTGCCTTTCAGCTAAGTCACTTTCTATAAATTTTGATTGAAGCAAGATACAATAAAACTGTGGGGAAAGACTAAAGATAAAAGATAGGCAGGTCATGCCCTGAAGGAAATCTCACTTATAGTTCTCCTAAATAATAATATATAGGACAGAATAATTTTCTTAGGTCTACAGATTAGTTGGGTTAGTCCATAGTATCTGTATCTAAATTTATAATATCAATAAAATTATAATATGGTAGAATATCAATGTTATTGCTAAATAGTATTTCACATAACACAATTAGGAGAGAAACAAACTAGGAAAGCATCTCAGATGGGATAGAAGCAGAACCACTGGCACCCAATCCCACTTGCATATCCGGAGTGAATTTTCCAGCCCTTGTGTGATAACATGATAAACAGTTTCTATGAACTCTTTCAGTTGTCAGATGAGAGATTATACAACTCTCTTTGAAAAAGTCATCTCTGGGAACAAGCCAAACTCTAGCATGCTGTGGTGAGCATGTGTTTTGGGCCATTCATTCTGGAAAAGGTGTCTCCTTCATTAAGAGCACCTGTTGAAAAACATAAGACTTGGTAATTTGTTTTACTATAATCATTGTCTATTGCACAGGTCTGTAGTATTCCTCAGTATGACATCCTAGGAATATATATAATCAGGAACTCATTTGTATTGTAAGAAGTAGGATGTCCAGATTGAACACCAGACCATCCATCTTTTCTAAAGCGGAACCTGAAGTAAGCTTCAACAATTTAGATGCTGAAGATTTCAGATGAGGAACTTTTAATTTGTCATCAGTATGTCCATGACTCAAGTGGAAATGATAGAAGCTTGAGATTTGTGGGCTGACAAGATAACTGTATTAAACAGTTCCTTTTAAATGGACTGCCTTGAAGAGAAATTTAGAACTTCAGCTTAGAACAATAGTGACTTTAATGAGCAGTGAAAGAATCATAGCATGTAAAATCCCATAAGAAAAATTTAGTGAGATTTTTGATTGAAGCCTCTGTTGAGGGCACTCTCATTGTAGGTAAACTATGTCCCCTGACATGTCTTGGTAGCCTAGCCTTTTAATCAACACTTACACAGCCCTTACTAAGTGACCCTACTTTAAGCTTTAACAAATGTTACTAATGAAGCCATCCATTTCTGTTGATTATGATAACTGATTTGTTGGGTATCTTTTATGTATTTGATTTTGTGCTTCAATGCTGTCCCATACACACAAACTCATCTGACCTCCTTACAGCAAATTATGATGTCTTATGCTCATTTTCAGATAAAACTGAGGTTCATATACATATATAGATTTTTGGCTACTAAAAATGTCCATGAATTTAGAAATACTTGAAAATTATCTAAGTAAAATAGTTTTTCCTTTCTTAAGAGACGGCCTTTTAAGAACCATGCCAATAATTGCCATAGCATGGTCTTTGGAAACCTTAAAACATTGGGGTTTTGGTGGTGGTGGTGGTGGTAGTGGTGGTGTTTTAATGTAGCCTAGTTGGCTTAAAAGACTCATCATCATACTTAAACATGCATTGAAGTTCATTACTTGTTCCCTCCCAAAGATCAGTTTTGATTCTTTTGCCTTTCCTTTGATCATCCATATCCCATTTTCCCAGTTGAACAGCCCTTCCCCAGAATGTCTTTGTTGGATGTCTGCCCTCCCAGCAGATGATCCAAACCTTGCCCGGAGAAAGAGAGGCTCCTTTTCCAAGTAGCCTGTACAGACTTACTGTATTCTGATATGTAGCTTGAATAATAAAAACCCAGAGACAGAAATTGGGGTTCAACCTGAAGGTCAGAAAAGGAAAACAGCCACTAACTCTTACCTCTACTTCAGTCCAAAATGGCAATTCTGTCTCCAAGAATCTCAGAATGAGACTGTTTGTGAGATGTTTCCTCCCATCTTATATTCTTCTCTAGGATTTCATTTGGGGGTACAAATTCATGAAAAAGCCATTTTCCTGAGGCTTTTTAGCCACCAACACAGACCAGGGCTGCATGTGGAGCTCCCACCAGAGCTGCACATGGGGCCCTAGCCCTGCCTGGCTAGCTCAGTCAGTTGAGCATGTAGAACATGGGACTTTTAATCCCAGGGTCATTGGTTTGAGCCCCACGTTCGGCACCAAATGTATCACAAATAATAAACACCCAGAGACAGAAGTTGGGGTTCAATCTGAAGGTCAGAAAAGCAAAACAACCAGCTTCCTGGCTCTTACCTCTACCTCAGTCCAAAATGGTGATCCTGCCTCCAGGAAACTCAGAATAATACTGTGTCTATGATCTGTCTCCTCCTATCTCTGATGATTAAAGACTATTTAGCCAGACTTTGCTGTAGAAAAAAATGATAATACTTCACTTTGCAGTACTCTTATGTTATAAGTGAAGACTTTTTAATAACCATCTGCTGCAGAAGCTTTATTAAAACTCCAAAGCATTCCTAGAAAAAAAAGTTTATTTTCAAGAACTTAATTGTCACCTTTCTCCATGAACATTTGGGGCCATCTCAAACCCTCCCTTCTCTTCTTACCCTCTGTGATTTGTAGAACAAAGCCCCTGTGACTGTGCTAAGTGTTTTTGGTTTTTTTGTTTTGGATTGGTTCCCAGGGTGAATATGTGTCCTGCCTCCTCTCATTGCTCCGTCAGATGTGTGACACCCATTACCAACACCTTTTAGACAACTTCCAGAGCAAAGATGAACTCAAGGTAGGCAACGGAGCACTGGCTTTGTACACAGGAAAGGAAGTAGGCATCCACAACTACCAATAGGCTTCTCCTTGTCTGGGGGTTGTGTTCAAGTGGCCATTACTGCTTGGGGTATAGGATTCAGCAGCCCCAGTTTAAAGTGGAGTATATGACCTCCAGAGGCTGAAATCTAGCAGTGCCCTCTACATGCCCTAAACCCCAGTCTGACACTTGAGAAGTTTTTTCTTCTAGCTGAGAGCAGCCTTGTGAACATGTGCCTCTTATTAGAGAATAACCTGAAACACACTGGGGTCAGGAAATCCAAAAAACTCCCTTTCTTATGTATAATTCTGCAAGACAGGGTTTACTGCTTTAATAACTATAATATTAATGATGATGCTGACAACAATTCTTTATTTGAATGTAGTTCTGGAAAATACCTCTGAGAGCCAGGGTATACCCTTTGTCCCTTGAGCTGCCAGGCTTTGAATTTGAAGTACTGAGGGGAGATGGCACAAAGAAATGAGCCTGGAGTCCATACAACAAACATTACCCTTGCTGAGCATAGGATCAGCTGCTCGCAGACTGCCGGGGTTTATGTCTACATCAGAGCATGCTACTGCCTACCTGGACTAAGGACTATTGCAGACTTTAGGTCTGTGTTCTGCTTTTATTAGGAACAAAGTCACTTGCACTTTATAGCAATGCATCCCATCCTACTATTTTTCTGCTTATCTTAGTTTTACTAACTCTATTGTGTCACTTAATATCAGTTATCACCTTTTGGTATCTGATTCTGCCTCCTATCCACAGACAGATCTCTGCAGGGTGGTATCATATATAACCTGTAAAATGCATCAAAAGACAACCAGACCCAAATAGAGGCCAAGCAATGCTCAAGCTGAGGTGTAGAGCTAGAACATACAGACTTGCCTGTTCTAGATTTTCATCTATGTGTGATACTGAGTCTCAACCAGACCAACATCATTCACTTATAACTGTTTATTTTTATTACAGAAGCATATTTATATGATTATAAATGCTATACCTATCCACACAGTTTATAATATATTAAATGTGGTTCCTTGATTTAGCTTGGCAAATCGTCCCTACTCCTCAAGAACAGCTATTTTTTTATTTACTGTTCTTTGTGGAGCTTCTACTGAAAATGTTTAGATATTGTTAATTATCTATTTTCTTCTCTTCAATTATTCCTCTCTCACATGCCCAACCTTCCCTTCTATTCTTCCAATGTAGACTTTATACATTTTTATTTATTATTGGTTATTTTTGTTTAAATTGGTGGTGAGCCAAGAGTTGTATTATATTTCCTTTCTTGTACATGTTTCTTGTCCAAAATTTGATTGCCTCATTTCTAATATGATTATATTTGTTTTCTGTTCTGGCTTCTGCACTCTGGCTGTCACTTAGTATACCACTCCTCTCAGCCTGACTCATTGTCACAGCTTTCGGATACTGTAAGGTCATTATTTTTTCTTAAAGACATCCTCTTCTTTGTTTCAGTCTGGCTTGTTTTGTTTTGTAGTTCTGGGATTGAACCTCAGACCTTCCTTAGCTTGCCCTTACCAATGAGTTATACTGTGGCCTTATTTTTGCAGGGAATGGGATCTTGATGTGTGGCTCAGGCTGGCCTTGAACTCAAACTGGCAGGATAGTTTCAAACTAGCAATCTTCATATCACTACCTCCTGAAAGCTGAAGTTACAGGAATTCTACCACCATGCCTGGCACATTCTCTGTCTTTTGTATTAAAGACTTTCTTCCTACATGGAGAAGACTCCTCAATGTCAGTTTGTATCTAAAAGTAAAGTTTGGTGCTGCTGTTTTGAAATCTCAGTTATGAACAGGGTTTGTCTTACTTGTGAATATGTAGACTTGTTCTCTTGAACTTGAAAAAAAAATGTGTCTCATAAATGATGAAACAAATGTTAAAAAATAAATGTATATAAAATTTGGAATGGGGACAAAGACCAGAAGGAAATGATAGGGAGAGGGGAGAAGGGGTAATAGGGTAATGGATAAGTTCAATGATCTATATATTTAAAAATGTCATAATGAAACCCATTATTTT
>JAQHUG010000001.1:7159125-7171141 GCA_028555095.1 Dicrostonyx torquatus
CCCGAAATAACCACATGACAATTATATTCATTTAAACTCTGCCTGGCCCATCATCACCAGCCTCTTATTGGCTAGCCCTCACATCATAAACTAACCCATTATAAAAGTCTGTATGTCACCACGCAGTGGTGACTTACCGGAAAAGTCTAACCTGCATCCATCTGCGGCAGGAGCCTCATGGCGACTCTCCCACTTCCTTTCTTCTCAGAACTTCCGTTCTGTTCTATTCCACCCACCTAAGGGCTGACCTGTCTTACAAGCCAGGCAGCTTCTTTATTCAACCAATGAGAGTAATACAAAACACAGAAGAACACTCCCACATTAGGGCATGATGGCACAGTCCTTTAATCCCAGGACTTGAGGCAGATGCAGGTGGAGCTCTGTGAGTTCAAGGCTGAGCCAATCAGGGCCACACAGTAAGACTTTGTCTTTAGAAAGAATTGACACGTGCAAAAAGATAGTCACATAAATCAGTAAAACTAAGCTAAAGAGTTTAGGGATAAATCTTTATATTTATACTATTAATTTCCAGTGGTGAAACTAAGACAGTTTAATGAAGAAAGAGGAGTTCTCAACAAACAGTGATGAAATGATTGGATACTTGCATACTAAAGCAAGAGAACTATGCTCCTCTATAGATGGCTCAATGTTTCTCCTCTATGTTCAATGTGTATTCTTTGTTCTATATATTTCATAGTTTAATTATGATATGACAAGGGAACATTCTTTTCAGGTCTTGTCTGTTTGATATCCTAAATGTCTTTCCTGTTTCTGGACTAGCCTCTCTTTCACTAAAATCTATCAGTTTTTTTCTGCTACTATTATTTTGAAAATGTTTTCTATGCCATCAGAATAAAATTCTTTCTTTACCTTTTCTATGTCTGTGACCTTAGATTTGTTTCTCATCATACCATCCCACATGTTTTGGAAAAAAACTAGACTTTTATCTAATGTGACAACTCTGAAAATCAGATTACTCCCATTCCAGGGTTTGTTGTAGATTTTTGTTGCTTTTGCTAGTAATGATGTTTTTGGCTTTTTGCCTTTTTGGTGTTTTTCTTTTGTTGTTGTTGCTGCTGCTGCTGCTGCTGCTAGTTTTTTGTTGTTGTTGTTGTTGTTGTTTATGTAGTTGGTTGGTTGGTTGGTTTTTTTGAGGCAGGGTTTTTCTGTGTGGCCCTGGCTATCCTGGAAAATTCTTTGTATACCAGGCTGGCCTCCAACTTAGAGATTCACCCGCCTCTGCCTCTTGAGTGCTGGGATTAAAGGCATGGACCACCACCAGCTGCAATGTTTCATTATTGACTTATTTTCTTGAATTAATTCTTTAATGTCTATATTTTAGACTGTTAATATCCACAGATGTTTCCAATCAGTTAAATTGATTATCATGTAACAAATACAAAGATATGTTCTTAGATTCTAAAAATCAATAGATCTCTCTGTTTTGCTAAGGGTCTGTGTGTATCCTGGGCTCACCTTTAGTTGTTCAGCATGTTATATAGCTCTATGTCTTTGGAGTTCTCTTTGTAAAGAACCTTGTGTTTAGTTAGAGAGGAGAGATTTTAGCTTCTTGAGTCTTTTCTGGCAATATGCACAGCCCAGCACATGTGTGGCCTTCTAGAATCTCAGGAATATATCAAATCTTTTCACAAGTTCCTATAGATACCTCATCAGATTTTCCTTGAAGCTTTTTGGCAGATCTATTTTGTTCTAACTAGTGTGAATGTGTTATGTATCTAGAATGTTAAATTATATGACTTTTTTTCAACAGATGTCCTGGGGATAGCTAGATAATCTCTGAGTTAAATTAAATAAAGACAAAGCCCTGAACAATAGGCTTGTCCAAGGAACTGCCAAACAGGTCAAATAATAACAGTTCTCTAGAGAATGGGCTATTTAGAGGCTCTAAAACTGCTGCTAGTGTCCTTGTTTTTTGTGGATGCTATAGTTCTATAGTTGAGTGTTAAAGTAAATAGAGAAAATATAAATCAGGAAGAGTGAAACGTAACAAAATTCAGTATTTTCTGAGATTAATCCAATTTTCCTTACTAAAATTTTTGTCCTTGTTTGTTTTTGTTGCTGTGATAAAATTCTAACTAAAACCAGCTTAGGAGAGGAGGTAGTTTCTTTAGCTTACAGGTTACAGTCATTATTCCCATCATTGGGACGCAAAGGCAGAAACTAGAGACAGGAATCTGGAGGCAGGAACTAAAAGTGGAGACCATGGAAAAGCGCCCCTTAATGGCTTACTCTGCTTAATGACTTACTCAGTTTGCTTTCTTAAGCAACCCAAGACCACGAGCCCAGAGGTGGCACAACCCACAACTGAATAGTCCCCTCCCACATCCAAACATTAATTTTAAAAATATTTAAAAATATGACAATCTGATGGAAGCAATAGTTCCGTTGAGGTTCTTTCTTTCCAGCTGACTCTGTCAAGTTGACAAGGCTAGATAGTATGTTCTCCTTGGATTATGTAATACTGAATTGTTTAATTAATCTTAGCCACCTCATTATTTTCATGGACACAGATTTATTACAGGTTTTTGCTTTGTTTTGTTTTAGGGTTTTGTTTGGGGGTGGTATTGGGAGTTAAACTCGGGCTGTTGAGTATGTTATGTATACTTTCTACCATGGATTTCAGCCCCAGAAATTTTTAGATTTTTACACTCCCATTCATAAAGTGTTTTTCTTAACAATCATAGTACTCCTAATATTCAAAAAAGCATGTTCTTACTATCAAATGTTTGATTGAGACTCTACTTTTGCTTACAGAGTGATATCTGTGGACTCTGCCTGACAGTTCTGCAGGGTGCTAGTCTGCCCTGGGCTTTAGGATTTAGGTGTGGATCTAGAGTTGATGTAAAGCTGTCTTGAGTCTGCCAAATTTGAATCTTTTCTCATATGATCTGAAAGAATGTCCTGAATTCATTCTCATGTAACCTGTAAGAGACAAGCAACTCAGAAAGGGAACCAAATCTAACCCACTAAGACCACATATTCTCCTAGCAGAAAGTTCAGAAAGGGCCACCCAAGGAACTGGAGACAGCAGTAGTAGCATTGTCTTACATTGTTTCTCTTCTGTGGTCAGGAATTTCTGCTGAAGATTTTCTGTGTGTTCAGAAACCTAATGAAGATGAGCGTCTTCCCTCGAGACTGGATGGTGATGAGACTCTTGACAAGCAAGTAAGGAAAGGCCTGTACTGAAGTCCATAGAGCTCTAAGTCAGGCTGGGGGTTAATATGTATATGTAAGTGAGAGGAAGATTAAGACCAAGACTAGGAAGAGAGAGAAGTTGACAAATATGAAATATGTTTAAAGATACAATCCACAAGATTTGCCCACTGCCCATAAAGACAAAGAAAAGAATCAAAGATAATTCAAAAAGCAGAACCTACAGAAGTGTGGATAGAAAAAGACATGTTAAAGATGGGAAATAGAATACCAAGAAAGAGCCATTAGCCTCTGTTGCTCTGCAGCTGTAGGCAGCATTCCAAGATCCCCTCCTGATCTGAGTTGTATTGTCTGCCAGACAGTACTTGCCTCCTAGTGCTAACTCTCTGCCTAAGCCCTGGCTGTAAAGCTCTGAGCACTGTAAAGCTTTGGCAATATAGATGGGATGCTAAAACTGCCTTAACATGTCTGCCCCACTCATATTTCTAACCTGTGTTTCCTCTTGGCAAACCAGACAAGTGATATGGGTAGTAAGACATTTGTTCATTCTCCCTCTGTCTACTGTAGACTACTTGGTCTTCACTATTTAGCCTACTGCCTTCTTTCACTGCTCTGTCTTTTATGTTGGAGTTGTAGAGAATGCAGTCAACTTATTTGTTACATATATTAGCAAAGCAATGTGAATTTTTTTTTCAAAATGAGCTCTTTATAGGGCCTTTTTTCCTTAAAACCTGCAAATGTTTTGTCCAAAACAAAAGAATGATAGGAAGTTGCACACATATTTCCTCAAATAGTGGTTTTTCTATCTATATCCTTCTTATTTATATAAATAAGAAAACTTTATCTTTTGCAACCTGTCCTGCAGGTGTAGTCTTTCTTTCACCCATACCCTTGCACCTGTTCTGCTGGAAGACTAGTCTCTTTTATATACTATTTTGCTGCTGTATAAAGACACATATGGTCACTTTTTTCTTTTTATTGAAGATAGATTGTTGTTTTCACATAATGTATCATGATTATGTTTTCCCCTCCCTCTACTCCTCTTGGTTTTTCCCCACTTCCCCTCCCATCCAGATTCATTCTCTTTCTGTCTCTCATTAGAAAAGAACAGGCTTCTATGAGATAATAGTAAAATATAATAAGATAAAACAAAACTATTACACTAGAGTTGGTCAAATATGATGAACAGAAGGAAAACTGTCAGAAGGAAAAGAGCCCAAAAGAAGGCACAGGAAGCAGAGACTCACTTGTTCACACACTCAAGAATCCCACTAAAAACACTAAACTGAAAGCCATAATACATGTGCACAGGACCTGGTGTAGACCCATGCAGGGTCTACAGGCCATGCAGGCCCTGTGTACGCTACCTCAGTCTCTGTGAGTTCATGTATGAGCTTTGATTGTGTTGGTTTAGAGAGCCTTGTTTTCTTGGTGTCCCCAATGCCCTTATATTCTTACACTCTTTTCACCTATCCTTACCTGGTAGATCAGGTGGCCACTCTTAAGTATAATTCCTTTGCCACATAGCCAAGGCCCTCTGTAATAAAACCCTTTAACTTCGCTTCCCTCAACATAACATTTCCCTTCCTTTACACCTCAACTCATGGTCTTAATTCTCACAGACTAGCTTCCTATTTCTACTCTTTTATGTTCCAGGCTAAGATTAAGAGTGATATTCTAGTCTAGAGGCTGAAGCCCAGTGAGACAGTACATGACAAAAGAAACTATTTAATCACTATTAACTCATATTTCTCTGGTAAAATAATAAACTTATGGTCTAAATCCTACGAAGTGATTATAACCTGTGTTGTTATCCAAAGATCCTCAATAAAAAAATTACTTTTTGAGCTAGAAGAAATCTTAAAGAACAACCAAACTTAGAAGAGTTATCAGTGACCCACTGACATTCTTTGCTATCTCACCTTCTAAGAGGAATTTCTCTGAAACTGGTTTTCTGTGGAGTTGATCCATTTTCTCTTTCCTCTAAAGCCACATCTTACATAAGAGCAAGTTGTCTTCAAGACGTTTGCCTACAGCCAGACAACAGATGCTAGGCTCTGCCACTGTTAGTCTTTTAATTCTACCAATGCCTTTTTTCCTCACTGCAGTATTATAGTCACTACTGTCCAGTACCTGTCCTCTGCACTGCACAAGAATTTCACAGAGACAGACTTTGACTTCAAGGTAGGAGCTCCTAAAATGCATCACTGTCACAATAACCCTAGAAAGCTAAAGTCCATACTCACCCCTTTTTGCTTTAGTAATATATTCATAGTACCATAGATTCCTAAGCTGATGGCCATTGTAATGTGACCTGAGAGCCCCCCCTGGTAAAAATATTGGAAGCCAGGCATCTATGAAGATGCCTGTTGTTGGCTTCAGAGAGAATCAAGAAAGCAAAAATGGGAAAAAAAAACTATTTCTACAGGTAGTTAAAAGGGAAAAAAAAGGTAGTTAAAAGGGAAGAAAAGAATTTAAGATTGTAAAATGGACTCTGCAATACACGCATGTATTTAGTTACTTTCCCTGCAAGGTTAAGGACTTAGGCAATCACATGATTCTTTTTCTGTCTCTCTAGGTGTGGAATTCTTATTTTAGCCTGGCAGTTCTGTTCATAAACCAGCCAAGCCTTCAGCTAGAAATCATTACTTCAGCCAAGAGGAAGAAGATTCTAGATAAGTAAGACAGATGTCTTCTGTTCATCTCTCTACTACTTGCCCAGATGGAACTATTTTTCTATAACAGATTCTTTTAGAAGTCCAGAATTTTCTCATATGGGTGGTTTTCCAAGGAGCCGAGTATGAAAAGTTCAGTCAATAACCAAATGGCTTAGCATTTTGAGAGCATTAAAAATAACAGTGCTGATGTTCTGACCTCATTCAATCTTCAGGTCTGTCTCCCTTCATTAACAGTTGGCTCTTTGTTACTATTTTCAGGTACGGAGACATGCGTGTGATGATGGCATATGAACTGTTCAGCATGTGGCAGAATCTTGGTAGGTCTTTACTACTGATTCTTCCTTTCATATACTACATAGGTAAATAAAATAGTACAAGAACTAATAATACTCCATAGCTTTCTGAATATTACTTCATACCCTAAAGATCCTCACACAGCTTTAACATAGCACCTCAGATGAATAATGTAATGTAGCATATGTATATAAAGCCCTCCTTGGCAGGGAGGATTTGGCTAAGAGATCCTAGTGTGACATGTGCACTCCATTTTAAGAACAGAAGGAGTAAAAGGAAGATGCTGTAGTTTTTCTAGTTTGGGAATCCATGGTGTTAGAGCCTCTGTACTACTCATGTTACAGGCTTAGAAGTATAGATCATGAAGACAACATTGTCAACAGAAGTTTCTGTCCAGCCCGGTCCCACAGCCATTCAGTTCCTAAGAAACACACAGAAGCTTATACTAGTTACAAACTGTTTGACCTATTGCTCAGGCTTATTATTAACTAGCTCTTAAAACTTAAATTAACCCATAATTTTTGGCTATGTTAGCTATGTGGCTTGGTAACTTTTATCATGCAGCATTCTCATCTTGCTTCCTCTGGGTCTGGGTGGAGACTGCAGACTGGGCCTTTTCTCTTCCCTGAATTCTCCTAGTCTGGTTGCCCCACCTGTATTCCTGCCTGGCTACTAGCCAATCAACATTTTATTAAACCAATATGAGTGACAAATCTTTACAGGGTTCAAAAGCATCCCACAGTACAACATGAAAACAAGGACAAGTACTGATTTTAATATAAGATCAAAATAAATTTTGGACCACAGGTATTTACATACCCAGATCATGTGTATGATACCACTTACATAAAAGAACATGAAAGATGAAAGTTAGAGCCTTTGGATGAGATTGACTTTTGACTTTTTCTTTGAACACCTTTAATAGATACTACTTTGAATCTAAAATAGTCATATTAGTGTTTCTGGTAGAGTCTTCAAGTTGCCTAGATGACTAGAATTCTAGAGGGATATGAGTCTTCTGCCAGGAAGATTTTTTAAAAGTTAGTTATATTACTGATGAAATTTAATATAAGCTAAGCTTGTGCCTCTTAAGCCATAGGAATGGTGGTCATAGAATCTTAAGGTTGTCTGTGATTTTTCCTCACCCTGATCTAGAGATGAAAAGTAATGTGTAAAAAAGCAATAGGAGGCACTAAAGTGATGACTCAGCAGTTAAAAGCACTGGCTACTCTTCTTGAGGACCTGGGTTCAATTCCCAGCTCCCACATGGTGACTCACAATCGCCTGTAATTTCATTTCTAGGGTATTTGATGCCCTCTTCTGACCTCTACAGGCACTAAGCATGTATATGGTACTCTTAGCATACATGTAGGCAAAGCACCCATGCACATAAAATAAAAAAAATTAAGACAACAATAGGACTTCATCCCTCAGTAGAGTTGTGTTTCCAAATAGTCCTTCTAACTTTATCCCTCTTAATACCTGGCCACAACAGAATTTGGATATATATTTCAACACTGAACTTGACTTTGAAAATCCTAGTAACAGAAGAGACTATACCAGGTACCAAGATCAGAGTATGCAGAGTGCATCTTTTTTCTTTTTTCTTTTGGTTTTTTGAGACAGGGTTTCTCTGTGGCTTTGAAGCCTGCGCTGGAACTAGCGCTTGTAGACCAGGCTGGTCTCGAACTCACAGAGATCCACCTGCCTCTGCCTCCTGAGTGCTGGGATTAAAGGCGTGCACCACCACCGCCTGGCTGCAGAGTGCATCTTAGAGCTAACATTTACTTCTTAGACAGGCTTCCAAAATGAAGGAAACAAACATAATAGCCTGGTTTCAACCCCCGATACTACCAAATATTTTTAGCTATTGAATTTGTGTAATAAAACCATTCATTGCTTTTGAAGGAAGTAATAGTCTCTCTCTGGTCCCCCCAAACTAGCTTTCCTTGACTGTAGCAGTTACTACACAAGCAAACAGTTCCCTCTGTAGTCTCTGGAGGACTAAAAACAGATCTCAAGTTGGTTCTTTCTGTTACACCACTGCAAAGTGAAGTTGATTTTTTCTGTTCCACCACTACAAAGAAAAGTCCTTAGGATACTCCCTAGAGAACAGATCAACCAGAGGAAAAGCTATATCACTTACTTCACTTCCCATAAGAAGGCCTCATAAAAGAAGTTGTGGAGTGAGCAGATCTGATCAGAGTGGTTGTATTCCTACCAAAAGAATGCAATGTGAAGAACGGGCAGGAGGACAGCCTATGAGGGTGAAGCTATGCAGTAAGCTCTTAGCAGCTTAGGTAGAGGGTTTTTAGCATACATGGGTGTGGGCCTTTAAGGGATCCATGTACTTCAGGCATTTGGTAGCTTAATCCTTGGATTGGGCTCCCTGATCATTGAAATGCCTTCTAGAAGTAGTGTTTAAGCAGAAATATGCCAATCTTCCTTACTAAACAGAAGCTAAAGATGTCTGAAACTCTTAGCACATCACTTGTCTATAGAAAGCAAGCTGTTTTCTTGCTCTGAAGGTTTTAGGGTAGTTAATAAAACTTCACAGGAAATTTTTTGAAAAGCAATTTTGTGCTCTTTAAACATGTTTCAAATTGACTAGACCAGTTCATTTAAAACTCTAAAAAGATGGGGGAGTGAGCTAGAGGGATGGCACAGTACTTAAGAGCACTGACTGTTCTTCCAGAGGACCCAGGTTTGACTCAAAGCACCAACATCATGGTTCACAGCCATCTGTAACTCTGTTTCCCAGGGATCAGATGCCTTTTTCTGGCACCTGATACCAGGTGGTACCATCTGGTATCTGGTACCAGGTACCCGATGGCACACAGACATACATTCAGGTAAGACACTCATATACATAAAATGATAAATGTTTTTAAGTGATTTTTAAAAATAATAAGCTGGGCGGTGGTGGTGCACGCCTTTAATCCCAGCACTCAGGAGGCAGAGGCAGGAGGATCTTTGTGAGTTCGAGGCCAGCCTGGTCTACAAGAGCTAGTTCCAGGACAGGCTCCAAAGCTACAGAGAAACCCTGTCTCAAAAAACCAAAATAAATAAATAAATAAATAAAAATAAAAATAATAAAACAAAAATTTAAAAAGCAGAGGGAGTATCTCAAAAGCCATAGAATAAATCACCTTTTACCCTTGTAAACTTCTAGTATAAATGAGCAATTGAAGGTGGAGTATGTTAGTTCGATTTTTTCAGTGCTGAGAAATTCAGATCTATCTCAGAACCTCACACATGCTAGGCAAACACTGTACCACCATTAAGCCTAGATTCCTAGCCCCACTATAAATTGTAATATGTACTTGACCCCACTTATGTATCTTCCATGTAATAAACAAAGCAGGAAAGAAGTAATACTTGTTGGGTTTTATTGATCAGGTGAACATAAGATCCACTTTATTCCGGGAATGATCGGTCCTTTTCTGGGTGTGACACTGGTCCCACAGCCAGAAGTGCGGAATATCATGATTCCTATCTTTCATGACATGATGGACTGGGAACAGAGGAAAAATGGCAACTTCAAGCAGGTAAAATGATAACTTCAGTGTTTGTTGTCCTCTCCTCTGAAATTAACCTATTTTTATCAGGCAGGTAGTCCAAATGGCGTGGCTGTGGTTCTAATAGGGAAGTTAACCATCTTAAATCCTGCTTTAGAATTTATTTATGACTCACTGATAGCAATGGATATGTAAATTTTCCTCATCAAGTTAGAGACCAAATCCTAGCATTCAGGAAATTGAGACAGGAAAATTGCTATGAATTTGAGGCCAGCCTGAACTACATAGCAAGTACTAATGCCTGAACTACATAGCAATAACTTTTTTCAAAGACAAATAAGCAAACAGTAGAATTAGATGAAAGGGATAAACATGTTAAGAACTCTCTAATGAAGAAAAGAACAAGAGAGACTGAACTCTCCTAGTTTCCCTAAGAAAAGAATCCTGGCAGCATGCTGTCCTTCCTCTACCATATGACCCAGGAATTTGTGACTAGAGCCAGACCAGATGACTTTTCAGAGCCTCCCTAAGTTTCTGGCCATCATTGGCAGTAATCTCTAGTTTGATCATAGGAAAGACAAGTTGTCTTAAAAATTGATTAGATGTTACAGGGATGAGGATCTCCTTTTGGCAACCTGCTTGTGAGCTGTCCCACTATGGAAATGGTCTGGTTGAAGTGTTAAAATAAAGTTCAGCCACCAGCACGGGGTACATTCCTGAATGAGTACATGGAGGTGCCGCTATAATACCTTATTAAGCAATTATTGTTTTTAAAATTCTATCATAAACACTGTTTTTATTATTTTTGTTTTCAGGGCAGGAATTATCATATAAAAATAGAGAAAATAGGTATAAGTGGTAAGCCCCAATGAAGGAGAGATGAACAAAGGAGTTACAGCGAACTGAATTGGCCTTTAACAGCCTGATACAGCCTGATACAGAGCACATTCGTGACCATGTTAGGATGGGATGTTGGTTAGAGGTGAGGGTCTCTCACAAAACAAACACCTATGTGTTATCCCAGACAGGTGCAGGTAAGAAGATATAGTGGAGAAGCAACAGATATGAAAGATTTTTGGATCATATGTTCGTGCAATGGCAGAAGCTATCATCATTGAAAATTGAGCATGCCAATTTTGGCCATTTGAACTGTGCTGAGGCTAGAGGGAGGCTTTAATGAAATGGAGTCCATAGCGGAGGAGAAGGTTCAAAAAATGAACTCTGAAGGGAGCTTCTGTAAGCTCCAAGTGGGAGCTGAGAGACAGGAATAACAAGGTCACAGAGACCAAGAAGGGTTAGCCATGGGCCTTAAAGCAACTCCTAGGGGAGGGAGGCACAAAACAGGGAGGATTCTAATAGAGAAAGTATCTTAATAAATAGATAGTTGCCCACAGAGTGGGGCCCTGGAAGGTATAGCAGGCTCCTGGAGCCAAAGAGGACATTTACCAAGTAAGCAAGAAGAGATGGATGGTTAGAGAAGGTGGAGGGAAGAAGCAGCTGAAGAATTTGGAACTAAATATGATGGGTAGCAGAAACCAGCAGAAACAAGCGATCTGCACACATCAAGAGTTAAATCAGCAACTTGAGTCATTTTGAAATGTTAAGACATTTCCTGGGTACTATGGGGTGAAGGGGAACTACTTCTGAGTTGGTAAGTTGGAGATCCTGAACCATATGGCAGGCTCCATTGGTTTTAACTGCGAGTGTGGGGATATTAAAGAGAGAAGTGGGGAGCAGAAGATTCTTTTTTAAGAGGTAAGAGATAAAGGGCTTAAATCCACTAAGGCTTTGGAGAGAAAGTGGGTATTGAATCTGAGTTAAATATTTGGTGAGGTTTTGTAGTTGATGATGAGAGGGGCTGATGTTTGACTATAGAGGGGTTTGAGGCCGCTAAGGGAAAGGGTGTGTCAGATCATATGGTTTGGAGGAAAAAGAGGAGGAGATGGTCTAGTGAGCCTGGGATCAAGCAGATGAGGGGAACAAAAGAAAGAGAGGTTCCTACTTTGGCTGGGAGGTCCCTTTCCATCAAAGGTTTGGAACAGGTTAGTACCACTAGGAAGGAATAGGTTAGGGGGATACTTTTAAAGATACAACTAAGTGGTTTAGTTTGGTGAGCCTTGTTGCAAGGAGGCCACTTGTTCTTTCCAGCAGCCCGGCTAGCTTAGACCCAGAATAACCACACAGAAACTGTATTAATTAAATCACTGCTTGGCCCTTTAGCTCTAGCTTCTTATTGGCTAACTCTTACATCTTAGTTTAACCCATCTCCATTAAACTGTGTATCACCACGAGGTCATGGCCTACCAGCAAAGTTTCAGCGCTTCTGTCTCTGGTGGTGGCTCCATGGCTTCT
>JAQHUG010000001.1:7177241-7206487 GCA_028555095.1 Dicrostonyx torquatus
ACTCCAATATCTCTTATTAGAAAATAATAGGTTTCTAAAGTTTATCAATAAAATAAGATGAAATAAACTGTAATAAGGTAAAAACAAAACTAACACATTAGAGTTGGACAAGCCAAGCAAAGAGAAGGAAAAGAGAGACCAAGAGAAGGCAGAAGAATCAGAGACCTACTCGTTCACACATCAGGAGTTTTATAAAACCACTAAACTGGAAGCCATAATATATATGCAGAGAACATGGTACAGACCAATGCAGGTCCTGTACTTGTGGCCTCAATCTCTGTGAGTTCATATGTTGTGGATCCTGTTGATTTAGATAGAGAGCCTTGTTTTCTTGGTGTCCTTCATCCCCTCTGGCTCTTACACTTTTTCTACCTCCTCTTCCAGAAGTTCCCTGGTCTCCAAGGGGAAGGATTTGATGGAAATAACCATTTAGGGCTGAGAATTCAAAAATCTCTCACTCTCTGTATAATGTCTGACTGTGGTCTCTGTATTTGTTCCCGTCTGCTGCAGGAGGAAGCTTCACTGATACTGAGCAATACCTTGACCTATGAGTGCAGCAGAATGCCATTAGGAGTCATTTTATTGCTAGAATAGCTTTACTATAGGTCCCTGGGCTATCTAGTCTCTGGTTCAGAAGGCAAGGTTTTTCCTAATACAGGCGAGACCCTGTCTTTTCTGGGATTTACTTACAACTATGATAAAAATATATAAAAAATAAGTTTTCCATAATCCTTACATAGCCATGAGACTGGAGATTTTCCTTTTCTCTCTGAGTTTATTTGAGCTTATGAAGTCTCTGCTTCCTTCTAGGTGGAGGCTGAGCTGATTGACAAGCTGGACAGCATGGTGTCAGAAGGGAAAGGTGATGAGAGCTACAGGGAACTCTTCAGCCTGCTGTAAGCTGCTCCTTCCCGTAAAGCCCCATGTTGGGAGAAGGGGCAGTGTGGGCCAGTGAAGGGTATAGACGAAGCCTTCACTAGATAGACTTCAGAGGCTGGGTACCAGGAGAGACCCAGTTATTTTTTCTGGTGGTGGCAGTAGTCACTATTTACAAGAAATCAAGCAGGGTTTGGGGGTTTAGCTCAGTGGTACTGGGTTCAGTCCTCTGCTCTGGGTGTGTAGTGGTGGTGGTGGTGTTAACCTGATGTTGGTGGCTTTAATCCCAGCACATGGAAGGCAGAGATCTCTGTGAGTTTGAGGCCAAGCCTAGTCTGCAGACCAAGTTTCAGGACAGCCAGGGCTACACACATAGAAACCTTCTCTTGAAAAAACACAAAACCAAAAAAAGAAGAAAGAAAGCGCTCTTCGGGATTGTCATGATTAACTGAAGATGGATGAAGCCATGAATGAATGATTCCAGCTCCTGGGTTTGCTACAAGACACCATTGTATAGCTTCATAGCATCCCTACATCCTGGTGAACGAATAGTCCTAGGGACTTATTCAGTTTAGGGTTCAGTTCTGGCATTTCTGGGAGGCAAATTATGCATTCTCTTCTAGGAAATATTGCAGCTTGATAAAGACTGCCCCAGTTATTGAATAAGCTGCACAACCTCTCTAGGCCATTTTATTTTTTATAATAAAATGATTTGGCTATACCAAATGATATCAAAGTTCCCCCAGACCTATCATTTTAATAACTTCTTTTTTAAATTGATAAAGGCCATTAGGCCTCATAAGACATTGCTTAGAATTTTGCAGTATATAAAATGTATTGATATTTTTATTTAAGATTCTGAGTTATTTTATTTATATTAGCAGTTACTACAAAAGTGCCATTGGCTGTGTCAGATCTATAATATAGACTTAATCATAGAAAATTAGTACATTTAATTAAAATATAATTGGTTTCATAATTTCTGTGTGTACTCTATTAATCTTATCATATCAAAATGTCGAATTTAACAAAATTTATGGCATTACCAATAATTTAAAACATTTTAAACTTCAAAAACTTTATAAGTTGACTTCTAGACTTGATGCTGATTAACACACTTGCAAGGGCTGCAGCATGGGGATTGTCCTCCCCTTCTTAGAAGTTATAAGACTGGGCTCAAGGAAATGCTGGCACAGCTGACCAGCAAAAGGCACCTCTGAAGGGAGGACCAACAGCTACAGTTTCAAGAGGGGAATTCTTTCTGGTACACTATGTCTGCTTTGTTCCTTGATGAGTCATAAGAATTTTATTTGAAATGTCTGATGAAATATATTCATCTTCCATTATATCTCTTTTAACAAGATTTTCCAGTCGTGGAAAAAAGACATTGAATTCTCTTTGTTGGTTACTAGCAAATGACTTTATTACAAAGAAAAAAGTATAAAAATAGCTCACAATTAACTAATTACTTATCCAAATTGTGTTTGTAAACCCTTTTAAAGTCAGTTTGAGAACTGAGATCTACTGATACCATGGAGCAGCCTTTCTTTGTTTTAACTTGGGGTGATGTTTGTAGGTTTTAGGGTGCTAAAAATGTATGCAGACTAATTTAGAAAAGATTCAGTTAAAGGAGCGAGGTAGCAATCAGCACTTCCCGTGCTTGTGTGCTCATAGAGC
Source organism: Dicrostonyx torquatus (assembly GCA_028555095.1). Classification (NCBI taxonomy): domain Eukaryota; kingdom Metazoa; phylum Chordata; class Mammalia; order Rodentia; family Cricetidae; genus Dicrostonyx; species Dicrostonyx torquatus. The sequence continues at coordinate 7,179,795 of JAQHUG010000001.1, forward strand.
ACCTCTTCACAATGTCCAGGGAACAGTTAGGAAGGAGTGCGGTGTTCCAGTACACACAAGTTAATGCTAGAGCCCATGGTCGCCTTCTCTTTCTAGCAACATGATCACAGAAAGCCTCTCTTTCCCTGAGCCTCTGGCCCAGGTATCTGTTCTGTACGGGGAGCAGTGAATGTAGACAAAAAGCAGTCGAGCTGTTTGCGTCCCCAGTCCTGGTCCCCAGTCCTGGCTCAGCCAACTCAAGATAGCTCTTCAGAATTCAGAAAGAGAAACATGCTCTTAAGGGATCATAGATAGAGTTGTGTGGGGTGAGATCCAGACCTAAGCTCCTTACTAGAGCAAGAGGAAACAATGCAGGTCATCCCCTCCCAGAAGACGCATATGGGATGTCAGCCTATCTTAAAGCCAGGTGGTTTGAGAATTCTTGGACAAACCAAAAGCTGCCTTAGAGTGACAGAAGTATGATGCTATCCGATTTTTTTTAAATGACCTGTCCATTAAGCTTTTGTCTTTATCACGTGTTTTTTGGAAGTTTCCCTTGACCAAGGTGATGACAGAATATAGCTCCAAAATCTGTTCTTTGATCCTCATACTTGGCCCCTGAGGCTTGTGGGAGTCTTTGATTTATGAGAAGAGGTAGTTTTGTGCATTTACTGAAAATGACCCTAAGCAATAGACGCAGTTATGCATCTCACATGTCTCTTAGCTCACGTGTTCCTTAGAATAGACTTTACAGCATATGCCTCTCACTTCAACCCAGTGGTATCTTTAGGAACATGAACAGGGAAATGGGAGATATGTTTATTTGTTGCTGCCAGTTCAATAATATCCTTGTCTTTGCTTTCTGCTGCATGGAGTAGAACCCAGCTGTTTGGGCCCTACCCCAGGTAAGACTACCGTGTGGCAAGTCTCCTGTCTCCAGATGCCTCACAGCCTCCACAGGTTATTGACCCTCACTGTTGTCACCAGGGAAGGCTCATGAATTATGTTTTCTTCTTACAATAGCCTTCTGGAGAAGGTTGAACAGGAAACATGGCGTGAGACTGGCATTTCCTTTGTTACCTCAGTCACCCGCCTCATGGAACGCCTTCTTGACTACAGGTATTTTCTTAGTTTGAAACCTTTGTAGCCTCTCCTCTAATAAAATATTCTCTTCTACACGGATATTCACTTGACTTGAAAACTTAAGACCACACCAGGGACTGGAGAAATGGCTCAGGAGTTAAGAGTACTTGGTGTTCTTACAGAAGACCTGCTTTCAGTTCCCAGCACCCACGTGGCAACTTATACCTAGCTATAACTCCAGGTCCACAATATCCAGTGCCCACTTCTGCCTTCTGTACCAGCTACATGCATGATACATGTACATGATACAGGCAGGCAAAACACTCAGACACATAAAAATAAACAAACATTAAAGCAGCAACTGCCAGCCAGGTGGTGCTAGTGCACCCCTTTAATCCCAGCACTCGGGAGGCAGAGGCAGGAGGATCTACAGCTTGATCTACAGAGTGAGTTCCAGGGCAGCTAGGGCTGTTACACAGAGAAACCCTGCCTTGAAAAAGCAAAACATAACAAAACAAACAAAAACTAAAGAACAAAATAAAACCCTGCTAGGTATAATGGAACATGCCTTTCACCCCAACACTCAAGAAGCATAGGCAAATGAATCTCTGAATTCCAGTCCAGTCTGATCTACATTGGAGTTTCAGGCAAGGCACGCCTATATAGTGAGACCTTGTCTTTAAAAACAAACAAATGTGAGAACTAGTCACAGCACTGGGGAGGCAGAGGCAGAAAGAGCATGAATTTGAAGCTACCCTGGCATGCATAGCAAGACCATGTTTTTTAAAAAACAAAAACAAAAAACAAAAAACACCACTATACTATGTCATAACATAGGGAGGACTGTTCTGGTGCCATTGGCTGCTGTTAAGGATCATCTGACCAGTAACAGAATACCTCTCCTCAGGTATAAGTTAGAGCTTCTTGAGATTTCCCCAAGATTGAATGTACCCAAAAGGCATCCCAGAGTCATCTGCCATATGCCCTTCCATCTAGAAAAGTCAGAGCTCAGAGGAGTAGACATAGCAAGAAGGGAAGAAAAATGTCTCCAGAGCAAGCCGGGGAGCCGTGGTAGTTCCTCAGCCATATGGGAGATAAAAGAGGAAATGTCACCTGGTACCAAAATATGACCAAGGACAATTTTCATTTGCTTCTCCACGGACTGGAGACACCCTTTTTCTCATACCTATTCTCTTTTTAAAATCTATTCCTGTCCCCTAATCCTAGCCATGGGAACAGATTAGAGGAAGTTGTTTGTGAATTCAGGGATCTCTGTTATGTTCAGCCTGAAAATTCATGTGGAATTAGAATTGTTTTGTGAAAGCCTACTTCCCTAGTCCTGTCATGACTGCTGAATTACTCTAAAAATAACAACAAAAAAACTACTGTGGTCTTAATTATGCTCTCAGTAGGACTTAGATAGTCACTAAGAATGTTTTCTGGAAGTCAAAAAGATGAGGATAAATAGGATGATAAAGGAATAAAACCAATCCCAAGCCATAATGCTACAAGATGTACAAACTCCTGGATTAAGAAATAGGATGCTCAGACTTTCTTCAGTTACTTCTGAAGAAGAAAGCACTGCCATTCAATAGGTTCAGATGTTAGTACGCTGACATGACCATGGAAATGGAATTCCTATCCCAAACATCCCCTCTTTTCTGTATAGCACAGGGTTTGTGCAAGCTTCTGCCTATTTTACTAGTGCCTTAAAAGGTCAAAGATGGCCTTTGTCAGCCATTTTTAAAGTAAAAGCCTTCCTTCTTACATATCAGGTCCCAGCCTTCTCCTGTACCTGCCATCAGACAGAAAAGAGATGTGGGCTAAAGCTTTCCTCCCTCCCACCCCCCCCCCCCCCGGGTTTTTGAGACAAGGTTTCTCTTTGTAGCTTTGGAGCCTGTCCTGGCACTCCTTCTGTAGACCAGGCTGGCCTGGAACTCACAGAGATCCGCCTGCCTCTGCCTCCCCAGTGCTGGGATTAAAGGTGTGTGCCACCACCACCCAGCTATATCTTTCTCTTATTGCAATGTTTACTGAAGGTTGCTTATATTCACTACCATCTATATGAAAGACCTAAAAATCAGTCCCTTAAAGACCTTCTTTTAACTGACTGATTTTCTTTCTTTCTTCTACAAACAAATGAAACTCATGGCCAGAACTAATTTTATTCTCCATGTCTTGTCTCAGTATGGTATCTGTAGAACAAGTACACAATCTTTTACATGTCTTCAAACATGAACTGGTCTTTGCCCTATGTCCTTCAAGTGCCCAGTGTTCACATACTGATTTCCAGCTCCCAAGTATTGCTCCTAGTGAACATGAAGAAAAACACCATGATTTTTGTGGTGGTTCTTTCTACTAAAAAAACAAACACCCTACCATGTTAATGTTGTATATGCATTGCCTCTAATCCTCTAATCTCATTTGCAAAGGATTACTCTTGCAGTTATCAATGAAAAAATACATGTGAAAAGTTCTTTTGTCAAAGTTGAGCCAAGTTCTAGCTGATTCAAAGGTTGTGCTCTAGTCCATTTCCTTCCTCATTGATATCTTCCCTTCAGGTTTCTTTACACTCTGTCATTTCCTTAGAATAACTCCCCAGTCCAAACCATCAGAGAGGCTTTCCCAAGCCAAGAGCTCACCCAGCTTTCTGAGTATGCTTCATTTGCCATCTCTCTGACTCAGTTTGACAGAAAAGAGCCAACTCTTTAAAGGCAGGCTTTTCTCCTGGTACTCTACTAATCTCTGACAGGTACACAGTAAATAATGATCAATCAAATGAGCTTGCAGGGAAGACTATGCCAAATTCAAGAAAATCTTTTCCTTTACCCAAGAACTTAAACAGTTATTGACAGTATATGTGTATATGATATATATGAAATTTAGATAGGAGCCTTGAATCTCTTGTGTGAGTCCTATTTTTAGACTGGCCAATTTTCTAAGAAGTACTTCTCAGCTTTGACAGTAGTATCTTAACTTCATATGAATTCTAGACTAGAGTGAAGCTTCTAGTTCACATTTTCCCATAAAATGAAACTTGCCCCCTAAGAATAACTCTCTGCCTCCCTGGGAACTTGAGAATTTGGCCATCTGCCTTACAGACATATCCCTCTGTACTAAGGAGATTGGTAAGGGTCACTTAATACCTTGAGGATACATCTGGACTATATACTCTGCAACCAGAACAAGGAGCTCAACAGAGATCTTTGAACCCCGGGATTGGGTACAAAGCTGAGAAGGGTCTCACAATACAATCCTCTTCTGTTGAAGGACTTCCTGTTCAAAGGCATGCTACTTTCAGAACCGACCAGGAGATACCACTTCATATCAGGGTCACATCTGTGTTCTCTCTTTCAGGGACTGCATGAAAGGAGAAGAAACAGAGAACAAGAAGATTGGCTGCACTGTTAACTTAATGGTGAGAGGACACAAGCTCTTCCTCCTTCCCTCCTAATGACAAAGCCAGGGTTTCTGCTGGCTGGCTGGAGCTTGGAAATGACTTTCAAAGGGGATAGACTCTTGCATTTTACATATATTTCATTCTCTTACAGAACTTTTACAAATCTGAGATTAACAAAGAGGAAATGTATATCCGATACATCCATAAGCTTTGTGACATGCACTTACAGGCTGAAAACTACACAGGTGAGTCAGAGAAAGGAAAGAACTGTGTTTTCCCATTAAGACAGACATGGAGACTATACAGAGAAAGGCTTCAGAATGATATCTGCCAGATCTCAGCAGTGTCGGGTCCCTCAGTCCTGTCCTAAGCAGGTGACATTTTTGTTCTTCCTGACATGTGTTCCATACATGTCCTCTACTGTCTGGGACTGTTTCACTCACCTTTGCTTCTCTCCATGTCTCTGAGGACTCAAGGGTAACTTCCAAATTCTGGCTCAGCAGGTTCAGAACATTTGAAGTTCTGTCACTCCTCAGAAATATAACTTTGCTTATGTCTTAACAAAGCTGAAAGTAACCAAGACCATAGCAAGGGAATGCCTCCTTAATCCTGGAACTTCTAGAGCTCACTGGTAGATCTGGCTCCTCTGCAACAGCATGCCACTCTTACACTGAGCTCCCAATACAGAGTGTGGACAGCATTAATCTTCTTGACAGACCAGATGTGAGCCTTTTCATTATGTCTACAGTCTATGCAAAGTGCCTGTCATGACGTGTTTACTGAGAGCATCTCTGAATGAAGACGAAGAATGCATGCATGTATGTTCTGTGTGATTCCCTTGTACCATAGTCCCCCAAAGAACCATTTTTTCTCCTGTGACCAAGCCCTATTCTTTTTGTTGTTCCTGCTGTTTTTTTCTTTTTTATTACTTTAAAAAAAATACCAATCCAAATTCCCACTCCCTCCCCTCCTCCCATTCCCTCCATACACCCTCCCATCCCACCCACCTCCAATCCTATGAGAGGGTAAGGCAGTTTGCTTTGTGGAAAGTCCAAGGCGCTCCCCACTATATATTTAGACTGAGCAAGGTATACATCCAAAGAGAATAGGATCCCAAAAAGCCAGTACATGTAGTAGAGACAAATCCCAGTGCCACTGTCAGTGGCCCTGCAGTCTGCCCCAACTGTCAACCACATTCAGAGGGACTAGTTTGATCCTATGCTTGTTCATTTTCAGTCCAGTTGGAGTTGGTGAGCTCCCATTAGCTCAGGCAAACTGTCTCAGTGGATGAACCCCTCATGGTCTTGATCTCTTTGTTCATATTCTCACTCCTTCCACTCTTCAACTGGATTTTGGGAGTTCAGTCCAGTGTTTTGATGTGGGTCATTGCCTCTGTTCCCATCTGTTGTTAGAGGAAGGTTCTATGGTGATATTTAAGATAATCATCAATCTGACTACAGGGTTAAGTCAATTCAGACACCCTCTCCTCTATTTCTTAGGGTCTTAGCTGGGGTCATCTTTGTGGATTCCTGGGAATTTTTCTAGAGTCAGGTTTCTTGCTAACCCTACAATGGCTCCCCCAATCAAGATTTCTCTTTCCTTGCTCTCATCTCTGTCCTTCCTTCATCTCAGCTATCCTGTTCCCTCAAATTCTCCTCCCCCTTCCCCTTCTCTACTCCTGTTCCCCTTCTGCCCTCCCTTCTTCTCCCACCCCAATGTTCCTAATTTTGTCAGGCAATCTTGTCTTATTTCCCCTTTCCAGGTGGATCTATGTATGTTTTTCTTAGGGTTTACCTTGTTACTTGGCTTCTCTAAGATCATAAGCTATAGGCTCAATATTCTTTACATTACAGCTAGTATCCACTTATGAGTGAGTATACACCATGTTCATCTTTCTGTGTCTGGGTTACCTCACTCAGGATGGTTATTTGTGGCTATTGTGAAGGGCAATGTTTCTCTGATTTCTTTCTCAGCTTCTTTATCATTTGTATATAGGAGGGCTACTGTTTTCTTTTTTTTAGTTGATCTTGTATCCTGCCATTCTATCAGTTGTAGGAGTTCCCTGGTAGAGTTTTTGGGGGCACTTATGTATACTATCATATCATCTGCAAATAGCAAAAGTTTGACTTCTTCTTTTCCAATTTGAATCCCCTTGATCTAATTTGCTGTCTTACTGCTCTAGCCAGAACTTTAAGAACTATGTTGAATAGATAAGGAGAGAGTGGACAGCCTTGTCTTGTTTCTGATTTTAGTGAAATTGCGTTGAGTTTATCTCCATTTGGTTTGATGTTGGCTGTTGGCTTGCTGTATATTGCTTTGGAGGACTCAGACTTAAATTGGATGTCTTCATCAAACCCCTCAGGAGGTAGAGGCAGGTGGATCTCTGTGAATTTGCAGCCAGCCTAGTCTATAAGAGCTAGTTCCAGGATAGCCTGGACTGTTACACAGAGAAACCTTGTCTCAAAAAACCAAATAAATAGATGAATGAATGAATGATGAATGAATGAATGAATGAATGAATATTTTAAGAGTGTAACATGAGGGTCCTGCTTGTTGGGGTTTCTGTCCTGCCCAGTACCCCACAGCCGGCAAGCCCCAAAGAAAATCACACAGAGAGTCTACATTAGGTTATTAACTGATTGGCCCATTATCTCAGGCTTCTTACTAGCTCCCATAAGTTATATTAACCCATTGTTCCCATCCATGCCAGGCACATGGCCGGTACCTTTTCTCAGCTGGGACAGGGACACATGCTGCTTCCTTGGAGATCTGCGCAGGAATGCCAGGGAAGCTTCCTGCTTCCCATATCTCCTGTTCTCGTGTCTACTTCCTGTCTGGTTTTCCCACCTATACTTCCTGCCTGGCCAATCAGCATTTATTTAAAACATGATTGACAGGATACAGAATTGTCCTGCACCATAAGAGAAATTATATTACTTTGACTAGCATGACTAAATTTTCCGTCCTTTATACACACTAATCATGCTGTGAACAACTCTGAAAGCATAGTGAAAGGAAAGTGTTTCTTCAGTTCCTTGTATGGGCTGGAGAGATGGCTCAGTGGTCTTCCAGAGGACCCAGGTTTGGTTCCCATCACTCATTTGATAGCTTACAACCATCTGTAACTCCAGCCCCAGGGGCACCGGCTCGCTCTTTGGTCTTCTGCAGGCACTGCACACATGTGATTCCCAAACATACATGCAGACAAAACATCCATGAATGTTGGTACTGAGGTCATAAGAAGGAGAGATCTGGCCCTGCCCAGCTGGCCCTACCATCAACTGCAGCACTCGTGAGAGTGAGCCCTAGCTATGCCTGGGCAACACAGTCGAATTGATCCTGAAGGTGTAGGTGTGGGAGAACCCACCCTGAGGACCTGAAAGCATAACTGGCCCCACCCCTTGCTCATTACTGCAAAGGGTGAACTAGCCAGGACAGTGCAGGACAAGGTAAGGAAAGGGAGAGCTGGTGGGCTGACCAGACCTGCAACTACCCAGGCACACCCCATCTGTGATCTGCTAGCATATGAAGGGACTTGTCCTGCAGACTCAACACTGCAGGACCTCCACAACACAGGGCAATAGCAGAATAGCCAAAAGGAGTTCCAGTGAAGGTCCAGCATTGGTAATGTAGCAGAAACCAGAGGCCTCGAACCAGACCAATAACTTTGCAATGAACACTTGCAAGTAAAGCTATATGGATAAAAGGATTTACTGTGTGACTCGCTGTATCAAGAGACAGAGAGATGAATAGGATGGAGATGCATGATGTGAAAGACATAAAGAACAAAGAAAAAAGAAAGTTAAATCCATATACATAAAAATAAATAAATAATTAAAATATAAAAGATAAATTCCATGTATTAGTATAGACATTTGCTAATTAAGAAAATGCCTTACAGACAGATTTTATGGAGGCATTTTCTCAATTTAGATGCTCCTCTTTCAGATAACTCTAGTTTGTTGACATAAGGCTAGCCATCACAATTAGGATGATAAAGGTTTCATGCAGCTCTCCAAGTTTCATAAAGAGGAGCTGGTAGGAGATGTCAGTGTCACAGCACAAGTAGAGAAGAATGAGAAGTTCAGAGAGTGGATCAGTGAAAACTGGAAATGGATCACAAGATGATTAGAAATGAGATTCTTTATAATCATGTGAGCACTTTTTAGGATGACCTAAAATCTGGGCAGAAGCTAGAATTATTAGCTTACTAGTGGAAAAATACCATTAAAATTACCAAACAGAAAAAGAAAAAGAATTCTTTAATAGGGCTTTGGACTATGGTTGCAATTCAGCGTGACTTATTGCTTGTAATTTACAGTAAGCATCAAAGGATGCTGTGTTTTTATGTACTAACTGTTCCACATATAAAATATTACTAGGCCTACAGTCTGAGACCAGTATCAGCAAATTCCTCCAGAATAGAGTCTCTGGCTTCAGACTCATCCCATAGTCAATACCTGCTCACATTCCATAACTTTCGTCCATTTAGACATGGTAACAATAAGAGAAAAGAACACTTCCTGGAGCAGTAGGCAAGAGTAGATTAAGGAGTGCTAGGGGAAGTCTTGATGAATTGGTAGTACTCACCAAATAGGACCAGTTCTAAGAAGGTTAGAAAGAAAGCCAGAGCAAAGTGAACAGAAAGGAACCTAAGAGCTCTCACGTGTCTGTGTCACCCAAAGCAAGACGACTGTGCATAGTCTTAAAGTAGCTGGACCATTCTTTAAAAACAAACAAAAACAAACTTTTTTTCATAAATATATTTTGATCATATTCCTTCCCCTCCCAATTCCTCCCAGATAATTTCTACTTCCCTACTCACCCAAATTTATGTACTCATGCTCTCTCTGTCTCTGTCTCTCTATCCCTCTCTCTTCGCTCTCCATCTCCTTTCCTTCTCCCTCTCCATCTCTCCCTCTCCAAAACAATGAAAGCACAAACAAAAAACTTAAGACAAAAATTAACAAAACAAAATGAAACAAAAAGCTCCCCCATTAAAAACCAAACATGGAGTCTGTTTTGCACTGGTAACTACTAGGCATAAGACCTATGCTGGAGTGTAGTTGATACACCCAGTGAGGTGCCATTTTAGAAAACTAATTTCCCATTTCCCAGTAGGTATCAATTACAAATGCTTCTTGGTTAGGCATGGAACTTTTTTGTCCACCTCCCCTTCTCAGAGTTGGGACTTTGTCTGGTTTGAACCTATTGATATCCTGTGCCTGCCGTCAAAGTCTCTTAAGTTCATATGTGCATCAGTGCTGTTGGGTCTGGAAGATGCTGCTTCCTTGAAGTCATTCATCACTTCTGCCTTTATAATCTTTCCACCTCTTCTTCAACATGGATCCCTGAGCCTTGACGAGAGGGGTTTGATGAAGACATCCCGTTTAAGGCTGAGTCACCATAGTATCTCACACTCTGCATATTGTTCAGTTGTTGGTCTCTGTGTTAATTACTATCCACTGAAAGAAAAAGCTTTTCTAATGAGGATTGAATGATCTGTGGGTGTTGCAATATGTCATTAGTAGTCATTTTATTGCTATGTTTCTTTAGAAGAAAAAATATTGTAGATTTTCTCCCAGGTCTAGCCTCAAGTTCTTGGCCACTTGAGTAGTATCAGGTATGGATTCTGTCTCATGGAATGGGCCTTAAATCCAATCAAAAAATAGTTGGTTACTTCCCTAAAATTCCTGCCACTATTGCACCGGTATATATATTTTACAGGCAGGTTGCTGTTGTTGGTCACAGGGTTCATAGCTGGGTGGTATTGATGATTACTTTTTATCTCTAGTAATTTGTAAAATACCTTCCAGCAACACGAATGCTAGTCATTAGGGAGTGATGCTTCTAGTTGGGCTTCAGCTCCATTTCTGCAATGTTTGATGATGTAAGTAATATCTTCAGCAATAGAGCCTCACTGTCAGGTTGTGGAAAATAACCAATAGCCTTGGGAATAGCCTGTGATATTCAGGGGCTCCTATGGGACCCCTTTTACCAACTATTCAACAAGATATAACTCATTCCTGGCCCTGGAGGTTTTACTTGGTGGCATATGATGTCTAATTGGAGCATCATCTCACCTATTATATAATTACTCCACTTAAATTCCTGTCATATTTGTATATATTTTAAGAAACTTCTAAACTAGTAGGTTTCCACATGTGAACCTTTGTTTATTCTTTATCTGGAACTCAAAATAGGTAACCAGGTACTGGTAGCATTTATGGCTCCTTCATTCTGTGAACAAGAGTTATTAACTTAGATAGTCCATTAGTCTGCTCTTTAGTATCTAGTATTCCTAATTTGTGCTACCCATGCCTTGCTCTGATATTCTTGCTCAGCTCTTCCTGAGCCCTATGCTGTCTATCACTGCAGAGGCTGCATTTACCCTGCTTCTTTACTGTGAGCTACTGCAATGGGAAGATAGGCCACTACGAGAGTTCCTACACTACCCATCCCAGACTGAGTGGCAGCGGAAAGAGGGACTGTGTAGGAAAATCATCCACTACTTCAACAAAGGCAAGGTAATTGTCAGAAAGCAAGACCTTCAGCCCCTCAACTTCTGCTGTACTGTTTGACATCTTCGTGATGTGAAACAAAGAATAGCTAAGGTTGGTGATAGGTATCTAAGTTCATCCTATATAAGTTTGAATTAGGATTGGGAATCTGGGAAGAAAAAACTTAATTAAATATCATGTAAACTAATGTTTCTAAGTACCCAAGAGAAAGAAAATACAGTAATAATGAGAGGAAGATGAAAGTATAATTCAGTGGTAAAGAACTTACCCAGCTTTCACAGGGTCCTGGTGGGTTCAGTCCTCAGCACCACAAAAAGAAAAAAAAAGGAAGGAAATGAACAGTTGATTAGAATGAAGTTCACTGCAACCTTCTTCAGGCACCTGTTAGATTGGCCTCTTGCTGTAACAGGAACTGTATCACAGGAACAATCTAGTCTCCAAGTAGGCAAAGATCATCTGAAGCCTAAAGTTATAGCCTTTTCATAAAAAAAAAAGTGCTGAGCCTACTGCCAGATCTTTGACAGCTCCTTTCTGCTTGATTGCCTTGATTTTTCTTAACTTAATTGATCCTTATTCAAAGGTTCATAATCCCTTTATTAACTTATTATTATAATATGAGTAGCTGCCATACCTGCTATTGTTGTAGCATCTGAAAATAAAGTAAATAAGCATAGCTTTCTCCCTTATGCAGTTTATCTTCTAATATAGACTAATACCACAAAAAAGTAAATATATTTTTAAGAGATAACATAAAATAGCAGACCAAAACATACTAAGAAGTACCTCTTCTTCTAAAAGCAGTCAAGAGAGGCATAGAAGCTGTTGGCGGTGGCTGCTTGTTCGTTTCCGAATGCACAGACCTGAAGTAACCACACAGAAACTGTATTATTATAATACTGCTTGGCCTATTAGCTCATGCTTCCTACTGACTGGCTCTTATATCTTAAATTAACCATTTCTGTTAATCTGTGTATGACCATGTGGTTGTGGCATACTAGTAAGGTTCTGTCTGGCATCCAGCATCTGTCTCTTGCGGCAGCTACATGGCTTCTCCCTGACTCTGCCTACGCTGTCCTTCCTCCTCTATCTGCTTGGAATTCCCACCTTGCCCTATTCTGTGCTGCAATTGGCCCAAAGCAGATTCTTTATTAAACTAATGGTATTCACAGCATACAGAGGGGAATCCCACATCAAGAAGCTAAGGCATTTGAGCAAAAACTAGAAAGCTCTGCATGAGCTAGAAAACAACAATGTTGTATATAAGTAGGTTTTGAAGATTGTGTTCCTTTTAATACATGAGTTGGAGCTAGCCTTTTGTTTTAGTCTTTCATATATTCAGTGTGGACTTAACCATTCTTAGAATGCCTGAGGTGCTGAAGCCCTGTTCCTGTCTTTTATCCAGAGCTGGGAGTTTGGAATCCCTCTGTGTAGAGAGCTGGCATGTCAGTATGAGAGCCTCTATGATTATCAGAGCCTCAGCTGGATTCGGGTAAGCTTTGTCTCTGCCACCATATGACTGACTAAAGACTCCTGGGCTTCTGGCATCAGTTTTTAAGTGATGCCTAAGGTGCTTAGCTTATTCCCATGGATAGAGACTAGATTTCTGCCCTCAAGATACTTACTGTCTGACTGGAAAACAAAAGCACATACCTGAAGGTAACTTTATGATCTAAACCCTAAAAGCCACTTGTACTCAGGGAAAAGAGAAGGCATGATAGAGTAGTGATTTCTGTATGTGGGTGTGTACACATGCACATACATGCATATGCACATATGTACAACCTAGTTTCATGAAGAAGTTTTTCATGAAATGGTTTTGTTCAGTAATATATAAAATTTTTTAATTTATTATTTGTGGGTGTGCATGATAGGCATGGGTAGGCATGCATGATGACTACTTTGTGGGGTTCATTCTTTCCTTTTATCTTTACATGGGTTCTGGAGAGCAAACCCAGATCACCAGGCTTGTGCTGCCAGCAAATGTTTTTATAGCTCACCAGCACCTAAAATTATTATTATAAAAGCTTTCCCCACTGCATTTTGTAGTTATTTAAGCACTTTGTCCTTGCTCACTTCTTTAGAGTAAAATATTCAAAATTCACATCAAATGACCCATGGATTTTGAAAGTCTTTGCAAAGTCTTTACATATTCCCAGTGCTATCTTCTAAATCACAGTATGTTCTTATTTCATCACCAGAGAAAGAATAGTGATGTCAGAGTATCATCTACTACTCCCCAGTCTGTGGCTCAGACATTTGAGCAAAGACCAGAAATCTCTGGTCTAGATTAGGATTTGTACATGATTCTCTAAAGTAGCTTTTTGGCTGATGTTTGAAGGCTACTGACTAAAGATGCTTAAATGTGAAGCCAGACTAGCCATACTGAAAAACTTTCTGACTTTGTAATATTAGATATAAATATTAATTATCTTTTCAAATTTAAAATTTCCTAAATTGGAACCAACATCAGTGATGTTCGCAATTGAAGCTTTCTCACTGTGGTGAATAGTATTTTAATTCCAGTGAAGAAGAGTGGCTTCAGATAGACTGACATACAGTGGTAGTGAGAGGTGTTGGTAGACAGCTCACAGCAGCCCTCGTCAAGGATCAGATGGTGTAGCGAGTATGAGTCAAATTCGTGTTAAATATTTACCTCTCTGGCTATATCTCCATCCATCATGCGAAATTTCTATGGTAACGATCAAGATATTCAACAATGTAACTATGGGACAAGGTCAGTTTAGGCACCCTCTCCTCTGATGCCCAAGTACCCACATTCACATCAGAGCAAGGGACTGAGCTACCAAGGTCCAGTGGAAGAGCAGAAGGAGGGAGAAGATGAGCAAGGAAGTCAGGACCGTGAGGGACTGGCCCACCAACAGAGACAGTGTGCTTGATCTATTGGGAGCTCATCAAATCCAGCTGGACCAGGACTGAATGAGCATATTACCAAACCGGACTCTCTGAATGTGGCTGCCAGTGGGGACTGACTGAGAAGCCAATGATAATGGCACTAGGACCTATCTCTTCTGCATGTATTGGCCTTTTGGGAAACTATTCTATATGGATGCACACCTTCTTAGATCGAGATGGAGGGGGGAGGGCCTTGGGCTTCCCATAGGGCAGGGTATCTTGCCCCATCTTAAGGAAGCAGGGGGAGGGCAATGGGGTAGTGGGGGAGTGGGAGGGCCTGGAACAAGGGGAGTAAATGTAAGTTTTTCTTTTAACAATAAAAAAGTGTAAAAAAAAAATATTTACCTCTCAAGTTCAGGCCTCAGATCTCCATGGATCTGGGTCCATGCCCAGGGAAACTATTGAGAGCAACCTCACAGGGATGTAGTAGGCAGGCTCGTCTTTACCCTGTCATCAGATGGCAGTGAAGAAGGACCGAGGGCTTTCCTCCTCGATGATGCAGTTCCCTGGAGAGAGGCTGGTAGTATCTAGGGGTTTACTTCCTTGTTTCCTAGATTGAATTACCATGACCTCTCTCTAGCAGACAATGTCTAGTTGAGCCTAGGAGAACTTGCTTTGGATAACGACCACACCTTTATTGTTAACAGAAAATGGAGGCCAGCTACTATGACAATATTATAGAGCAGCAACGCCTGGAGCCTGAATTCTTCCGGGTTGGCTTTTATGGCAGGAAGTTTCCTTTCTTTCTTCGGGTAAGTCCATTCAAGTGGTCACAATAATTTTAAGTGTGTGTGATGGGGGTAGTAGTGATGGTGGGTAGGTAGTGTATTCTTTGTTGGTATATACACATGTTCACACATGCATACTAAGTCAGAGGTAGATGTCAGATGTCTTTCCTCCATCACCTTTCACTAATTTTTTTAAAGATTTATATGTATTATTTTTATTATTATTATTTTAGTTTTTCAAGACAGGATTTCTCTATAGTTTTGGAGCCTGTCCTGATGCAAGCTCTTGTATACCAGGCTGGCCTCAAACTCACAGCCTGTCTCTGCTTCCGGAGTACTGGGATTAATATATGCGTTATTTTTAAGAAAGGGGGGAGGTAGAGAAGGAGAGAGTATGTATATAAGAGTGCACATGCCTGCAGAGCCTAGAAGAGGTCATTATTTCTCTGTGTGACTGGAGTTACAGAGAGTTGTGAGCTTTCTGATGTGTGTGCTAGAAAATTAACTAAGATCCTCTGCAAAAGCAGTAGTTGCTCTTAACTGCTAAGACATTTCTCTACCTTCTTCACCTTATTTTTGAAAGCCTGAAGCTCATTAATCCCATTAGACTGTGTGGCCAGTGAGCTTCATGACTCTATCAACCTTCACATTACTGGTGCTGAGGTTAGATGTGAATACCTCCATGACCAGCGTTTTACATAGATTCTGGGGATCCAAGCTTAGGTCCTCATTCTTGCATGACGGGTACCAACTAAACCATCTCCGTAGCCCACAAGAACATTTATATTATACATGTAATTCACTTAACACATGTATACTCGCCTTTTATTTTCCTGCATTTTACTGACTACTTCTTTCCAAAGAACTGATCAGTTAATCAAAAATATTTGCCTTATTACAATACTGACTGTCACTTTCAATTCTTTTTTTTTTTTGGTTTTTTTTTCAAGACAGGGTTTCTCTGTAGCTTTGGAGCCTGTCCTGGAACTAGCTCTTGTAGACCAGGCTGGTCTCGAACTCACAGAGATCCGCCTGGCTCTGCCTCCCGAGTGCTGGGATTAAAGGCGTGCGCCACCACCACCCGGCTTCAATTCTATTTTAATCTGCAGTTTTATACTATGTTTACTAGGAACGTGTCAGGACGTGACTAGTGCCTAAAAACTCCTATATAGGTACTTTCCAACTTCTGCCTCTTTTTTTGTTTTGTTTTGTTTTTTTCGAGACAGGGTTTCTTTGTGGCTTTGGAGCCTGTCCTGGAACTAGCTTTTGTAGACCAGGTTGGTCTCGAACTCACAGAGATCCACCTGCCTCTGCCTCCCAAGTGCTGGGATTAAAGGCGTGCGCCACCACCGCCCGGCCCTCCAACTTCTGCCTTTAGTGCCTGGAACCTTCACTGTAACTCATCTTAGCCAATAGCATTAGTATAGCCCTGATCTTAACAGTAGGCATATCTCTTGGGTGTTTGTCTAAAATGGTGTGGTTTTTTTTCTTTGAATGCACTGTAACCCATATAGGCAGGATGAAGAATTGTTGTCTTAAAAGAACCTAGATGACAGACAGTACACTTAGTTCTCAGGTCCCTGTGAGAGTTCTAAGAGCTAAGTTTAGCTATGAAGGACTAAGAAGCCATTTCCATGACACAAGATAACAACAGCAACTTCTCTCTTTCAATGGAAGAAAAATGTCCAAAGTAATGGTCTAGAATGTACACTCACAGTGCAGAAGGATATCTGGTGACAGTAGGTAAGCCATTGTGAGGTAAAGGGCAGAATTTCATCTTTATTTACAATTCACTGCAATATATGAGGTTATGCATAGAAATAAGAAACCCATTCAGGGTCAGGCTTCATATACTATGCATAGTTTGGAACTACTGTTCAAATATAGTTTAATTTTTTAATGCTACAGTAACAAACCACATTATAAAAGAATTGTTAAGGCAGGAATCATGACGCACACCTGTAAACCCAACATTTTGAAAATGGAGGCAGGAAGATCATAAGTTTCAGGCCAGCCTGTACTACACAGACCTCATCTACAAAAAAAAAGTTGTGTTAAAGGAATAATAGGAAAAACATATGCTAAACATCATATATAATACAGCAGTCAACTTAATATCTCAGCTGTAATATTTAAGTTTAAGGTCCTAGTAGTACTATCCTGAATTTGGAAAGTAAAGCATTCAGAAGTAGTTTCTGACACACTTTGATTCTCTTTTTGTTTGGTTTTGGTTTTTTAGATAGGGTCTCACATTATCCAACCTGGCTTTGAACTAGTTATGTAGCTGAGACTGCCTTTGAACTCCTCCTGGTCATCCTGCTTCTACCTCCTGAGTGCTGAGAACCTGATATTGTGCAATGAAAACCAAACCCAAGACTTTGTTCATGCTAGGCAGGTGCTCTATTAACTGAGCTATATCCCCAGCTCTTGGACTTATTCTACTCAAGAAATATTTCTCAATTAAGCTTGATAACATCTTTTTCATAAACTTAATTTTATGGCTTTAAAGAGCCTCAATCTTGTCTAAGCCTCCATATATTTTTAAATCACTATACCACAGTTTCTCTGTAGGCTGAAAGATAATTGGAATGGTTCAGAATAATTAGTATGTTTTGAGAATCTTTCACAGTTAAAAAATTCCTTAGTTGGTCTATTGAGGCACAGTAAATGGAGCATACAATCTGTGCAACCCTTCCACCACTCATATGGTCACAGCCTAGACAGTTTCCTTTTGTATCTTAAACTCTGCCTTATAGAGAATACCAATGAAAAATGAGACTAATCCATAATGTATAAATCTTGTTCCTGGTCCTGACAGCCATCTGTGACGCTCAACATTGTTCCTGTCACTTCCTTCTGAATGTTATTGGTTTAGGGTTAGCAAGCTTGGAAACATGGCAGATAGTCCTACATCCACCATAACTTAAGTCTGCTCATCTCTTCCAGAAACAATGGTCTCATAGCTTTTAGCATGGGAGTTAGAGTTTGAAATTCAATAGATCCTAGGAGCTTCCTAAGTGGAAGCACAACTCCTGTGTGCATGGCCGTTTCATTGCTTGGATCATAAGCAAGGCAGGAAACTCCCAGCTAATGCTTCTGCTTCTGCATCTTCATGATGCAGGAGATGAAATAAAAGTAGGAAAAATTTGTTCAACAGAGTCTAATGGGTGTGAAGGATTCTTAAAGGGACAAGTATTTGAAGGTGTCCAGGTACCAATCCCACAGATGAAATACAGTGTGTCAGGAACTGCAGCAAACTAATAGTGGATGAACCACACTTGGTAAGTGTGTCTAAGAGAACTAAACCACCACCTGCAACATTTCCTACAATCCATATAACTGCTTACAAATGTGAGCCTGGAAAAATGCCAACAGAGTTACCCACAGCATTGGTCTCTTCTGAGTTCCCATAAGCAGTGCTAGCACCCAAACAGATTGAAACAGAAAGGGACTGTAATCAGTTCTGCTCAAGAAGGACACAAATTTTGAAATCAACCCTTCCTAGATTATGTTGCCATGGGGATTTTTCCCTAGAAAGCAATTTCCTAGCAGCTTCAGTATCTTAGAGGAGACTTTCCAAATTGTTGCTACTTATATCTTTGATAATGTCATCAGCAGAGTAATTCACAGAGCCCTGACTGCTGTAGTTTTCCTTCAGGGGGAAAAATGCCATCATCAGGAAACAAGCTTATAGTCTCCTTTACAGCACCTGGTTGTCTTCCTTGGCTTTCTCTTCTCCATAGTAACTTCTGTCCAGTTCCATTCCATTCCTATACTGTCATTTTCTGGGGAATCCTCATTTACTTTTGTAAGTCTGTGAATGAGAGAAAAAGTGGGGAATGCGTAAGGGGTTGAATCTTCCATGGGAAGTGGTGTAGAAGTCAGGCTGTTTCAGAACATTTGCCATGGCTCAGCCCAAAGTGGGTATGTGACTATTTATTCAAGTGCAAACCATATTATCCAGTAGTTAGCCTGTCTCTAGCTGTACTTCGTTGACATTTATTGTTCTCAAGTGACTTAAGTAAAGCTGTCCCTTTGGATGAGCACTGGCACTGCGAGGCACTAAAACTGCTCTGATTGTCCCCAATTCCAATATCTTAGTAAATTTCTATATCCACAGACTTCAGCCAACAGATAGGAAAGATCACTAAAATCCCTTAAAATATTTAAGATCTCCTTCGGAAAATTGCTTTAGCACTAACAAGTTTAATATAATAGCAAGAGTCTGCTGGTTCCCTAAGAGTTGGAGGACAGGAAGCGACCCATCCTACTAACAGAGTCCAGGACATCTGTACTTCAGATGTAAAGCAGGCCAGCTTTCACTTTTTCTATGAAGTACTCATTCTTAGCTAAAAGTATATATATATATTTATATAACAGGTTTTATATATATGTATGTATATATATATATATACATACATACAAACACACACACCATAACAGGTAATAAAAGAGGGACAGCAAACTCTTTCTGCTTAATAATTATTTCTATGAAGGTTCCAAGTCTGTTCCAAAGAGAAATTTTTTGAGGACTGACTGGGCTTCCTTGACATAATGACCATTCAGCACAGGCATTTCAGAAGATCCTCTATTAGTCTGGCGTGGTGATTTAGGCTTACTTGGAACCTCAGGCAGGCAAATTGCAAATGCAAGGCCAGCCTGAGCTACAGTAAGTTCTAGAGCAGTCTAGGCTCTTCAACAGGAGACCCTGTCTAAATAAATAACAGTGGAAGCCAAATGTAGTGGTGTACTCTTACAATCCTAGCACTTGGGAGGTGGAGACAGGAGAATCAAAAGTTCAAGGTCATCCTTAGGTACATAGTGAATTTGAGGCCAGTGTGAGCTACATGAGACCCTGTCTCCAAAAACAGAAAAAAATAATAGTTGAACTACAGAACAATAAAAGAGGTGAAAGGAGCCAGGCAGTGGTGGCGCACATCTTTAGTCCCAGCACTCAGGAAGCAGAGGCAGGCAATAAACAGTATCTGTTGTCTCATGTTTCTGTCTCCCACGCAAGAATACCCTATCAGGTTCAGGCTCACTTTCATCTCCTCATGTACATGTCACAGAACATACAATGTCTCAGATTCTTAGCACGTTCAGACAAGAAAGATCAGGCATAGAACCTGTATCCTGTGCTTGCCAGTAAGAGTCTGGCTCTTCAGTGTGGTTGCAAAGGTCTGCAGTAATGGGAGAAAAACAAGGAATGTTAGGAAGTATCACTCGTCAGCCCATCCCTCCTGCTCATAGAGAGTAGGACCTGTTAGCTGATTGAAGCATCCAGATTTCTCTGCCTTAACCTTAAGCTGCTCGGCTCTGTGGCAAGTGGAAATTGACAACACAGTACAAAGTAGTGGCAGCTAGATCTTTTTGTGGGGATGTTTGCATTTGTGTACAAGTGACAGAACCAACAGCTGGCCTCAAGGTCAGCACTTGTGTACCTTCCTCTTCCGACTCCTCACCACCCCTTCAGCTCACTCACTTAGCTTGGTTTCTCTGGGTTGTCTACCTCCCCCACCTCACAGTTATGATCCAGCCCTCCTTTCTTAGGAAAATTCCTGTTTCTCTTCACTTGATTTATGAACAGATGCTTGTGGGGATTATGTGTATGTTAGTGGATGTTGACAAAGCCAGTACTTTAAAGATGCAGTCAGCCCTCTATATCCATGGGTTACACTTCCGCAGATTCAACCAAACAAGGACAGAACATACTTGGGGGAATGTTACCTGTACCAAATGTGTACAAACTTGTTTTTCCATGTTGTCATTCCCTAAATAATACAACAGTTTTTATAGAACTTACATCCTGAGGCTAGGCGGTGGTGGTGCACGCCTTTAATCCCAGCACTCGGGAGGCAGAGGCAGGCAGATTTCTGTGAGTTCGAGATCAGCCTGATCTACAAGAGTTAGTTCCTGGATAGGCTCCAAAGCTACAGAGAAACCCTGTCTCAAAAAACCAAAAAAAAAAAAAAAAAAAAGGAAAGAACTTACATCCTGGTATTTCTAAGTACCCTAAAGATGATTTGAAGTGTACAGGAAAATATGCTCTGTATAGAAGGACTTGAGCTCTTTAGTCTTCAGAGTCTTTACTGGCAGTAGTTTTCCATTCTGATTCACCCACATATGTAACTCAGTCTTATTTGAGTTTACCCATAGATAGGTTGAGGTCCTCCAAAGCCTTACCTGTGATCAGCTCTGCCCCACAAAGTGTATAGCTGTCCTTAGGATGCTGTGCTCCTTCTTCTGTCTCTCTTTCTTTTCTTCTTTATCTCTTCTTAAAACTCCCCCCTTTTCACAAAGGCATGGCAAAAAGGGGTCCTGATGTCAGATGTGACTTGCTGAAATGGCCTGGTGAACCAGCTAGGTAGGCAGTGTGACTCGTAGGCTTTTAAATTTTTATTTGTGTGAGTCTATGTCTGTGTGTGTTGGTATGTGTGCACACACATAGAGGCCAAAAAGGCGTGTCAGGTGTCCTCCTCAATTCCTCTTTCCCTATTCCTTTGAGGTAGAATTGCTCCTGAACCTGGGTCTTACATGTTTTCCACTCAGCTGGAAGACAACTAAACCCAGTAGTTACCCTGTCTCTGTTTACCTCAGAGCTGGGGTTACAGCTATGTTTAGGACACTTAAATGTTACATGAATGCTAGGATCTGAGCTCTGTTCCTCATGGTTATACAGCAAGAGCTCTTAAACCAATGAACCATCTTCCCAGCCCTCCTCCTAGTAGATTTGATTGGGGCTTCTGGCTATTCATACATGACCAGCTGTGAGGTAGACAGAGCAACAGGAGTTAAGGGTGTCTTGTTTACAAGGAAACTTCAGCCCATAAATAGAAAAACTAAGACCTAACCCAAACCGAATGTGTGCACGTCTGTAACCCCAGAATTCAGGAGGCTGGGGCAGGAGAATCACCTATAGTTCAAGGCTAATCTGGACTGTATATTGAGACTAAGAAAGGTAAAGAAGGAGAGAAAGATTGACATTTGCTCTGCTTATAGAGAGAATGATATAATTTTTTTCTGCTTACATGCTTGCAAAGAAATTTGCTACCAAAAGGATTTATCAAGTTTAATACGTAATAGATACCAATAGTACATTGTTTAGGTACACATGATCGCTCCTAATTTAAAACTGTCAGCACTCATGGCACTCACTTCTTAACACACACTTGCTAGTCTCCCCAGCCACCTTCTCATCAGTTCTACAAACTTACATTATTTCAATCTATGTTTTCTCGTAGTTTGGCTGTTACTTGGGTTGTTATCATATGCAGTTTGCTTGTTCCCACTCTTCTATAGCAGACCAACCAAGTGGGCCTTTCAGGGCTTTTAAAAAATTTTACCTTTCCCAGGTAGAGTATTCCTCCTTCCCCCAAGTTCCCGAATGCCTATACATTCTCCATAGGACTGCAACACCACAGAACAATCATCTCCTCATTTGTCCCTCTCCCTTCTCAACTGTAATTCTCTTAAGACAGGAACTGAGTACTGTGCCCTGTACCTGTTCCTAGATCTAGTACAAAGGAGGTTCCTAGGGTATATTTATGCATGAAAACTGCCGCTGTCTAGAAACAGAGGCAGGCACATGCAAGGCATAGAATGTGCTTTCATGTTTTTGGCAGAACAAAGAATATGTGTGCCGTGGTCATGACTACGAGAGGCTGGAAGCCTTCCAGCAGAGGATGCTCAGTGAGTTCCCACAGGCCGTTGCTATGCAGCACCCCAACCATCCTGATGATGCCATCCTACAGTGTGATGCTCAGTGTATCTTTTGAAACTTGGTAGAGTGGGAAGGGCCGGGATCCTGAGATGTAAGTCCCACCACCAACCATTCCTCTACCTTGTGGCTGGCCTTCTGTTTTTATTTAGGATACCTGTCATCCCAAATTTAGGTGTAGCTTTACCATTAAACCCACTTTTAACAAGACACTTAGTCCTCCTAAGAGGCAGTCGCATGCCATTAACCATGGATGACCTCATAAGTTATAAGCTGAGCTTCAGGGATTGATTGTCAGGCTAGTTACCCTCATGAGTTTAGTCTCCACCCTGGACTCTACAGAGCCAGGTCCAATCACTGAATAAGGCGATTATGGTCCCAACAGGGCTCTTGGCATGGGTTTACCACCTGTGATGCAACCTGCTCTACTTTCCTGTGCAGTTTTTGTCCCTTGTCTTTGTTAAATTGCCCATAGCAGAGTGCCATGGAGGAGAAGGAAGTAAAGAATGCCTACGGTTTGATGGCATTTGGAAGTTCCAGTCTGAACACTGGCCTGCCCCTCACTACCCACTTTACACAGATTTGTTGGAAGTTATATTCTCGTCATCATAAGGCAAACTTGTTCCAGAGAGTAAATGGCGAGTAGACACCCATTCATGTTCTCTTCACAAAGACCTCAGACAGAATTTTAATTGAAAGATTGTTTTGACTGAGCCTGTTGACATAGGCCTGTAATCCCAGTAAGATACCAAGTTTAAGACATGTCTAAGATATAGGGTGAATTTAACGTTAACCTGGGTAGTTTAGTGAGACCCTGGATCAAAATGTAAAAGGGGCTAGAGATACAGCCCATTGGATAAGCTTATCATTCCCATCCCAAAGCCTTGGTCTTAAGCCCTAATGCCACGAAAGAAAGAAAGAAAGAAGAAAGAAAGAAGAAAGAAAGAAAGAATTGAAAAAACAAAAATAAAGGAAATAAAAAGACTGTTTTATATAAAATCTATTTGGATACTATGGGCAGACCCAGCTACTTATTTCTGTGGTGTGGATATTGCACATCCTGCTTATTTAATCACTCTCTTAAAGGGGCAGCACAGGACACTTGCTATCTCACCTTAGCTGAATGCACTGACATTCTCTCTTGTAGCAGGAGGGAAGGGGTAGGTAGAGAGATCTGTCTAACTGTGCTTAGGTCTGACGGATCCTGCTGCCTCCATCACAACTTTCAGGAAGGAACAAAGGCTGCGTGCACTTCATCACAGAGAGGACAAGAGGCTGCCACTTCAGTCGTTTTCTTTGCCAAGTCTAGATTTCTCCTTCACTTCATGTCCAGATTTACAGATCTATGCAGTGACACCTATTCCAGATTATGTGGATGTTCTACAAATGGATAGAGTACCTGATCGTGTCAAGAGCTTTTACCGTGTCAACAATGTGAGGAAATTCCGGTATGACAGACCTTTCCACAAAGGCCCCAAGGACAAAGAGAATGAATTCAAGGTAAACAGTACCAGGAAGTGGATGCAGTGCACACGGCAAATCTGGGGCAAGCCCTGCTTCTCAGGAATGCATCACCTTTGCACCCTCCTATCAGGTCTAACTTTGTGACCTTGTCTGTGCTCTCCCTGCAGAGCCTGTGGATTGAGCGCACCACACTGACACTGACCCACAGCTTGCCTGGCATTTCTCGGTGGTTTGAAGTGGAAAGGAGGGAACTGGTAAGTTATGTCTCAGAAGGCTTAAACGTTCTTGCTACTCCTCAGCCCATCTCTAGGGAGATTTCTCTAAGGACTAAAGAAAGAACAAACTTTGGCACCTACCTGGCCTCAGTTCCCTAAGGCCAATCCTATGTCAGAAGCTTTGATATCTTCTCATCTAGACCACAGGACACTCCTAAGCATCAGGTATTTTTTAGTTTATAAATGGGAAAAAAAAAGCCTCTGATATTCTAGAAGCCAGAAATTCCTGACTGCAGAACTAACCCTCCTCGCTATTCTCTGTACTTCCTTAAGTCAGAAAAGTAAAAACACTATGAAGTCTTCTGTCCACAGAAGGAGGATTGGCATCACAGGTTATCGCTTTCTGTTCTCAGGGTATGATGAGTGGTTCTCAAGCCTGAGAGGACTCTGTATGTTTGCCCACAGGTGGAGGTGAGTCCTCTGGAGAATGCCATCCAAGTAGTCGAGAATAAGAATCAGGAGCTGCGAGCTCTGATCAGCCAATATCAACACAAACAAGTGCATGGCAACATCAATCTGCTCAGCATGTGCCTGAATGGTGTCATTGATGCAGCTGTCAATGGAGGCATTGCACGCTACCAGGAGGTAAGATGGAGACCTTGACCAAACTTAGCCAGTCAGCCTGGCTAAGAATACAGTTCACAGGCTCCTCTTCCCAAAGTTATACCATCTTCTGGACGAGGTTGTACATTCTTAGCCACTCTCTATTTCTGTAGCACAGATCTCTGGCTTTTCTCCCCCAGTCTCTGTCAGATGGATAACTCATCTAATTATAAAGTAGGTTTCTGGGGTCCTTAAGAAACCCAGTCTTGCTGAACGGTGGTGACACACGCTTTTAATCCCAGCACTTAGGAGGCAGAGGCAGGCAGATCTCTTTGAGTTCGAGGCCAGCCTGGTCTACAAGAGCTAGTTCCAGGTCAGGTTTCTACAGAGAAAGCCTGTCTCAAAAAAAAAAAAAAAAACAGAGGAAAAAAAAAAAAGAAAAGAAGCCCAGTCTTTCATGGAGACAGGCTACCTAAGAAACTGGTACACACGAATAATAAAAACCCAGAGACAGATATTGAGCTTCAACCTGAAGATCAGAAAAGCAGAGCAGCCAAGTCACTAAAGAGCTCTTACCTATAAGAAATCCTCAGACTGAAAGAGAATGAGTTCCTGTCTCATCCCAGTTTATATTGCTCTCTGCTGCTGGGATTAAAGATGTGCATCACTACCACCCGGTGGCTACTGGGATTAAAGGTGTGTGTCACCACTGCCTGGTCTGTACAGCTGATCAGTGTGGCTATTTTACTCTCTGATCTTCAGGCAAGCTTTACTTATTAAGATGCAAATAAAATATCACCACAGGTGTGCATTCTCAGGATACCAGCTCTGCCTGGCATAGTCAGGCCATCCAAGCTTAGTGAGAAACCAGAGCTAGCATCCAGCCTCAGATTATGCCACCTCTAGTCTTTTCCAGGCACAGAAAACACACAATTCCTGACTGTTAGGTGTTCAACCAGGTCAAGCTGGAGGTGTTGAAGGACACCTATGAAGAAGCAACCTGGCTGCCTTTTAAGGGCTCCATCTAAGTCTAGAATGGGTCTTTATTACCTGAACTTTCTTTTTACAGGCCTTCTTTGATAAAGATTACATCTCCAAGCACCCAGGAGATGCTGAGAAGATTGCCCAGCTCAAAGAGCTAATGCAGGAACAGGTATGGCTTATAGGACTTAGAAGGTCCAAAACCAGTGGGAAAAGTTACGTACTACAAAATGATGCAGTTCTCAGAGGTTGCTTCCTACTAAACATAGAGGCCTTATTTGACAATTCTCATAGGTCCATGTTCTTGGAGTTGGGCTGGCAGTCCACGAGAAGTTTGTGCATCCAGAAATGCGGCCTCTGCATAAGAAGCTGATTGATCAGTTCCAGATGATGAGGGCCAGTCTGTACCATGTAAGCTGATCCCATGCCTGCCCACTAGAACCAACTTTCACTTTCTCTACACCTATAGCACAGTCAAAAAAAAGTAGGAAGGAAGAGGGGTAAGATGGGAGAGAAGCTGTTCCTGCCACAAGGGCCTGGGGAGGTAGGGGTAATGGTTACTGTAATCCAAAGCCAGGTCAATTTTTTCTCATTGGTTCACTCATTCCCAAAGAAAGAGTCAGACTCATGGCAAAGAACATGTTTCTAGGCACTGTGCTAATAGAGCTTTCCACATACAGAAAGAGCTCATATACAGGAATTTCTTTGGAGATATTTTTCTTGCCAAGGACCTCAAGAAAAAATGTATGGCCTGAACTGGCCCTCTTGTCATCTCTGTTCTTTTCTCTCCCTACCCATTTTCTTCCCCCTTTCTCTCATTTCTTCTCCCTGTCTACCTTCCCTCCTTCTTGCCTTTTATTCCCCTCAAACTTTATTTTTCCCATCTCAATTTCCTTGTAATGTCTTATGATTCAGGATCACATCTAAGAAGGTATTTGGCACCAAGTACTTTCATTCTGACTTCTGTTAAAGGTGTCAGACAGGTATCATACCAGCCCCCAGATTATCTACCTAAATTTGACCTGATCTTCACCTTCTGTAACATGAGGGTCCTGCTTGTTGGGGTTTCTGTCCTGCCCAGTACCCCAC
>JAQHUG010000001.1:7207396-7280432 GCA_028555095.1 Dicrostonyx torquatus
GGGAGGCAGAGGCAGGCGGATCTCTGTGAGTTCAAGGCCACAAGAGCTAGTTCCAGGACAGGCTCCAAAGCTACAGAGAAACCCTATCTCAAAAAAAAAGTCATCATGAAAAGCAAAATAGAAAAAGAAGCTCATTACAGTTTTAGAGACTGGCCCACTTTGCAGAGAAATTTCTATAGCTTACAAAATTTCTGCTTCTTGGTAGGGTTCTCCCATGGCCTTTCATGGAATTTATGTAGAACATAAATATTTTTCCTTTAAAACTAAGATCACTGGCTAGTAAAGAACTTGAGTAGTATCACTGAATCTGATGGGGATTCCACCTCATTAGCATGGCTGGTCTCTGCTCTATGCAGAGTTCCCATTCCCAACTCGTAGCCCAGGCAGTGTAGAGCCTGGCACTAGGGGTTTTCCTGCCACATTTCTGCAGTCAGATCACTGCAACAAAAAGCACCCAGTGCTTGCCCATACACCTGAAGGCCCCTATTGTGCACATTGCAGAAACACACTGTAACATTATACCTGCTTGGGAAGAAGAACCTGGAAAATGTGCCTGCCACTTTAAGTCTAGCTCTGAAACATACCCTGTAGACAAGAGTTTTTGTCCATCATATAATATGAAGATCTTGAGAAAACCTGGATAAAGTTATGCTCTAGAAATTCCTCATTGTCTCCGGGTAGTGATATTGCACACCTTTAATCCCAGCACTTGAGATGCAGAGGAAGAGGCAGGCAGATCTCTGAGTTTGAGGCCAGCCTGGTCTACACAGAGTGAGTTCCAGGACAGCCAGGGCTACACAGAGAAACCGTGTCTCAAAAAAAGAAAAAAAGCAACAACAACTACAAAATTTCCTCATTGTCACAGAAGCAGAGATCAGTATGCTTTCTATCACCCAATAGGAAGTTAGATTGTTTCTGCCAGGAAGTCTACATACTTAGTAAGAATTTAATTATGCTAAAGGTATAACTGCTGTTTTCAATTACTTACATCAGGATGTTGTTTCCTGTTTCCCTAGAGGCTGTGTCACAGGCAACTTAACTCAGGTCACTAAGAGCTGAGCCATTCAGAGATCCAGTAAAACCCAGCACCAGTTCTTATGTGAGATTTTGCACTGACTGACAGCCGATAAGTCTTCCTCTCCTCCTTCCCAGTCTCTGTTCTGCTTACTGTGAAGTGAGGAATCTTGTTAACATTCTCCTATGAACTCAGATTCACTTTGGCCTATTCCAGATGTGTCTCTCAGTGGAATTTTACCCGGGACTCCATAGCGTCTGGTCTAGGCCCCAATACGCTCGCAGGAGTATTTAGTAATGAAGATGTGATTGTCCAGAAGAAACCAAAAGTATATCACATGGTTCTGTTTTTTGTTTGTTCATTTGTTTTACATTTTTACCAACTGTCAACTCATCTCTCCTACCCCTTGTCTATTTGTTGCTCTCTATGAACAAGTATTCATTTCTCAACAGGAGTTTCCAGGTTTGGATAAGCTAAGTCCTGCATGTTCAGGCACCAGCACTCCACGGGGAAATATTCTGGCATCCCATAGCCCCATGAGCCCTGAGAACATCAAGATGACCCACAGGCACAGGTATGGCATTAGTGCTATGGAAGGTTTCCTCCAGAGAGGTAGGTCTGGAGGATAAACATCAGAGAAAAAGACCCGCAGAGAGTACTTGTGTGTGCTCACACGCCCTTTTATCCCAGCCTTGCCTCAAGCAGCACTTCCTCAACCTACACTGGTCAGTCAGTGGCACTTCACCTGCATCTAATTAGTCACTATCCTATGTAACAGAAGCACACACATGGTATTCTGAGTACACAGAGGAGGGGATATTGGGATAAGTCTTGAAGGACAGTCAGAAGTTTGCTAGGCAGTAAAGAGTCCACGTTAGAAGAGTAATGGGACAAGATCCGGGCAAAGAACTTACACACGTATGATGTGAACAAGGCAACCTAGCCAGTCCTGCGAATAGAGGTAAGAGGCAGGGCCAGCTCGGTAGTGTTCATATGTGCCTTTGGACATGAGTCCAAAGAGAATGAAGATTGTTGGTTGTTTTTAAGGAAGCTAATAATATTGGTAGTATGAGCATTCAAGTAACAACTGCTCAAAATTCAAGAGTCTGACCTGAGCAGGCATAAGTGGGAATACTCAAAGCCTTTGGGACAGGAAAGCCAGGTTTAGGAAAGGAAGCCAGTATAAAGAGTTTCTCACTAAATTTCTTTTCCAACATGATCAGTAACCCAGAAGAGTGGCCACTCAGCAAATGAGACCAGGAACAAATGAACAAACGGCCTCCTGGTATTGATAGAGGAAAGTTGTTGGGAAACTTGTAGCCACAGATACAGAGACACAGACAAAAACCCACAGAGTTTACAGCTCTCTTTTGATAGTGTCTTCATCCCTATAAGACTCCTCTGATCTCAGAGCAAATCTCATAATAGTGTATGCTAGATTAGCACTGTTCAGACTGATATCCCATAGGAAGAAGGATGTAAGATTCTTTTTTTAAAAAAATATGGAAGCCGGGCAGTGGTGGCGCACACCTTTAATCCCAGCACTCGGGAGGCAGAGGCAGGCGGATCTCTGTGAGTTCAAGACCAGCCTGGTCTACAAGAGCTAATTCCATGACAGGCTCCAAAGCCACAGAGAAACCCTGTCTCGAAAAACCAATATATATATATATATATATATATATATGGAACACTTCATGAATTTGCGTGTCATCCTTGTGCAGGGGCCATGCTAATCTTCTCTGTATCATTTCAATTTTAGTATATGTGCTGCCAAAGCAAGCACGGATATAAGATTCTTGACCTGATTTATCATCTCTCTCATTCCTCCTGATGTACTGCTAGTGCCTTCATACTGAATGGCTCTAATCCATTTAACTGTAAGGAGAGATTGTACTAGCATAAGCCTTTCCAGGCCAATGGCAAAGTGGGGCTCAGGATTCCTCTAGGCCTCAGACAGATGACTGAACATTGATTATAGAACCCTCCAAACCAGTGCTGGCTTAGGCTGGATTTCACTATTTCACAAATCTGTCCATTGTTCCTACTGCCTAGCATGTTTTCTTAGCTATTACCTGATTCCTCCCTATTTCCTATTCTTGTTCACAGCCCCATGAACTTAATGGGCACAGGCCGCCATTCATCATCCTCTCTTTCCTCACATACGTCTAGTGAAGCAGGGAACATGGTGATGATGGGTGACAGCTCTGTGGGTGAAGCTCCTGAAGACCTCTACCACCACATGCAGGTACTGAACTGTTAAAATGAACAGGGTAGATGGCTAGAGGACTCACCTTTCTCGAGTCTGGTCTGATGACTGGAAGCTCTACCAAGCTCTCTAGTTCCTGCATTCAGAACATACCTTTCAATAGCTAGCAAGGCAGCCTTATTTCTACATACTACCCCGTCTTAGTTTCCATACCTTATTTCACAAGCAAGACATCTAGCTTCAGACCTAGGTGCTATTACAGATTACTATTGCAAAGATCTTCTATCAAATTAGCCTCCAGCTTGATAGTTCTGATGGCTAAGTCCCAAATTCTTCTCCATGTGTAGCACAATAGAGCCAACACAACTGTCTTGCTCCATGTGGGGTTGTATGGGTAGTCCTTAGTCCAGCCTCCAGGAGGGTCCAGAATACATTATCAGTTACTTGGTTAGGGTACTTCAGGACATAGATGTATAAGCCAGCTCTCTCTGTACCAGCATTCAGAATGCTGATTTTTTTTTCCTTTGCAGCTTGCATATCACAACCCCAGGTACCAAGGCTCAGTCACCAACGTCTCTGTTCTATCCTCATCCCAGGCAAGCCCCTCTTCCTCCAGCCTGAGTTCCACTCATTCAGCACCATCCCAGATGATTACCTCTGCCCCTTCTAGCACCCGAGGTAAGGATGACAGGATGCTGCTTGCTGAAGGAGAATACAAAGTTTCATGAACCCCACTTGTCTTCCTTTCATCTATGCCTATATCTTTGAGAGTGGCCTTGTTGTCACCAAAGGACACTGAATCCCTTTTGTAGATGGATAAAAGAATTTAAAAGGAGACTTAAAAATCAAAAGCAATTTTATTGGAGTTTGAGAAAATAACAGGCAAGCAAGCTAGAGTTCCCACCAGCCGCCTGAAGGGAAGAGATGGAAGGGGAAAGAGAAAGCTACTCTCTCTGCGCTGAAAGCCAAAGAGCAGGTTGGGTCAGTACTGGGAATCTATAGAAGCTGCAGTGAGGAGTGGGAATCCTTGGGGTAGGACTACTGGGAGAGGGCATGCCCAGAATGTCGGAGAAGTACACTTAGGATTGAGTAGCTGTCCAGAAAAGTGAGATGAAAAAAAAAAGAGAAAAAGAAAGTTATATCTTTAATAGAATGAAATTTTTTTAATGCATTGGAAAAGAAAGTGAGGACAAGAGAGAAACTGAGCATCCAGAGCCTTTTTGGTTGTGGGATTTTTTTTTGTTTTGTATTTTGTTTTGAGATAGATTCTCACTATATACCCCTAGCTAGCCTGGAAGTCAATATGTAGACCAGGTTAGCTCAAAAATCACAGAGATCTACCTGCCTCTGCCTTCCAAAAGCTGGAGTTAAAGGTGTGCCCATGCTTGACCTGCTTGTGTAGTTTTTATTGATGGGATGCAAAATTGCCTTCCTAAGGGAGTGACATGGGCCTAGAGTACACAAGCAGTGCTCCACCTTTTGAACCCACTAAGGAGGAAATGTTTGAGTTTGGTTTAGCCTTGTAGTTGGCTCAAAGTTGTTCTGGGTAGCCTAGAATTTAGGGCACACCCAAGATAGATGTAATAACTACCTGAATTTTACTGTTGTTAATTTTACCTTCTAGATTTCTTAGCTTTATGCCAATAATGAATAAACAACAGAATACATTGCTGTTAATTTACCTTTTGGCTTTGTTTGAGGCCATCATCATCACTAACTGAAGGACCAGTATTGTTTATTTTTAATCTGTCCATGAAAGAAAGGCCAACACTTGGAAATGGTCATAAGCATCATAGAGATTTTCCATCTAGTATATAAAATCTGTCTCCTTTTAGTAGTCTTTAATTCCATATTTCCCAGAGTATTACCTGCCACTGATGATGATATTTGTCAAAGACGACTCCAACATTGATATTTGCATGCCTTAAATTTGATGGCTGCTGAGGAGCTGTTGATTAACTGTCTCCCTGCCTAGCAACCCCATCATTGTGTTAGAAAATGCGTGTATTTTTAGCACCCGTACTTGAGGGTTTGGGTCACCAGCTGACTTTAAATCCTGTTCTGGCAGTATTTGCTGCTGTGCTGCTATTGGTAGCCAGTATTGCACCTCTCCCTCAGTAAAAGGACATGACCCAGGAGAAAACTTAGTTATTCCCCTCTGAAATAATTGCCATGCACAGTGGTCTGAGCCTGTCAGCCCATCACTGACTGTTGATTTCAGGCTTCAGGATAGGTTCTTTTTGTTCTGATTATTTTATATACAAAGAAAAACAACACATGCTTATAACATTAAGGAGACAAATAAAATTTATGTCCTGGCATTGCTGAAGCATGCATGGGCAGCCCATATATGGCAGTTCCATTGAACTTTTCCATATTGGGTTTCATGGTCTACGTTGATGAGGAAGACTGACCAGGTCTGTTCCTCAAGAGGGCACCAGATCTTATTGCAGATGGCTTGCACCAGGCAGAGGCTGCTCATTCGTTTCAGGGCCGTCCAGACCTGAATAATAACACAGAAACTATATTAATTATAACACTGTTTGCCAATAGCTTAAGCATATTTCTAGCTAATTCTTACATCATAAATTAACCCATTTCTATTATTCTGTGTATCACCATGAAGCTGTGACTTACTAATAAGGTTCTGACTGGTGGCTGGCATCTTTCTCTCCTTTAGCAGCTACATGGCGTCTTCCTGACTCTGCCTATTCTCTCTCTATATCTCTTCCAGCCTGGCTATATTCTGCCCTGCCATAAACAGCTTTATTCATTAACCAATAAAAGTAACACATATACAGAAGGACATCCCACATCAGTGAGCTACCATGTGGTTGCTGGGAATTGAACTCAGGACCTTTGGAAGAACAAGCAGTATTCTTAAGGACTCTAAAGTATACAAACCTGTAAGGCCCACAGTAGGCAAGATGGAAAGAACCAATGAAGTGTGGCCTGATGGATTGGTCAGCTAGGGAAAAACACTGGTAAAGTGGAGGGAGGGAGTAAGGTTACAGCAGAGCAGTCACAGATTTCAATTTAAAGCACTGTTTGACGCTCCGTAGGTCCAGTGAAGAAGTGAATGCTGAATGTGGGGTGCAGGTCTTTCCAGTCAGCAGCCCAAAGTCTGCCCATTCTGCTACCCATATTACTTTCCTAATGTGAACTATGGGATTCAGACAAGAGGGGCCAACTTTAGGGAACACAATCTATGAAGGCTGCAAACAGAGACAGGACCGTGTATTATGAAAGGGCCTACTAAAAGATGGCTCTGGAAATAGAAAGAAAGGAAAGTCCACAAAATAGCTATGTATGTCAAAACATTGGTATTTCCAATCTTGAGTAAGTGCCATGGTTAGAGCTGCAGATACAGATTCCATATATCATCTAGGCATTGCTGTATTCCTTAACCTGAAGTCTCTGAGGTGTGCTCAGCCATATCTAAGGCTTGATCTGGCTATTCTTTTTTTCTGATTTTTGTTTGTTTGTTTGTTCTTGGTTTTTCAAGAAAATATTTCTTTGTGTAGTCCTGGCTGTCCTGGAATTCACTCTTTAGACAGGCTGACCTTAAAGACACGCTTCATCACCTCCCAGCCTTATGTGGTTATTCTTGCAGATTCATGATTATTGATAAACAAATAATGGATATTTTAATTCAGTATTACTCTGGTACCTTTTTTAATTTGTGTGTATGTGTGTGTAAGATTCCCTGGTACTGTAGTTACAGACTGGTGAGCTGTGTGATGGAGGCAGCAGGCACCAAACTCAGGTGTTTCTGAAGAGTAGCAGGCTATTAACCACTGAGCCATCTCTCCAGCTCTGATACTGGTTGATATTCTTCTGTGCTGTGGCTGCTATTAGTGACATTTCACGCTAGCTGTTACTGCTTGTTTTGGTTACTCTTCTCATTGATATGACTAAATACATGGCATGCAACTCGAGGAAGGGTTTATTTTGGCTCACAGTATGACGGTACTGCAGCAGGTGTATAAGGCAGCTGGTACACTCACTGGTTTCCTCCTGTTTTTATGCAACTTAGGTCTCTGGCCCATGGAGTGGGTCTTCCCTCCTCACTTACACCTTTCTGCACCCAGAATCCTGACTCAGGTGATCTTAAATCCAATAACAATAAGATTAACCATGACACCATCATTTGTCCTTCTAGCAAACTTCTCAGGGATCTCAGAGTGCCTCAGTGTCCCCTTCAGGGCTCAGAAGACTTAGCAAATACGGGACTTAGATCTGAGGGTGAAATGAATTCTCCAGTACATATTTTTCTGCATCAATTTCTTTATCCTTCTCCTGCTGTTCTCCTCCTGTTCTGTAAAGTTTCCAGCTTATATACACACAAAACAAAGGCAATTTCTCTGAACTTGGATGTCTTTGAAGGTCCCAAATGTAATCTATATGAAAGACTCCTTTCCTGACTGCATGTCCTGACAAATGGAAGAGAGCTGCAGGGAGGTGGCTTCTAACATATCTCAGGGAACAAAGCGGAGATTAGACTGTGGGAACCAAGGTTATTGACTGTGTGACTAAACTTCCCACTGGAGGTTCCATGGGAGTGGGGTGGAATGACCCAATACGCCAGTACATGGGAAAGAATTGTACCAAATAATCCATACTCTGCTGAATCTTGTACCAAGGGAGAGTGCGTATGGCTTTCGCAAGAGATCCACTGTGAGAATTAGCTGATATACAAAAGACCCAGCGCCTTGAGAACTGTGTTTATCTCCATCAGAATGCATTCGCTGTAGTGAGTCAGCCTTCTGCTCTATCAGCTAAAATCTCACTGCATGATTCCTGTGGACCACAGTGACTAGTAACTGATTTGGTCCCTCATAAGCTTTTATTGAGTGCTCAGTGGAGAAACTGCATGGCTCTTGTCTAATGAGTGAAAAAGGAGCCGGGCAGTGGTGGCACACACCTATAATCCCAGCACTCGGGAGGCAGAGCCAGGCGGATCTTTGTGAGTTCGAGACCAGCTGGTCTACAAGAGCTAGTTCCAGGACAGGCTCCAAAGCCACAGAGAAACCCTGTCTTGAAAAAAAAAAAAAAGAAAAAAGAAAGAAAGGAAAAAAGTTCTGCTGGTTATCTCTTTATTTCTTTCTAATGTCTTTGTTATCTGTTGTGGCATAGTATAAAATGTTCTCAAAACTTAGATATCTTAAAACAGTTGTGTCTTAGAAGTCTGAATTAACAGGATGTTTCATGAGGAGCAGAGCATAGAGTTGAGAAAGGAAGTCACTGATGATTGCCATTTTTAGAGACAAATTCTGACAATGGCTGAAGTCCAGGCTATTACACAGAGGAAAGTTGAAAAAAAAAAAGCCTCTTCCCTCTCTGAGGCATTAAGTGTATAAATAAACAAAGTAGTTAAATAGAACTTGGCCCAAAGCGGGGAACTAATAGCAAGGGCAGAAGCAGTTAGAAAGAAAGGAAGCCACTTTCAACTACATCATCCATATAGTCTCTACACCAGCCATCTGGAGAGAACTGCACAGCCAGATGTCTGTCAGGCACAGTGTCGAACGTGTGGGGGAAGACAAACTGCATGGGACCAGTGAGATGGCTCAGTGGGTAAAAGCTCTTGTCACATAGGCCTGCATTGCCTGAGGTCACTCCCCGGTACCCATGGAAGAAGGAAAGAATTGGCTCCCAGAAGTCACTTTCTGACCTCCACTCACACACCCGGGCATGTGTATGTGGTCACTCTGTAAAGTTAAATAGCTTTAAAAATAAATAGGATTGTACAACATCATAGGGTAAGACTGATGTTTTCAAGTAGATGTGGCAATGGATGTACTCTTGATAAACAAGGCAGTGAGGGATCTGTTCATTAATGTCCCTTGTTACCAGTGAGGGAAAAGTTTCTTTGAATAAGGTCTGGAATAAAATCCCCTTCCACACTCCTAGGCCATAAGACCATTGTTCTTCTTTTACATACCCACTGACAACCTCTGCTATGGTTCTTATATCTAGAAGTCTGGGAGAACAGGGAGAGCAACAAAGTACACTTGAAATTCTTGTTAAGCCCATGGCTCCCCCTGCTGGTCAAAAGGCTGATTAGACCTGGGAAATAGATTTGTAATCTAGTGGCACTAGGACCCAACTTCCCGATTGATTATTGGAGTGCAGCTGAAGTAGTTCAGAAGCTCCATGAACAGACAAGCCCTCCTAGTATTTAAATGTATTCCTGAAAGTTAACACCACTCTGTCCCACCAAGGACTGACTGCCTAGAGCATAGGAAAGTGAGGCAGCTGAACGGAAGAAAATTAGTACACCCTACTCTTTTGTTATAACACGAGCAGCCACCACCACTTAAATGTAAGTCCTCACCAGAACCCCCAGACCTTCAGGATGATGTTCCTCCATGCAGCCCCAGCATGAATCAAGGCAGCACATGTGGATGCACAGCTGGTCTTATGAGCCAGGCTTTCTGAGGTGAGAGAACACAGCTTGAGGGAAGCAATTCCAGCCCTGTGCCTACTGTGGAATAGACATTGAATAGACAGACTTGATGGGTGTGCTGATCTCAAAGTGATGTTTCTTTTTGTCCTGTGCAGATAGTCATGTCTAGAGGTTGCCCGCAATGCTTAGGGGCATTCACAGTCTCTCATCTGGGAAGACAGAGACATATCAGTGGGATTTGGAGCTTTTTTAAAATTTCTTTTCTCTACATAGCCATCTTCTTAAGATTGCCTTAAAGCACAAATTTTAAAATATAACATAAATAAAGGTAAAGCTACAAAACAAAGCAATTCAAATTTTTTAAATAACCATACTCTATGCATTCCCTTATCATTGAAGGATGTTATAAAAGTCCTAAAGCCAGCCCAGAGGTTCTCTCAGAACAGCTGTAGAAAAAGTTACAAAAATAACAGCAGAAAAAATTACATTGTTGGTATTTATGTACTTTTCGGACTAAAATGAACACCTCGACTTCTCAAGGACTCCTGCAGTAAGCTGACTGAAGACCTGGTTTTGCTTTGATTTGTTAGATTTTTTTTCCAGTGCCAGCACCACAGGCCCATGGGAGAGCCCTAGAGACAGTGGGTTTCAGAGACTCAGATGCCCTCTGGGAGCTGCAGACTTGGCTCTCAGCTGGAGCCATGGCTAGTCTCTAATGTCCAGCTCCTCAGAGCTGAGTCAGCCAGAAACATTGAGGTTGAGATGACTCTGCTGTGGAGGCACTGGTGGCTAGTCAGTTGTCTGATACAATGAATAGTGTGTATTTGCAGAAGTGTTTCTATTATACTACCACGGGAAAGCTAGCACTATCTTACTGTTTCTATAGAAAGTTCTCTTAAGAACCACAGAGGGAAGTTCCTCAATGCTTTAATAGCACCTCAGCCAGCAGTCACTGCACTGGCTTCATAGAAAAGGGACATGAAAAGTAACAAAAGGAAAATAACATGAAATAAGTCAGCTCAAGAACCTGTGTCTAGATGGACAATGGGAGGCAGAGGTAAGAAGATCTCTGAGTTCAAAGCCAGCCTGGTCTACAGAGCAAGTTCCAGGACAGCCAGGGCTACACAGTGAGGGAGGAAAAAGCCTGGGTCTATATCCCTTGCTTTCTGAGTTAGTTCTATGTCCCTGAACTCACCAGTTCCATATCCATTCAGTCCCAAATAAACTCACATAGGCTTATATTAATTATAAGTGTTTGGCCTATTGCTCAGGCATATTACTAACTAGCTTTTACAACTTAAATTAACCCATAATTCTTATCTATGTTTAGCCATGTGGCTTGGTACCTTATCTCAGTAACACATTCTCATCTTGTTTCCTCTGCTTCTGGATGACAACTGCATCTCTGCCTTTCCTCTTCCTGTAATTCTCCTAGTCTGATTGCCCTGCCTATACTTCCTGCCTGGCTGCTGGTCAATCGGCATTTTATTAAACCAATATGAGTGACAAATCTTTACAGAGTACAAGAGCATTATCCCAGAGCATTCAAGGGCCAGCAAGTATCAAACCACCTGTATACAGGGTCCAAGGCTCCCAACTAGCCTAGCTGTAGAGCTGTAATAGGTCTGACAGGCAGGCAGAATCAAGGCAGTGGGAACTTACCCTCTGGAAGGGATGTGCCAAAAGGGTAGTTGGAAGCCAGTTGAAAACAGAACCACTGGTGTTTGGAGAAGGTAAGTGTGTGTAGACCCAGTATGTCAAGTCAGAACTATATGGTTGTTATTTCAAGTGTCTCTTGTCTTTGTGTGATGACTCCATCACAAGCTGACCTTGATCCACACCTGGGTCCTCTGGAAGAACCCAGTGTTCAGACCACATTTCTGCCTGAGAACACAAAGTTCAAAAACCCTAAGCACCAGGCCTCAACTCTCTTTACCTTCTGCCTCTGGGTATGGTGGTGGCCCCTGTCAATAAATGTGCCCCAGCCAAGAAAGCAGATTCAGTCCTCACCGTCTGTTCACTAGATCTCCTTCATTCTGTGTTTTGCTGAGTTCACCCTAACTCTAAGGGACACCTACCCTGGTCCCCAGTCCTAAGGATGCTTGGCCACTGAGCCCTCCATCTGTGGTTTGTCATCTGTTCGTGATTGTTCTCACTTGGTTACAGGCTCTCCCTCTCTGCCAGATAAGTACCGACATGCCCGGGAAATGATGTTGCTGTTGCCCGCACATCGGGACCGCCCAAGCAGTGCCATGTATCCAGCAGCCATCCTAGAGAATGGACAGGTAGCAGGCCTAGCCTTGACTAACTGTCCTTTGCTACAAGTGTGTTGGCTTGGGCTCCTTCATTGCATTTGCTAAACCTTTGCATGCATGGTCTTGCATGCCTCCCTCATTCTGTTGTAAGAAAGCTGTTGGACTCCTCAAGACAGTAAATCTGAGGGCCAGAAATCCAGTGTAGGTTTGAGTAGACTGGCGACCGGGTTGGAACTATACCTGCTTGGGTGGCTTCCTAAACCTCTAGCCAGCTTTCTGAACTGCACAGTCCCCATTCCTCTGCATAAGACGTTGGCTTTTATACCATCCTGAGGAGGCTGTAGTAAACACAGGTAGGAGGACGTCTGTGTGTCCTGCTAGGGTTGACCTCCACACTTAGTTCTCTAGACACCATGCCTGGACCAGCAAATTACACTTGGCCCTGTGCAGTTTGCCCCTGACTTTCTATCCAAAGCCATAAAAGTCACTTCCAAGTACTGTTATAGACCCAAAGTGCCAGGAGTTTCTCAATGGCACCCCTCTGTCAGGCAGGGAGCAAATCTGATGGGAGCTGCTCAGAAGAGCAATGGGACCTGCCAGACTCCAGGTATAGGTGCTGCCTTTCTCTCCCCTCAGTGCTAACCTGGATCTGGGTGGGGACTTCCAAGAATTAAGACTTATCAGTGCTCATGGAGCAGACAGGGTTTTTAAATCCTTTTTGTCAGTGGCACCTCTGGCAAATAGAAATATGTGACAGTTAAATAATGGAAAGTACCTATGTTCTGCACATGACAGCCTGGGTGATGTGTCAAATAGCCACGAAGTGCTCGGATCCGAATACACCTGGACTGTTGTAGCAGCCTTCCCAGGGCTGTGTGAAGCTCTCAGCACATCTCAAGCATGAGCTATCTTACTGCTTTGATATTCTCACCTGAGCTTATAACATCCTGGCACCTGTAGTTCATAACACTGCCTCCCAGATGTAGCTGGCTGCTCTTACACTCTTTGATATTTTTCTCCTTCCCTCAGCCACCAAACTTCCAGCGGGCCCTGTTCCAGCAAGTAGTTGGAGCCTGCAAACCCTGCAGTGATCCCAATCTGTCTATGGCTGAAAAAGGTATTTTCCTCTCTCTAGGAGCTCTCTCATGTTTGTCCCATCTTGAGTGTCTAACTCTTGTTCCTGAGTTACCAACTGTCCAGGTCTGAGCCACAACCAAAATGCTCATGTCTGTCTCCCTAGATGTAGTGCTGAACAATTTCTCAGGTCACTGTTTAGACCACAGCTGGCCTGGATCCTGTTTGTCTGTCTGTATTTCCCTCTCTCTAGGGCCCACCTTCAGAGAGGCCCATCTGCCATCTGCCTTGAGTAATTCGTTATAACTCAGGCTGCTGTGGGTGTCTACTCTCCTAGGTTCTTCCTAATAACTTCTAGAACTTAGTATGCCTGATGGTCCATCAGTGAAGTCCAGTCACTGTTTAGCCACTCTGGCCAGTGACTGCTGGGTCCATCTGTACCACTGAGAAACTCTCCCTAGAGCTGCAGCTGCATAGATGTGATACATATGTAAGAACCAGTGTCCAACCTCTATAACCTTGACTGAAGCCCTAGACACCTAAGTTAATTTTAGCACAGCAGTACCTAAATGGGGACCATGCTGAGGTTGTCCGTCAAGCAGAACCTGGTCCCATAGTTCTCTCCTCGCCTCCGTCTGCTGTGCTTAGTACATATTCACTTCCCACCAATAGTCTATTGTCCCTTAGCCCATCAGACCATGTCCCTTCAATGCTTTCATCGTGTTGTCATTGCACCTGCTTACCAAGTGCTGTCTGCTGTCCCCACTGTCATTGTTACCCCTCTTACCCCTCTTGATTGTTGTAAAGGACAAACTCTGTGTCCTTTTTAAGGAGTCCAAACACTGGATCCAAACCTTGGTTCCTAGTGGGCATTAGTGCCAGATGCTCCACCACAAAAGGCCTATTGAAGATGCCTTCCTAACCTCAAGGCTGCACATCCCGAAAAAAAAAGATTCCTTGGATTCCTGCACCTATTACCCCAAAACAATGGGCCTTTTTGGCCTGGAAGGCTAGAATCCACAATGGTTTTCTTCACCTAAGATGCAAAGCAATCTCAAAACTAGCCAAGAATCACACAGCTCAGAGCTCAAATCAGTATTGGTGGTCAGACCAAGATGCTACATCAGCTGTACACAGAAGAGCCTCAGGCCTCACAAGCTACACTGCAGCAAGGAGCTGGGCACGCTCACCCTAGGTGTCTGGGGGAAGGACAGGTGTCTCAGAACAAAAACTGAGCCCAGAGCTACCATATCCAAACCACAAGGTAAACACTTAGTGGCAACAAATTAGGCAATTTCCCATTGGTAATACACAGGCCAGAGTAATTCCCAGGTCCCCCTAGAAACTTACCTCTCACCTGTAGGTTCTTTCTTTGCCAGTCACATCCGGACAAGACAAGGCCTGCCCTCAGGTCAGGGACTGTGCACTGGGGACCTCAGGCCAATGC
Organism: Dicrostonyx torquatus; assembly: GCA_028555095.1. Classification (NCBI taxonomy): domain Eukaryota; kingdom Metazoa; phylum Chordata; class Mammalia; order Rodentia; family Cricetidae; genus Dicrostonyx; species Dicrostonyx torquatus. Next base: position 7,221,803 of record JAQHUG010000001.1, read on the forward strand.
TGTAGAGCTTTTAATGCTGACAAATGACAGGACACAAAGGGTTATTGCTCTTCTCCTAGAATGAATTATTCTCTTGGTCACACTACATGGCAAAGGTCCACTGGCCTCACTGAAGATTTGTGGTTTCTGGTTGACATGGAATGACTCACTCAGACACCATCTTAAGTACACCATGACAACCCTTCCTAGCATTCTTCCCCTATAGTGTCCCTGACCTCAAGTTCCTTTGGACCCTTGGGGTAAACTTTAGCAGCCCCTTCAGTTCTTTAGGGAGTTAAGGACATGTCTGAGATATTGGGTTCTCAGGTCTTTTTAGAGAAGCTTCACAGGATCATCTCTAAGCTGCCACTTCTGAGACCTGTGGTGTTCATCATAAATGTCTTTGTTAGGGAGACGAGAGCTTGGATGCTTCGAACCAAGAATCCCCTGCTGCATCTTGTAGAACCTGGAGGAAGATATGCCTATTCTTGGGCTTAGGCTTTCTGAGAAAGCCATCTGATGCTTATCAGATTCAGAATTCTTTTCTGCAGATAACAGCTCAGTTGCTACTCATCAGATTCAGATGCCCCTTCTTCCTGCTATTAGCCATCAATATATCATGAGATTAAGCATCCTTATAGCTGGAGTTTTACCTTGCTGTGCTCTAAGCCCATGCTAGTCCTTGAGCAAAGAGAAGAAAAATGATGTCATCCTCTATCCATGGAATGCCTTGGGCCCAACACTTTCGACCATGTCCTACTCAAAGGCCAGATTCCAGCTTTTTCTAGAGGCTGCTAGCTCCTATCAGGCCTTGGAATTCTCCATTGAGTATCTGGGCCATGAAAGCCCAAACCTTGGATACCTCAAGCTCTCTTAGCGCCACTGTTTTAAAACAGAACCCGTATTAGACACCTGTACTCTGCATAGGCTGCCCTTCCAAAAGGCTCCATCAGAGAAAAGGCATGTTTCCTCTTGCTTGCATTTGTTCTTTGAAAAAAACCATTTAAACAAGCTTCACATTTCCTTTTCTGCACCTGCAGAGTAGCCAAACCCCAAATTGTGAAGGTCTAGTCACTGTTCTTCTCTCCCCTTTAACAAAGGACTTTCACCCCAGCTGTAGCCAAAGAGCCAGCACTGAGGCACTGCTGCTTTGCCTGGGACCTGCTCTATTCTACATCAAGGACTTTCTAGCCTCCCCCTTCCACAGGAAGCAGTGTGTTCCCCTGGGTCCAGGATGAGACTACTCCAGTGGGTACCTTAAATACCTCTTCTTGCTCAGAAAATGTCTTGCTCTTAAACCCAGTCAGTAGGTATAAGAACAGGGATGGGTCAGTGTTGTAAATGTTACCACAGGCTCCCTGTAGAACCAGCGGAGCTGCCTCTGAAAGGATACGGTCTCCATCTCCTATCCTGCTCCCTGCTTTTCACACAGGGCATGGGCAGTTCAAGAGCCTTGACCTAATTCTTGACTTGTGAAGAGTTCTGTGTCCTGTGCTATGTTCTTGATCTCTTCAGCCTTTCCTGTTCTCTCCTGTGGTCTTCTGGTTTTGCTTCTGACAGATCCCAGAGACTGCAGGTGTTTACTCCTGCTTGTATGTTCTCTCAATCTGCTTTATCCTGAACACTCTTCAGAAATCAGCTTACTCTTGTCTTCAGAGGCAGCTTCAATCACTGGCCAGTCATCTCTCTGGGCCACAGTGTCTTGCTTGGCTAGTATTTTCAGCTGTAGGGCCTGACATGCCTCTTGTATGCTGGCTACACAGAGCAGACTAGAGAAGCCTCAGGCTGTAAGGCAGCTTCTCCAAGCAGGAAGCTCAAGAAGTAACCTCCGTTCACTCCATCTCTTTCCACCCTTCAGCGGTGCCAGCAGCCCCCAGCAGCTGGAGCCTGGATAGCGGAGCCCAAGAGGCCCAGCCTTTCCTGTCTGCCCTCATGGGGCACATCCTGGCTCCCCCAGTGCCTCCCCGAAGCCTGCTGCATGGTAAGCGGGTCCCTCAAATAGTTTCTCGTCTCAAACTCTGACCAAGGGCTAGATCAGCAGCTGTCTAGGCCATCTCAACTAAGGATAAAACATCCACACCACAGAAAGGATCCTGCTGAATATTGGGGCCAATAAGGTTTTTGAGTCCTGCAAGCTAGCTCAGTAAGGCCATCCCAGGCAGGGAGGCTGAAGACGACAAAACCAGCTGTGCCAGATATACCACTCACCAGTCTGCCATCAACCTGCCAGTGGACCAGAACTTCTGCCTGAAACCTGTTTCATGGGCTCTGAAGCACTCAAACTCCTGACCTCCTGTGTAGAATGGGATTATTTTACCTCAGTGACCTGTATTTTACAGACTGTCAGTGTAAAGAAAAGTGACTTTCAATGCTGAGGTGTTCTTGGGGGACTTTTCCACACCTGCCCAGTGCCCAGCACGGTTACGCTGCTGTGCAGCTTGTGCAGGGATCCCCAGCTGAGGCTATGGTTCTGTTCTCTTTGCAGGTCATTACTCCCTACACTTTGACGCCTTCCACCACCAACTGGGTGATGTCCCCCCAGCCCTCCCTGCCCGGACCTTGCGCAAGGTAATGTACTGAAGCACCTGCCCCACTGCCTCATCTGCTGTAGACTCACCCTGGGGGCCTCCAAGAGGAACCTGCCTCTCCTCTCCTCTCCTCTGTCCTGAGAGCCTAAGCTGGCAGAAGCTGGGGGTGGCTAGAGCCACACTAGAGCAGCAGGTGACCCATGAATCCTGCAATGAACATGAGGACAGGGAGATTAGGGGGTCTTATGGACAACACATGACAACAAGAGTATGTGTATAGGGAGCATTGAGAAACTTGGGGGCTCTTTGCTAATACCACAGTCTCTCAACACACTGTAGTCCAATAGCTAATTAAATGTCCCTGTGGTGGCTTATAAGAGTTTTTAAAATTAGTGTCAACTGAAAATGAGAAATATCAGGCACTAAAGTTCTACAAAAAATTTCAAGAAGTAAAATTTGACTCTTCTTGTTAGCTTCATTTTTCTGCAAATGGGAATAGACCAAGTCTGTGACAGATTTTAGCAACAGAGTAACACTTACCTCATCTGTGGCCCAGCAGAGTTCCTTCTGCCTGATGACCCAGACCATACCCAACCTGGGAATTGGCCCCAGGTGCATCAATGCCCAGCAGCCAGGGCAGGGGCATTTATTGGCCCTCAGAAATAACAGTGATTCTGGGCCCCACTAGCTTGCTTTGGGGGGAAGATGCTTAGGGGGAATCATTGCTGAAGACACAGACATGAAGCTGATAAGATTTTTAACGTTCGTTGATAAGCAGACTCTTGGTCTCCACATGGCAGGCCAGTCCACCTGTCTAGGGGGATTCTAACTTACCCACCCTTTCCTCCGCACAGTCTCCTCTCCACCCCATCCCAGCCTCCCCTACAAGCCCCCAATCGGGCCTGGATGGCAGCAACTCTACGCTGTCTGGCAGTGCCAGCAGCGGTGTGTCCTCCTTGAGTGAGAGTAACTTTGGGCACTCCTCAGAGGCCCCACCTCGAACAGACACCATGGACTCTATGCCAAGCCAGGCCTGGAATGGCGACGAGGACCTTGAGCCGCCCTACCTCCCTGTCCACTACAGCCTCTCTGAGTCTGCTGTCCTTGACTCCATCAAGTCCCAACCCTGCAGAAGCCACTCAGCCCCAGGGTGTGTCATCCCTCAGGACCCCATGGACCCCCCTGCGCTGCCACCCAAGCCCTACCACCCCCGCCTACCTGCCCTCGAGCATGACGAGGGTGTGCTACTGCGGGAGGAGGCTGAGAGGCCAAGGGGCCTGCACCGAAAGGCCTCACTGCCTCCTGGGAGCACCAAGGAGGAACAGGCCCGCATGGCCTGGGAGCACGGCCGAGGGGAACAGTGAGGAGCGGAGAGGCAGCTGCACCACCACCTTCAGTGAGCAGCTTGCCCAGGCCCTCCAGGTCTGAAAAGCAAGTCCCTCCCAGGGAGCTAGAGGCTTGGCACTCAGGAGAAAACCACCAGAGTCTCTGTTCTACTGCCGTGAACTCATGTATTGCCATGTCCAGAGGCCACAGCAGCATGAAGGGTTGTGGTTTCTCTTTTATTTCTTTTTTTCCCCCACTTTTTTCTGGGTTTTCCTTTATGCAGTAGTTGCTTTCTTCCTCCTGCAGTTCCAGACCACATGGAGCTATATGGAGATATTGCACAGACAGAATTGTTTTGCAGCATTGCAGAGTCCAGGAGGAGGAGCCCAGGCCCTCCTTCCAGGGTAGAGATGGCGAAGAATGGAAATTGCACTAGGGACCTCTTCCTTTGCTGTATGAACAGAAAAATTTATGGTTGCATTCAGGGATTGCAAGGACCACATGGACAGGTGGACAAAGGGGTCACAAGCCGTTTTGCACAAATGCTTGCCCACCTGCCCACTCTTCCACCTAGGAGTGTGCAACTGAGGGGCTGGTCAAGCACATGACTGGCCTAACTGCATGCCCAGGGCACACTGCCAGGCTTCCATGGGCCAGCCTTGTTCTTATCCCACTTTGGACATTATTCCATGGGCCAGCCTTGTCTCTTACCCCACTTTGGACACTATACATCACTTTTATTTTGGACTTTCCACTCAAAACACCTCATGATCTGCAGAAGCCTCCCTGGCTCGAATGGACTTGCAAGGGTTCTCTCTTCAGCCCTGGGGCTTGAATTAAATGAAGCTAGAAAGACTATCACTCCTGCAGGGAGTTAGCCCCTCCCTTGTGTTAGAAAGAGCTGGTGTAAGAATGAGGCTGGATCCAGTGTGGCAGGAGTCATAATGCCTCAAAAGCTTTCATAGGTGGCTCCAAATGCCTGCCATTTAGCGTCTGAATCAGGGATTTTCAGCACTACCTCTGAGCCTTGGGGTTGGCTGCCCAGCCTGGCTTCCAGGCCCTGAGGATGTGTGGTCAGGTTCAGCAAGCTCCTGGGTATAAAACATTAAAATAATTTTTTAAATGATGGGAGGAAACTAATTTTGGAAGCAGAGAGCCACACAGGTAAAACTGTTATCTTCCAAGTAGCCAAGTACAGAACCCTCCACTCCAAACCCATAGGGACCGCCACTCAGGGTTCAGGACGGGCAGAAGGGCAGTTTTTCAAACCTCCCCAGTCTGTTAGGAAGGGCACAGTGGTGACTTTATAGGAAATTCTTTTGTGTCAGGGCACTGATTTTTCTCTTGGTGTTATGGTGGGGGTATAGTAATATTTCACCAGGGTGCTTCTAAGTTACTTTTAAAAATAACTTGTCTCGAGACAGTTGTTTTCCTTTCATTTGCTTACATTCTCATCAGTGATGGCCATAAGACTGCCTTCTCCTTGGTGAGCAGGTATGTTGCCCCTACTCCCTTTATCTTGTTGGCCTTCTGGCCTCCTGTGGCCAAGTTCTGGGCCTAGCTGCTCATCCCTTTTCCACAATTCTTTCCCATACTGAAAATTCCATGGTCAGGGTGTTTTTCTCTTATGAACAAGTTCAATAGAACTGCCAGCAAATAACCTAAGGGAAGAGATAGAAGGCCATTTAACTCCAGAGTATGCTGGGGTCCAGTACAACAGTATAGGGCTTTCTGATACCTCAGGATCATTCAGGCGGAGTAGAGCAGAGACTGTGGAGGATGTAGGCCAATCCAGGTAGCCTTGGCTCCAAGGGCAGACACACCTGCTCCTGAACCTAGATTCATTGGCAAGCTTGTTTCTGGACCATCTGGTTCATATGTATGAGGGTCAAAATCTAGCTTTGTTGTGACTCTTAGGGAAGACAGCAGCAGGTTTCCAGGCACATCTGAACCTCAGTTCATGAAGGCAGCCTGCTGTCCTGTGCAGACATCTACCTTCTCTACTTGGTGGCACAGGAAGTAGGGAGGGGAATGTAGGGTTAAGTTCCTTGTCCTTGCTTTATGCAAGATGAAATATATTTGTGTCGTCCCTCTTCATTTTCCCTAACTGGATGAAATGGACCTATTCTGAATACTTTGTATTGAAAAACCAGCCAGTGTGAGGGAAATGAGAGGCCAGAGATCAGAATCCTTTGAAAAGATTGTGAAATGCTGATTTTCATTCTTTCAAGCATATTTGTAAATACCTATTTGAATGCTGTGTATTTGTACAGGAATTTAAGCAAAAAATGTATAGAGTGTGATGTCTAATTGGTAATAAGCCCTATAAATGTGTTTTTAACCTCTGGCATTCTGTGCTTATTTAAAACAAGAAAACTAACCATTTCCTTTGTGTACTCATGTCTAAAGAAAAACTGATTTAAAAATGATCTTACCTGTGCCAGAAAAGTTAAAGGAAAAAAAATTGTGCCGGTGTCCCACGAGGTATTTTACTGTATATATTGTGGTAGCATGTTATACATCCAACGGGTAATGTGAATTTTAGATGTAAATACCTACCAACTGACTCCCCCCTCCCTTGACTGCTGTGATGTGAATTAAAGATGAATACCTGATATTGATCCACTGATTTCACTGAATGGGAGCATAAGTGCCCCTCTCAAGCCCTTGTCGCCGGGCTCCAAGCCCTTTTAGTTCCAGATACTTTTCTGTACTTAGCCGGCCGCTCTTCATATTCTGCCTTCGAGGGCAAGTGGCCAAGCCCTTGCACTTAGCATCAGGGCAATTCAGGCGGTAACATCTCCAGTTTCCATTTGCGCGTCTCCAAGAGTGGGACACAAAACCTCCCGAGATCCATGGCCTCCACTGGGAGGCTATCCCAAAATCTCCGCTCGTTTTGCCGCTGACAGGGCCCTCAAATGTCCAAGACAGCAGCCGACTTTGACAGGCCTCTAGACTTTCGCCTAAGAGGTTCTGCGTTCCGACCCAGGATAAGGAGGGGTGTGGGCAGCCGGCGCATGAAGGTGGACGCTCTCATTGGTCCGCCAATCCACGTGGTGGCTCAAAACAAGGAATCGCTCCTTGCTCGCGCTGCTTGTCCTGCTTGGGTGTCTGCTGACGCCAGAAGTCCTGCGCTACGAGTCCGGGGCCCAGGAGGGGACTGGGTGTGGAGCCAAGAAGTACTCGGGACGAGTCACCAGATTCAGAGGGTGCCCAGCAAGAGCCAAAGCCGCTGCCCCTACCCAATATGGTGGCCCGTGCAGCTTCCGCCCATCCGCTTCCTATGGACCGCCCAGGCTCAATCAGCAACCGACAACTGTCTGGGGCCCAGACGCCGCCAGCCAATGAGGAAGAGTAGCGTGGAGCCGCCGTCCTGGGCTCCGGGGCACGTGGACCAATGAGAATGCGGCATATGGGTGGGCGCGGGGACTACCCGCCAATGGAAAGCTCCGGTTTGTGTCCCAGCCCCCTAGGCGGTGCGCCGCGCCGGGTGCGGTTCATTCGCGCGGCGGCGGCGGCGGCGGCGGTGGTGGCGGAGGCAGTGGAGATGTGGGCTACGCGCGGGCTGGCGGTAGCGCTGGCCCTGAGCGTGCTGCCTGACAGCCGGGCGCTGCGGCCAGGCGACTGCGAAGGTGCGTGGGGAGAAGGGGCGGGGCGGGGCGGGGGGGCACATGGCGCTAACCCAACGGAACCGAGAAGGCGGGGGCCCATCCTGGCTCGGTCCGCTGGAGCAAGGGCCTCGGGATTATTACCCGGACCTAGAAACATTGACTCGTTTAGGGAGAAGCGTCGGCTCAGTCGCGTTGAAAACTTGGCCGGAAGCCCACAACGCAGGAGTTTTTGTCCTTTCCCATCACTGTTTAGAGGTTTCGGGAAGGGCCCCCCGTGGGCCGCAACGGCCTCTTGGGATTGCCAAGCTGCACTTACGGGTTCGGTGTTGTATTTGAAATAAGGAACATTTTGATCGTTTGCTTCAGCTTCCAGTGTGCCCCTTATGAGGTCACAGAGAGTTCCCTCTCAAGGACACGTGTCCACTCGGCTTAAATTTGAAAAGAGCAGGGAAGATTGTGTGGGGGTCACTGGGGTAATGTTCATTCTCGGCTTGCACTGGGTACTAGGACCCCAGCAACCTAAGGGCTCTGTGCACCTATGAGTACCCGAGAAAAACCAATGATGGGAAAATAATGATCATCTCTTCTTTCCACCCCTGGTGAAATGGGGACTAGCAATTGCTTAGCATCTCTCGATCCTCTTTTGCAGTTTGTATTTCTTATCTGGGAAGATTTTACCAGGACCTCAAAGACAGAGATGTCACATTTTCACCAGCCACTATTGAAGAAGAACTTATAAAGTTCTGTCGTGAAGCAAGAGGCAAAGAGAATCGGTTGGTAAGTCGCTGGTGACCCACCCAGGCTCTCCCTGGCTTGCGTGTACTTGATGATGGGCCATGTTTGTAAACTAATGTAAGACTGAAGTATTTTTAGCCTATACTTATAAAATATCTCCTATGAGCTGAGTATTGTTACAGCCAGGAAAGAAAAATGCCAGGCAAATGGAAAGCAGTGAGCGGTGTATCCATGATAGTTTGGGGAGTGGGGGACTGTCAGAGACAGTAGTCAGAGAGGGGATGGGTCGGTAAAGTGGAGAGAGCCTATTCAAACAGTGTGAGTGCCCAAAGGCCAGAGAGAGTTTGGTGTGTTTGGGATCAGGAATAGTTAACTAGGTGCCCCCAGGTGGCCAGGGCCAAGTCAAGGGCAAGAGCCCTAGTGTGAGGCATTGGCCTTTGTAGCTTTAATTTCTCTGGCAGTCTCTCATTGGAACTCTGATGGTTCTTTGGTTCATTTGGAAACTCTGGGACTGAGCAAATATCAAGGCCTAGAGTGTACAACTACTAGATCTGGGCAAGCACTAAAAACATGCAGCCTGGCCGAGAGTTTTCAAGATGACCTGAGATGGAGAGGTGGTTCTGAAAATGTCCTGCTCTTGGCAGAGGGCCTATGTTTAGTCTCCATTACCCACAACAGTCTTAACTCCAGCTCGGGGGAATCCAATGCCTTCTGGCCTCCCCAGCACCTGCATACATGTGCACTTTGTCATGCACATAAAACCTTGTTTAAAACTTGTTCCTTTTTTCTTTCTGCTGCAGTGCTACTACATTGGGGCCACAGATGATGCAGCCACCAAGATTATCAATGAAGTGTCAAAGCCCCTGGCCCACCATATCCCAGTGGAGAAGATCTGTGAGAAGCTGAAGAAGAAAGACAGCCAGATCTGCGAGCTAAAATACGGTGAGTGTGGCCAGGACTGTGCGCCTCCTGCGATGTTTGTGTGCCCGTCTGGGCTTGCTTTCTAGCCAGAAGTGTCATCATGAGGGTTTGTTTGTAGCATGATGGATGATACTCTGTGCAGGGCTCAGAGACTTCCACATCAAAGCTAGGTGGTGCTCAGAAGTTGAGAAGGTGACTTGTTAGCATACTTTGAAAGAGGGAGAATTTGAAGGAGGCTAATAGCAGGACAGGCTGACAGGGAATATAAAGATATAATACATAAGGTGGACAAGTTGGGTAGGGCCTTGGGGTCTGGTAAGAAATTTGGCTTTTAGTCTGAAGTTGGAAGCATCAGAAGTTTTTGAGCAATGAAGCACTGTAATGAGACTTGAGTTTAACAGATTTGTCATGGCTGTACTTCTGATGGCCCTAAGACCTTCAGCCCAGGAATGATAGGAGTCACAGTATCACTGTGACTGAGCCAATATCGTCGCACATAACCCCAGTCTTGAGATGAGCCAGGCCTCTCCCATGAAGTTTAAACAATGCCAGTGTTTATTATAACTCATATGTCCAGGGGCTTTGTGCTTGTGGTAGTTTGGTAGTTTGGTTGGTTCTGGCGTAGGTGTGTCTGGGTCATGGGTTATGGAGTAAGCTTTGACTCTGGTGCCTTGATGGGGAGAAAGAGGATGTGTCTACTCTGTCATCAGCCTGGAACTCATTCTGTGCTGACATGTAGAAAGTCCTTGGGGAACTGGAACCATGTGGGTTCTCTGCACTGCATGTCCTGTAGTGGATACTGACAGCCTGAGGTGACCCTCCTGGTGAAGGCGGGAACTGTGGCACAGTATACATACGTCTCCCGGCCATCCAATGGTGGTCTGCATGCAGCATCCTACCCCGCCATTTACTGTCCTGCTCTTCCTGCAGACAAGCAGATTGACCTGAGCACAGTGGACCTGAAGAAGCTCCGGGTGAAAGAGCTGAAGAAGATCCTGGACGACTGGGGGGAGATGTGCAAAGGCTGCGCAGAAAAGTCTGACTATATCCGGAAGATAAACGAACTGATGCCTAAATACGCCCCCAAGGCAGCCAGCGCACGGACTGATTTATAGTCACCTGAGGGAAAAACAGTTCACGTGGCTCTTCCCCAAACAACATTTTGTAATTTATTTTTTAAGCGGGCTCCTGACATTGAGACGTGAAGCTGGAGCTTTCCTAATGATGATGCTGGCTCCATGGTGCCCCCTCCTCCCCGGGGGAGGAGTTTACTTCCTTCTTTTGCTGGTTTACTCTAGGACTTCAAAGTTTGTCTGGGAATTTTTTATTAAAGGGAAAAAACAAATCTGTCTTTGGAGAGTTGAACTGAAACAGGATTCAGTCCTATAATCTACTGGTTTATCTCTCCAGTCTGCAAAGGTCCCTTGGCCTGCCAGTGCCAGAAACACCCATAACAGGATTTAGGAGCTTGGAGCAGCCCAAAGTATGGGGGGCTGGGGGGAGAGGGGAAGTTCTGGGTTTCAGAGTGTTGTGTACTTCAGCTTGACACCTGAGCTGAAGGTGGACCTATTCCTGGTCTTAGGTCAGCATATGCATAACAAGCAGAGAATTTTCTGGACTAGTGCAGGTAGTCAGAGTTGGCATTTCCATTTCTTCACCCCACCTGGTACTTAGTTATCCATTTGTTGGGGTTCCGTGTGAACAAAGCCCCTTGCTTACTTGTAGTTTTGCAGGTTTGGCAGGAATTAGTTCAGAGGGCCTGAGAGCTATGTGCAGTATGGTTTTCAGTTGCTCTGTGACTGGTACTTAACAGTGTGACTATGCCTGGCTGGGGACACCACTCCTGCTGCCCCCAGACATCATATGAAAGAAATGACAGCTAAGAAGTTGTGTTTTCCAAAGAGTTGGTCTTAGCTCACTTGTATGGTTCCTAAGTTCAGTTTGCACCCACGGGGCCTTATATCCTGCCATGGAGCCCACGGCACCTGTCTCCTGCCAATCGCTTTGTGCCTGTGGGAGGAGGGGAGAACTGGGTGCACCCTTTGTCATCTTACAGGTACTTACCTGGAAACAGCAGCCATCATGGAGAGCATAAAGCCCTAAAGGCCTTTGGGTACTCTTGCCTGTATTTCACCTGGATGTAGACAGAACACTAGCCAGCAAGATGTCAGCATGGCGAGAAATGATAACTTCTGGCATTACCTGCTCTGCAGACCTATCTTTCCAGCCTCCTGTCTGCTCAGAAACCTACAGCAGAAAGTTGGATCCAGGGGCACCAAGATTCCTGTCTATAGGAAGCAAATGCAGTACTGGGCCCAGGGAGGTCTCACCAGCATCTGTACTCTTTGTTCTCAGGGGCTTGCCAGGACGGTGCCTGAAGAGTCTGAAAGCAGAAGATACCTGGGATGTGGGTCCTGGACAGGACAGGGTGTAGGGATCCTTTAAGGATATCACCAGTTAGAAAACACCATGGAGGGGAAATAGAATTTCAAGCTAGTGGCAGTTTTGAGTGGGATAACGAGGCCGCCGGTCAAGTGGCCATTCTTGTTCCAGTGGGCACGGCCAGCAGGCAGACCCCAGAGCACAAAGCCCAAGTCCCCCGGGGGCCTGACTGCTCCTGAGGGACTCCGCGCACAACGCAGCCGGTGCCTAAGCCCAGCCAGCCACGCGGTGGCGCCAGAGCTCGCAGTCGGGCCAGCTTGCCGAGATGTCACGTGGCGCAGGACCGCGGAGCCCGGTGATAGGCGCCGAGCGGAACTCTCGTCCCGCCCACCCGAGTCACGTGGTACGGCCGGCGCAGCTTGATAACGCAGCTCCCGGCCCCACGGCGCCGCTCCCGCCCCGCCCCGCCGCCGCCGCCGCGCCGAGTCCTTTTGTCCAAGATGGCGGCGCCGGGGGCGCTGCCTCCTGGGCTGCCGCTGCTGCCGCTGTGACGGGCCTGCGGGCCGCCCGCCCGCCGCGCCGGCGCCATGAAGCGGCAGAACGAGCGAGACTCCAGCCCGAGCGGGCGTGGCTCGTCATCGTCCGCCAAGCGGCCGCGGGAGCGCGAACGGGAGGCAGAGGCGGGCGGGCGGCGAGCAGCGCACAAGGCCTCCGGCGGCACCAAGCACCCGGTTCCAGCGCGGGCTCGTGACAAGCCCCGCGGCAGTGGCAGCGGCGGCCATCGCGACGGTCGCGCTGCCGGGGATGCGAATCACCGAGCGAGCAGCGGGCGCTCCTCGGGCGCGCCCGGAGGCGGAGGACGCACCGGCAAGGCCTCGGGGGACCCCGGTGCCGGCGGCGCGTCGCCCCGCGCCTCTCCGCTGCCACCGCCCCCGCCGCCCCCCGGGGCGGAACCAGCGGGTCCCGGCTCCACGGCCGCTCCGGAGTACAAGACGCTCCTCATCAGCAGCCTGAGCCCCGCGCTGCCGGCCGAGCACCTGGAGGACCGGCTCTTCCACCAGTTCAAGCGTTTCGGTGAGATCAGCCTGCGCCTGTCGCACACCCCGGAGCTGGGCCGCGTGGCCTACGTGAACTTCCGGCACCCACAGGACGCGCGCGAGGCCCGGCAGCACGCCCTGGCCCGGCAGCTGCTGCTCTACGACCGGCCGCTCAAGGTAGAGCCGGTCTACCTGCGCGGCGGCGGCGGCGGCGGGAGCAGCCGGCGCAGTAGCAGCAGCAGCGCCGCCGCCTCCACGCCGCCCCCGGGGCCCCCCACGCCCGCCGATCCGCTGGGCTACCTGCCGCTGCACGGTGGCTACCAGTACAAGCAGCGCTCGCTGTCGCCTGTAGCCGCCCCGCCCCTGCGGGAGCCCCGCGCTCGGCACGCCGCGGCAGCCTTCGCCCTGGATGCTGCGGCCGCGGCCGCCGTGGGACTGTCTCGGGAGCGGGCCTTGGACTACTACGGGCTGTACGACGACCGCGGGCGACCCTACGGCTACCCGGCCGTGTGCGAGGAGGACCTGATGCCGGAGGATGACCAGAGAGCCACGCGCAACCTTTTCATCGGGAACCTGGACCACAGTGTATCTGAGGTGGAGCTCCGACGGGCCTTCGAGAAGTACGGCATCATTGAGGAGGTGGTCATCAAGAGGCCTGCCCGTGGCCAGGGTGGTGCCTATGCCTTCCTCAAGTTTCAGAATCTGGACATGGCACACAGGGCCAAGGTGGCTATGTCCGGCCGGGTGATTGGCAGAAACCCTATAAAGATAGGCTATGGCAAGGCTAACCCCACCACCCGCCTCTGGGTGGGTGATCTGGGACCTAACACCTCACTGGCAGCCCTGGGCAGGGAATTTGATTGCTTTGGGAGCATTCAGACCATCGATCATGTCAAAGGAGACAGCTTTGCCTACATCCAGTACGAGAGCCTGGACGCAGCCCAAGCTGCCTGCGCTAAAATGAGGGGCTTTCCCTTGGGTGGTCCGGATCGCAGGCTCAGGGTGGATTTTGCCAAAGCAGAGGAGACTCGCTATCCCCAGCAGTACCAGCCCTCACCTCTCCCTGTGCATTATGAGCTGCTCACTGATGGCTATACCCGGCATCGAAACCTGGATGCGGACCTTAGGGTGCGGGATAGGACCCCTCCACACCTTCTCTATTCAGACCGGGACCGGACCTTTTTGGAAGGGGACTGGACCAGCCTCAGTAAAAGTTCGGACCGCAGAAACAGCCTGGAGGGCTATAGCCGCTCAGTGCGCAGCCGGAGTGGTGAGCGCTGGGGAGGAGATGGGGACCGGAGTATAGCCAAGCCCTGGGAAGAGAGACGCAAGCGGAGGAGCCTTTCCAGTGACCGTGGGAGGGCAACTCATTCCCCTTATGAGGAACGGAGCAGGACCAAGGGTGGGGGACAGCAGTCTGAGCGAGGCTCGGACCGCACCCCTGAGCGTAGCCGAAAGGAAAACCATTCCAGTGAAGGGACCAAGGAGTCAGGCAGCAACTCCCTCAGCAACAGCAGACATAGTGCGGAGGAGAGGGGCCACCATCACCACCACCACGAGGCTCCCGACTCCTCCCATGGAAAAAAGACTAGAGAGAGTGAACGCAATCATCGGACCACTGAGGCAGAGCCCAAGACTCTTGAAGAGCCAAAACACGAGACCAAAAAGCTAAAGACTCTTTCCGAGTACGCTCAGACACTGCAGCTGGGTTGGAACGGGCTTCTAGTTTTGAAAAACAGCTGTTTTCCAACATCTATGCACATCCTAGAGGGGGACCAGGGAGTTATCAGCGGTCTCCTCAAAGACCACACTTCTGGCAGCAAGTTGACCCAGCTAAAGATTGCCCAGCGCCTTCGACTGGACCAGCCCAAGCTGGACGAGGTCACCCGTCGCATCAAGCAGGGGAGCCCCAACGGCTATGCAGTGCTCCTAGCCATCCAGTCAGCCCCCAGTGGGCCTGGCACTGAAGGAGTGCCCGCGGTGGAACCAGGCCTACAGAGGCGGCTTCTCAGGAACCTGGTCTCCTACTTGAAACAGAAGCAGGCTGCAGGGGTGATAAGCCTGCCGGTGGGTGGTTCTAAGGGCAGAGACAGCACCGGCATGCTCTATGCTTTCCCACCCTGCGACTTCTCACAGCAGTACCTGCAGTCGGCACTGCGGACCCTGGGCAAGCTAGAGGAAGAGCATATGGTGATAGTTATAGTCAGAGACGCTGCCTAGCCCGTACCTGCTCTTCCAGCTGTGTGTGTCACAGAGCAGTTATGTTAAAATCTGCTCCTTCTCCACCTACCTTCCCCCTTGGTTTGAATTCTCTGCTGGCTGTTCTGGTTCACTTGGTGGCATCCTGTCCACTGCTAAAACTAAGCTCATGGGTCTGGGGCTTTTTGTTTTTTTACAAGAAAAAACTCCTGTTGTGTTTCCCATGTATGAGATACTATCTGCTGTATTCTGTATTTTTTTATTCTTTTTTATTTTTATTTTTTTGACTAACTGTATGGAAAGTTGTCAGTAAAGCCTTTGTCAGAGGATGAATTTTTTTAATCTGACCATAGTCCTGGTTTAATCAGGTTTTTTCTTAAAAAATGGAAAACTGCCCTCAGTGCATGACCTATGTCCTGTTTTTGGTACCACTGCTTCTAAAAGTTGTGCTACGTTCATGGTGCCCAGCTCTTCATCTGTCACGACCCTGCTCACAGTCGTCGTCGGTCTCTAATGACCAACAGACTTGTGTGACATGAGCCGTGTTACACCACCCTGAGCAGAGCCCATTAGAGGAAGGGCCTGGGCCTAAGATCTGTACCAACAGCTACAGGTAGTTTTTATTAGTGTTTTTTCCCCTGTCCTACGTGTGCTTCAGTTTGAGCTATGGCCATTAGACAGGGTACCTAATTCTAAAAGCCTGTTGGACAGAGAGGGTAGTTTTCAGTTTTGTGGTCTTCCATTCTGCGGGGAGGAACAGTGCAATATTGATGCTGAGGGGCCTTGTGCTTAACCTGTCCAGGCTCCCT
This sequence comes from Dicrostonyx torquatus, assembly GCA_028555095.1. NCBI lineage: Eukaryota > Metazoa > Chordata > Mammalia > Rodentia > Cricetidae > Dicrostonyx > Dicrostonyx torquatus. The sequence goes on from JAQHUG010000001.1 coordinate 7,237,330, forward strand.
CTGGTTCAGTCTTAAAGTCTTAGTGTAGTTTAGGGTCTCCAGTATCAGCCAGCTGCCTGGTTCCCAGGGGTCCTGGAGGCAAATGGTGGGATGCAGGGTAAGAAGCAGCCTAGCTTGGTTAACCCTTCAATGTGCTTGTGAATTGGGGCTTTCTTTGGTCTTTCAGGGTTGTCAGTAGAGTGAGCCTGTGCCACAGTCAAACCTAGAGGTTTATGGCCAACAGCAAACTCCCCAGCTACAGTACTCAGTGCTGCAAGGGAATACAGTGCCAGGAAGATGTCCTTGATGAGTGACATAGCATTCCGTGCTGATACACAGAAGTGAGGTAAGGAAACAAATCATTCTCTGTGGGAAAGAAGTCACAGTTGCTAAATGATAGGCTCGTGCCACATCAGCTGTGCTGAGAAGGAAACAGATTGAGGCATCCTCAAGCTGGGAGGAAAAAAGTGGCCTAAGGAGTTTTAGGCTCTGCCTTTGCTGTCTCAAGTAGGAAGTTAGATCAGGCAACAATTGTCGCCACAGATCACAGGTAGGCTGAGAATGTGCCAGCTTGGATACTCCCAAACAGTTAGGCCTAGGAGAATGGGAATCCTGGTCAGGGGTTGGTTCTGGCCAACTTCCTGAGGCAGCACCTATAACCTCTGGGCTCTGAGATAGACCTTGGAGGTTATATGTCTACAAGGACAGAAACTCTGGAAATTGGGTAAAACAGGGACTTTCTTCTCACCAAGCCTTTGCTGGTATTCATGAGACCCCAAACATGTCTCTAAAACAGAGGGTTGCAACCCCTTTGACAAATTTGTGTCACCAGAAAATATTTACGTTACAGTTCATAACAGGAGCAGAATTACAGTTATGAAGTAGCAATGAAAATAATTTTATGGTTGGGGGTCACCAGCACAAAAGGAACTGTGCTAAAGTATGGCAGCATAGGAAGGTTGAGGACCACTGCTCTAAAGCATTAATGAGAGTGTTAATGTATCCGTGAGCTGTGGTCACTGCCTTCACTGGAGCAAGTCAGTCGGCCTGGTGTCCCAAACTACTTCAGAATTCTTTGTCATACCACCAGAAACCAGAGCAGGCCTCATCTTGAAGGCCTGTTGCAGTTTTTCATCATAGAACAGCTACAAAGCAAGTTTCATCACCCAAGTGCACCCTTCCCAGGCCGAACCAAGCCACCCCAGCCCCAGCTTTAAGCAACCCGTTTGCAAAGGGTCACCCTTTGGCTCCAGTGATAACCACTGTTTTCTTAGTGGACCTACAACCCACTTTGACCACTTAACCATCCTAACCACTTCCTTTTAGTCCTTAAGACATAACAGGTTCTGTGGCCTCAGTCAGCCCTGCCAACAGTAAAGAAGGTGTGGGTCAGGTAAGCAAGGCCTTGTCTGGTCATGACATTGTCTCAGTAAGAAAGCCAACAGCAGGTACCCAGTGACTGAGACGTTTCATGAAGGCAAAAAACCAGAGCAGACAAAACCCCCTAATGGGTAGTGTTTGTATACCCTGTGTCTTCCTAAGTGACTCAGGTTTTGAACCCTAGAACAAGGAAGGTAGATGTTTTCTTTTAGTCTCATGAAACACATTCCTAAGGGAGTGTTGTCAAGTCAACCAGAATTGTGCTTCCCTATTAAATGTGCCCGTCTCCACCTTGGGAGGCCTGTGGGTGCTCCCAAGAGCTCCTGGCAGATGAGCTGAATTAGTGATGATGCAGAGTTTTGCTGCTTTCTCTTCAGCTGCATTCAGTGCCAGCCATCAGACTTCTACTGGCTGTTATCAGTTAACCAGTTAATGCCAAGGCATGAAGCAGACAAGGAGCTGAGGCCTCAGCTTTTTACAGGAACAAGATGGATGTGCCTCTGTGATTACAGGCCATTTCAGTGTGACAGGTTGTGTTCCTGAGTGTAGCAGGTTCTACCTACCCCTGGAGAGTTTTAGCCATCTTGTGTTGCTTGTTTACTTTATACCCAAAGACATAGTAAAGAGAGAGGTGTCTCTGTGGCTATGTAATTAATGCCTATGTAACAGAAACCGAAGCTACCATTTTGGCAAAATCAGAGAGAGAAATTAATGTTTTATATTTATTGTGGGGAGGGAAATGATGGGATAACATGAGCCCCTGATACTTTCAGACCTGTGAAGTTTTTCCTCCATATCCAACGTGACCAAGCCTCAAGTACCCAACTTCTAGGACTGAAAAAGACCTAGGGGTGGCCAGACTGCTCCTTAAAGGTCCCACACAAGGTGATAGAGATGCAGCCCTACTCCCTCCCCCACCCCCCATGTTATCCTCACACAGGCCTCCAGCAACTTCAAGGCCAGGCTCCAGTGACTAAACTACTGTCTGCCCTGGGGGCTTGCTGTGGGAGGGTTCTGCCTTCCTTAGATCCCCTGGTCTGGCCAGAACTGTGAGGAGGTGGACGATACCCCACCTAAGTTTTAAAAAAAAAAAAAAAAAACCACAAGGAAAGGCCATAAACAAAGACAGACTTGTAGTTTATTTTGTATTTTTTTTTAAATAAATACACTTTACATTAAAGAAAAAGACCTTTGATTTGTAATTTCCACATTGGGGAGAAAGGGAAGGAAAAACGACTTTCGAAAAACTGAATCACAAAGAGAAAGAGGGAGTGAATTTATATCCCTAAAGTTCTCTCAACTCCACAAAAACAAGGTCTACACAACTGCTGCCTGGCCACCAAGGTAGGAGTTAGGCGTTTTCCCAGTAGCAGGCCATGCCTTCCACTCCCGCTCTGGCACAAAGGAAAACAAATTAACTTGACAGCGTATGAGGCAACAAAACAGGTTAAAAAATCATATATTATATTTATAATAAAATATTCTTAATCCTTATCAATTTAAGAAACCACGATTTTCCTCTTCATTTAAATACGTATGTAAAAATGCCTCTATATTGTTCTTTAGACATCATTTTCTTCCAAAGAAAATGAACTGCAGGATAGGAGACTGGTGGATATAAGTTCAGACCCTCGGTTATAAATGCCTGTTGCTTTTTTTTTCTTTTTAAAGTTTTATAAAAAACTATTTCTTGTTCTTTAAGTAAAGAACATTATACAAAGAAAATATATTGTGAAATACCCAGAGACATGTTTGTTTTTCCCTTGAGGAAAGCTATGTCCGTCCTAGGAGGAGGGACGCACACTAGGGCCTAGTCCCTGGAGACTTTTTTTGTGGTTGTTATTGTTTTTAGAAGGGCCTCAGAGTCAGGGAGAGTCTAGTCCTCTGAATGCAGGGCATACAGTTCCTTAACGGACAGCCCTGGGGACAGCAAAGGCAGGTGTTCTGAATTCATTCACTCAGTTTCTCTCGCCTGCCAAGATTCTCTTCCATGTGGGGATGGCACATCACTCATTCAGAGATATGATGATGTCATCTTCCAAATCAGAGTTGTCCGAGCTGTCTGCTGAAAGGTAGAGAAGGGAGAGAGAATTATGTGCTAGGATTGTAGGAGACCCTGCATTCAACACACTTATGCCTGAGCAGGGTTAATTACCACTTTCCAGAAAGTAGAAAACACATCAATTAACTCCTTGGAGCTTGGCTCCAGAGAATATGCCTGTTGCTGGCAACAATGGACACCCTTGGGACCTCTCGTCCTCTTGTCTTTCAAAAGACCTGAACCTGGAGGCCCCGCTTCCTGCCTGGGACACCCCAGAGGGATCAAGTGTCCTCAAGCCTTCACCTGGGGTACTGGGCTGCAAAGGGACAGGACTGAGAGGAGCAAAGAGGTCTCAGCTCCAGGCCTATTGTCTCCTTATGGCAGGATCACTGGCCTTACCCCCAGGAAACACTGAAGAGAGACTCACTGGCTATAGTGAGGTCTAGGCCAGCCTGAGTTAGAGTAAAACCCTGTCTTTAAAACAAAATGTTACCAGGGGAATGGAAGTAGGGGACAGGAAGAATGACGTCAACAGTTCAAAGCAGCAAATACAAAGGATAAACAAGTCTAGAGTCCTAACATACCACACAAAGACCATATCAATGAAATTAATTATAGATCAGACTAATAAGATTTTTTTTCTTTTTTTAGTTCTTGCCATAGGAAGCAGGTGATGGTTGGATTGTGGGCATGTCCATTCTTCACTATAGTAACCTTTTTACATAAATCCTATACTTTCATGATGGATACCTTAAATGTACATGCTAGTCTTTTAGCAGGGGAGGTTTGGTTTTGGTTTTTCAAGACAGGGTTTCTCTGTGCAGCCCTTAGCTGTCCCAGAACTTGCTTTGTAGACCAGGTTGCCCTAGAACTCACAGGATCTGTCTGCCTCTGCTTCACAAGTGCTGAGCTTAAAGGCGTGCACCACCACCGTCTGGCACTAAAATTTATTTTTAAAAACAGGCTGAATCCCTTTCTCTAAGCCTCAGGAGCCTACAAAGACAGATGATCCTAAGACTCAATCCTTGGAATGCAGCTACGGAAGAGCCAACCATCCACCAACAAGGAGAGGCCACAAGGAGCATGGAGACCAAGGGCCCCACCTTAACGTGCAGACAAGGAATGAACTTATTAACACTTCTAGAACAATCCACTGAGGAATGAAACTAATGATAGGGAAAGAGCCCCTCAAAGCCAGGGGTGAGGGACATTATCTATAATCTCACATTCTGGAGAGGTCAGCCTGGCTGCAGTAAGACCATGTTCTAACCCTTCCCTCCACCAAAGGACCCTCAAAACAAAAATACATCATGCCTATCTGATAAAAGTTAAAATTAGTAACAACTCTTAAAGCTTAGTGTTTGTTCAAGAAGCTAGGAAAAAGGGCCAGTAAAGTGTCTCAGCAAGAAGGTCCCTGCCACCAATCCTATCAACTTGAGTTCTATCCAGGAGCCTAATGGTGGAGAGAACCAAATCCACAAACTGTCCTCCTCTGACCACACTCTGGAAAGCATGCTCTCTCCCTAAATGTTTGAACTTTTTAAAAAATGTATATGTGGATGTTTGCCTGTACATATACTTGGGCAACACATGAGTCTAGTGCCCAAGTAGGTCAATAGGGCATCAGATCTCCTGGTTCTGGAAACAGATGGTTGTGAGCTGTCATGTAAGTGCTAGCAATCAAACCAGGTCCTGCAAGAGCAAGTGCTTTTAACCACTGAACCATCTCTGCCAGCCCTTTAATTTTTTTTTTTTATAAAAAAGCTGTAGATATATTTTCATAAGGTTCCCAGGAACATGGGCAAGCCCAAGCCCTGAAACACCTGGACTCTGCCGTGTCTATGTGCAAAGGGTGCCCACAAACACCTCTCCAAGGAACCCAAAAGAATTCTAGGGCAAGGTGAGGAAGGAAAAGTGCATGTTCCCAAATCTTCACTCTCTGCAAGGTCCTTTAGGAAAAACAGTAAAACGAAAACAACAGTGCTGACACACGAATGTCCTTCAAATAAAAAAGAGATGGTCTTGGGGGAGAGAGGACAAAATCGGTATCGGTGTTCGCAGAATCCAAATGGATACAAACATGGCCCAACATGGCAAGGATTTGGGAATCACCATGGAGTGGTCACAGAATGAAAAAGCTAACACTTGAACCTGAATAGACCATATTCCAGCGGCTTCTCAGGAGGTAAAAACTCCAGAAGGAAGGGTCTACTCCCCAGAGCCCTGTCTCTACCAGACTCCTCTAGGGTTTGCATTATAGGCATGTGAACAATGCCAGGCCCACTTCCCTGAGAACCTCCCTAGGAAGCCTAGGGTTCAATCCCCCTACCCCACTGCAAAAAAAAAAAAAAAAAAAAAAAGCCAACATTTAACTCCGCATCACATCTAAGGACTGCTCAGTGAGGATCACAGCAGCCAGGGGTCAGGTGACAGGACGCCATTGCCTTTTCTCAGCCCCAGATGTTGCAGTGACCCAATCCCCAGCCTCTGGTCAGGAGCTCCCATTCCGAATGCTGTATGCGGCAAAGGCAATCTTTTCCAGTGTTTTGACCTGCTGTTGCCGTACAACATCCAGGCTTGGGAGCAAAGGGTCTCCAGAAGCAAAGACACAAAGACCCTGACGACAACATGCCTCTCTGTCAATGACTAGGGTTCACTATCTGGAGCTATATCCCTGCTGGACCCAGGGCCTATGCAAAGTCACATGGCAGCCCACAGAGTATGGGTCTCTATGGCTTTCACTAAATTCTAAAAAGACTCCGTAAGTTCAGGAAGAGTTCCTACAGACAATAAGAATAAAGCCTGTAACAATAATACTTATGAGGAGGTTAGTACAATCAGTCTGCTCTACGGACAGCAACGACAAATAGCAATATCCACGATGGACAACCCATAAAATACAGGACAGCCTTCAGGTGCCACCTGTCTCTCAACCCAGAAATAGTAACACTTTGTCATGTATATGTCAATATTTACACCTAGGTTATAGTGACGGTATTATTATAAAGTACAAAATTAAAACTTTCCAGATTACCTTTGCTTTGAGAGAAGAAATTTTCAGAATGGCAAAAGGAGGGTATACTGTTACCAAATACAAATTGAGAGGGTTTATATTCAAATTAAGAATGGAAACCTGAAGCTGGGTGTGGTGGCACGGCCTGTAAGCCTAGCATTCGGATGATGAAGGCAGAAGGATTGGGAACTTGGAGCTAATCTTGGCCACACAGTACAGCTATGTTTCATGACTAAGACAAACTGGGGATCTGGGATGACCAATGCTGTCCCACATAAAACCAGGCATCCTTGGCTGAACCAGCACCTGGTGTCGCAGTGTAGAAGCTGAGGGCAATGTGCATTAACTATGTCACTGCTGCCCAGGACGCCCACCCCCACCCTCCCACCCCCGCTTCCAGAGACACACTTAAACATCAACTGTCCCTGCCAGAATTAAGACCCAATGTAGAACTTAAAAGTGTTTTTCATAACCAAAATGTGTCACCTCAATACAAGCAAGCAAGGACTATGCTAAGGTATCTAGAAGGCAAGCAGTCCCCAGAAGTAGGGATGTGCACAATTCTATCAAAACAGCAAAGTCCAAGCCCTAGAAAAAGTTGGAGCAGAACAGGCTCCTTGCCGCAAGTAACACTTAAACCAATCTATCACCATGTGGGTGTCCCTGATGCTGTCAAGACTCCTTCCATTTTTCTTTGCATTTAATGGGTAGAGGTTTAGAAACATTACAGAATAAAAAAGCCCAGATATCTTCGCTCCTCTGGTGATTAAATGCACGTTAGCACATCTATGTGTCATTTACTGTTGTAAAGCATGAGCAGAAGCTGGAAGTGTCATCTGGATTGTTGGGACACCGTCACTGGTAGCGGCTCTCTGCTTTCATTCACTGCCCCCTTCATGGATTAAGTACACAGCCCTGTGAATGAAGGCAGTTGTCAGGGTTAGAGCAGGGGTGGGAAGGTTTCTCTATTTTATCTGTGATCGGAAGTTTTATTTTTCACTACCTGGGTTATATTCCTCCCTTTCTATGGAGATATTATATTGGTTAAAAACAGGGATTCAGTTCTTTAGAATATACAATCTAGCCACCTCTTGCCATAAAGCAGGCCATGAAGGAACAGGCTTGAATAAAAATGGGACACCCAATAATAGTACTGTAGCCCTTCTTAGTAATACTACAGCTTTGTTGTAGAGTCCCTCCTTCAAAAGCAGTTTTTGATTAATCTGTCTGGAAATGTTTTTAAATCTTGTGTTTTGCTAAAGTATTTTTTTTATTTAAAAACAAAAAACAAATGAAGTGACCCTTTCTTACATGTGGACTGACCCTGCCTCCTGCATCATTAGCTGTTGACATTAACTGAAGGGAGGGATAATTTGTCTCTAAGACCTCACTACTTATATTTTGCTAAAATGTTTCTGGATCCTTCTTACCTGGATCTCAGGTCACGGTCAGGAGCTAACCCACAGAATCACCTCAACCTTTAAATATGGTAAACAGCAGATAACCCCACCAAGAACTTCCTCAAATAACTCTTAAGAGCACTTGCTGAAAGTCTCTGCTAAGGCAATCAGCTGTCTGCCTTCAGCACCACCAGCACATGAGAGAGATCTATCCCAAAGAAAATGGACTTCAAAAAAAAAAAAAAAAAAGAAAATGGACTTCCATCAGTGGTGAAGGCACCGCTTTGTATGCTTTAAAATCTGCCACCCACCTCTTCTACCAGGAATCTTCCTTCCTCTGAGGAAGAAGCTTGGCATTTGCTTGGCCTGGGCCATCACACCACTTCTGTCATGAGGACAAGTGATGTGTGTGTTCCTGCTGCTCGGCACAGTTACAGCATATGGCTGCAGAGCATTTGAAAATGAGAAGCTAATTTTTATTTAAATGTAAACATCCCTCTGTGATTAGTGCCTGTCATTATTGGACACAATACCTATCACGCCTCTGAGAATGGTAGGTATGTTAGCTAAAGGAGACAGGGATCACTCCTCACTCAGGCAGGGCAGCAATACAAAGAACCAGGACCACACAGTTGCAGAAGTCTGACAACAATGGCACTCTCAGCAAGGCTGAGACATGTCAGAGTGCAGTGGTGGCATTTGCCCAGTCTTAAAGCTGCTGGTTGGATTATTCGGGATTCATTTGCAATGGCAGAAGAGAGTTTCATAAATCCACTAGTGGGAAATCACTACACAAACTGGAGCTTGTTCTTCAAACTTTGGAACAAGAAGTGGGGGAGGAATGAACAAAACAGATGCACTTGTACCTCAGCCTTTAGGGGGACTAGGCCAAAAGAAGACTGGAAAGGGCTCTCCCACAAAAGGCCCTTAGTTTGTATGCAACAGTCGCAAAGGCACAGCACCCTGGAAGGAACTGCTTCTCACTGATTCCAGCCTGAGCCTCGACTGACAACTACGCTTTGGCCTTCCTAAGGCCAATCAATCCTTTAAAGAAGGAATTCAAAAGCTATAAGCTCATACCTATTTTGTAAATAAGTTTTATTAGAACACAGTCATAAACATACATTTGGCCTGTGACTGCTTTCTCATTATTACAGCAGAGCTGAGTGTCTGCTATAGAGACCATAAGACCCAGGAAGGAAAAAAAGCAATGAGTTTGATCTGACAGAAAAAGTTTACACACATTTGGTTAAAAGGAGAGAGGTGGGAGCCAGCTGGAATGGTGTACAAAGTCTAACAGGAGAACAGGGGTTACTGACGCCATACTGCTGCTCCTCAAGGGACCAGACTGCTGAATCAGCAGAACCCAAGCACAGCTATCTTCTGGCCTGGGTTGATACAAGAAGATGGACCTGGCCCGCTCATCCCAATCTCTGCCCTATACTTACTGTCTCCCAGGATCAGTTCCACTTCCTCATCGGCATCAGAGTCTTCATCTTCCCCCTCCTCTCCCTCCTCTAGAAGGTTTGCTAACTCCTCATCTGAGGGAGAGAAGTCGTTGTCTCCATCCTCTCCTGCATTCTCATTGTTGTCATCCTCCTCCAGTTCTGCCTCCAGCAACTGGTCAGTGTCAAGTTCATCTAAATCATCCGTGTCGTCATCATCTTCATCATCATCCTCTTCCTCCTGCTCTTCCTCTTCCTGGTGAGAGAGCATGAAGTCCATAAGGACAAAAACAAAGGCTTAAACCCATATGGGCCGCGTGGTGATTCCTATCCTGGGGAATACGGGGTGTACAAAGGGATAAACTGTTATCCATGACGACTGGGACAGGTACACATGTTTTCAAGACATGTCATGTTTTCATGAACGTGTCTTGAAAACATGAAAGCACCCTCAGCAAGGATTACAGGTCCCTCCACAAGGGAATACTGGTCCTATAACCCTCATGCAAAGAAACAGAAAACCTGCCTCTCATGTGTCTAAAACTACTAATAAGCTTCAAAGACCAGAGGGATTCTTCTGCCTCCTCCATCAACCAAAGTGAGGTAACTTAACTCAGACACTGGAACAAAAGGTTTGCACGGAAATTTGAAGTCCCATGTTCCAGTAAACCAAGAACACAGCTGCTGAGCTGCCAGCTTCTAAAGCCCTGCACTCATGTATTCCATCCTACATAATGGGCAGATCCCTTGCAAAGCTATTAAGCACTCAATGTGAACATTTCAACAAATGAGGCACACAAGACAGAGTATATAACTACTCTTTCCTGTTACAAAGCAATAAATCAATCAATAAATAATGTGCCAGAAAAACAGTGAAATATTTTTTCTAGGTATCCCGGATATTGCCACTCATAAAAAATAAGCACACTGTTGACAAGGCCCTGGGTTCAAAAAAACCCCACAGCTACAATATAAGCCAGACTTCTCAACAAGCAGCTCTGCTTTTAGACCTGATAATTCGGAACAACCATTAAAGACTTTTAACACACATAGGGGTGTGTGTGTGTGTGTGTGTGTGTGTGTGTGTGTGTGTGTGTGTGTGTGTGTGTGTGTGTTCGTTGCTGTCAGTACAAGTGGGCACACATGCAACAGTATACACGTGGAGGTCAGAAATAACTTCCAGTGTTGATCCCCATCTTCCATCTTGTTTTTAAGTCAGGATCTCGTTCTTCAGCCACAGTATCTAGCATGGTCTGCAATTTTCTGGGGATTCTCCTGTCTCACCTCACCGTCACTATTGAAGTTTTTGGGATTACAACTGCTTGCTACCATAACCAGCTTTGTGTGGGTTCTGGGGGTTCAAGCTCAGGTTCATGCTTGTGTGGCAAGCACATTACTCACTCAGCCATTTCCTAACCATAGAGAACCCTGATAAGCTGCTGGATGTAGTGTGTGTGTGCGTGTGTGAGACACATGCTGTGTCACAGGCTGGTATGCCCGGCTTACCAGTCTAAAATTCAAATTTGAAACCTGGATCATGGAGCAAAGGCTCACAGACCTATTCAAATGTTGCAGCAGAATCTAAGCCTGTGCTAAACCCAAAGGCAGAGTCTAAGGAAGCAACATTTAGAGCAATCACTGGGAGTCAAAGCCCTCAGACAGCAGAGCCCCTCTCTTGTCTATATAAATAAGGCTTCCACTGGATCTAATGTAAAGTGTTGGCCATTGTTGTTCTAAGCCCTCACTGAGGATTTAAGACAGTTTAGAGGAACTGAGAACAAGGCCATCTTAAAGGCTACTAATAAGTTTTAGAACAAAATGAAGTAAACTCTTTTCTCTCTGAATTCATCTCAAGTCAATTTCATGACATCTAAAGTCCCAATGCTTCCTGACAGATCAAAGGCAAAACTCCTCCTCTGGCCTCTCACCCTAAATGTGACTTTAGAAAGCTTCCTGCTCTGGGCCTGAATCCACCTTGAAAGCCTGTTCCCAAGGAAGTGTTTTCCACATCCCTGCCTCAGATACCTTCACACTTCCTCCACTGCTGCTCACTTCTTATGCAAAGAGATTGAGCTCCCCACACCTAAACATTTCTCATTAGGCCTTCTGCCTATCTACTGCTAAAGAGGCAATAAAGCCGTCTCTGCCCTGACACTCAGTTGCCACTACACCACTTGCTGGCTTAGTCTTCTTCACCTCACACAGGGACAACTGGCTTCTGCCTGTACCACTCCAGAGTGTACAGTGTCTCTGGAATGAGGCTGCTTCCACTAAGCTCAAACTCTATTAGCATGAAGATCAATTGTGGGGTGGTTTTTAAGTGATATTTTATTTGTTTTTGTTTTTTTGAGACAGGGTTTCATTATGTAGCACTGGCAGTCCTGGAACTTACTATGTAGACTAGCCTGGCCTTAAACTCACCTGCCTGCCTCTCCGATGCTGGAATTAAAGTTATGCATCACCATACCTGGCTAATTTAAGTGTTTTGTGTACATCTATTTGTTTCCTTTGTTTAATGTATGTGTAATGTATCTAAGCCATTGATAAGTGCTTAATGTACATACAATGTTCAGTGGGTGAGTTTGTTGTTCTTTTGATAAGCACAGAACAACACTCCATGCAGAGAATCAAAACCTAAACAGTCACCATCAAGCTCCTCTGTAGGAAATGTCACCAGTTAATGCTGGCATTTAAATTTGCAGTAAATGTCACTAGCCAATCTTAACTTTTTGTTTTGTTTTGTTTTGTTTTTGTTTTTTCGAGACAGGGTTTTTCTGTGGCTTTGGAGCCTGTGCTGGAACTAGCTCTTGTAGACCAGGCTGATCTCGAACTCAAAGATCTGCCTGCCTCTGCCTCCCGAGTGCTGGGATTAAAGGTGTGCGCCACCACCGCCCAGCCCAATCTTAGCTTCTAAACTGTATTATTAGCCTGATCCTTGTTTTTCCCCCCTAAGCATATTTTTTAATTATTTCTGCCTGCATATATCATCTCACACAAAGAAATTAAAAACTCATATAGCTTTACAACCAAACTCTGGATGCTTTTAACAGCCTTCGTCCGTCTTCTCTCAGTTACAAGTCAAAATCTGAAATTTACTTAAAATTCTCTCGCTTCCTTGGCTCTACTTCTAGTTAACTTATTTATCAAAAACTGGGGTCTCCAACACCTCCCCCTTCCCACGTGCTGCCCTCAACTGCTGCACCATCCCTCTTACCCACTGGGCTCCAGCTCTATATGGTCTATTCCCTTTCATAAGCTAAACATCCCAAAAGCTCTGCGACACATCCTACAATACAGAATTGCAAAAACCAGCAATGGCCATTTACTGCAAATCTATCAAATGCCAAGTTCTATGAATCTCAATTCTTATTAAATGAAGTGCTCAGATTAAATCAGGTCTACCTCTCATGTGTGACCATCAGAATCATCTGAGAAATGATTTTGCAAAACACACATTGCCCAACCTCCAGCAAGGATGCAGAATGGTTAAGTGAGTTTTTCTGCTGTTTTTTGAGGAAGGGTCTCACTATGTAGCCCTGATTGAGCTGGAAGTCACTATAGTAGACAAAGTTGGCTTCAATGGAACTCAAGAGATCCAAATAAGTGCTGGGACTAAAGGCGTGTACCACCACATCCGGTAAGGAGATTTTTACTACACAAAGTTTACACAAGTAGAATTGTGATGTGAACCCCTAATTAAGAACAGTATAAAGATTCTAGCTAAAGGAATCGCAGGTCTCAAGCTCCACTTTTCTGTCCACCTCACCTTCCTAAGGATAGAATCATGGAAGTGAGTCCAGGCAATCCAATTAGCCACCTGTGTTATACACCAAACTGTCTGGTTCTTCAGGATTTGTGCAAAATTTTCACATGTGTACTTAACTTATTTAGTGTGTAGCATTTGTTCATAGATAATTCAAAAATTCTTCCTGAATATCTGTTTTTCAAGAGAAATGGCTTTTAGCCTTTATTTCCCTCCAAAATAAATCAGTCAGAAAAACAAATTTCTGGCCATCCTTTAAGAACAGTTCATCTAAAAACAAGGATAGTTTTAAAGATGTAATGAATTCAGATGCAATCCTACTGTCCTACACTTAAATGTGTCATATCTATGTACCTTACACTTCTACTTCTTTAGCACCTAAAAGACTACAGGTTTTTTCAGTATCAAATACATGGTATTTCCTTACAAGCAGGATTTATCTCAAGTATATATATTTTTTCTTTTTAAGGGAAAAAAAAAGACCCTTTCAGGAATAACTAATTCACCTCTGGCCAGGGGTACAGGTGGTGGGGACTGACCATCCGCTGCTGTGCAGTGGAGAACACAGAGGAAGCACAGCACACAGTGTGTTCCAGAGTCAAACAATGGAAAAAAGAAAACCTACTCCCTTGTTCAGAATGTTCTTTATAAATTTAAGATTAACAGTAATTAACTCAACTACTGACGTTTCAAAATCTAGGAATGAGCAATTATTAATCTTTGGCTTCATAATTTTCCTAAAAAGCCAACAACAAAGTTGACTAAATTTTTTAAAAACACAGACATCAAGCTTTGAATGAATAGTACTAACTCTAGCAGGCTCACTGCTGCTATCAGAGTAGCTTCCTCAGTACCAGCTATGCAAGGTTAAATCTGTACATTTCATTCATTAACATTATGTGCAAATTCATCTCTTTCTGTTAAATATCCACACTTATTTAAGTCTAAGGGTAAAGGGCAACTTTTTCATTCACATATTACTTGTATATATGAGTCTCTGGGAGTCTGTTCTCTCCTTCTGCCAATAACCATCTTATATAATAGGTACTTTATGGCAGACTATTTTAGTAAATGGCAACTGACCACTCATTACCCTGAGCTTGTTTTGCTAAGGTGAAAAGGCAAATTCAAAGGTGTTGGTCACAGGTGCTTGCATTTCTAAGCCACATGACACACCCAAACCATCCAAGAAGACCAAAGAGCAGGTAGCAAGACCAGGACAAAATTTTGAATAGCAAATAATTTATATGAAAATGAAAAGCCTACTTTTAAAAATCAGGTGAAGCATATAAACCAAAGGGTACATTTAAAAAATTCAAGGAGGCATAAAGAAAGGAAGTGAGGAGAAATCCAATGGGAACAGTAAATGCATCAGACAAGAGTCTAGAAATAATGTTAACCAACACTATTATACTTAGGATACTATCCCATCCCAAACATCTCTACATCCAAGCATTCATTCAGTAATGGATGTCTTTCAAACTTGTAATACAGCAGGTGGTGGATAACCAGAGTGTGGGAGTCGTGTGCAATGAAATTAGCCTAGGTCCTAAGAAATCTGAAAGTAGTACTGACTTACCCATGACACACACCTATGCATCGACAACAAAGTCCCTCCAAGCTAGAAAGCTTTTGCACTCTTCTATACACTAGGTACCAGAGGAACCTGCTAGGGTCCACCTAACTACTGGACACTCTAACTACTGGACACTGACATCCCTGCAGAGATAGCCTCTATTTTCCTTCAGAATCAGAAACTCAGAAGCCCTATCAACAACCTATCCTCATCCCAGTATCTTTCTCAATTATTCACAAGTAGGCAGAATCACAGAAAGAGAATTGGTCTTTTTCGTAACATAGGCTGCCTGGAGAGTGGGGAGAGGAATGCAGTACCTTAGGTTAAGGTGCTACTTCATGATGATCCCTTGCTTCCAAAGTCCACAACCTATCCTTAGTGCCTTTGCCTCTCTCACTACCCCCTGTACTCAAGAATGAAGACAACACAATGTACAGCCCTTTACATCCCAAAGTGTCTTGAGCAACCCTAGCTTCCTTTCAAGCTCCACCTTAAAAGACAAACACCAGAGGGCTGGAGAGAGTGGTTCAGTTGCTAAGAGCACTCACTAGCTACTTTTCCAAGGGTCCTGAGTTCAATTCCCAGTAACCACAAGGTGGCTCACAATCACCTGTAATGAGATCTGGCACCCTCTTCTGGCCTGCAGGCATACATGCAGACAGAACACTGTATACATAATAAATCTTTAAAAAGAAAAAAAAATGATAAAACACCAGCCTTCCTGATGCCAAGTGCTTACTGATGCCCCAGAGAAGACTACTTACTACCACAACCTTAAACTTCAAAAATATGGAGGGTAGGGATAATGATGTTAGATGAGAAATTTAAAATACACCTCAAGTTGGCATATATCCCAACCAAAAAGTCTGAGACACATCAGGCAGTGGTGGCATACACCTTTAACCCTAGCACTCAGGAGACAGAGGCAGGTGGATCTCTGGGAGTCTGAGGCTAGCCTGGTCTACAAGAACTAGTTCCAAGACATCTGGCTACACACAGAAACCCTGTCTCAAAGAAAGCCTGAGATAAACCTAATAGATGGTTTTAATGACTAAACCCATAGGGGAATAAGAGAGTCTATGAATACCCATACCATTGTACAGATAAATGGTTTGACAATTGCACCTTCTCTATTTACTCACCAAGAATAAAATATTTATAATTCATTCGCTCAACTGCTTTTGGAGGCAGGGTCTCAATAAACAACCAAGCCAGTCTCAAACACGACTGTCCTGCCACAACCTCCCAAGTGCCAGAATTACAAGCATGAACCATCATTTCCTGCCACTAAATCTCATTTCATGACAGGAAACATGAAAAATAAGTGTCTAAAGCAACAAACTGAAGCAGGAATAAAAGAATGGCACTATTAAGAAACTTGCACTGTCAGGTGGTGGTGACGCACACCTTTAATCCCAGCAGTCAGGAGGCAGAGACAGGTGGATCTCTGTGAGTTCAAGGCCTCCTGGTCTACAGAACAAGGTCCAGGACAGCTAGCACTGTTAAGAGAACCTGTCTTTAAAAAAACAAAAGAAAAAAAAAAAAAGAAAGAAACTTGCAATAAGCTGGCAAGATAGCTCAGTAACTGAAGACACTGTCCACCCAAGCCTAAAGACCTGAGTTCTATCCCCAGAACCTAGATAAAGGTGGAAGAAAGAACCATTCAACAAAGTTGTTTTCTGATCTCCACATGCACCTGTGGCACACATACACCCATATATACTATACCTGTCTGTCTCTCTCAATACACATATATTAATAATCAATGATTTTTATAAGTTAAGAAAAACTTTTCAAGAAACTGAACATAGTAGCTGCCGCCAGGAATAGACATGCTGGAACCTTGCTGGTAAGCCATAGCCACGTTGGGATACAGACTAATAAAAATGGGTTAAATTAAGGTATAAGAGCTACCCAATAAAGCTAGAGCTAATGGGCCAAACAGTGATTTAATTAATAGTTTTTGTGTTATTTCTGGGCTGAGCATCTGGGAATGAATAAGCGGGCTCCTACAACAGTAACTCATGCCTATACTATATTACTGGCATGGGGATAATAAGGCCAGGAGAATCAGTCATTCTGATTGTTTATATGTCAAGTTCAAGGCCAAAAGAAGGGAAGGAGGAAAAAAGGAAGCAACTTATCAGGCCTGGTAGTGAATGCTTATAATCCTAGGACTCTGAAGGGAAAGTGGAAGAAAGAGTAAGAGGTCAAGGCCATCCCTAGCTACATAGTGAATTTGGTACCAGTCTGAGCTACATAAGATCCTGCCTAAAATCAAAAGTCAAAATATAAATAAATAAATATTGAAAGAAAAAATGAAACCCACTCAAACCAAACCAAGATATGATAGCTTATACCTATAATCTTAGCATTCAGGAGTTTGCCAAAGAACTGCCACAGGTTAAAAGCCAGCTTGAGTTACAGAGACTTTATCTCAAAATTAAGAAAAAGTAAACACACACACACAAAGAAAAAAAGGAAAAACACCAGGTATACCACAAGTCTTGCAGCAGTCAAGGCAGATGAGTTCAAGGCCAACCTAGTCAATATGGTAAATTCTAAGCTGGCCAAGGCTACAGAGAAAGACCCTATCTCAAAAAGAAAAAAAAAAAAAAGGAGGAAGGAAGAAGAAAGAAGAAAGAAGAAAGAAGAAGAAGAAGAAGAAGAAGAGAACACAGAAATAATTCTGTGTTCTGAAGAAAGAGCAGCAGCATATATAAATCAGAACACAACACTCAAGAATACTATTCCCCTGTGTGACAAAGGAAAGGGGAGTCAGAACTGACACTCGGCCCTCCCTAGGAGAACATCCTTAAAAAAAAAAAAAAACCTCAGGGTTAAGCTGCTGCTAGATCCTGATGATGACTATCCTAGTGATCTCAGCCCTACACTTCAAAAACACCCTTTTTCTTACTCCATTCTAAAACTCCTGAGGACTACCAATCATCCCTGAGCATGTTGGAGTATACACCACCCAAACCAGCAGAAAGGATATTACCTAACAGTAATATACAGACCTGCATTTCAAAGCAGCACAACAAAATGCCTTTGTTTAGTCAGAACTAAGGTCTGTTAGAGAAAAATGAGCCCTTAGCCCACTGCACTCAGAAAACTCTAAGGTTGTGTTTTTTGTTTTGTAACTTTCTTTCGGGTTTGGTTTTGTTGGTTTTTATTAATGTTTTAACAAGATATAGTCAACTTGGTTAGATCCTATGTCAAGTTTAAG
This sequence comes from Dicrostonyx torquatus, assembly GCA_028555095.1. Lineage (NCBI taxonomy): Eukaryota > Metazoa > Chordata > Mammalia > Rodentia > Cricetidae > Dicrostonyx > Dicrostonyx torquatus. The sequence goes on from JAQHUG010000001.1 coordinate 7,255,156, forward strand.
GGGGAGGGGCTGGGATATGCTTATCATATAAAAGGCCCAGTGTTTAATCAATCTCTAGTACCACCTTCCAAACAGCATGCACAAAAGGGAATGAAGGAGAAAGAAGAAAAAATTGACTTAAGAAATATTCTTAAAAATATAAAAGTTAAGTCCATGCTATTTGGAATGGACACTTAAAAAAAAAAAAAAAAGCCCTGACAAGAGACTGACAATCAAAACAGGCAAGAGCTACAGTAATAAAGACAGGGCACAGTTCTTCTCATTCTGTGGCTTATCTCATCCAGGGGACCGGAAAGTCCCAGAGGACCAAAACTAAAATAAGAAATTAACTCAAGATCTGGAAAAATATTATTTTACTGGCTCTCATCTGTAGAGAGAAGAAGTCAAACACTAGTCCTTCAACTTCAACTCTGTATCAACTCGGCAGCAAATACTGTAAAAGATAGGACAAAGGAGATGGACTAAAGGGTACTCTTGTAAAAAGAAGGCTGTGAACCCAGCAATCAGGAAAAATCTGTTGATGTTCTCAAGTTTGAGATGCTCTTCAGAACAGAAACCAATATAAACATCTACAACATAAATCCCCCACCTTAAAAGAAAGGTAAAGGTAAGACTGTGGGATATAATACGACCCTATTTGTGTTGTATTTATGTTTAAATTTCTCCAAACCATCAAAATGATCTTTACATATTCACTCCACCCACTCTCACCATCACCATCTCCAGCAGCAGTGCCACCTGATCACACTAGCACTGGGCTAGGAGAGGTGCTTGTCTCTTGTATTCCCTTACTTACAGAAGGGGTAGGGTGCACGCCCCCATGCACAAGTAGAGGTCAGAGGACAACTTAGAAAAACTGGTTTTCTTCTACCACATGAATCCAGGAAACTGAATTCAGATCATCAGACTTGGCAACAGGCAGTTTTATTTAACCAATAAGCCATCTCACTGGCCCTATGGAAGCTGCTTACTTTGAAGCCCAAAATGGACACTATACCAAGCATGGAAATAAAATTAGAGACTGCTAGGCTGTACACTGTAAATGGAACACAGTCATTAGGTACAAGGTTATGTTGTTGTTGTTCTGGTTTAAGACTGGTGCTTTGGAGACATGATTTCACCACGTAGCTCAGGTTGGCCTTGAACTCTATCTTTCTGCTTGAGTATTGAGATACCAGGCAGACAATACCACCCTATGTTTGCTTGTTTAAAACCCCTGTACTAATGACAGAGTAGCTTCCTATCCCCTTTTTGTTTTAAAAGTCTTCAGTAAAGATGAGTGTTTTAATTCATCCATTCAAATTAAAAAATGTTTTCTAATTACAAAATTCATTCTTATAAGTTTCAGACACATTAACAGGTCTTCCAAATATGGCAACATGTAGAAGATTTATCTTAAAATCCCCTCCAACAAAAAACATGTACTCCTCAAAGCTTCAACAGAAAATTTCGAAGATCACTGACCTGGTCCTCTTCTTCATCCTCATCCTCTGCCAATCGCTGCCTGCCCACTTCATAAAGCCTGCATACCGTGTCCATGTTTAGGGCATCCATACTGCCTTGATTCTGGAATGGAAAAACAGTTCTAAAATAAGCAATGAGTCACAGAGCTACTATCCATACCTCAGCTGACAGATGCCCTTTTCCTTGACCTTGTAACTATCAAAGTTTCCAATATCTACAATTATTTGGAGGACTCTGAAAATGGTATACCTAGGAAAGAGTGGGAAAAAGATGGAATGGGAAAGCTTAGGCAGTGGTAGCTGTGAGCACAGGAGGAGCCACTACCCTGGAATAGGCTTATCTTACTCTGTGAGACACAAAGACTCCTCTAAGAAAGGAAGTACAGTTAGAGTTCAGAAGCTAGAAATTTATAAAGGGTTTTATTTTTCACTGTTTCTCTTAGATGGTACATCTCCCAAGTCCTATTAATTGAGTACATTATCAGTAATCTACCATCAAGAATATTACTTTTGTTGGGCGGTGGTGGCACACACACCTTTAATTCAGAGACAGCTGGATCTCTATGAGTTCGAGACCAGCCTGGTCTATAAGAGCTAGTTCCAGGACAGCCTCCAAAGCTACAGAAAAACCCAGTCTCAAAAAACCAAAAAAAAAAAAAAAATTACTTTCTTTAGGATGCATTTGATGTCAGATAAGATGCCTGAACAATAATACCAGAACAATACAAAAGAGTTGCTGTGAGCCTCCCTTACCTCAATGACAGCAAGATAGCAATCTTTGGTGTCCGTACACAGGTCAAAGATATTCCGTTTCACATCAATAGTTGCTAAAAGATAGAATGAGACTGAAACTTAAATTACTGCTGTGGCCTTAAAAAACTTATTGTTCCAAGGAATTAATTAAAGGCTAATATTTAGGACTAGGCAGATGGCTCAGTGAAGTGCATCCTTGCAGAGGACCCAAATTCAAATCTCAGCATCCATGTTAGATGGTTCACAACCACCCATAACTAACTCCAGGGGATCTGATAACTCTGGCCACTATGGACACCTGCACTCACATGCACATACCTGCACATAAACATACATACACACACATATATATATATATACACACACACACACACAAATATTTAAAAGTCAATATTCATAGATATTTCTATAATTTTTGTACTTGTCAATAAGAGGTCCTCCTGGAAAATGGATCTCTTAAGGAAAGATACCAAGACAGAAAGGAAACAATGATCAAATGTCTGCCCTTTCAAGCTTACCTATAGGCTTATAATCAGTTGCATTAAATGTTCGGAAGGATGACCCAAAGGGGCTTTTCATCCTCTCTTCCAGTAAGTCATCTTCATCATCTGCCTGCAACATTGCTGATTAAGGGGTGGGAGAATAAACAAACATTAAGAATCAGAGACACTACTGAACCACAAGTGCAGAAAATTACAAAGATTAACCAAGAATTTAGTATAATTGCAAAGAAACTTATTCTGCATTTATTTAGCTCTTCTACAGGTGTCCTCATTCCATATCCAACCCACTGCAGCAAACAATACTCTCAATCCCTCAATAAGTATTGAGGCTGAAGTTTTATAATATCCCAAGAAAACAAATACAGTGGCTTTTAATTTAACATTATGAAAATTTCTGCATATTTCTTTCTTTTGTTGTTGTTTTTGTTATTGTTTTTCAAGACAGGACTTTTCTGTGCAGTCCTGGCTGTCCTGAAGCTCACTTTGTAGACCAGGCTGGTCTGGAAGTCAGAAATCCGCCTGCCTCTGCCTCCTGAGTGCTGGGATTAAAGATGTGGGCCACCATGCAAGACTCACATATTTCTATACAAATTTATTATCTTTAAAATTAGTTGTCCTTTATCCTAATCAACAAATTTTCCATCTTCTCTTTTGTTACCATTTGTTCTATTTCTTTTAATTTTCAATTGATTTTCAAAAGTGAAAAGTTTTTTTGTTGTTTTTTTGGGTTTTTGTTTTTTCGAGACAGGGTTTCTCTGTGGCTTTGGAGCCTGTGCTGGAACTAGCTCTTGTAGACCAGGCTGGTCTCAAACTCACAAAGATCCACCTGCCTCTGCCTCCCGAGTGCTGGGATTAAAGGCATGCGCCACCACCACCCGGCATGAAAAGTATTTCTAAAAGTACCAAATGATGTGAGAATGTACAATATGAGAAAGAGGATGAAGTAAAAGGCTTATTACCTCCATACATCACTGTCCCAGTGTGGTTAAACACCACACGACATTGATCCAGAGCAGGAACAGTGTGTAAAAGATGGAAAGTTCGAAGGTCCCACTAGAAGGAGTCTGGTTAAGGGAAACTACAAAATTTGAGAGATCTTGTATTACTAGAATAGGACTGAACCATGCTTGGCAAGCACTCTGCCAACTAAGCTGCATCCTAGTCCAAAGGCTCTTCTCTAACGTGATGCAATCTCTGAAGTATCACGTCTTCCAATTAAATGTGAAGTACTGAGACTTCAATGCCAACACATATTTCTGACTGATATTCCTGCAAATAATCCCATATACATAACAAATATACATAAACTACATGAACTCCCTTCCTCCCACCCCTTCTCATGTTTAGCAACTGATTTCTACAAAGCAACAGTAAAGTAGCCCAAAACAGTTCTGTACAAATCAGGTGACAAATGGAAAGACATACAATCTCTTATAAGGATACAATCTCTGTATTGATGATGACCTCCAGCCCATTTGGATGGAAAACACCACTGATATTCATGTTGAACTTGTCAAACTTGTGGATGGCCTGTGCAGAGCGGACATCCCAGAGGACGCCATCATTTAAGACAAGATCATCTGTAGGATTAAAGGTGGCACAATTCCTCTTGTAGTTGTTGGCAAGATCTGGGTTAAACAGAGTCAACAGCTTGTTGCCAGTCTGAATATCATAAATCTTTAGAGAAGAAGGGGTGGGAAGAGAAAAATCAGACCAATCTACACAGTGACAGATTTAAAGAGAGACTGTGAAGCGCCTCTCCATGTTCTCAAACCCCAATTACAAAGGCCCTGGCATGGTTCAAAAAGCACACCCTCTGAGCAAAGGCAAAGCACATCAGCTGTCATCTGAGCTTTGAAAAAACCCTTTCCCATAAGAAACTGAGAAGTCAACCGAATTAAGGATGTAGGATAAAAAAAAAAAACTTTTTCTTCAGTTTTGAAGAAACAGAAGATGTTTCCCAAGCTAAACTTGAGAAGTTGTCATCAAGGATCAATGACTAACCATAAATACTACCCAAAGATACTGGTGAGATACTTCGAGGGTTTTTTTTTTTTTTTGGTTTTTTTTTTTTTTGCTTAAAATTTCAGAGTATATTTTAGCTCCATCACACTAAAAAGTTCTAAAGTCTACAATTTGCAACCAATGCACAGATGAGAGCTTTCTAATCAACTAAGACACTGTAGTATTTTTTTAAGTGAACTGTTCGATACTTTTCGCATACTGAACATGCCCATTCAGAAGCAGAAATCACATATACATGCACATAAATAGAAACATACATACATCCCACATACCCCTCAAACACTAGTTATTTGTTTTCTACAAGTTTCCCTGGTGGTCCCTTCCAGCACCTTCCCACAATAGTAAACATACCCCAATTCCTCTTCCATTGATTAATTTTGCCTGGCTCTGACCCTTATACAGTAACTTATAGAACATATTTCCTGACTGCAGTTGAAGTGTGCTGCCTTTTTATTTATTTTTACTTTATTACTACTGTTTTTTGAGGCAGGGTCTCATTATAGAACCCTGGATAGCCTGGAACACATCACATATTATATATATTTTTTTTATTATTTTTTATTTTTATTAAGCTCTACATTTTTCTCTGCTTCCTTCCCTGTCTCTCCCCTCCCCTTCAACCCTATCCCAAGGTCCCCACACTCCCAATTTACTCAGATCTTGTCTTTTTCTACTTCCCAACATTGTAGTATTTCCAGTTTTAAAAAGATCCTCCTCAGCCTGTGGTGGTTGCACACGCCTTTAATTCCAGCACTCAGGATACAAAGACAAGTTGATGTCTGTGATCTGTGAGTTCAAGGCCAGCCTGATCTACAGAGTGGGTTCCAGGACAGACTCCAAAGCTAGAGAGAAACCCTGTCTCCAAAAACAAAACAAACAAACTAAAAAGATCCTCCTCTGACACCATAAAAAGCCCAGATCATGGACAAGACAACCATCCTGCTCTCTTCAAAATCAGAAAAGTTGGAGGAAAGATTCTTGGCTTTAAACATTAGTAAGACATAACCCAAATGCATTACATGATTCCTGACTAGATCCAGGTTTAAAAACAAAAACCCATGTAAAGCAAAAGATAACCAGGCTATATATAACTCACAGCCCAAGAGGAGCTAGGAAACAAAGAGGACCCTAAGAGGGACACATGAATATCCCTGGGAAGGGGAAATAGATGAAAGCCCCTGGGTAAATAGGTATTGGGGAAGGGGAGAGAAGAGAGAGGAAAATGAGGAATCAGGTTAGTCAAGTGGGGAGTGAGATGCAGGGGGAGAGTAATGAAAGAGATATCTTGATAGAGGGGGCCATTTTGGGATTAGGGAGAAAACTAGTGCCAGGAAAACTCCCAGGAATCTACAAGGATGACCCCAGCTAAGACTCCCAGCAATAGTGGAGAGGGTGCCTGAACAGACCTTCTCCTATAATCTGAATGGTGACTACCCTAATTGTCAACAGAGAGCCTTCATTCAGAAACTGATGGAAGCAGATGCAGAGATCCACAACCTAGCACTGGACCTAGCTTCTGGAGTACAATTGACAAGAGGGAGGAAGGATTAAGGATTATATGAGTAAGGGGGGCGGGGTGTCAAGATCACGACAGGGAAACCCAGAGACAGCTGACCCAAGCTGGGGGAAGCTGACAGACTCTAGACTGGCAGTTAGGGAGCCTGCATGGGACTGACCTAGGCCCCTGCATGTGGATGACAGTTGGGTAGCTTGGTCTGTTTGTATGATCCTTAGCAGTGGGATCAGGACCCGACACCCAGGTGCATGAGCTGTCTTTTTGGAACCTATTCTCCATGCAGGGATGTCTCGCCCAGTCTTGATGCAGGGGGAGGAGCCTGGTCCTGCCTCACTGTGACATGACATGCTCTGTTGACTCCTATAGGAGGCCTGCCCCTTTCTGAACAGAGGAGGAGTGGATGGGAGGATAGATGGGAGGTGGAAGGACGGAATAGGAAGAGAGGCAGTAGGGGAAACTGCGGTTGGTATGTAAAATAAATGAAAACAATTAATAAAAAACCTGCTTACTCCAAAATTAAAAAAATAAACAAATACAAAACCCCTTTGAAAACAAGTTCAAGGACAATTAAGAAAACTGAGTGTGAACTGAATAGTAGCTATGTGGGAATTATTTTAAAATTTATTATACAATAAAGCATCTTTATTGTTAGAAGATAAATATAAAAGATAAAAATTTGGGCTGGAGAGATGGCTCAGAGGTTAAGAGCACTGGCTGCTCTTTCAGAGGTCCTGAGCAACCACATGGTGGCTCAAAACCATCTGTAATGATATCTGGCGCCCTCCTCTGGCATGCAGGCATACATAGAGGCAGAATGTTGTATACATAATAAATAAATCTTTAAAAAAAGATAAAAAATTTCATAATGATGTCTATAACCCCCTTTCAAATGATTTTTTGAAAATTAATTTACACGGAAAATACTACAAAATATTAAAATGACAAATCCAGGTAATGAACATATGTATTCTTTTTTACAATTTTCCATATACTTTTATGTTTCCAAAGGGAGAAATCCTTTATGATTTATTGCCTTATAACCTTCCCAATCTCCTAGTTCTCCAGTTACCTGCATGACAGTAACACTTCCTTCAGGGTTATACTTAAACACTATCCTGTCTTGCTCTGTAACACTTAACTACCTAACACATTTATTTTATTTATTATCTCTCCAACAAGGCTCCCTAAAGGCAAAGGTTATGTTTCATCTAACACGTGGTAATAAATCAATAAACGGGCTGGAGACATGGCTCAGTGGTTAAGAGCATTGTCTGCTCTTCCAAAGGTCCTGAGTTCAACTCCCAGCAACCACATGGTGGCTCACAACCATCTGTAATGAGGTCAGGTGCCCTCTTCTGGCCTGCAGACATACACACAAACAGAATATTGTACACATAATAAATAATTTAAAAAAATCAATAAACATCTGTTCTTAGCTGGGTGTGGTTAGCCGACACCTATAATCCTACAACTCAGTAGGTTGAGGCAGAAGAATTCTAAATTCAAGACTAGGAAAGTCTACATAAAGAAATGCTCTCTTGAGAAAAGGAAGAAAGAGAGGGAGGGAGGAGGAAAGAAGGAGAAAAGGACAGACTGCTGTACTAAAGAAATCTTTTCAAGCTTTCAGATTCATACTCAACCCTTTCACGTTTTCGCCATGTAGCTCACTATTTAGGACACAGTCTCACTAGTCAGTACTAGCCTTGAACTCCTTTTTTTCTCCCAAGACAAGGTTTCTCTGTGTGGCCCTGGCTGTCCTGTAACTCACACTGTAGACCATGCTGGCCTTGAATTCACAGAGATGCTCCTGGCTGCCCCCCAAGTAATTAAAAGTATGGTCACCACTGCTTGCCCTTGCGCTTGAACTCTTGATTCTCTTGCCTATGAAATGAGAAATCACAGGTATTCACAACCATGCCTGGCTCTCTGCATAATTTACAACTACTTTATTTACTTCTGGATTCTAACTAGAGGGTTTGTTTTAGTGCTTTGGTTCTTTGGTATTTTGTTGTTTGAAATTCTACAGACTGAATCTAGATCATATTAGGCAAGAGTTCAGTACAATCCAAACTCAGCTCCCAGCCCTTTAAATTTTATTTTGAGAGACTCACTAATTGTTCAGGCCAGCTCTGAATCTGCAATCTCTGTGTCTTGGTCTCTAGAATAACTGGGACTACAGACATGGACAACCACAGCCACAAAGCTGAGTAATTGCTAGCTGCCAACAGGACACACATTCCCACATTACCTCCAGAAGATTTCAGTGTGAACAAATGGATAAAATCAGCTTGATAGAAGTAGATTCTTAAATACTTACATGGGCAATGTCTCCTTTTGTGCCTATGACCCGATCCTGAGAGTGCTTACTGAACTCAACATAATGATCTTCTGTGAAGGAATGCCTACAAACAACAAAATTACTGAGGTAAGACTGTCAGGACATACTCCAGTCACCTGAAAGAAAAGGAAATTTTCAGCCTCTTACAAATCACACTTACCTGGATCTTCCTTGGTTTCCAAAGAAGAAATAATTGTATATATAGATTAAAAAGAAAAGTTCCTCTATAAGTCCACTGAACAGATCCCAAATAATGAGAGTTTGTTGGTTAAAGAAAGGGCTAATACAGAATATGTGCTTTTGAAATATCGCAGAAATCAATACAACTGTCATGTGAACCTAGTACATAAACGTCCATTTTGGGTAAGTAAACCGTCCATTGTATAATGGGAACATAAAGATATCTTAAGATTATTTATAAACTAAGACAAATTCTTATTAAATGTTAGTCTCAAATGAGAAAGAAAAAAGTATCAACAGTTTAACATTATTACTCTTTTCCCCAAAAGGCATGTAATTTAATATCTGATGAAGGGAAACAGAGTGGCTAAATAAGACACAAAATACAAGATACTATGCTGTAAAAAGCAAATAAATACATACTTCATATCAAATACTGACTTCATCCCCCAAAGTGCAGACAAAGGCTGGCTCCAAGTTGCAGATGTCAGAAGTAAAGACCCATCCTAAAAAAGGAAAAAATTAGAAATCATTAGGTCTTAATTACATGTGCCTACAGCACACTAGAAAAAGAAATATATTTATTCCCAGGGGTCTAAAGATGGTTCTTTTTTATGGTTTATTTATTGTGCATGTGTGTATGATATGTAGGTATGGTGGCACATGTGCCATATATGTAGAAGTCAGAGGACAACTTTGTGGAGGTGCATTCTCCTTCTACCTTTACATGGGTTCCAAGGAACAAACAGGTAGTCAGGATTTGCATGGTGAGCACTTTTACCCATTAACCCATTTTTCTCCCCTGGGTTTTATATTGTTTGTTTTTCTTTTGTTGAAATAGGGTCTATGTACTTGGAATGGCCTAGAACTTACTCTGTAACCCAAGTTGGCTCTGAACTCATGGTCGTCCTGCCTCAGTTTTCCCATGACCACTACACACAGCTAAAACTCTCCTATCAATAGTTGGTCAAATATCTAAGAATCTGAGATATGAGTCAATATCAACTAGACTTTCTAGTTAATGGCTCATATCAAAGCCCAATAAAAGGTAAGACTCCTTAGTCAGACAGTGGTGGCGCACACCTTTAATCCCAGCACTCGGGAGGCAGAGGCAGGCAATGTCTGTGAGGTCAAGGCCAGCCTGGTCTACAGAGCGAGTTCCAGGACAGGCTCCAAAGCTACAGAGAAACCCTGTCTGGGGAGGGGTGGGGGGACCGGACACGACTCCTTTTAACTCTGGCTCCCCAATTCATATCAAATTGAGAGCAAACAAAAAGGAACCCTCACCCTGGAAGGTTCAAGGTGTGTGATGGCCGAGTTGTGACAGTTATAGCTGGCCTCTTCCTGTCCACTAAATACATTGTAGAGCTTCAGCTGCCCTGTACAGGTACCAAGCATCAGAAATCGTTCCCGAGCGGAGAATGCACAGCAGGTAAAGCCACTTTCATCTTCATTAGCTTCCCGGAACACTGAAATAGGACGAAATCTAAGCAGAAACAGAGAGAGTGCATAAATCAGAACAAAGAATATCCAGGAACTGCAAAGACAAACAGTACTAGACAGTATGAGAGAACAGTATTATGTTTCAAAATGTAAAGTCTTATTAACAAAAATTGAATTCTAAAACATTATAGTGTGAGCTTTAGTAGTTTAAACTTTCAATGAAAAACGTCCAATGATCTCTAAGTAAGATTTGTAAAGAAGCAGACACAAGACAACTTGGCCAGCACAAAAGGCAAGTCTGACAACCGGCTAGAAACAGTAACAAACATACTGGCTGTGATGACAAAAAGAAATCAAAATACTGCCAAGAATCTAAAACAAATCCATAATTGACTTAATTATTTCACAAAATACATTTAAAATGACATTCAGTGATATTTCAGGCCAACAAATGATTTTAACTAATCACTCAGTGATGATACTGACCAAATAAAAGAATCATTCCAAGGACCGTGGGGAACCTCTCCTTACCTGCTAAAGATAAGATGCCTATCAAAGCATCCGCCATCTACCCCTCCATACTTTGGAAATGATGCCCTGCGGTTTAGCCTTGAGGTAAAGTTTATTGGCGCTTGTCGCCTCTGTTTTGGCTCAGGACACTGGTGAGGAGTAAAGAGAGAAAAAGGTGGACAGGTGGCAACGGGGTTCTTGCAGCGAGCATGTTGCTCTCTAAGATACTCTGTGATGATACTGTCCAATGTAGGTGGGGAAGGAAGATGTCTATCCAATTGTTTTTTTATGGCGGGGCTCTGGCTGTATGCACCATGGTCTGACTTCTGCCGCAACACTCGAATTTTCCTGCCATTGCACGGTGATGGCCTCTCTCTGATAAAACTGATCCTACCAATCAAAGGGGAGTTGCCTGCATATGAGGGTCCAGGCAAAGCCAATGAACCCTGGGGAGGGCGTGGTGGAGGATGGGCAGGGGGGGCAGAAGGGGCGGAAGCACCCACAGCAGCATGGCCACCCAGTCGACTTGCAATGCCATTGGCAATCCGAGGGGTCCGGGGAAGAGAGACAGGAGAAGCAGCAGCAGTTACTGGGGTGAAGGCAGAAGAATGTGAGGCAGCAGTCATGGGTAAGTCAGCCTCTCTGGTAAGCACAGTCGCTGTCTCTCCAAGCCCTTTAGAAATGAGATGGTTTCGTATCAACAGGAGCAGCTCTTTCTCAGGAAAGGAGATCCTTGACTGGGCAACAACATCTGCTTTCTGTAGTCGTGCCAGGGACACATCAGTGCCAATGAGAAGAGGCTTTCCTGATACTCGCTCGATGAGCTCAGCAGCATATTTGCAGAACTTGACATGGTCACTCCTCTTGTCCTGCAGCACTGGCTCCTTCATCAGCTGTTGAATCTGGCAGCTACTAAAAAGGGGCAATTTGCTGATAATCTGTCGAACAGTGCTACTTCGAGACAAGCCCACCAGGGCCTTACAGGCCAGGGCCCGGATCTGGTCTGCATCTGTGATGGGCATCTTGATGGACAATAGGGACAGAAGCACCTTGATGCCATTGTTGGACTGGACCACATTCCACATCTTGGCCAGAGTATGTTCACTGCTCTTGGGGGTCTGAGACAGTTTTCTCCGAGGCGTTCCAGAAATAAATTTACCAATACTGGATATTCGGTTATCTGGGCCACATACACAATTGATGATAATTTGAAGTGCTGATTTCTGAATTTCAGCATCATGGATAAAGAACTCACCCTCAGCCACTCCTAAAATAATGCTGATACCTATAACATAAAAGAAAATCTTATTATTCTTCATAAAACTTATTGCTAGAAGAACCTAAGATGGCATATCATAGGGGCACTTTACACATTCATCTTTATTATGAACTATTAAGAGCAGCCAAGTTATGGAATCAGTCTAAGTGTCCCTCAACAGACAAATGGACAAAGATGACATGGTATTACGCACAATATAATCTTGCTCAGTCATAAAAAAGAATGAAATTATGTCATATACCAGAAAATAGACGGGGATGGCAAGATGACATTGGGTAAAGCCTCAGCATCAAACCTGCTAACCAGACTTTGAACCTCAGAGAAGGAGAGAATTTATTCCACCAAGTTGCCTTCTAACCTCCACATGTACACCATTGTGTGCATGAACACACACAAAACAAAATGTAAATAGAAAAAAATAAAATGGTAGAGCTTAAGATCATATTAAATACACTAGCCCATAAGCAGAATCTAGAATTAAAATTAACAAAAAAATCCATACGTGCTAGGATGCCAATAATCAGATACAAACAAAGTCAAGGCAAGCCTGGACTACACAGTAAATTCTAGGCCAGGCTGGGCTACCCTCAAACTAAATGGTTGACCTGCTTCTGCCTTCCAAGTGCTCTGATGGTGTACCCAACAATGCCCAGAGAAGGAAGAGGTCTTAAAAAGAGAGCAGATGAGGGTAATGGGAGCAAGAAAAACAAAAAATGTTTTGTCCCATATGGAAAATCTAAATTTAACTATGTGTAAGTATGACATGAAAGTAGAACAGGGAACAAGAAGATTGGAAGGAAGAAAGTAGAAAGCATATATGAGAAAGGGACTACAATATACAATAGAAGATACCGTAAAGAAATCCATTCTATAGAGCATTACGAAGCAAGGAGACAACTCAGAGAGTAAGAAGGCTTGCTGTATAAGCCTGATGACCTGAATTTGATTCCCAGAACCCATGTAAAAAAAAAAAAAAAAAGAATGTTACCAAGTGGTGGGGATGCATGCCTGTAATCCCAGAACTTGGGAGGCAGGTGTGTGTGTGTGTGTGTGTGTGTGTGTGTGTGCCCACATGTGCTTTTCTTTCCCAGAGTACTATACCTGAAGAACCACAGTCTATCATCACAACAGCCTGCTCTTAATATTATGAGTTTAGTATTGTTATTTTTCAAGATATGGTTTCTCTGTATAGCCCTTCTGTCCTAGATCTTGCTGTTATAGACTAGACTGGACTGAAACTCAGAGATCCACCTGCCTCTGCCTCTAGGGCAGGGAACAATGGTATGCACCACCACCACCACCCAGCAACGTTTGTCCAAACACAAGCTTTCTCCTTTTCTATGTTTCTTAGTACTCAAGTGTTACCAAACTCTTTATTGTTTGTCTTAACTTATTAATCATTGTAAAGGTAAAGTTCTGGGAAGTGCACATCCTAGTATAGAAATATCTGACCCATTCAGAAATCCTAAGTGTATTAACATGACTCTCACTTTATGAACTGTATGGTGTCAATTAAAGCAGACAGACAAGAAACCTTCTTCCACAACCAGTGGTTCTCAACCTTCCAAATGCTGCGACCCTTAAATACAATTCCTCATGTTGTGGTAACCCCAACCATAAAATTATTTTTGTTGCTACATCATAACTAATTTTGCTACTTCTGTGAATCATAATGTAAATATCTGATACTCAACTCCTATGAAAGGGTCGTTTGATCCACACATTAAAAATTATTGATATATTCTAACACCCTGAAATTAGGCTACAAATTTGACAGGAAGAGCAAAGGCAAATTATCACACAAGAAAAATGGTAAGGTGCAGGCTTGAGAGATAGCTTAGTCTGTAAAATGTTTGCCTTACCATCACAGGGCTTAAGTATGATCCCTAGAACCCACCAAAAACTGATATAAGAATCAGAAATAGTAGTATATGCTTATATCCTAGTACTAGGGAAAAAAGAAGAAAATACACCCCCAAGGCTCACTGGCCACCAGCCTAGCCTACTTGGTGAATTCCAGATATCAAAAAGAAACATGATTCCCTGACGAATAACACCTGATACTGTCCTCTGGCCTTCACATACATGCATGCACCTGCATACACTCACAAAAACTAGCACAGTAACAAGGTGCAACCTACCTACAGTGGACACAGTAGAGCCAGCCTCGTCCAGTACATCCACTGACTCTGCCAACTGGAGCTGGATTTTTGGCACCACAGTGAGAATAGCCAAGACATCCAAAGCAAAGCGCACAGTGTCATTCCTAGTCAGAAAAAAGAATTAGTCAAAAAGAAACTACAATATAATTACTAAAAACAATTAAAAAAGATATAACAGATTGGAACCACCATTTGAAATGTTCTAAAATACTTTTTTAAAAATATTTAAGATTGAGAATATACTAGACAATAAAAAAATAATATGGAAATAAGATATGATTGTAATTACATTTACTTATTCACGTGTATGTCATAGTGTGTGTAGTCAAAAGACAACTTGGATTTCTCCTGTCATGTAGGTCCCAGAGATCAAACATAGGTCACAAGGCTTGAAGGCAATTTCTTTTCCCACTGAGCCATTTCCCTTGCCCAAAACAGGTTTTGGGGTTTTTGTTTTGGTTTTTTAGTGGTTTTTTTTGTTTGTTTGTTTGTTTGTTTTTAAGATTTCAGGTCAGGCAATAGTGACACATGCCTTTAATCCCAGCACTCAGCAGACAGATAGATGACAGATACATATATGATAGACAGATAGATGATAGATAAATACATAGATAATAGATACACAGATGATACATACATACATACATACATACAAACATACATACATACATACATAAATACATAGATAGATGAAGCAAGCATGGAAGCAAGCAAAAGGCCCAATGTCTCTGCATTCCCAATTTGGTGCTGGAGTCCTGGGTTATTCCTAGAGACCTGCAGGTCTTCAGTCTATGTTGGCATCCTTAGGAAGTAGATTCTGATAGGAGCAAAGGAATGTCAAAGCAACAAGATACATATTTAAAGCCAGGAATGGTGGTACAGATTTTTAATTCCAGCACTCAGAAAGCAGAGGCAGGAGCATCTCTGTTTGAAGTAAGCCTGGTCTATACATATGGTGAGTTCCAGAACAGCAAGATCCTGTCTCAGAAAAGAAAAGAGGTACAATCTAGTGTTTTTATATAGGCTAAGAATTTATTATCCAAAATCCTCTGGACCAAAACCACTTCTAATAACAATGTTCTTCCAATTTTAAAGTACTTAGATGAAATCTATCAGTTGACAATCACTAATCTAAAAATTTTAAATCTAAAATGCCCCAAAATCAATTATGGCCAACTACCCTGTAACCAGTGATAATCATTAAAAAAAAAAATCTACAGGAAAGGGTTCATAATAAAATTACATGAAAGAGAAAATATAGGATACAAAACCTAAAATCTGAAAGTACCAAACATTTACAAGAAGGTGGAAAACTACCAAGATCACTTTACAATCTGGCAACATTTACTAAAGGTGAAAATGAATATACTATATCATGGGGTCTAAGTACCATAGCCTCATGAAACATCAAAAGACATTAAATGTAAAAAGAAAAAGAAACAGTGTCAGACCCAATTGTAGGGACACATGCCTATGATTCCCAGCATTGGGAGCAGGTAAGCAAGGCTGAAACAGAGTTCAAAAATAGCCTGGACCTAATTCTTTAAGAGTGAGAGGGAGAGAGAAAAAAGAAAATGAAGAAGGGATGGATAAGGAAGGGATGGAGGGAAGGAGAGAAAAGAGGGAGGAGAACAAACTCCCACAAGTTGTTACTCGATTCCAAATATTCACCTTACCATATATGTACCCCCATACAAGTAATTAAGTAAATAAATTAATCCTTTTAAAGCCAAAACCACACCTTTGAGGCCATGGAGACAGACAGTAGATAGTCACTTGCTATCAAGCCTGACTCACAGTATTATCCCTGGGACTCACATGGTGAAAGGAGAGAATCAATACCTGTATGCTGTCTCTAACACACACACACAAACACACACACACACACACAGAGAGAGAGAGAGAGAGAGAGAGAGATATCTACATAAGTAAAAAATATTTTTTGAGCCGGGCGGTGGTGGCGCACGCCTTTAATCCCAGCACTTGGGAGGCAGAGGCAGGCGGATCTTTGTGAGTTCGAGACCAGCCTGGTCTACAAGAGCTAGTTCCAGTGCAGGCTCCAAAGCCACAGAGAAACCCTGTCTCGAAAAACAAAACAAAAAAAAAATATTTTTTGAAAAATCACACTGTAGTTGGGCATCATAGCACACACCTTTTATTCCCATCATTCAGGAAGCAGAAGCAGACAGACCTCACTGAGTTCCAGGCCAGGCAGGGCTGCATAGTAAGATTCTGTCTCAAAATATAAATAATAAAATGAGGAGGCTGGAAGATAGACCAGGAGATAAAAGCACTGGTTGTTCTTTCAAAAGACACGGGTTAAATTCCCAGCATCTACAAGGCATTTCACAACTGTCTGACTCCAAATTCCAGGGGATTTGATGCCCTCTTCTGCTCAAGATCCTGTATGGGAGACACATTAAGCTCACACAACCACATACACACATAAAAAGAAAAGGAGGTAAGGTATGAAAAATTCAAATAATAAAAATCATACTGGGGAGGTGTTACTTTTGTTTTGGTTTTCTTGTGGGAGAGAGTTTTTTTCTGTGTAGCCCTAACTGTCCTGGAACTCACTCTGTACAGTAGGCTTGCCTAGAACTCAGAGATCTGCCTGCCTCTGCCTGTCAAGTGACGGAACCAAAGACATGTGCCACCACCACACAACAACATCATCAAAAAAAAAAAAAAACCACTTTCATACTTAATCTACTTCCGTCACAGAGTCTAGTTTAAAACTTCACTCAGCAAAAGCTTGTTAAACATATATTATGTAAATACTGAACTTCATGCGAAATTTCTAGTCCCACCTTGCATAATAGGTCTTCCAATTGCAGGCGATGGAAATAAGCTGCAGCAAGAGCTGCACACAAGAAAGCTTGAGGAAGACTTCAGCAGGTTCCCAATACAGCTGAGCTGGGCCATATTCTATCAAAAACTCCATCATTTCCACAATCTGCTCATGAGTGTATGAGCATGCCTATAAGGAGAGGTATGTATTATTATAGTACATAATTGCATCATCTATTACTACTTTCTCAATGTTTGCCCAAAGATTTTAATAAAAGCTTTCAATTTCCACATTTCCTGAGTCATCAGTCCATATGTAAAACAATGCTACATAATGCTTAGTACTTTTTTGTGATGTCACACATATCCAAAAAAAAAAAAACAGAAGGTTGATTTGTGCATACTTAGAAAGCTGAGAAAGTAGCACCAAAGAAACAGGTATCTCTTAAACTTGCAATTTTTGAAACATGCAGACATTCATCTTGATCCCAAACCAATCAAGTAAGTTCCAAAAGGAAAGAGAGCTAGAGTTATGGACACATCCTTTTCCAAACAAAATTCTGCAGTTTTCACAAAAGCAAGCACTTTTACTCATACTTGAGTCCCTTTATTTCCAGCATGCCAGAATAGCAGTGACTTATAAGTGGGAACAAAAAGGTCTTTGAGGCTGGGCGGTGGTGGCGCACACCTTTAATCCCAGCACTCGGGAGGCAGAGGCAGACGGATCTCTGTGAGTTCGAGGCCAGCCTGGTCTACAAGAGTTAGTTCCAGGACAGGCTCCAAAGCTATAGAGAAACCCTGTCTCAAAAAACCAAAAAAAAAAAAAAAAAGTCTTTGAAATTCATCTATTACCTCCACTTTTAATTGTTCTGCTTTCATATAGGGAAGGTAAAAATGCAAAACTGTATGACACTGGTCTCAGATGTGATTTCAGACCTGGAGCTGCTGCAAGTAGTATTAATTTTTTTTGTTTTGTTTTGTTTTGTTTTTCAAACATGCAGACATTCATCTTGATCCCAAACCAATCAAATAAGTTCCGCCCGGCAGTAGTATTAATGTTTAAGACTGTGTCCTGGGTCAGGATGTAGTTAAATTTTACAGCACTAATCTGACATGTATGAGACCCTGTTTTTGAACCCCAACACAGAAACAAAAAATAAAAGAATAGAAACTGGCTATGGTGGTACACTTAGAAGGCACTCAGAAATGGCCCAGCACAGAAGGCAGAGGCAAATAGTTCTCTGAGTTCTAGGCCAGCCTGGTTTACATAACAGAGACCTGTGGTAGTCATTCTTGGTTGTCAACTTAACTATATCTGGAATTAATAAAAATCCAATCAGCCTAGCACACCTATGATGTAATTTTTTCTTCATTAAAACATTTAAGTGGAAGACCCACTTTTAATACAGATCTTTTGAGGTTGGAAGATACACCTTTAGTCCATTTAGTCATTTAGGATGATAAGATCCACCTTTAATCTAGGCCACACTTTCTGCTGGCAGCGTATATAAAGTACATGGAAAAAGGAAGCTTTTGCTCTTTGCCCGCTAGTTCTTGCTCTCTCTGGCCAAGACCATTCCTTTCTAGCATTATAGCCTACTTCTTCAGGAATCTGTCCTATACTGAAGACCACCTGAGACATCCAACTTCATGAACTACTGGAATTTTGGAAATTATGTTGGTATACAGACATTGTTGGACTAGCTGGACCAGACTATTAAGCCAGTCTAATAAGTTTGTGCATGCGCGCGCGTGTGTGTGTGTGTGTGTGTGTGTGTGTGTGAGTTCATTCTATAAATTCTATTCTTCCTAGAACCCTGACCACAGTGTATGTGTGAGCTCATTCTATAAATTCTATTCTTCCTGAGAACCTGTTCAAAGATTTTGGTACCAGAAGTGGTTCTAGAGGAACAGAAGTAAAATGATTTTGTTGTTGTTGTTGTTGTTTTTGTTTGGGTTTTAGTTTTCTGAGACAGGATTTCCCTTGTATATCCCTGGCTGTCCTGGAACTCAATAGACCAGACTACCCTAGAGCAAAGCAATCCATCTGCCTTATGCCTCCTGAGTGCTAGGATTATAGGTGTGCACCACCACAACCCAGCCAAGGATGATTTTTTTAAGGATCTGGAACAGGCTTTCCAATTTGCCACTGCCTACTGTTATTGTAGCCCCTCCAGTTACGAAGCCTCTCCTAGAAGCTTGGAGAGTATTAAAAGCCCATAGTGTGACCTGGTTTACAAACTTAAAGAGACAAATGCATTTAATTATTCACCTATCCTGAGAAGCAATGGATTTGGTGACTCTACATAAAACTGTTGAAGTTGGGCAGTGGTGGGGCATGTCTTTAGTTCCAATATTCAGGAAGCAGAGGCAAGCAGATCTCTGTGAGTTCAAGGCCAGCCTGGTCCACAGAGCAAGTTCCAGAACAGCCAGGACAACAGAGAGAAGACAAAAACAAAAACAAGACTTTTGACAGTTTGTGGAAAAAATAAGGAAAATGATGATAAAAGCTTGTTGTTCCTAGTATCTCTGGATAAATTGGCAAAGGATAAGAATAAGCTCCATGATAACAGTAACTAACTTCTAGCATGAAAGAATACAGTGAAGGACAGCAATATAATAATAACTGACCAGCTCCAGATGTACATACTAAAGGTCTCTAGTGTGCCCTGGAAGGAAATCTCTCCAGCAGCCACAAAGCTTAAGTTTGGAAAGTTAAACAAAAGCACTTATTATTTGACTGGCTGAATTACAAAGAGAATTAATTCCCAGAAAATTAATGTAGGAGGACCCTATTGAAGCTGAAAACTTTGAACCTCAGATGATTCTCAAGAGTTTATCTCACCTGAGGGAGTAGTCTCTCCACCCTCAACAGATATACTCCCACCCACTGAAATAATTGCCTTTTCCTACTTTAACTAAGGAAATTAACATTTTGTTGTCTGCTAAACCAGCAGTGACTTACCCTGAAGAAGATGCCAGTACTGATGTCCCTCAGGACCCACCAATAGTTGCCTCTAGACCTATAACCAGACTAAAAGCTAAGTAAGCTCGTAGACTGGAGACAGAAAGTATAGTCCATAAGGAAGCACACTACATTACTAAAGAGCTCAATGAGTTTGCTAATTTATTCAAGTAGAAGTCTGGGGAGTATGTGTGTAAATAGATTTTAAAGCTGTGGAATGAACATAAAACTAGATTGGGCTGAGTTTATTTGTATAGGTCCACTGGGTAGAGAGTCTAGATTTAATATGGAAAGTTCAAAGTTTAAAAAGGTGTCAAAATACCAGGCAATGGTGAAGCACACCTTTAATCTCAGCACCAATAGGCAGAAGCAGGCAAAGCTTTGTGAGTTCAAGGCCAGTCTGATCTACAGAGCTAGTTCCAGGACAGTCACAGTCACACAAAGAAACTGTGTTTAAAAAAAAAACAAAAACAAAACAAACGAACAAAAGATAACAAAAGTATATTTAAATGGTTGGCTGAGCATCAGTCCAAAGATAGCCTATTAAAAAGGAGTTGGTGATGCCTGATATCCCTTGGCTTAGTGACTATGAAGTGTAAGATTCCCCTCTGTATGCTGTGACTACCATTGGTTAATAAAAAAAATAATTGGTTTGGTATGATACGGTAGATAGGCAGGGAAAACCAAAATGAACAATGGGAGAAAGGAGACAGGTCAGAGAGAAGCCATATAGTCCTGCCAGAGACAGATGCTGGAAACTTTACCCGGTAAGTGACAGCCACATGGAGATAACAGATTAATAGAGATGGGTTAAATTAATAAGCAAGAGTTAGCCAATAAGTAGCTAGAACTAATGGGCCATGCAGTGATTTAAACAATACAGTTTCTGTGTGGTTATTTCTAGTCTGACCTGCCAGGCAGTAGGGAAACAAACTAATGGCCTCATAAGGACAAACTGGCACCAACGTGACTAACTAAATGCACTTAAAATCTGAGAAAACTTACAAAGGAATCCTAGACACAAGAGAACAGAGTAAGCAGCAGCCCCTTTAAGAGAGGTCTTCCTGATTCAGCAGTAGCAGGAAAAAAAGCCGTGACATTTTGAAATGCCAGCTTTCTGAGCCATGCTGCCAGTGTGACCTCTGGCTCTTTTAGGAGGCCAAGCATTTAAATGGGGCTTGTAAACACAGTGCTACAACTTGCTTAATGGCAACATAGACTGGCTGTGTACCTAAAAATGGGGCTGTGAGCATGGCTCTCAGAGACAGCAAACAGCTCCACCATGCTGGACTGGGCGGAGCAAGGAAGCAGCACTGCATTTCCCCTAGCAATGGTGCCACTAAAGTTTATAAAAAGGGCTTAGCATTTTAAGAAGCACATCTGGTCAGAAAATAATTACAGATACACAATAAAGACAGATTCAGATAAGAAAAAAAAAAGACCTCTAAATGAGCCACATTTTTGGATAAATGTATGTAGGCTTGGGAGAGTAAAGAAAAAGAAAAAAAGAAGTAAATGGCTTTTTTTTTAAAAAAAAAAAAAAAGGTAAAGACTTAAAAGAGACAGAGTATAGACAGTCATAGATTAAAATGGGTATAAAGATAATAAAATAAATATTAAAAAGTAATAAGCAGAGTCTGGATTATGTATATTATTGTGTTTTCTATGGATTTTTTGACTGTGAAGGAGACATTTCACTGTATGAGCTGCTAAGCAAACCAACATATTTACTTTAAAGGTATCTTGATTTCAAAATTTGAGTCGAAGGTTATGTTGCTTTGGAAAAGAGGTTTTTCTTTTGTTTCCACAGAGAATAAGAACCTGTGGATATCTTCCAGACTAATGTGGTTTGATGTATTAATATACCCCAAAAGATTGCCGTGAACACCCCAAAAAATTACTTCAGCCAACAAAAAGCAGGAAGTAGTTTGGAGACAACTATGCTCATATCCCCAAATATTGTCTATAAATATTTGTTTACATTTAAAGGGGATATGCTATACAGATTTGCATTGGTATGGATTTTGGTTTACTGATGCAAATTTTAGGTCAGTTTTGGTATATGTATGTTTCTTCTTGAATAAGGTATTGTGTGTGCAGCTCATTTAAAAATGTAATGTATAATTAAGAAATATAGGTTAATAGATAATCATCTATAATAGTCAAGCTTGTAGTCATGTTAGATTTTCTAGCTGGACAGATGTATTTCAGGTGGATAAGCATTCTTCAAACTTTTCAAAGACTACAGAATATAGCATTTAAAATGTTTTAAGAATTTAGAAATTTTCATGACAATGAGACACATCAGCTCCTGGCAGCACCAATTACTTCAAGAGGAAGATGGGCACTGAAGAGGCTCCTTATGGAGTTTATTGGCCATCTATGCAGGAGACAGTTCTTGCCTGTACTGCTTGATGAACTGGACATGCAGGACCCACAGAGAAATGACTGCCGAACTTGCCTAAAGGTGAGATGATCCTTCAGGGTTCCTGCTTCATGAAAGAGTCTGCCAGACATTCTGTAGTACACAGAAGAAAGTGATTGACAAACTGCCAATATGGACAGAACTGTCTTTAAAATTTCCCACTTCATGAAAAAGTCTGCTGGATGCTATGGGCCCATAGGCTAAAGATGGATGCCCCAAAAGTACAGAAGAACTTTGAGTGACTGCCCAGGCAGCAGAATGTCTCTATCATTTCTAGAGTTTTGGAAGTTGTTTACAATGCACTTCCTGTTTACTTAGGTAATATTATATCTTTCTGGAGTCTCTGATGGAGTTGAAGAATAAATGGTTATACTTATAGTTTTCCTTAGATATGATAAAAGATAAAGTAGATATAAATATTGTAACTGTAATTCTGGCTTGATACCTGTTTTGTTATATGTAAGTTTACTATGTTAAAGTTAAAACCTTCCTTTTCATTTAAACAGAAAAGAGGAGGTGACATGGGATTCCCCTCTGTATACTGTAAATACCACTGGTTAATAAAGAAACTGGTTTGGCCTGATAGGGTAGATAGGCGTAGATAAAGTGATAAAGGAGACAGCTCAGAGAGAAGCCATACAGCCCTGCCAGAGACAGATGCTGGGAACTTTACCCAGTAAGCTACAGCCACATGGAGATACACAGATCAATGGAGATGGATTAAATATGTAAGAGTAAGCCAATAAAAAGCTAGAGCTAATGGGTGAAGCAGTGATTTAAGTAATACAGTTTCTGTGAGATTATTTCAGGGCTGAGCAGCCGGGAACCAACAAGCGGCCTCCTCCAACATATGAAGAGATTTAAAGGTTCAAGAAAATTGCAATGTTAGAGTAGATACACTGTCTAAAACCTAATCCTCCATATTCAAAGGCCCAGAAGACATGCTCTTCACTAATACAAAGAGATGCAAAATGGTGAGGGGGCACCACTGCATTTGTAGAGCTCTGTTGTCACTCTTTTCTTTATACCAGACCTTAGGGTTGGAGATACAGTTACTCAGCTGGATGAATTAAATGCAGGTTAAATTGAGCCTCAAAGTAGCAGGGGCCAGGTGGCAGCAATGAAGTGCCAAAAGTAAGGTGATTATAGTTATCATAATGGGCAACAAAGATAAAGCAATGTCCATAACGGCAGCAAAGGTGAACTTATTTTTATGATGGCATAACTCAAATGGACCTTTGGTCCTGACTAATTATTCATGGTGTTTCCAGGCATAAAACAGAAAACAAGTCTGCTATATGTCTCATCTGTATAAGCAGAAAATTTCTCAAATAGATAAAAACTACAATTATATCGTAGCAAAAGAGAATCTTTGTCCATGAACCAATTTCCAGACATTAGCCAGTAAGCAGCATTCTTCAATGGTCTCTGCATCAGCTCCTGCCTTCAGGTTCCTGCCATTTGAGTTCCTGCTCTGACTTCCTTTGATGATGAACAGTGATATGAACCATAAGCCAATAAAACTCTTTCCTTCCAAAGTTGCGCTGGTCATGCTTTTTCACCACAGCAATAACTAAAACATCCTGCTTCAAAAATAAAATTAAACAAATAAATGACTATTCTCTTACCTTGTATGGAGGTTGAGGGTGAACAAGAATACCACCCTCAGTCCTCTGCAGTGACTGCTTGACTTGTTCCAATTTAATGGCCAGGTGAGCCTCAAAATACTTGCGCAGAGCCATGCAGGTATGTTTGCCTGTTTGGCGGCTAGCAAATATCTCATCATCACTCAAAAGTGCACCCTGGTCTTCCAAATTTAAAATCTCCAAAGTACTGATCTATTAGTAAACAGGTATAAGATTGCAAAGGAGATGGGGAAAAAGCACACAGAAGAAAAAAGAAAAAGATAACAAAAAAGATTTTGGTAAATGTTTACATTCAACAATACTGACAAGTATATCCATATATACAACATGCTAACAGTCATATAAAAGAAAAATGGGAGCTTCTAATCATATTAAAATATATAGAGAAGATGCAGTATGATAGTGTATTCTTGTACTAAACACTTAAGAGACTGAAGCATGAAAATACTAAATTCCAGGCCAGCCAATCTACAAAGAAAATTCAAAGCTAACTTGAACTACAGAGAAATTGCCTTAAAATTAAAAAAAGGAAAGTTGGAGAGATGGCTCAGTGGTTAAGAGCACTGGCTGCTCTTCCAGAGGAGCTGGGTTTAATTCCCAGTACCACATGGCAGCTCACAACTGTCTGTGACTTCAGTTCCAGGGGATCCAACACCCTCACAAAAGACATGAATGCAAACAAAACACAAATGCACATAAAATAAAATCTTTTTTAAAATTAACAAGAAAAAGAAAACAAAGATATAGCAGTCTAAAGTTGTTGCCATTTGAAAAGATCAAAATTAACCAGTTGTAGTGTGTAACCCACAATTGCAATCCAGCTCCCAGCACTTAAGAAGCAGAGCCAGAAAAATCAATAGAAGTTCAATGTCAGCACGGTCACAAAGGGAGTTCTAGACAAAGCTACATAGTGAGACCTTTTTCCTCACAAAAGCCAGAAAAAAAAAAAAGAAAAAATTAAGGTTATCATAGTAACCCTCCTACAAAATTACTGGGTAAATACATACATACATATATACATACAGAAAGGCAGGCAGGCAGGCTACAATGACATAGTAAGCTTAGCCTGGTTCCAATCAAGGCTACATAGTGAGACCTTTTCTCACAAAAGCAAAAAAAAAAAAAAAAGAAAAAAAGAAAAAGAGGAAAAATTAAGGTTATCACAGCAACCCTCCTACAAAATTACTGGGTAAATACATAAAGGCTACAATGGCATAGTAAACTCCAACCACCAGAGACAGAGAACAGGGCTGGGTGCAGCAGTTCAACGGTATAGTAA
>JAQHUG010000001.1:7282852-7301327 GCA_028555095.1 Dicrostonyx torquatus
GCAAGCATGGTCTACAAAGCAAGTTCCAGGACAGCCAAGGCTACAAAGAGAAATCCTGGCTCAAAAAAAAAAAAAAAAAAAAAAACAAAGGAAAGGAAAGGAAAGAAAAAGAATGGCTTAAAATTCTACAGCATCCCCCTTTTCCTTCCTAACGCAGAAAGATATTCAACTTTCCAGAACCCATGGGAGTAGGGAGGCAGGGTAGGAATAGATCCTGGGTACCTGCTAAACATGAGCTATATACCCTCTGCAACAGGTTAAAAACATGAAATGGGCTATCTGCAGTATTCTTGTTACTGCCCACCCTTGTAGGATACGAAATAAATAAACCTGATTTTTTTTTCTACCAAAAAACTCTACTTCTTCTTTTGCCAAGATGTGAGATGAAAAGATCAGCTATACATTTCTGCTACCATGGAGCTGTCTTGCCTTCCCTACATGATGGACTGATTATATTTTATCCCTTCAAATTATAAGCCAAAATAAGCCCTTCTTCGCCTAAAAAAAAGAAAATAAAAACAAACAAAAAGCAAGATACATGAAGCAGGGCATGG
The DNA here is from genome assembly GCA_028555095.1 of Dicrostonyx torquatus. Taxonomy (NCBI): domain Eukaryota; kingdom Metazoa; phylum Chordata; class Mammalia; order Rodentia; family Cricetidae; genus Dicrostonyx; species Dicrostonyx torquatus. Next base: position 7,283,407 of record JAQHUG010000001.1, read on the forward strand.
CTATAATCTTAGCACCTTAGTAGGCTAAGACAGGAGAACCACAACTTCAAGGCCAAGAAGTTGTGAAACCATGTCTCAAAACAGAAAGTTAAAAGAGCTGGAGGAAGCAGATTACTGGTAGAGTGTTTGCATAGCATTCTCAAGGCCCTAAATTAACTCCTACTACCCACAAACACAAAGGGTGAAAATAATAAACCTGGCTGAAAGCAATGACACAATTTTACAATCATTTTTTTCATATATGTTTCCTGAGTAGACTTTTGCTAACCTTGACAATTTAATTCTTCATATATAATCAGCTCAGTGTTCCAATCCAAGTTCAGTCACTGACTTTATGAAGTCCAGAAATTTTTCTTTTACATTTATTTTCAATATAACCCCAAACAATTAAAAAAAAAACTTTCTGAGACAAAATTTCACTCTGTATCCCAAGCTGGTCTCCACCTCTTAAGTGCTGGCATTACAGAATCCCAAAGAAGAACCTTAAGCAAAGAATCAAAAGTGGCAGAGTTTTGTTGTTGTTATTGTTGTTCTGATGTATCAGAATGCATTTTTAAAAATTAAATCTTTGGCCAAGCTGTGGTGCCACATGCTTTTAATCCCAGCCCTCAGGAGGCAGAGGCAGGTGGATCCCTATGAGTTTGAGCCCAGTCTGGTCTACATAGCAAGCTCCAGGACAATCAGTTACACAAAGAAACCCTGTCTCAAGTTAAACATTTTATTAGATTTATTTATTATATGAGTAGCTATGCTGTTACATGTGGAGATCAGAGAACAACTTGACTTGCAAGAATTGGTTTTCTCCTTCCACCATGTGGTTTCCAGAGATCAAACTCTGGTCATCAGGCTTGGCCCTACCTTGCTGAACCATCTCACTGGCCCTAGATAGGGTATCCTACTAGCCTTGAATCCACTGCCTCCCCACAGCTGGGGTTACAATAATGCATCACAACACCCAGTTAAAATTTTAACGTTTAAGTTTTGTTAACTTCCTGCTCAATCCCTACTAGTCTCCCAGGGTGGAATGACCTGCACAATTCTAAGGACAAAGTGCCCAACAAAAGTGGGATGTTCTTCCTATTTCTGAACCCAGGAGCCTCAAAGACAGGCCTCAGGAGGGACTAGAGCTCCCCCTCCTGTTTCCAGAACAGACAATACAAATTTGTAATTATATACTTGAAGAGATAAAAGTCAATGGCACCATTAACAGGTGTCTATCTACCCCATTCAGAAGTTCTCAACACCTAGAGCTCAACTACTCCTTACTAAAACTCAAATCCTTTCCTTCATTATCCTTTTGTTTGTCATAAATACCTCTACTATTCTTCCCCCAAGAAGCAGCTAAACTAGATATCCATTCCCAGTAACTCATGCCACATGGATGGTTTTCTCATAATGCCACTATTATACCATGATAATTCGCCATCACAAAAGGTGGTAAAACAGAATAAACAGAGGGCTGGAGAGATGGCTCAGTAGTTAAGAGCACTAGCTGCTCTTCCAGAGGTCCTGAGTTCAATTCCCAGCAACCACATGGTGGCTCACAACCATCTGTAATGAGGCATGTGGGCATACATGGAGGCAGAATGTTGCATACATAATAAATAAATCTTGAAAAAAAAAAAGAAAGAAAAGAAAAACAGAATAAACAGGCTTAAAATTTATCAAGAAACCTAGTTTTACTTGAGTTCTCACCACCTACAAACCCTCTTCGCCTCACCCTGTCAGCAGTCTGTTTTCTTTCTATTTTGATAGTCTGGGCCTGGAACTAGCTCTGTAGACCAGACTGGCCTCAAACTCAAAGATTTGCCAGCCTCTGCCTCCTGAGTACTGAGATTAAGGGTGTGTACCACCATAACCAGGCACAATTGTCTTTTAACCCATTTTGTTTCTAACAGAATGTTTCTTTCTGTTCTTTCTCTTACATAACTTGAATCATCCTTTTGAACAAAATGATACACCAAGATTTTTTGGGGGGTCGGGGGGGGGGGGGGATGTATGTAAGATAGTATGTGGGTGCCCAAGGAGGACAACAGATATCCTGGAGCTGGAGTTACAAGCAGTTATGAGTTGCCAAATAGGGGTTCTGGAAACCAAACTTGGTATTTTAACTGCTGAGCCATCTCTCCAGCTCCAATTTTGTTTCTAAGAAGGCTCTTTTAAGTTTTTCCTTGTTCATAGTTTTTCATTCTTTTGTCCTTTTTATAACTTTTTAAAGGAACAGATGGATGATAATACCCATTACAATTCCAAAGAGAGTGAGCAAACATCCATCCAAAGTCACTATTCAATAGCATCTTGTTCAAAACCAATGTTGTAACTGAATGTAGTATTTCTGGGCCACTGAACACAGCTCCAACTTCCAGTCCCATTTCACTGTTCAAGGTATAACCACTCAGTACACTCTTTAAACAGACACAGATAGAAGCAGACAGAATGACAGACAGAAACACACAAACACAAACCCCGCTTCCATATATTACTACAACTCTGTATGCTCTCATCCAAACTTAAAATGTCTAGGGACTAAAAGACAAACTTACTCATTTCAATTCCACTTCAACAATATATGGCTGTACTACTGTTTGATGCAGCACACTGGTGACATGAAGGTTAACTTAATCAAAATAACTAAAATTTAAAATGTAAAGCCAGGCAAATGTAATCCCAACACCAAAGAGGCCGAGACAAGAGAACTGCTATAAGTTTGAGGCCAACTTGGTCTAGATATAATGAGTTCCATGCTAATCTGTGCCACAGACTGAGACCCTGTCTCAAAAGTAAATAAATGAAACTTCAGTTCTTCGGAGATACTCTATTTTCAAGTACTGGGAAATCACATAGGGCTGGCCAGTACTGCTGTACTAACCACCTTTAACATGAGGTTTATAAACATCAAATAGTAACAAAAACTAATATTTTTGCAAACTTTACCTTGAGTGCCTCAAAAGTAAGCAGGACATCATTAGTCTGTTTCAGATCAATATAAAACATCATCAATTCTCGTGATCCAAGTTGCATGAATATAGGAAGTAACTAAAATGAGAACCAAAAATTAAGTCTTAAATTGTGGCTTTTTCACATTCCCTGTATTTTATGAATGAAGACTATTAAAGAAATGAAACCACAATGAATATAAAAAAAAAAAGAAAATTAGAGCCAGGCGGTGGTGGCGCACACCTTTAATCCCAGCACTCGGGAGGCAGAGACAGGTGGATCTTTGTGAGTTCGAGACCAGCCTGGTCTACAAGAGCTAGATCCAGGACAGGCTCCAAAGCTACAGAGAAACCCTGTCTCAAAACACCCTCCCCCCAAAAAAAGAAAGAAAATTAGAGAGAATGTTTAAAAAACAAACACCCCTCAAGAAGAATATGTTCATATGTGGTGGTGGTTTGACTAGAAATGGGCCCAGACTCATGTGTTTGAATACTTGGTTCATAGAGAGTGACACTATTAGGAGGTGTGACTTTGTTGGGAAAATGTGTCACTGGGGGTGGGGATGCTCTGAGGTCTCAGAATCTCAAACCAGTTCGCTTCATGCTGCCTGTCAACTCAGATGTAGAACTCTGAACTTCTTTTCTAGCACCATGTCTTCCTGTTTGTCACCATGCTTCCTGCCATGAGGATAATGGACTAAACCTCTAAAACTCTAAGCCAGCCCCAATTAAATGTTTTCTTTTATATGAGTTGCTGTGGTCATAGAATCTCTTCACAGCAACAGAACCTAAGACATATATTCACATACCATATGTTTACATAAATTTTTATCAAACTAACCTTTATCAGGAATGACCTGCATAAGACCTTAATGAGATGAAGACCTTTCTGGAATGGAGTTAAGAATGTATCAGTGGGTAAGATACACCCATAAAATTCCCTAGAGATAAATATAATAGCCCCATAATAGTCCCAAAATAGTACCTTATCCTAATAACTTACCTCCTGATACTCTCCTAGAGGGGTCAGATACTGGAGAATAAGTCGCTGCTCAATAGCAGGAGTCATAGGATAGAGGGTGTAATTGGTGCCAATCACCCAGGGGGACATTTCTGACCAGCTGCTATTAGACAGCTCAACAAACACACGATCTGGGTCAGAAGATGAGAAACCCAACTTTTGTTTGGCCTTCCTAAAGTTCTCCCTGTCACCATGCTTAGCAGACTTGTTCTTCTTCAATCCTCCTTCCTCAGGCTTAGTTGCTGAGTTCACTCTACTACTGGTCTTATGACTTGAATCAAGACGAAAGGAGATCTCCATATCTCTAGAAGTTTCTTGCTCTCCATCCACATCTACAGCCATGTCACCATAGTCCATATCTACAGCTTCCTCATCTAGAGGCAAAAGCGGTTCGGATGAAAGCTTCCGTGGACTAGGACGCTTATTTTCCTGCCGCAAAGCCACTTCCTGAAGTTGTAGCTCTCTCAGTCTTCGAAGCACTATTGCCACCTAGCAACAAATATTTGAGTAAAAAAAGTTATTTATTCTGAGTTTTAGGAACATGATTTCTTTTTCTTTTAGTTTTTCGGGACAGGGTTTCTCTGTGTATCTCTGGCTGTCACTCTGTAGACCAGGCTAGCCTCAAACTCACAAGAGATCCACTTGCCTCTGCCTCTAAGTGCTGAGATTAGAGGTTGTGCACCACCATTGCCCAGCTCATGATTCTTATTAAATAATTCTTTTCTTTTGGCTTATTTTATGAGGTAGACTTTCACTCTTCCTTTGCCTTTCAAATGCTAAGATTTATAGGCACATACCACCACAAACAGCTCATTAATATATTATTATTTCCTGTTAAAGAAAACTCAATACTTGGGACTGGAGAGATGGCTCAGTGGTTAAGAGCACTGGCTGTTCTTCCAGAAGTACTGAGTTCAATTCCCACAACCATCTATAACGAGATCTGGTGCCCTTTTCTGGCCAACAGGCACACAAGCAGACAGAACACTGTATACATAATAAACTATTTTAAAAAAAAGAGAGAGAGAGAGAACTCAATACTCATGCAGTTAACCCAATGCCGGGGAATAGTAAATATACGATAAATATGTTGATTTGATTGCTATAATTTGGTGAAATAAGTTAGGACTAAAAGTCTATTTTAAGCTGGGTGTAGTTTACCACGCCTTTAATACCAGCACTCAGGAGACAGGTGGTCAAGGCCAGCCTGATCTACAGAGTACACTCCAGGACAGCCAGAGCTGTTACACAGAGAAACCCTATCTCAAACAAACAAACAAAAAAGGTCTATTTTAAAATGTATGTCTGTGGTTTTTTTCCTAGAAAACCCAAACCAGAAGATATGCACATAAAACACACCATTTTGGGCCAATGCAGATTAGGCTATGCATCACACTTATAAAAGTGGAAGCTAAACTTTTGACTTTGAATATCAAAACTAAAGATTTCAAAAACTTACTGACCATACATTGTATGTCACTAGCAGCTACATAATCTTTCAAGTCTGCCTTTTTAAACCTTCTAGTACTTATTTTTAGAGCCAATACTAAAACCTGGTTCTATGTTTACTTGAGTGCAGTGGTACATGCCTGTAACTTCAGCAGTTGGGGAACTGAAGGAGAAGGACTGCTACAAGTCTCAAGCTAGCAGAAAGAAAATACACAAACAAAAAAAACAAAAAATAAAGAGGTGGGAATAGCAAAGCAATAAGGAATGAAACTATGCTAAAAAGAGGATTTGTAGCCAGGCAGTGATAGTGCATGCCTTTAATCCCAGCACTGAAAAGACAGAGGCAGGCAGATCTCTATGAGTCCAAGGCCAACTTGGTCTACACAGCAAGTTCCAGAATAGGTTACAAAGCTACAGAAAACCTTGTCTCGAAAAGCAGAAATAAAAATAAAAATAAAGAGTGTATCTGGATTTCAATCTGAATTGCATTTCTTTTAAAATTTAGAATAGTGGGTAAATGGAAGGTAGATAAGTAAACTAACAATAATGAGTCCAATAAAAATGTTAATAATCCATTCAACCGGTACAGATTCAAATATTCACTAAAATTCTTTCAACTCTGCTACAAGTTTCAAAATCTTCAAAGCACAAAATTTAAGAAGAGAAACGAGAACAAAACATAAGGAATGATTTAAATGTCTTGATCCCTGACAAGATTTTTTTAAAAAGTTTAAATGTAAAAAAAGAAAAGTAAAATTAAAACTCTTTACTATGTAAAGAAATCTTAGTGCTGCTATAACTATGTTCTAGTACATGTTTTGATAGACTACACCTATTCAGATTCAGGCAGCAAGTGTGCAACAATTCTAAGATGGTCCTTACCAGTTGTGAATTTTCATCTCTGTAGTTGGCAGCAATATCTTGATTTTCCATAGCACCTCCTAACAGACCAGTAGAGTATGTCCTCAGTGGCTGATCAGCCTCTCGGGCCCATTTGAAAAGATTTTCAACAATTCCTTCCTATAGTAAAGGACAAGAAAGAGTATAATTCATAAAAGACCCATTTTCGTAACTTAAATTAAAAGCCAAGGTTTCTATACCATGACAAAAAAAGGCTAATGAATTGAATATTTCAGTGATGGACTAGAGATGGTTCAGTCGTTAGAGGGAGCTTGCACAATCATGAAGACCCAAGTTCAGATCCCAGCACCCACAGAACCAGTTCCCACAGATAACTAACTCCAAAGGAGTAAAGAAAAAGAATACTACTGGGGTACCCTGGCTTGTAGCCCAGCAGAGAAAATTGAACCTCTAATTTAAGGAAAGACTGTCTCAAAGGAACAGGTGGACAGTAATATAGCAGACCACCTGATACTCTCTTCTGGTCTCTAAGTGTATATACAGGCCCAGGCCTACACACACACACACACACACACACACACGCACGCACGCACGCACACACGCGCGCACACACACACACCTTTAAAAACTATATTCCAGTGTTGTTAATAAAAGTAACTAGGTTTACTCTCCATTACCACAAAGGAGGAAAAAGAGCAAACATTTAAATGAGACCATAATATACTGTTTAAAACATGACCTTAAGATTCTGAAAAATACTATTTCATCCATATAGCAGGTAGCTATCCAAATAAAATACTTTTGTTGTTTTTGGAGATAGGATCTTATGTAGACCAAGGTGGCCTTGAACTCCAAATTAGCAAACATATGACTTTGAGCTCTTGATCCTCCACCTCAACCATCCCCATGCTGAGAAAACAGTTGTATACCCCAATGCAAATAACTGTTTTGAGAATTTTGTTTATCTAGAGTATACATTGATACTTGAATAGGAAAAAATTAACAATTACTGTAGTAACAAGTACAAATACAATAATTCGATTCACTTGATTCAAAAACAATGATTTTCTTCTATCAAGTACCTTTTCTTGAAAGACAACCGCAGTTTCTAGACCTGGCATGATGTCCAGCAGCAGTCTGCAAGCTGCAGTATTTAAAGGGGGCTCTCTACTTGTCATCACGTATGCATTCACCAGCTAGTAAGAAAGAAGAAAGGAAAACAAAGGGAGGGATAAAGAGTAAAAGGTGAGTAGACATGATCAATGTACTATATATGTGTGTGTGTATATATATATTTAAGTATTAAAATGAATCTCATCAACTTGTATAACCAATAAGTATTAATAATTGTGGTCTTTTTTTTTTTGAGACAGGGTTTCCCTGTGTAACTTCAAAGCCTATCATAGAACTCTGGAACTTGCTCTGTAGACCAAGCTGGCCTCAAACTCACAAAGATCTCGAACTCCACCTGTCTCTGCCTCCGAGTGCTGGGATTTAAAGGTGTGCGTCACCACCACCCAGCAATAACTGCAATTTTTAAGACAGCTATAAAGGAGTATTATTTGTTCTGGAATCAATACAATCAAATTTAAAAAGTTTAATAAGTTTATTAAGCTTATTTATTAAACTTCCTTTATAATAAGTTTAACAACTTTATTTGATTGGATTGGACTGAAATGAATATATCCCCATAGCTTTTAAGGAGGGGGTTATTTTGAAAAAGGGTCTCACGTAGCTCAATCTGACCTCAAACTCAAATCTTTCTCCTCCCTGAGCCTGCCAAGTGCTAGGATTGCTTACATACTACATAAACCATCACACTGGTTCCCCTCATTTTCTACCTCTAACTACTAATATCCATAATTTCTAGAGCTACTGCTACTTTCAGTAACTGTGAAAGAAGTGTGCATATAATGTGTGTATGTACATGCACACTGTCTCTCTTACTCTCATTTACTCTTCAAACAGACAAAAGGCAGCTTCCTAGCCACTCACATACCAAAGCACAAACAGCTTTAGTGCAGAATCATACAATGTATATCACTCTTACTTTTCCATTCAGGAATCCAAAAGAACATCTTACATTCCTAAATCAAAGGAGTCCTGCCAAAGAATAAGCAGTGATACCTTGAGAGCATTTACCAAAGTTCACACTAAACAAAGTACAACCAAACAGAAAACTATTTCATCACAAACAGAACTTTGTTGGAAAAGCAGGTTGATTACTTTTTCAATAACCAAATTTAAAAGAAAATTCTAACCACTCTACTCTCAATTTTAACAAAGTTTAGGTGACAGGAAACTAATAAATAAACAAATGTATGATTATCTTCTGGTGATAACTTCTAGATGAAAGCAAAGGCAAACGTACTGCATTCATGAAGTCATCATTCTTGAAGAGTATTCTCAGCAAGTGGCCCAGCATACACTCTGGATCAGCTCGACCTACCACAGGAAGAGGGAGACACAACAGATCAGGTAATCCTGTCAAATAAATTAGACCTACAAAATAACATCTCGGTTCTTATAAATATGACTAGTAAACTGTCAGCAAAAATAAAAAGAAACAAAGAGAAGATTTCTGTGAGTAAATTTAGTAAGAAATATTTTTTAGGGCTAGACGTGGCGGCACACACCTTTAATACCAGCACTTGGAAGGCAGAGACAGGCAGAGCTCTATGAGGTTACCCTTGGTTTACACCTAGCACTCGGGAGGCAGAGGCAGGTGGATCTCTGTGAGTTCAAGGCCAGCCTGGTCTACAAGAGCTAGTTCCAGGACAAGCTCCAAAGCTAGAGAAACCCCATATTGAAAAACCAAACCAAAAAAAAAAAAAAAAAAAAGAAGAAGATCATTCTCTAGGGGCTGGGTAGACAAATTAGTCACTAAAGTGCTTACCATGCAAAACTGAGAACCTGAATTTGATCCCTAAAATTCACATATAAAGCCAGGCATGATGGTGCACATTTGAAATACCAGCAACTGGAAGGTAAAGACAGAATGATTCCTACATCAGTCATCCTAGCCAAACTGGGAGTCCCAGGTCCCTAGTGAAAGACCCTGTCTAAGAACCAGATGGATGGCTCCTGAGGAACAACATCTTAAGATGACTTCTGACCTCCACATGCACACATACCAACAAAAAAGTGTACTCACATACTAACATATATATGAACATATAGACTGTGGAATAATCATTCCTCTGCACATTTAGCTGGAACTAGCTCTTGTAGACCAGGCTGGTCTCAAACTCACAAAGATCCACCTGCCTCTGCCTCCCGAGTGCTGGGATTAAAGGCGTGCGCCACCACCGCCTGGCTATATGTATTATTCTCAATGGTTGATAAAGAAGCTGAATGGCCTACAGCAAAGCAGGATAAAGACAGGCAGGACAATCAAACTTAGGATACTGGGATGAAGAAAGGCAGAGTGAGAAAATTAGCAACAGACGCAGAGAGAATAAGATGGGCATGCCATACTGAGAAAAGGTACCAAGCCATGTGGCAAATCATAAATAAGAAATATGGGTTAATTTAAGGGTGAGTTAGCCAATAATAATATTGAGTCTCTAATGTTGGTTTTTGGGAAAGCAGCAGCAGCACAGGGAAACTTCCACCTACACATACACATACAAACATACACTCCCCTCACCTGACACACATATGGGGAAAAAAAGACATTTTCTGGGCAGTGGTGGCTCAAACTTTTAATCCCAGCAACTTGAGAGGCAGGGGTAGACAGATCTCTTATGAGTTCCAGGCCAGCCTGGTCTACAGAGTGAGTTCCAGAATAGTCAGGGCTACACAGAGAAACTCTGTCTCAGGAAAAAAAAAAAAAAATTCTTTAAAATTAAATGCAATATAAACTCTTTAAAGCACTGATCCTCCCACTGCTCAGGATACTGTCTATACAACAATACTAAATTAAATAATGACACTATGAATCTAGATGAGCATCAAGATTTTACTAGATTAAAAAAAAGAAAGAAAGAAAAAAGGAGGCTGAAGAGATGGTTCAGTAGCGAACAGTAATTGCTGCTCTTACAGAAGACCCAGATTCAGTACCAAGCACTACATGGCAGCTCACAACTGTCAACTGTATTTCCCCACAAATACCAGGATAAGTGTTTCAGATGAAGGTGCAATAAAAGATTGTTTTGTTTTTTCAAGTTAAAAGTGGGGATGGGGGAAAGGGCTAGTGTAATGGCTCAGTGGATAAAAGGGCTTGCCACACAAGTCTGGTGGCCTGAGCTCATCCACTGAACCCACAGCGGGAGAAAAAAAAAAAACAACTCTTCAAAGTTTTACATCTTTTAAAAGTCAACATGCTCACCATGGCAGGATCACACTTGTATACCCACACACACACACACACACACACACGCACGCACGCATGGAGACACACGCTAAATAAATGAAACAAAAAAAAAAAAAACAATAAAAAATTGTAAAGTCAGCTGGGCAGTGATGACACACATCTTTCAGCCCAGCACTCAGATCCTGAAAGTGATCTACAACCATTAAAAATATTTCTTTTTTCTTTTTGTGGTTTTTTTGTTGAGACAGGATTTCTCTATATAACAGAGCCCTGGCTGTCCTGGAACTTGCTTTATAGACCAGACTAGCCTCGAACTCACAAAGGTCTGTCTGCCTCCACTCCCGGAATGCTGGGATTAAAGGTGTGTGCCACCGTGCCTGACTTATCACAAATATTACAATTTTACTAGAATGTTTTTCCTTTTCTCACCTTGAGAAACACGATAATTTTTTGGGGAGAGGGTCTCACTATGTAACCCTGGCTCCTGGCTATCCTGGAACTCACTACATTTAAGTCGGGCTGGTCTCAAACTCACAGAAATCCACGGCCTCTGCTTCTCAAGTGCCTGGGATTAAAGCTTGTGCTACCATGCCCAGCACAAACATAAAAACTTAAAATTTACCACAGAGAGCCAGGCAGTGGTAGCATATACCTTGAATCCCAGCACTCAGGAGGAAGAGATAGGCAGATTTCTGTGAGTTCAAGGCGAACCTGGTCTATAGAATAAGTTCCAGGATAGCCAAGCTACACAGAAAATCCTCTTGGGGGGAAGGGGAGGCAGGAGTACCTCAGAGGACGTTATTTCATCTGAAAGATACTATTAGCAATTTTCTTCTTTCATTATTTTTTACTACTACCTGTGTGTTGGTGGGGTATGATGTGTGATGTTTATGTATATATGAACATGCCATAGTAGACCACTGCACATGTACAGAAGTTAGATAACAATCTTGAGAGGTTCCCTCCTTTACCTATCATGAGCTCCAGGATCAAACAGAATACAGCCTGTCAGGCTACATACAGCAGGCACTTTTACCCGCCAAGACACCTACAAAGCCCAATAATTTTCTTTTGTAAAAAAAACACATGGGCACAGTGGAGCATGCCTGTTATCTCAGCTACTCATGAGGCTATGGTGGGAGAATCAAGAATTTTGGATCTGTCTGAACAGCACAGCAAGACCCTTTTTCAAAAGAAATACAAAATAAAAAAGTCTCAGACATAAGAGTATATACATCTTACCAGGATGTCGATCATCAAATGGGTCTGGATCTCCTTTACGGTATTCTTCAGTTTCTTTTTCAATTAATTCTGACATCCTAGCACAAAAAGGAAAGAGTCAACTCTGAACAAGCATACAAAAAATGCCAGGCATAATAGTACACACCCAAAATCACAACACTCAGCAGACTTAGGCAGAAGGCCTGCTTTTAAATCCAAGGGCAAGCTGGGCTACAATGAGCATCATCAGGCCAGTCAGGGCCACATAGTGAGACCATGTTAGAAAAAAAAGCAAAAGTAAAATTCGAAAAAATGTGCATTAATCAATCAATAGTCATGGTTTGAAACATAGTTAGAAAAACATGATTTTTCTGATGAATAACAAAATCTAAATAATCACCTCATAACATAATTTCTATTCTCAAGCTTCTCCAAACAAACTTCTGTGTATCATAAAACAACACTACAACCACCTCAGAAATTTAAAATCAACAAATCACCATTAAAATCTTCATTTTCAGAAAGACATGGTAGCACATGCCTGTTCTCACAGCAATCAGAAGGTTGAATTTCAAGTTTGAAACCACCCTGAGCTACACACAAAGTTCAAAGCATCTGGGCTTTAAAAAAAAAAAAATCCCTTCTCCTCATCCAGTAATTCCTGTAACCCTACCTACCAGACATCGTCTGATTCCAATCGTCTTGAAATCTTGACAACTGCTATCCTTAAACAGACCCCTACCATTAACTATGTGAACTACTTCTCGAATACCCATTTTGCAGCTCTTGGTTCCTACTTCTCTGCTTTACTTAACACATTTCAGTCTCCGGCTCCAGGGACTAACTATATTTCTTGAATTAATTCAATACTACTATGGCCTGCAATTATATAGCTTCTACCAGTTTTGGAATGCTTCTTCTACTCTCTTTTATTAAAGTTCAAACATTTGACCCTCTATGCTATTCACAGAACCCAAGCTCCTACTTCAGGGCCATTCCACATTCTGTTTTGTTAGCCTTCCACCATCTAGGCCACCACCACGGCCCAAGTAGCCACTCTTCTGCTTTTGATTACTAGCGATTAGTTTCGCCTGCTCTAGAATTTTACACAAAAATTATATAAAGTCTTATTATGCCAGGATCCTTCTAGAAAAGCATCCATATTGTAATATCAAACTCCTTTTTATTCATGAACTCTTTTTGATTCTTTTGTGTATATGTACGTGTATGTGGAGGCCAGAAGACAAGTATCATTCCTCAGGAATGCAATCCATAAGGTTTTTCTTTGAGGCAAGGTCTCTCACTGGACTGGAACTCACCAAACAGGATAGGTAGGCAGATCAGCAAGTCTCACAGATCCTCCTTGTTCATCCTTCCCAGCACTGGGATTACAAATGTACATAATCCAGGTCTGACGTTTTTTGTTTTAAACACTTGGTTCTGGGTATCAAACTCACACTTGTGTGGACTCTGATACCTGCTAGACTAAGGATGCCATGCAGGTTCGTGGCTGAAGGCGACTATTTAGAGAAACAATAGCTGAGGTTTTTGCTCCAGCTTTTTTTTTGTAGATTGCCCCAGGAAGGCAGCTATCTCTCCTGACTGAGGTGTGAATGCCAGTGTGGATGCTGAGAGAAATGCCAAGATATGAATCAGTCCCTCAAAGGAAGAGAGGGAAAAACAACAGAGAAAGAAAGGGATAATTAGGAATATAGCAGAGCAGAAGAAAAAGAGCAGGGAGCAGTTTGCAGAGAAGAGAGAGTTTAGAAAGCAGTGAGAGAGAAGTGGTTTTAAGAGAGCCTTAGAGAGCAGGAGGAATTTTAGGGAAATAGAATAAATACAAGGCCTCGCTGAAAAATAGGGGAAGCCTTTTAAACTGTGATGGTGTGAAAGCTTGTTTCTTTCCGCGCGTCTCCGAGCACACATTTGGGGAAAAGCTTTAGTTTCTATGTTGGGGCAACGGTCCCCGACACACTTGCAAAACAAGTACTTTAGTAACTAAGCTGTCTTCCCTAGCCCTCCTCCCTTTTATTTATTCTTCTGTGGCAAAATCCAATTTAGTTCAGGCTAGGCTCTAAGTCCTTATGAAGCCGAGAATGACTTCAAGCTCATGATACTAATCTCTGCTTACCAAACAATAAAAAGTGCATGCCACTATGCCTTGCTATTCATACAAACCTGATGAAAACAAGAAAATTATTTGAGCAGCCTAAAACAAGTCTGACATTCTGGTCTTTTTAAGAGTTTTTTGGGTTTTTTGTTTTGTTTTCTGGATTTTCGAGACGAGACAGGGTTTTTCTGTGTAACAATCCTGGCTGTCCTGGAATTGGCTTTGTAGACCAGGCTAGCCTTGAACTCACTGGGATCCTCCTAACTCTGCCTCTCAAGTGCTAACATTACAGGCATGTGCCACTACCACACAGTTTAAAAGATAACTCTCTAACAGTATCCTATACATCTCCCAAGTCAAACTTGCCTGCATAGTTTAGCTATACAAAACCAAATTCCTTACTTTTTCTTAGTTTTCCCTTTGTATATGTGTATGCATGCACATATGTACAAACACACCATGACAGCATATGTGGAGGTCAAAGAGCAACCACCAAGAGTGAGTTCTCTCCTTCCACCATATGGATCTCTTGGATGTCCTGGAAACAAGATGTAGACCAGGCTAACCTCAATTAATAGCGCTCCACCTGTCTAACACATGTGCCAAGTACAGCTAAATTATCCACTTTTCAAAAATTACGTGTGTCTGTGTGGGGACATGTGCACAGAAAAAGAAGCTGAATCACTAGGAACTTGAGTTATTAGTGGTTGTGAGCAACCCAATATGGGTGTTGGGAACCAAACTCTATAAGAATAACAAATGTTCTTAACTTCTCAGTCATAATGCTAGCACCAATATACCTATTTTTTTAAAAGATAAGTTTTGTGTAGAAAATAACAAATTATTCTTACCTGGTAAGGATAGGTACCATATCCTGCCCACTGCCATGGTCCTTTTCCCACTGCTCCAGCAGGGTAGTGAGCTCAGCTTTGGAGTCCACATGTACCACTACTGTAGTCATGGTTTGGCCTAAAGAAGTCAAAACAGTAAGAAATGAACAAAACAAACATACCTGACATAGTTCTCACAACAAAGAAAAGTGTAAAGGTAAGGGATAAAATGGACTGGGGAGACGGCTCACTTGTTAGTCTGAGGCCAGCCTGGTCTACACATTGAGTTTTACTCCAGCTAATGCAACAGAGAGAGACGCTGTCTCCAAAATGGGAGGGGGGGATGAAATTAAATAGGTGATGGCTACAATCAATAGTGAATCTAAATACCACTGGGTTATAAATGTACAATCTTTGGGGATGGTGAGGCTCTCACTAGTAGCTCTAGCTGATTTAGAACTATGTAGCCATCACACCAGGCTTACTATTTTTTTTATAGGCAGGATAGGTATCCTAGGCTAGATTTGTTTGTTTGTTTTGTTTTTTACAAGACAGGGTTTCTCTGTAGCTTTGGAGCCTGTCCTGGAACACACTTTGTAGACCAGGCTGGCATCAAATTTAGAGATTCACCTGCCTCAGCCTCCTGAGTGCTGGAATTAAAGGCAAGTGCCAGCACCACCAGGCCCTAGGCTAGTCTTGAATTCACAGTATACACTTTATACTGATCCTTCTACTTCAGGATTAGAGATATATAACCATCACAGAGGTTTATATAGTACTGAGGATTGAAATGAGCTTCATGCATGTTAGACAACTGCTCCATGTGAGCTAAAACCCACTTTGCTATCAATAAGAACAGTCTAGCCTCTTTTGATTTTTTTCCATATTTTCAGAGGTTAAAAATTAAAAAAAAAAACTCACTATGCCTTTTATCCTATTATTTGGGAGGCAAATTCAAAATATTTCTGTGAGTTTTGAGTTCCAGGACAATCAGAACTAGAGAGTGAGAGAGAAAGAGACCCTGTCTCAAAAAGAACAAACTGCTGGGTTATGGTGGTGCACTCAGGAGGCAGAGACAGGCAGATCTCTGTGAGTATGAGGCCAGCCTGGCCTACAGAGCAAGTCCAGGACAGTTAGGGTTACATAAAAAACAGTGTCTCAAAAAGCACAAACCAAACCAAACCAAAACTTATGAAGGAATAAGGAATACCCTTAAGCAATCAGCCTTCTAAAACATACACTATTACAGTTTTGTGCTACTTTCACTTATTTTTAGTTGGAACTTTTTGGGGGTTTTTTTGTTTTTTTATTTATTTTTAATTTTTTATTTATTTATTTTTTTAGTGGTCTAGTTGCCCAAATTGTCCTTAAACTCACTGTCACCCAGGTAAACCCTGAAACTTGGATATTCCTAGTTTGGCTTTGAGTCCTGGATCTTTAGGCCTGTCACACTAGGCCAACCCATGTTGTAATCTGAATGTAATTGGCCCACATAAGATCATAGGGAGTAGTACTATTAGGAGGTGTGGCCTTGTTGGAGGAAGTGTGTCACTACAGAGGTCTCCTATGCTCAAGCTACATCCAATGTGAACACAGACTACTACTTCTGCTGCCCATGGATCAAGATGTAAAACTCTCAGTTCCTTCTCCAGCACCATGTCTGGCAGCACACTTCCATGATAATAATGAACTAAACCTATGAAACTATAAGCCATCCCAATTAAATGCTTTCCTTTAAACAAGTTGTTGTGGTCATGATGTCCCTTCACAGCAACAGAAACCCTAAGACACCCATGCCGCCCATGGTTTCTCTTTCTTTTTTTTTTTCCAGACAGAGTGTCACTACGTAACTTGGGCTTGAACTCAAATTCATGACTGTTCAACTTCAGTCACCTGAGTACTGGGATTATAAGTGTGCACCACCACACCTACTATATTAAATTCTATTTTCAAGGTTCCTCCACCTATTAGTACAATTTAAAGAAAAAAATGTTTTTAAAGAACAAGAAAGTAACACAGCAGTCAGGAGGCAGAGGCAGGCAGATCTCTGTGAGTTGAAGAACAGCTTGGTCTACAGAGCGAGTGCCAGGACAGGCTCCAAAGCTACACAGAGAAACCCTGTCTTGAAAAACCAAAAATATAAAAAAATAAAAAGTAGCTAGGTAGTCATGGCACATGCCTTTAAAATCGCAGCACTTGAGAAGGAGAGACAAGCAGATCTCTTGAGTTTGAGCCTGGTCTACATAGCCAGTTCCAGGACATCTAAGTCTACACAAAGAAACCCTGCTTGAGGGAAAAAAAAAAAAGGAATTGTAATATTGTAATAAAGGGGAATTCAAGGACATTAAAACATTAAAATTTTAGAATTAAACTTAGAAACACACACAAGGGATGCAGATCCAGGACAGTGGCTAGAGCATTTGCATGTCATTACAAAATCCTGGGTCTGAACTGTAGTATATATTTAAAAAGCCAGCCTAGCGGTGGTGCAAGCCTTAAATCCCAGGAGAGACAGGCAGATCTGAGTTGAAGGCCAGTCTGGTCTACAGAGTGAGTTCCAGGACAGCCAGGGCTATAGAAACAAAGAGGCTTTATTAATGTAAAATTTATAAGGTATAACCATTTATTTTGACATAACACACTGAGAATGGATCATTTAATTCACCCTGTTTTTCTGTGTTTTGGAGGGAGTCTATGCAGCCCTAGCTGGCCCAGAACTCTCTATATAGATCACACTGGCCTTGAATTCATAAAAAGATCCCCCTTCCTCTGCCTACCAAGTACTTAAAAACATAAGCCACCACAAAGTTTTTCTAAATATCATGCAAAAATTATGACACATCTAATGATGGCACAACCAATGGTCACCAAAGAAGAAATATGCAGCCTAAGACACTGAGCTAAGTAATTTACTTACATGTTAGAGAGATTCCCCATGACCATAAAACTGACACATGTCAGAAAGAGATTTACAGTTTAAAAGGACCCAAATCCCAGCACTGCTGACATTCTGTGACCATCTGTGAATTCCCGGTTACTTATCTTCTCTAAACATCAAATTTAAAAAATAAATAAATAAAACCCGCCAGGCGGTGGTGGCGCACGCCTTTAATCCCAGCACTCGGGAGGCAGAGGCAGACGGATCTCTGTGAGTTCGAGACCAGCCTGGTCTACAAGA
>JAQHUG010000001.1:7302927-7315323 GCA_028555095.1 Dicrostonyx torquatus
GGGCTGAATGAGAGGGAGGGTGGGCGGGCAGGCAGTAGGCAGGCCAATCCAATCCAAGCTTCTGCTACATACCTCTATCAAACATCACTTAAAAAGAGGAAGGAGATGCACTCACAAGTCTGGGGCCAGCCTGGGCTACATAGAGAATCGAATCCAAAGGCCTTAAGGGAGGGAAAAGAGAGGCCCTGGGTCAATCCCCAACACCAGAAGGAGAAAGAGGGGAATTCAAAATTTACAGCTTCAAGCAAAAACTTAAGACTATGACACATGATCATATATAACTTTATTACTGTCTATTACTATCTGCTTTACAAAAACAGTGGTTAAAAAAAAACCAACTCCACTTCAATTTAACACGGAGTTAGTTTTATTACATTTTATCAACTTTAATATCAACGATAATGTAACAGTAAAATACTATACTCAAGAAATGTGTAAGAAATTCCCCAAAAATATATCCCCACTCAAAAATGGTTAATGGAAAACTGCTATATACAAACACAAATCTTGACATCTGGAAGAAATATACTATATCGACTTCTAAAGTCAAAATGTAGAAGCTTATAAAAGCCTTAATGGTAAACACTAGGAAACCCAAGAGGGAAAAAAGCCTTCAGGTGACGCTACCAATGAACCTCTCACGCTACACATTAACGACAGGAAGATAGTGCTACAAGAAATTAATTATTAAAACATGCAGACTAGTTATAAGGCTTAGCTGGAAAGAATGTGACGCCCTTAATTCCAGCTCTCGGGAGGCAGAGGCAGGAGGACCTGAGGTTGAGGCCACCCTGGTCTACAGAGCGAGTTCAGAAAGATCGAGAAAAAAAAAGCCACGAGGAAGACAAAAAAACGAGTCGAAGTCATTAACTCAAAAGTCATTTACTACTACACACACTCGAAGAGTTAATTCCTTAACAAATGGAAAAACCAGAGAGCTAGCACTGCAGCATGAGGATACAGAGCGACACCTTCTAGAAACAGGAGAGAGTATGGCAAACGCCCCTGAAAGCCCAACAGAAAACAACCAGAGGCCGTGAGCACAAGCTCCCGCGAAACCCGGCAGGCAACCTCAAGTCGTCCCCACACCCCCCACACTCCGCCGCACCGTCGAAGTGGGAGGGGTTCCCGGAGAGCTCCACCCCCTAGCCCGGGCCCAGAGCAGGGCGGGTGCAAGTGGGAGGTGGCACGAAGCCGAAGCAGGAGAAAGCCCGCCCAGGTGATTGAGGCAGGAGGCGGAGACTCAGTCCGGGAAGGGGGTCCATCGTGCGGCAGGGAAGAGGGAGCCCCTCGGCCCGTGAGGAACGGAGACCGGGAGGTGGCCAGAGAAATTGAAAGAGCACCTCCTGCAGGTAGAGGCGAACGCATCCCTGCCCCCCCCTCCGGCCGAAAGAGTTACTCTAAAGGAAGCTTCTTTGGAAGACTGAAGGAAGAACCGGGAGGCCCCGCCCCCGGGCCGGGGATCGGAAACAGGAAAGTCCTGTCAGGCCCCAGGCCCGGCCTCCCCGGTGGTCGCGCCCGCCCCCTCGCCGCCGGCAGCCGAAGCAGGTGCCGCCCCTCCCCCAGCGAGGCGCCCACTCTCCCGCCTAGCTGGCCGCGCGCTGGCTCTCCTCGCGCCCCTCCCAGAGAGCCGGCTCCTTCCTCACCCCGCTTACCTTCGCGGGCGGCTCCGCCGCTTCTCCCCCGACCCCTCCAGCGGCCACAGTTCACACACGCCGCCTCTGGTCCCGCACTCACTCTCCCTCACTCACACACACAGCGCGACCACGGCTCCTGAGCGGCCCACATATTATGCGTCACTCGCATGCTACGTGCTGTGCGCGCGCGCAAACTTGGCGCGAGGCTCGCGGAGGAGGGGGAGAGCGTCGGCGCCAGCGGAGGAACATTAAAGCGCTCCTGGGAAATGAAGTTCCGTATTTCGGGGGCGGGGCGGGGGGGGGAAATACAAGCAAGCGCCTCCCCAGTGCATTGGCTTGTGGGATTAGTAGTTTTCTCTATTAAACGTGAATTGCTGTGTATTTATTGGCTGCTTCCAAAAGCGGAAGCGAAAAGTGAAGGGAGGAATCGATCTTTCTAAAATCCGACTGGCTACAGCTGCCTGATAACTTTGTCAATACTTAATTTTACCCTGTGTCATCGAAAAAATTCAGTAGTACTATGATTGACACATAAGCCATAGAATATGCCAGGGTTCAAGAATGCATTTCGCATACATTTATCAGAAATTATATAACTCAATGAGAAAAACAAGTTTTCCTTTGTCTTTCTGTTCAAAACATGCGGCAAGAATCAAAAAAGCATTGTATTATATGTGACGCAGAATCTTCTTTTAAAAGCCCTTCAGCGAAAACTGAACTAACCACAGAGATCATATAATTCAATTTCTTAATTTTAGAGTTGAGGAAATTGACAGCCAGAGAAAATGACTTGCCTAATGTGAAGACTAAGTGAAGAAGCATCAGGAGGAACAATCTTTGTCCCACAGATCCTATGTGAGGGCATGAAACAAACTCCACAGTTGAGCAGAATCTTGACAAGACCTACCCATTATTGCTCTTGGAATCTTAGTGTGTTCTGTGCGTTTCCATAGAGTTCTCACAGCCAATACTTTCTTTTTTTAGATTTATTTATTATGTATACAGTATTCTGTCTACATGTATGCCTGCACACAGAAGAGGACACCAAATCTCATCACAGATGGCTGTGAGCCACCATGTGGGCACTGGGAATTGAACTCAGGACCTCTGGAAGAGCAGTCAGTGCTCTTAACCTCTGAGCCATCTCTCCAGCCCCAGCCAATACTTTCACATAGAAATTATAAGACACTGTGAGCCTATTGCTATGACCAGATTCTATGACTGTTAGGCCACTATCCACCGGGTAGTGGTCACACATGTGAGTTCCAGGCCAGCCTGGTCTACAGAGCGAGTTCGAGGGCAGCCAGGGCTGCATAATAGAGAGACCCTGTCTGCAATAACAAAACAAACAAAAAATGTAGAGATGTGGGGGCTGGAGAGATGTTTCAGCAATTAAAAGCACTGCCTCCTCTTCCAGAGGACTAGGAATTGTTTCCCAGCAACCACATGGCAGTTCCAGGGGATCAGATGCCTTTTTCTGGGCTATGGGCATTATGCATGCGTGTGGTACACCCAACATACATATGAACAAAACACTCATACACATAAATCTTTAATTTCTTTTTTTTTCCTTTGTACTTTTTTTTCAAGACAGGGTCTCACTATGTAACTGTGGCTGAACTGAACGTCCCTATGTAGACCAGCTCTGATTACAAAATAACACAAATCCATTTGCTTCTGCCTTTCAAGTGCTGGGATTAAAGGCATGTGCCACTTTGCTCAGCTAAATTTCTATCATTAAAAAAAGAAAGAAAGAAAGAAAGAAAGAAAGAAAGAAAGAAAGAAAGAAAGAAAGAAAGAAATGGAGTTCACAATACCTACAATACTACTTCAGGCAGCTTTCCTGCCTTGTACCTTCCTGGGCTATGATCCCAAAATGTAGAGGGATCGATCCTCTAGGTAGCTTCCCTAAGTGCTTGGATACTTTACCACTGTCCATGGTCAACTCTACAAGAGCCCTTGTGGGAACCTAAAGTCCAGTTTATGAAAAAGGCAGTTACTGCCTCATTCTGTCACCAGATGGCACTACTCCACTTTGAGAATCCAGTGGGGGGGGCGGCGACGCTGGGTTGGTGGTGGTCAAGGAGAGATTTGGGGGAAGCTAAGGTCTGGGACACTAGAGAAGCAGAGCAGAAGTATAGGGCTTCTCTAGGAGCAACTCCCTCTAAGCAGGTAATGGTAGTGCATACCTACAATCCTAGCAAGTTTGAGGCAAACCTAAGACACATGAGACTTTGTCTCCAAGAATATACCAAAATCTCTACTCTATAACTCCTGCAGCTCTCCTTCCCCCACTGTGAAAAACGTGTAAACACAGTCACATGCCTGCAAGACTCCTATTCTGAGAGGAGCAATGGGGCAACACTTGGAGGGAGGCAAGCCGACTTCAAGACCAGCCTGGTCTACAGAGCTAGTGCCAGGACAGACTCCAAAGCTACCCAGAGAGAGAGAGAGAGAGAGAGAGAGAAGGGGAGGGGAGGGGAGGGGAGGAGAGGAGAGGAGAGAGAAGAGAGAGAGATATCAAAGAAGAAGAGGAGGCCCCCAGCTGAAAGGGGGAGGAAATATACAAAGCTCCTCAGAATCAGAACAGACAAGAGGAGCCCCAGCTCTGTCCCCAAGATCAAGGGTTACAGCCTTAGACATAATCTACTTCTCTCTGTCCCAAGAATGCTCATTATTTGTAGGAAAATCCACAGTATTAAGTTTTCTGGGCCTCAAGCTCCGACTCCTAGAATTACTTTTCTCCAAGTGCCTCCTCTCTAGGTTTATCAGGTGCAGGTGTTTCTCCCCTGGTACCACCCACTACCTTCTGCTTTCTTCCAGAACTCACTGGGGCTAGAAAAAAAGCCTCATAACCCCTTATGCTCTCCTGTTAACTGGAAAAAACTAAACTATGAATATCGCAGAAGTTACTGGGAATAGTAGCGCTATCAGGCTCTGGGGATCCCCGCCTAGGCAAAAAGGAAAACTCAGTCATTCACTAATTGACCTAACCAGCAACCTCCAACAGTCCTCCAAAAAATAAATAGGATGAACACTACTCTATCCGCCACCCCCCCGCCAAAAAATGTGTGCAGAGTTGTAACTCCTGCCTAATTATATCTGTGTGCACCACTTCATTTTATAAAGAAATAAACTGAAGATCTACAAAGATTATATTTAATCCCCTACCTTATCTGATAAATTCAAAACAGCTTCATAGAGGCCAGAAGGAAACAAGACAGTGAACTCCATCTCTACCCAACTCCCAGCTCTCTAGGTCTCACACAGAGAGGAAAGCCCTACATAATTATTGAGGAGAATAATAATGGCAAATACTTAGTTTTGCTGAAATTCAAATTGAGCTGATTATCTTACATTTTATCTGACAGTCCTGTGTCAGAACCACTACTCAACCACAGACCTCCAAGGACTCCCATTTTGGCTCTTCCTGGAGCCTCACTTTTTAAAAAAGATTTATTTTATGTATACCAGTGCTCTATCTACGTGCATGCCTTTATACCATAAGAGGGCATCAAATCTCACTACAGATGGTTGTGAGCCACCATGTGGTTGCTGGGAATTGAACTCAGGACCTCTAGAAGCATAGCCAATGCTCCTCACCTCTAAGCCATCACTCCAGCCTCCTGGAGCCTCACTTTAGTTTTCTGAAAAATGGTAAGAAACAAGTGAAAACTAGCATGATAGCACCTGCCAATAATCTGAACACTGAGGCTAAAGCAAGAGGATCAAGATTTCAAAGCAGAGCCAGGTGGTGGGGTGCATGCCTTTAATCCCAGCACTCGGGAGGTAGTAGCAGATGGATCTCTGAGTTTGAGGCCAGCCTGGTCTAAAGCTGGATTAGGTTAGGGCATGACTTTTGGGTACCCAAAGAAAGCAGCTGGCCCTCCCAGCTCTCTCTTTTTCCCGTGCTCCACACCTTGAGGTTGGACCACTGTTCCTGTTCCGTGAATTTTTCCCTTACAATAAAGAATAATCTTAGAATAGCCGGGCAGTGGTGGAGCATGTCTTTAATCCCAGCACTTGGGAGGCAGAGGCAGGTGGATCTCTGTGAGTTCAAGGCCAGCCTTGAAAGAGCTAGTTGCAGGACAGGCTCCAAAAGCTACAGAGAAACCCTGTCTCAAAAAAATCAAAAGAAAAAAAAATAAAGAATAATCTTAGAATACTCTTTTGGAGTTATCTCAGGATTGTTTGACTTGCAGTTTCCCTCATTATGCATTCAGCTTCATCTGGTGACCCAATGTGGGGCCCAGTCAACACTCACTCTCTACTGGACTCCTAGGCAACCCCGAGGTGCTCCTGGTTCACCAGCTCAGCAGCATGTTCCCCGCCAGTGGCAGGCAATGCACATGCCACTCCTCTGGTTTGTCCCTTTTAATTGGTCCCATCTCGAACATGCCACTGCCTCTCCAGCCAGTGATACCTGTAGTGCACACAGTCTGTGACTCGCACTGACAGAAAGCTTTGGGTTTTCTGTTTATCCTGGTGACCAACTCTTGGAATAAAACACTTTAATAACTGCTCTTAAAATTTGTTAAACAATGTGTATTTTTCAGTATCTAAATGAGCAAAACCAAACCTGGATTGTCTGCCACTGCTTGCATCTCTTGGCCACGTGACTGCAACTGCCACATCTGTGGCCAGTAATGATTCTCACTCCTACTCCAATTCACTGTAATTGCTTTACGATGGAAAAAATGTGAAAAACTACAAAAATCACCAATAACATAACTATCCAAGAGTTCAATAATTATTTTGCTTAAGCTATAAATGGTATACAGCAAGGCTTATGTCATTTTCCTTATACATCACTTTATTTGAGTCTATGGATTAGTTTTGTTTTTCATATTATCTCATTAAGAAAATGGTGTGATAACAGAGCCAAGAATGAGGCACTTTTAGAAATGATACAGTCTTTACAGACTAATAATGAACAACTAGTTGGAAAAATTAACACGTTGAAGGGGGATACCATCAATTTGACAGACAAAATCCACTCACTGTCTGAGGGTGCAGAGACATTATCTGAAGCAATTCATGCTGCTGAATTTGATAAGTAGAATCTATTGAAAATTTATGATAGATGAATGAATAAGATATCGCTCCAGGAAGGTAATATGAATGCCATCAAAATTATGTCCAAGGATGAGATGTTATCTTTACTGGGGAAATTTCATAGTTTGGAATTTTCAATGAGGGCATTTAAAACAGAACACTGGACAGGAGATTCAGACTTTACAAAGGCAGTAGTAAGAAGATTTAAAAAGACTGAGGAATTTGTTGAAACTGATAAGCAGGGACAGAAGGTACAAGGACAGAATTTAGCCTCATCAGTAAGTGCCAGACTCTGGGATGACTTACCCACAGGTTTAACTACTTATCCAGTAATTTCCTCAGAAAGACCACTTGGCACAAAGTACACTAAAGTAGTCAAAGGATATACATGGAAGCCAATATGTATGAGTGCTCTAAAAGAAATTAAACAAGCAATAGGAGCTTTTTGCTAGGGAAATAGTGAAAACATGGGCTTCAAGCACTAAGGCAACCCCACACGATTGGCTTCAATTAAATCTCAGCGATCCTAGAAGATGGACCTCAGCGGCTTTGGAAGTGTTATTGGAGAGAAGAGGCAAAATTTTTAGAACAGGGGAAAGCAAAAGGATTTGAGACTTGCCAATATGAAATTCTTGGTGAGGGCCATTACTCTGATCCTCAGGACCAGGCTCTCTAAGATGAATGCACCTGGTCCCTATATAGTAAGCAGCTTGGGACAGGATTCAAGAGCTAAGAAATATAATTGAATCATGTATTAAGGTTAAACAGAGCCATAGAGAACCCTTTAGTGACTTTGTATTAAGATTAATCAAGGCCATAAAAGTAGGAGTAACAGACTCAGAAGCTAGATGTGTAATTATTGAATCTTGGCTTTTGAAAATGCCAACTTAGATGGAAAAAGATCCTTGGGCCTTTAAAGGTCAAATCAACACAAACTGATGAATGGATATTGCATACAATGAATGTTGTGACATTTGACTATAGTACTGAGGCTTGAGTAGGAAAAGCAATTTCCAATGGTGTGAGGAGACACCAAAATGCCAAATGTTTTAATTGTGATAGAATAGGACATCTGAAAAGAGATTGTAAGCAAGAAGTTCCTAGGAATAATGTCATCTCTAAGTTGGAAAGAACAGAAGAACTCAGCCTTCTGGTATATGTAGGAGGCATGGAAAAGGCCAACATTGAACTAATAAATGTAGATCGACAAAAGACAGACAAGACAACCTGATAACAATGGGAAACTCCTTGGGGGCCACTTGGCAGGCCCCCATGTCAAACATGGTCTAGTCATTTCCAGTCACTGTGGAAGACATGCCTCACCAGGAAATTAACACCTGACCTAATAGTTCATTTAAACAAAACTTTAGATGGTGACAAAGACTTAAATAGTCCCAGAGAATTAGCAGCTGAGGCAGAAAAAGAATTGCATGTGAAGAGTGAATCCAAATCTTAATTATAGTCTAGTCATTAGTCATATTGTCTTCCAGAATTTCCCCTACAGGAACTTTAATGCAGAGGGAAGATATTATCTTAGAATGGATCTTTTTACCACATAAACCAAGTAAGAAGTTAAAAACTTATGTGGAAAAGGTCTCTGAATTAATTATAAAAGAAAAATTGAGACTTTGTCAACTAGCAGGTATAGACCAAGTAGATTATAGTACCTTTTACTACTGATGAAATTTTAAAAATTATGGGAAGACAATGAACCATGCCAAAAAGCTTGTGCTAATTTTGGGGGGAGACATTAATAGCACTTACCCCAAAAGTGACAGAATTAACCTTATAAAGAGAACTACTTAGATTTTCCCCCAAATTGTACATGATGCACCAATAACTGCACATTTTATACTGGTGCAAATAAATCAGGGAAGGCAGATTACAAATCAGAAGAATTAAGTAAAGTGGAACAAAGCCCTTATAATTCTGTTCAGAAGGCAGAGTTATATGTTATTTTCTTTTTTCTTTTTTTCTTTTTTTTTTTTGGTTTTTTGAGACAGGGTTTCTCTGTGGCGATGAAGCCTGTGCTGGAAATAGCTCTTGTAGACCAGGCTGGTCTCGAACTCACAAAGATCTGCCTGCCTCTGCCTCCTGAGTGCTGGGATTAAAGGCGTGCGCCACCACTGCCCGGCATATGTTATTTTCATGGTCCTAAGGGATTTTTAAAGAACCTCTCAATATACTGATTCACAATATGCAGAGATGTCTTGCATATCAAAACCGCTGAATTTATACCAGATGATACAGAATTGACTTCATTATTCATTCAGGTTCAAGACATAATCAGGAATAGGCTTTGTCCCATATACATAACACACATCTGATCTCATACGGGCCTGCCAGGTCCTCTAGCACAAGGTAATGCAAAAACTGATTGATTATTGATTGGAAATGTGATGAAGACCTCAGAATTTCATAGAAAACATCATGTCAATAGCAAAGATTTAAAGAGTTTCCTATTACTTGGCAACAAGCTAAGGAGATTATAAAGAGATGTCCTACTTGCTCTTTCTATAACCAAATACAGTTACATGCAGGGAGCAACCCAAAGTGTACTCAAAGGAATGAAATCTAGCAGATGGAAAATTAAAATATGTATACCACACCATTGATACTTGACTTTTCAATGGGCAACAGCATTGAGCTCAGAAAAGGCTGATTCAGCAATCACACATTTATTAGAAGTTATGGCCATCGTGGATATTCCTGCACAGATAAAGACAGACAATGGTCCAGCATATGTATCTAAGAAAATGAAACAGTTTTTGCTTATTATAATATAAAGCATATTACAGGTATATAAAAACAATCCTATAGGTCAGGCAGTTATAGAAAGATCAAATTGAACTATAAAGGATATGCTAAACAAACAGAAAGGGGTGGAAAATACCCCTAGAAATAGATTGCATAATGCTTTACAAACCTTGAATTTTCTTAATGCTAATGAGAAAAAGAATAATGGCAGAATAGAGACATTGAATAATAGAAAAAAATCTTCTGAGTTAAATCAGTCAGTATATTTCAAGGATGTGTTGACCTTACAATGGAAACGAAAAGATGTACTGCGTTGTGAAAGGGGTTTTGCTCTTGTTTTCACAGGAGAAGAAAAACTATGGATACCATCAAAATTAGTAAAGATTCGGTGTAAAAAAGAGAAACCTCTTGAGAGAGAGAAATGACAGCTCATCCACAGAGGTGACACACATAAAGGTGGTAAGGAAAGCTCATAAGGGTTGGGGCAGGGTTCTATTCTTGTCTTCATAGAAAAGTCAAGAGACCATGAACATTTGGATGCCTAAAGAGGAAAAATTAACTATCCACAAAGGATCACCAAGCAAAATGGAATATGGCTTAAGAGGACAGGTGATCTGAAAAAAATCATTATATATATATATATATATATATATATATAATGAGGGTTTGTCCTCAGGGTTAAGGACACCATTTAGGGGCACATATATATATATATATATATAGAGAGAGAGAGAGAGAGAGAGAGAGAGAGAGAGAGAGAGAACTGGCTTTGGAGTTGGACAATGGCTAGTCTTCTCTAAATCCAAGCATGTTGTTAAAAGAAAAATTCAGAGTTTCTGACTCATGTCAGGAGCCATCTGGCATGGGATAGAAAGAAGAAAGAATTTAGGAAAAAATTTACTTCTCTCCATTCCTATTTTGTCTGTATTATATCTTTCATTGGATAAATGTCTATATGAATAATGTTTAAGTTTTCCACAATGAACAGTAGATTTTCCTACAGTAATCTTTGAGCTTTCCAGGAAGAAGATGGGGCCCCACAACAATGACTTCACCTGGTTGATAATGATGTCATGATGCTGATAGCACTGCTATAAGACTGGTTTTGAGCGCCAGCTCCTGAAATGGTGTACCTTCTTACAACGTTCTGGCCAGAACTCCAAAACAGAACTTTAGAAAAATCCTACTGAATACTCAGAGACCATTTGCAATTATAAAAGACAATAATCTTAAAACTTAACCATCATTTTACTTTTACAGAATCCTATAGAAAGAACATTGTCCCCATGACAGCTGGAAGCAATTCTAGAAGACGACGTCCCCTCTCCCAACAGGGTTTGTCCTCAGGGTTAAGGACACCATTTAGGGGCTTATTATTAATTGGTGGTTGGGGTGGAAATTATGTAGGCCCAGAGATCTCATTGAAAAAAAAGAGGAGGGAAAATTGAATGGCATAATAGGTAGATTAGTGTGAACTTACTTACATTAATAATAATAATGGTGAGAAATAGAGTGAATACTTGTGAGCTATTATTTATGGACAATTTGCATTGGTATAGATTCTTGTTTATTGATAAAAGTTCAAATTTTATCTGTTATATTGAATATGCTCCTATTTCTGTTTACAATATTTGTATACCTATGCAAGGCTATTTTGTTAGATTGTATGTATGTATGTTTCTACCTCTGTTTAAGACATTTTGTATATTGATGCAATTTTTAGGATTATATTTATCATATTGCATTATATATCTCTACCTCTGATCAAGATACTTATACATTGTTTACATTTTAAGGTTATTGTACTCATTTACTGCACAGTTGTTTAAAGATTGTTTAAATCTGATATGAAGTCTTTGTCTTTGAGTTATAAAGGTATTAAGTATTATAGGTCAATAGTCATTCATGATTCATGTTTGTTGGTGTAGGAGGGTCCTTCTGTATTTGGGTTGCTTTCATTGGTTGAATAAAGAAACTGCCTTGACTTTTTGATAGGGCAGCCCTTAGGTGGGTAGAGTAGACAGAACAGAAGGCTGGGGAGAAGGGAAATGTGACAGATGCCATGTTTCTCCAGCCCAAGATGACCTTTGGTTAGAATCTTCCTGGTAAGCCACGACCACGTGGTGATACACAGATTATTAGATATGGGTTAAACTATTATGTATAAGAGGTTAAAACTAATGGGCCAGGCAGTATTTAAAAGAATACAGTTTGTGTTTAATTATTCCAGGTATAAGCTAGCCAAGGCCAAAAGCAGGCCTGCTCCTCAGTGGGGACACAGCCCCCACTGAGTGTAACAGTTTGTTATACTTATAGTCAGACTAATTAGGTTCTTTAGATAGATAGAAATTGTATTCTACATAGATATGTAATCTTCAACCACTTCAAAGATCTGTAGAACATGGCATTTAAATAACTTAGGGTTCTGTTGACATAACACGATTGCTCCTGGCAGCACCAATCTATTCCCCAGAGAATGTTAAGCACCAAAGACACTCCACTTGGAGTTTGTTTAACTGGCCTTGGGCAAGAAACTTCCCATGCCTCAACCACTGACAAAGTGCATGGTGTCTGGACTGGACAAGCAGGATTCAAGAAAAAAGACTGCCAAATCTTGCCAAGGACAAGATGGTTCTAAAAATTTTCCTGCCTCTGAAATTGGTCTGTCAGTTACTCTAGGCCTTAGCCAAAATTGACTGCTTCAACATTGCAAATGAGACTTTGGGTGATTGCTCAGGTAGCCTGTTGTCTCTGTCATATACTGCTCATTTTAGAAGCTTCTTGATTGCACTTCCTAAGCTGGGCGGTGGTGGCGCACGCCTTTAATCCCAGCACTTGGGAGGCAGGGGCAGGCGGATCTTTGTGAGTTTGAGACCAGCCTGGTCTACAAGAGCTAGTTCCAGCGTAGGCTCCAAAGCCACAGAGAAACCCTGTCTCGAAAAACCAA
>JAQHUG010000001.1:7322787-7339454 GCA_028555095.1 Dicrostonyx torquatus
AAAAAAAAAAAAAAAAAAGGAAATGAGAGGCTATGGATCATTATTGGTTAAGAAAAATAAGGTTTAATCAAGGAAGACCCCCTGAAAAAATCTCTGATAGGAGCAAATGGCCCAGATGATCCAACATTTCAGAACACCTATTTCAGAAACTCTATTGCAGTTTCCTCTGAGTGCTACATCCAGAAAAGTTTCAAGATTGCTGTTCAGATGATCCAGCCTCACAGAATACTCGTCAGGATTTGACCATTATCCTAAAATTTCTTTGATCCATAAATTATCAGTACCCCCAATCAGCAGGAAGTAGCCAAGAAAACTACTATGCCCATATTCCCAAAAAATGGATTATGAATGTTTATCTTTGTTTAGGAATGTTGGTTGCAAGTTGTTATGAATAATTTTCAGGGACTGGAGAGATGGCTCAGTGGTTAAGAACATTGCCTAATCTTCCAAAGGTTGTGAGTTCAATTCCCGACAACCATGTGGTGGCTCACAACCATCTGTAATGTGGTCTGGTGCCATCTTCTGGCCTGCAGATATACACACAGACAGAATATTGTATACATAATAAATAAATTTTTTAACAGTTGATCACTTTTTAATTTTTTTTATTTTTATTTTTTTATTTATTTATTTTTTTGGTTTTTTTCTAGACAGGGTTTCTCTGTGGCTTTGGAGCCTGCGCTGGAACTAGCTCTTGTAGACCAGGCTGGTCTCGAACTCTCAAAGATCTGCCTGCCTCTGCCTCCCAAGTGCTGGGATTAAAGGCATGTGCCACCACCACCTGGCTAGTTGATCACTTTTTAAAACAATTTTTTCAGGAAAAAAGCTAAACAAAAAAGATTTGGGGTTCTTGTTTTGAAAAGAAAAAGGGGAAATGCTATGGGATAAAGCTTTTGTATACTGTAAAGATTTGTGGCTGATTTGACAGTAGCCAGGCAGGAATTATAGGTGGGATGATCAGACTAAAAGAATTCTGGGAAGAGAAAAGGCAGAGAGTCAGTTATCAGTCAAATGCAGAGGAGGCAAGATGAGAATGCCTTACTGAGAAAAGGTACCAAGCCATGTGGTTAAACATAGACAAGAATTTTGGATTAATTTAAGTTATAAGAGCTAGCTAATAATAAGCCTTCTTTAATAGGCCACACATTTTATAATTATTATAAGCCTCTGTGTGTTTCTTTGGGAATGACTGTCTACAATCTGCACCGGATATGTTTGATGACATGTGGGTGGGGGGTAGGTGGGTAGGAAATACGTTGAGATGTGAACTTGCCCCTGAATGAACCTGATGGGAAAGACAGTAGATTTATAGCCTACCTTTATAAATCTCAATAAAATCTAACCAGTCACCATTCCTGGGAACCCTGGAATGGCCCCGGCTAGAGTCCATCTTCCTGACCAGTATTTAATTAAAGTTTATTTCAAATTTGGCTCAAAAATAGTGGAATTGGTCTTTTTCTCATGATTCTCAGGTTCAGCACGTACTCTTTGTACCTTGAGGCAGGAAAGATGTAGCACATTGTGTACAGTACTGGCCTTGCCCCCAAGGGCCCACAATCCAGGAACTGAGACTCCTTTCCAAAGGAATCACGCCTTCCTTTAAACAGAGGGCTAGTCAAATGTAGTGGTGTAAGCCTTTAATCCCAGCACTTGTGAGACAATGGTAGAAGCAGGTGGATCTCCTGTGAGTTCAAGGCTAGTCAGCTCTGCATAGTGAGTTCCCCAGACAGCCAGAACTACATGATGAGATCCTCTCTTGAAATAAAGGGGGGAAAAAAAGAAGGAAATAAAGGAAGGGAAAGATGGAAAGAAAGAAAGAAAGAAAGAAAGAAAGAAAGAAAGAAAGAAAGAAAGAAAGAAAGAAAGGAATGCAAGTTCATCAATTTTTTTGAGACAGTTTCTCTGTGTAACAGCCATAGCTATCCTGACCAGGCCAGTTTAGAACTCACAGAGGCCCACCGGCTAATGCCTACAAGTGCTGGGATTGAAGGCATGTGCCACCACCACATGACTGCAAGTTCATCGATTTTTAAAGAAAAAAAATTTAGATAAGGTCTCATGTATCCAAGCCGACCTCAAACATATTATATAACCTGAATGGAGAAAAGGAGATAAAAAGGAAAAGGACACAACTGCTCCTAGGTGTGGTGAAGGAGACAGTTGATTGTAAATAAAAGGGAGAGCATAGCCAGAGGCAGAGACATCTGGGAGAGTCCAGAGTGGACTTGACCCTGAGCTGTGTGAGGAGAGGTGGGAGGGAAAGGGAGAGAGTGCTGTAGGAAATCATACAGCCAATAGCCTTTAAGTAAACTGCTCACTGAGGCATGGCCTCTTATACTATTTGTGCCAATGCAAAGCATGCGTACAGCCTCTTTTCCGACTGCAGGATTCGGGTTCTGTTCTCCGTTCCAGCAGAGAATTCTGATTTGGGAGTCTACCCCTAAATAAATAACTGTATATTATTCTCAATTCTGAGCTAGTGTGGGATTTCTCTTAAACGTCCTTCTTCATCTGATGCACACATGGATTTGGACTCCACACCTACAGGGAGGAGGCCTAGCTGTTCCATGGCCCAGAAATTCTCCCAACCCTACCTGCTTGGCTTGCTTTTACCTAAGCGGTTTTTTGCAGACCCCCCCACACACACACACAGCAGAGCTTACTGCGTGCGGCAACTTGGAAATTTCCCAAATGCATGCACTACTGCCATGTTCCCTGGCATTGATTCCCTGGTGTGGTTCCTTGTCGTGTGGCGACTTCTTCAGTTTACTGTTTGTGCTTCCTGCCTGTGAGTTCTGGGTTTCTTGCTCCATATATGGGATTGATTTAGTTGCTTTTAATTTGTCAAGCAAAGCATATTTCTCGGTATTTAACCAGTACCATGGTAGGAAACTAAAGCAGCTCAGAACCGTTCCTGTCCAACCCCAGTTGTATTGCTTCTAGTCAAGACTCTGCAACCATGACATCTGCTAGACAACAAAGATTACAGTTTACTGGATCACATAACAGGTAATTAATAAATCAATATGGCAGACTACATAAATATTGAAACTTTTAGTAACTTTTTGCTAATAGTATGGATGGTATTCTGTGGGGAATTATATGGTTATGGTGGTACTTCAATTTATTGGGTATTGGGACTCAGTTTTTTTCTTCATTCTATCATTAAGAAAGAATGTGGCACTTTTAGGAATGATACAGTCTTTACAGATTAATAATGAAGAGCTAGTTGACAGGATTAATACTATCAAAAATCAAAAGTTACCTGAAAAATTAATACTATTAAAAAAGGATAACATTAATTTGACAGACAAAATTGAATCCATATCTAAGGGTACTGAGAAATTATTTGAAAGAATTCATACTGTTGAATTTGACAATCAAAACCTGTTAAAAAGTTATGATAGATTAGCAGATAGAGTATCTCTCCAGGGTGGCAATCTGCACATTATCCAAGTAATGTCTAGGGATGAGGTGTTGTCTTTAAAGGAGAAACTTCAGACCTTAGAATCACATGTGCAGAATGAGGACCAGAGGCTAGGTGCCTCAGTGAAGTCGCTAGAAATATATACAGGCCAGGAGATTCAGGCTTTACAAAAGACAATAGCAAAAAGATTTGAAACAATTGAGGAAATTATTGGAGCTGATGGACAGGGAAAGAAGGCACAAGGACAGGACTCAACATTGCCAGTAGCTGTCAGAGATGACTTACCCAGGGTTTTAGCTTCTTACCCTGTAATAAACTCTGACAAAGCATAAAGTTCTAAAGACCCAAAAGGATCCAAAGAAATATATCTATAGGTATAGATGGATACCTATAGGAAGGAATGATCTAAAAGAAATTATACGAGCTGTTGTAACATATGGCTTGCATTCCACATTTGTTAGGGAGATGATAAAGCCTTGGGCTTCTATCTTCAAGGCAACATCACATGACTGAATTCAGTTAGTTTCAGCAGTCCTAGATAATGGGCCCTAGCTGATGTGTAAATGTTATTTCAAGGAAGAGGCAAAAAAATGAAACAACAGGGAAAAGCAAAAGGCCTTGAGACATCCCAAGATCAAATTCTTGGTGAAGGCACTTATGCTGACCCACAAGTTCAAGCTCTTTACAATGAACAAATATTGTTCCTATGCCACAATGCAGACTTAAATGCTTGTGACAGGATTCAAGAACTAGGAAAATGAATTGAATAATATAACAGGGTAAAACAGGGCCAGAGAGAATCCTTTAGTGATTTTTTTTACAAAGATTAGCTAAGGCTGTATAAATAGGGGTAACAGACACAGATGCCAGATGAGTACCTATTGAATATCTGGCTTTTGAAAATGCTGACTTAGAATGCAAAAAGATACTTGGGCCTTTAAAGGTTAGATCAGCACCGATGGATGAATGAATCCTGCATAAAAAGAACATTGAGACATTTGATTATAATAATGAGTCTTGGGTAAAAGAAGCAATTTCCAAAGGAATGAGAAGACATCAAAATGCCAAATGTTTTTATTGTGGTAGAATAGGACATCTGAGAAGGGATTGTAGACAAGGAATTCCTAGGAATAATATCTCTTCTGGAAATGGCAAGAATAGGAGGACTCAGCCTTCAGGTATATTTCGAAGGCATGCAAAGGCTGACATTGGACCAATGAATGCAGATCAACAAAAGACAGACAAGGCAACCTGATACCATAGAGAAACTCTTTGAGGGGCCTCTTGTAGGCCCACAAGCCAAAAGTGGCCCAGTCATTCCCAGCCACTGCAGAGGACATGTTTCATCAGGAAAATTAAAAAATCCAGAGCCTTCTGTAAAAAGACCATACTGTTCTAGATGATGGCATGCACATAGAGGATAAGTCAAAAATTCTAATAAGAAATAGGAAACATATATTCTGGCAGACTTCTATGAATGATCAAAGGCCAAAGCTAAGAGTGCATATAAATGGCATTGTAATTGTTGGTTTGATAGACACAGGTGTGGATGTGAGCATCATTACTCCAAAATCTTGGCATCCAAATTGGCCTCTTCAAGAGGCAGATGTACTAGTAATTGGAACCATATCTCAAGTTAAACAAAGCATGAGATGGGTTGACTGCATTGGGTCAGAAGGTCAAAGAGGGTAGCTGAGGCCATATGTGGCTAATATTGCAGTAAATCTATGGGGTCGTGACCTGCTACAGCAATGGAATAACCAGATTAACATTCCTGCAGTCCCAGGAACTCATAATTCTGGGAAGGATAAGGTACTATACGCAAAGGTCACCAGCTATACAAAGGTCACCAGCTGTACAAGAACATAAAGCAACTAACAAACCTTTAGAGATACCAATAGCCCTACCTTTAAAATGGTTAACTGAAAAACCAATAGTGGCATCTAGCTGAAGAAAAGTTGCAGGCTTTAGTGCAACTGGTACAAGAGCAACTAGATGCTCACCATATTGAAGAATCAACCAGCCCTTGGAATTCTCCTGTATTTGTTGTAAAAATGAAATCTTGTAAAATGATGACAGATCTAAGAACTATCAATACAATAATTCAACATATGGACCCTCTACAATCTGGAATTCTTCTGCCTCTCTATTACCAAAAGGATGGCCTCTTATAGTTTTGATTTGAAAGATTGTTTCTTCACTATACCTTTACAAGAAAAGGATAGAGAAAAATTTGCCTTCACAATGCCTACTTATAATAATTCTCAGCCTACTAGGAGATATCAATGGACTGTCCTCCAACACACACAAAAAAATGCTCAATAGCCCCACTCTGTTCCAATACTTTGTAAGTCAGCCATTGGAAATAATATGTAAACAATTTCCTAAGTAATTTACCATTACATGGATGATATTTTGCTATCTGATTCAAACATACTTTAGAAAGAATGTTTGAAGAAATAAAGTTTTTCCAAAATGGGGATTACAAATTGCTCCTGAAAAAATACGAAGAGGAGATTCTGTCAATTATCTAGGTTATAAAATAGGTTTGCAGAAAATTAGGACACAAAAGGCACAAATTAGGAGAGAATGGTTGCAGACTCTTAATGACTTTGAAAGCTTGTTAGGAGACATTTCTGGTCTATGACCAGCTGTTGGGATAACACCTGATCTAAAAATTCATTTAAACAAAACCTTAGATGGTGATAAAGATTTGAATAGTCCCAGAGAATTAACAGCTGAAGCAGAAAAGGAATTGACAATTGTTGAGGAGAAATTACAGGAGGCACATGTGGAGAAGGTGAATCTAAATCTTAGTTGTATTCTAGTCATATCGCCTTCCAGAATTTCTTCTACAGGAATTATAATGCAGAGGGACGATATTATTGTATATGGATCTTTTTACCACATAAACCAAGAAAAAATTTAAAACTTATGTGAAAAAAGTCTCTGAATTAATTATAAAAAGTAAATTGAGACTTCATCAATTAGTAGATATAGACCCAGCAGAGAACATAGTGCCTTTCACTCCTGATGAAATAAAAAAGTTATGTGAAAAAAATGAACCATGGCAAAGAGCTTGTGCTAATGTTTTGGGAGAAATTAATAGTAATTATCCCCACAGCGATAGACTTAACCTTATAAAGAGAACTTCTTGGATTCTTCCCCGAATTGTATGTGATGCTCCAATAACTGGAGCCCGCACATTTTATACTGATGCAAATAAATCAGGGAAGATAGGTTACAAATCAGACAAATTAGGTAAGGTGGAACAAAGCCCTTATAATTCTGTCCAGAAGGCAGAATTTATATGCTATTTTCATGGTGCTAAGGAATTTTAAAGAACCTCTTCATATAGTTACTGATTCACAATATACAGAAAGAGTTGTCTAGCATATTGAAACCGCTGAATTTATACCAGATGATACAGAATTGACTTCATTATTTATCCAGGTGCAAGACATAATCAGGAATAGGCTTTGTCCCATATACATAACACACATCTGATCCCATATGGGTCTGCCAGGTCCTCTAGCACAAGGTAATGCAGAAATTGATTAATTATTGATTGGAAGTGTTTGCAGGCCTCAGAATTTTATAGAAAACATCATGTCAATAGCAAAGATTTAAAGAAAGAGTTTTCTAATACATGGCAATAACCTAAGGAGATCATAAAGAGATGTCCTACTTGCTCTTTCTATAACCAAATACAGTTACATGCAGGGAGCAACCCAAAGGGTACTCAAAGGAATGAAATCTGGCAGATGGATGTGTTCCACTTTGCAGAATTTGGAAAATTAAAATATATACACCACACCATTGACACTTATTCAGGTTTTCAGTGGGAAACTGCTTATGTTCAGAAACAGCTGATTCCATCATGGGTATACCTGTACAAATAAAGACAGATAATGGTTCAGCATATGTCTCTAAGAAAATGAAACAGTGTTTTGCTTACTATAATACTAAGCATATTACAGATATACCACACAATCCTACAGGTCAGACAGTTATAGAGGGATCAAATTGAACTATAAATGATATATTAAACAAACAGAAAGGGGTGGAAAATACCCCCAGAAATAGATTACATAATGTTTTATTAACCTGAATTTTTTTAACGCTAATGAGAAAGGGCCAACAGCACCATAAAGACATTGGATAATAGAAAAGTCTTCTGAGTTAAATAAGCCAGTTTATTTCAAGGATGTGCTGACCTCACAATGGAAGCCAGGAGATGTGCTATGTTGGGGAAGGGGTTTCGCTCTTGTTTCCATAGGAGAAGAAAAACTATGGAAACAATCAAATTTAATAAAGATTTTGTTTGGAAAGGAGAACCTCTTGAAAAAGAGAAATGACAGCCCATCCACAACAGTGACAACCATACAGGTGGTAAGGAAAACAGATAGGGTTGGGTCAGGGTTCTGTTCTTGTCTTTGCAGGAAAATACTCATCTTCAAAAAGTCAAGAGACCCTGGATGTTTGAATGCTGACAGATGGAAAAATAACTATCCTCTAAAGATCATCGAGAAAAAAATTCAATTTATAATGTCAGGTAACTGATACACATACATTTAAACACATGCACACACATATGAATATATAGAGCTGATTTTGTAGTTGGACAACAACTCTGTCCTTCTCTATATCCAAGCATGTTGTTGAAAGAAAAATTCAGAGTTTCTGTCTCATGTCAAAAGCTGTCTGGTATGGGACAGAAAGAAAAAAGAACTTAGAAAATATTTTATTTTTCTTCAGATCTATTTTTATCTCTACCGTACCTTTTATTGAATATATATGTCTGTATATGTCTATATAAGTAATGTTTAAGTTTTCTACAATGAACAATGAATTTTCCTAAAATAATATTTGAAGTTTCCAGGAAGAAGATGGAGCCCCACAACAACAACTCTACCTGGTTGATATGAAATCATGATGCTGATAGCACCACTATAAGACTTGTTTTGGCTACTGGCTGCCAAAATAAGACGGTTCCAACTTGGTTATCTGAAATGGTGTACATTTTACAACCATCTGGCCAGAACTCCAAATAGGAACCTCAGAAAAACCCTACTAAATACTCAGAGATTACTTGTAAGTATACTAGACAGTAATCTTGGAACTTAACAATCATTCTACTTTCATAGGATCCCATAGAAAGAACATCGCCCCTATGACAGCTGGAAGTAATTCTAGAAGATGACGTCCCCTCTCCCAACAAATTTTGTCCTCAGGGTTAGGGACATTCATTTAGGGGTTGATTATAATTGGTATAGGATTGGGAGTTCAGGGGGAATTTTGTAGGCTCGGGGATCTCTTTGAAAAAAAAGTGGGGAGGGAAATTGGAGGGGAAAATAATAATAATATTAATAATTAATAATATTACTCACTAATAATAATAGTGAGTAATAAAGTGAATACTTGTGAGCTATTATTTATAGGCAATTTCCATTGGTATAGATTCTTGTATATTGATACAAACTTAAATTATATTGAATATGTTCCTGTTTTTGTCCACCATATTTGTATACCTAGGCAAAGTTATTTTGTCATATTGTATATATGCATGCCTGTACCTCTGCTTAAAACATATTTGTATATTGATAGAATTTTAGGAAAGATTTATCATATTGCAATGTACATTTCTACCTCTGGTCAAGATAATTATACATTGTTTATATTTTGAGGTCATTGTCCTCATTTGTTGCACAGTTGTTTATTGTATAATATTCTAATATGAAGTCTTAGTCTTTAAGTTATATAGATATTAAGAATTATAGATCAGGGGCTGGAAAGATGGCTCAGTGGTTAAGAGCACTGACTGCTCTTCCAGAGGACCCAGGTTCAATTCCCAGCACCCACATGGCAGCTCACAACTGTCTGAAGATCCAGTTGCAGGGGATCTGACACCTTCACACCAATGCACATAAAATAAAGTTAAATAAACCATAAAAATATTTAAAAAAAAAGAATTATAGATCAATAGTCATCCATGATTAACATTTATAGTTAGACTAATCATGTTCTTTAGATACATAGAGATTGTATTCTGCATAGATAGGTAATCTTCAACTATTCAAAGAGCTGTAGAATATGGCAGTCAAATAACTTAGGGTTCTGTTGAAGTGAGACACGAGTGCTCCTGGCAGCACCGATCTATTCCGGAGAGAATGTTGAGCACCAAAGACACTCTACTTGGAGCTTGTTTTCTTCTTGGCAAAACTGGCCTTTGGGCAAGGAACTTCCCATGCCTCAACCACTGACAAGATATATGGTATCCAGAAATGGACAAGAAGGACTGTCAAATCTTGTCAAGACAGAGTAAGACAGTTTTGAAAAATTTCCTGCCTCTGAAAATGGTCTGTCAGTTACTCTAGGCCTTAGCCAATATTGGCTGCTTCAACATTGCAAATGAGACTTTGTGTGATTGTCCAGGTAGCCAGTTGTCTCTGTCATTTGTTGCACTTTTTGGAAGTTGCTTGATTGCACTTCCTACCTAAGTAATATTATTTCACTTCTC
Source organism: Dicrostonyx torquatus (assembly GCA_028555095.1). NCBI lineage: Eukaryota > Metazoa > Chordata > Mammalia > Rodentia > Cricetidae > Dicrostonyx > Dicrostonyx torquatus. The sequence goes on from JAQHUG010000001.1 coordinate 7,332,735, forward strand.
GGATCTTCAATGGGGTTGAAGACTAAATAAAGTCAAGTTATTTATTATACAAGACTTAAACTCATTGGGATAGGATAATTATTGAATATATTTGTTCTTATTGCATATAATTTTGTATTAGGCTTAGAATGTTTTTATTTAAACAAAAGGGAGAGGTACCATAGGAAATCATATAGCCAATAGCCTTTAAGTTAACCACCCACTGGTGCATGGCCTCTTATATTATTTATGCGAATGTAAAGCATGCGTCCAGCCTCTTTTCTGGCTGCAAGATTCGGTTTCTGTTCTCCATCCCAGAAGAGGATTCTGATTTGGGAGTCTACCCCTAAATAAATAACCGTCTATTATTCTCAGTTCTGAGCTAGTGTGGGATTTCTTTTAAGTGTCCTTCTTCAAGAGGGGAGAGGGGAGAACCAAGAACAGCAGCCAAGAGGACAAAAGATACAAAAAAGCAGGTAATGAAAATGTCTGGATTATATAGGGAAGAACCTCTAGGGGAAGAGCAGTCCAGTCCCTGCCCTGGAGAGTTCAGAATAGAGGGCGGGGTATGCCACCCATATACTGTAACAGGTAGGGATTCAGGGATGCTGCCATTCGTCCCAAGGTTTGAGACTTAATATAACCAGGGAAGACATTGAACTTGATCCTCCTACTTCCGCTTCCCTAATACTGGGATTATCAGAGTCACCACCATGTCTGGTTGCACAATCCTGGTTATAGCAAAATGGCGATCCTGTCCCCAGGAATCCTCAGAATGAGACTGACTGAGAGCTGTCTCCTCCCATTTTATATTCTTGTCTAGGGCTGGAATTAAAGGCGTGTGTCACCACTGCCTGGTCTGTAAGGCTGGCCAGGGTGGCAGTTTTACTCTCTGATCCTCAGACAAGCTTTATTTATTAAAATACAAAGCTTTATTAGAATACAAGTGAAACATCACTGCACCTGGGGATTGATTCTAGCATTTGCACAGTTTAGCAAGCACTTTACCAACTGAACTACATTCCTGCTTCATCGATTTTAGTAATTATATCACGATTCAGTACTTAGTATTTTTCTAGAATGGAGAATTTGATCCACAGCATGATCCAAAAAGTTTATTGAAGGTAAGTAAAATAGCTCAACAGGTAAAGGTACCTATTAGGTTGTATGCACCCCCTCACCATAAGTTTTCTATTGACTCAGTAAGTCAGATCAAGCCTAACTGAAAAAGTACAACAGCAGATAAACTGAACAAAGCAACTCCCAGGCAGAGTCTCTGGTCCCAGAGATTGAGACTGGAGAAGTTGAACACCCAAGTGAGGGAAGGAAAGTTTTATAGACTGTAGGTGGGGTTAATGATGTGTCTACCACAAGCAGAGTTTGTGCCCAAAAGCTGAGTACTTGGGCAGGGACTTGGATGACTGGCAACTTCAGGCACAGAAGTTGCAATAACTGCCAAAAATGCAGAATGGGACTTCTGGTGCCTTTCTCTGAGCAGGCTGGGCTTGGAGAATGAGAGTAGGAACAGGCTTCCTGAATCATGCAGGGGCAAGCCAGAAGACCAACCCAACAGTACATTTAGCTAAGCCCAGTGCCCTGATTTTGATCCCTAGAACCCTAATGTGGGAACAACAGAAACAATCCCCACAATTTGTCCTCTTTGATTGTTTGTTTTTTCTAGACAGGTTTTTCTTTTATGCATAACAGTTCTCTTACTTTGTAGACCAGGCTGGCCTAGAACTCAGGGATCTACATCCTTCTGCCTTCTGAGTGCTGGCATCAAAGTGTGCATCATCACAACCAACTGATCTACAATTTGTCCTCTTATCTTCACCAACTTTCTCTGTCACATGTTAATCCCACCGATAGAGAATGAGACCACTATCACAATTTAAAGCTAAATTAGAAGCAAGCTTTAATTAAATACTGGACAAGTGGATCGCTCTGGACAGGTCCATGCCCAGGTTCTCAGGAAGTGGCCCAGAGTCATAGTTTGCAGCATCAAAGAAGGAAAACTCATAACTCATTGGATTTCTCACAGGTCCAGTCATGGGCAAGCATACATCCTGACATACCTCCAGCCTGCATCCAGTCAGTGGCAGTCCTATATCCTGATGTATTTCCTGCTTGTGAACCTCCTGCCCAGATGTGATTAAGCACATCTGGTGCAGATGGATCAAACAAACTTTAGGGGAGTGAAAAACATGTAACTGGTTATTTCACCTAAACAATAGCCTCTAGCATTTTAGGAACTGTCTGTCCTTGAGCAAGGAACTTACAGATCAGGGCATTTTTGTTTCATGGATCTCTAAGGCATAGAAATTAAAACTTAAAATGTAACTTTGACTGTCATATATCCTAAGTCAAATCCTTGACTCTGGGATGGGTATCTATTTATACTGGGATATAATAAACATCAGCTTAATGGCCTGGACAGGAATTACCATTTAGTTGATTCATCAGTGATGCAAAAGTCAGCAACAATTAGCAGAAGCAGAATGGCCAAAGGCCCTGTGATGGCTGACAGCAAAGCTACTATCTAGAAGGAGTCTGGAAATGAGAATTAGGACCAGTTATTTACTTCATATAAATCCCCCTTTTTTGCAATAATTTTGTAAGTACAGCCAGATTATTTATAACGATTCCTGCGTAGTTTGTACAGAAATAACAATTTTCTCTTAAAGCTGTACAGTAACCTCTCTGTTTTAAGTAGAGACGGTTGAGTGCCCTATCATACTATGGAAATATTTCAGCTAATGAATCTACCTGTTGAGAGATCTGGGTCTATTTGGTTTTAACAGGTACCTTTCCTGGTATGCTGTTTTGATCTAACATTCCAGCCTGTTGGGGGACAAGGGGCAATGTACTCTTTTCAGTAACAACTTCTTGCTAAAACTAGGACACTGTTGTCAGGGTCCAGGAAGGTTGGAATGGTAGTCAAAGGCGTTCATCAGAAGCATCTGGTTCATGGACCCAGCTGAAGAGTCCAGGAGTATTCACATCGGCTGGACTGGTCCACATCAGCTTTCATAGGTCCAAGGCTTGCAGCTGGTTGGAGCACGTAGGAAAAGCTAATGCTTGGATGTATCTGTCGGCCAAGTAGAAGTCGGCTAAGACTAGGGACAGAAGCTAAAATTTAGGAACTGAAAGGAACTTTTTTTTTTGTTTTCCTACACATGGTTTCTCTGTGTAACAGCCCTAGCTGTCCTGGAACTAGATCTATAGACAGTGAGTAGTCACTGCTCTACCAACTTATCATAACTCCATTGATCAATGTTAGAACTCTGAACTTTTGAAATCTTAGTGTAGCAATTGCATAGAAGGGGAAAGAAATATGAAACATTTTCCATTTTCACATATCTTAAATCACTTACTTATACCTTTAAAACTTACATTTATGTCTCAAATTATTTTCTGAGACCCTTAAAACTTACTTAAGCTTTCACATCCTCAGGCCTTCACGTATCTTAGACTCTCAGAACTTATATATAATTTAACATTTTTTCCTTTCATTCAGTCATTTACCAGAAACACCATGTTCCTTTAGTGGGAAGTTACATCTGGAACCTCTGTATCTTTTAATATGAACCTGTTATCAAGGCGAACCTGTCTGCATTTTCTCAACAGGATACCTAATAGCTCTAGAAAACATATGCCAAATTTTTACGTATGAAGTGAGCTAAGAAGTCGACTGCAACCTTGGGGAAGAATTTGGTTGCCTGTTGTTGCTAATCTGACAAAGCTATAGCTAGCCTAGCCTGTAAATACCATCAAAGATCTGAGAAAGATAAAGTGTAGCATAAACTATAACCCAGATGGTCTAAGTATCAATTCAAATGACAGAGATTAGTCCATTACCTAGACAGTCATCCCAGGCTCCTGTGGCATTTGGGGGCAGAATTACCAGAGCAGCATCAATCTTCAGCTACCAGACCCAGAAGGTGAGCGGCTTTCCTGTAGAGGAGGAGCCTGGGAGAGACTGACCTTACTTTGTCTAGGCAAAGTGGGGCAATCAACTCTTCAGTGTCCTGCTTATCCATATTTGGTCAGTGTCTTGGCAGCAGGTGCTGCATTGGGGCATTCTTGCCCAGTGGTTAGCATTACCACAATCCAGGTGAAGACATGGTGCCCTGTCATCTTCTTTGGAGACCTTGGTTGGAATGTTCAGTGTGCACAAGTCAGCTGATGATGATTTGTTTTATGTCTGAGTAGGTAAAAGACATCTGAGCACTTTATGAATCTGTTTGGACTGTATAATCAAACTGTTATGAGGACTCTCTAACCAACAAGATTTACCATGCCTTATTCAGTCTCAGAGCTAATCCCTTGCAGAGGGATCAGCATACACGCCACCTGTCCTGTAGTCTTTCCTGGATTTCTTCCTCAAGTCTGTAGCCAAGATACTCAGGAGGTATCCCCTGGTCAAATCTGATATTTATTAATTTTGAAGGAATCCATACCTTTTAATTTCCTGTGGAAACAAAGTACAGCATCTCTTCGAATGCAATAGATTTCCTGACTTCCATTCTGAAGCCAAGATATCCCTAAAGTATATGAGCTGGTTTATTTCAGCAGTTTCTTCCACAATCCAGTGTCCCTCAGCAACTACCATTTGCTCATCAGCATTTAAAAAACATTTCAGTCTTATTTCTCTTATAGTGTCTAACAATCCCTTGTTTCCCTTCCTGTAGTTTGTATAATATCAGGATATAATCTTTTGGCATCACCAATTATAATAAATATGAAGATTTGTGTGCTGGTTAGTCATTTGTCAACATGACACAACATAGAATCTTCTAGTCAGGTAGAACCTCAAATAAGAAAATAGCTGTATCAGAATGGACTGCAGGCAAGACTGTGAGGCATTTTCCTGATGAATGATTCTGTTGGGAGGGAAAAGGTCATTTTGGGTAGTGCCTCTCCAGGGCAGGTGGTCATGAGTTGTATATATTTAAAAAAAGAAAGAAAACAGAAAACAGACTGAGCAGCATCCCTCCATAACTTCTGCTTCAGTTCCTGCCTCCAAGTTCCTGCCCTGACTTTCCTCATGATCGACTGTGTAATGAAAGTTTATGCCAAATAAATTCTTTCTTCTCAAAAAAAAAAAAACCATTTCAGTCAGCAAAGCAACACACAGGATCCAGGTGCCTGTATATTTCACATCCTTATGTGGCTTGTTTTTTTGTTTTAATTTTATTACTTTACTATTTCTTTAAAGAATTTATTTCATTATTTTTAAACCATTGATTGATTGATTTTTATGACTGTCTATTCCCAAGTTTTTTTCTTTCTTTAGTACCTAAGCACATTTCAAAGCACATAGTAACCTGTTCATAGGTTTTCTCTGCCTGGACCTTGTTTCTCTCTCTCTCTCTCTCTCTCTCTCTCTCTCTCTCTCTCTCTCTCTCTCTCTCTCTCTCTCTCCTCTCTCTCCCTCTCTCTTCCAAGTCTCTAGAGTCTCTAACCATGTAAGCCAAAACATAAACTGTTAGGTGGCAGCTAGGCCCTCTACTGTGTGTCTCTAGTGTGGGAGCCCACATGTGACTCAGTTTCCTTCTGGAGTCATTTCTGACTTAAAGAAGTCATTTGAGTTCAAGTTTGCCTGCTCTAATTTTTTATAACCTTGAGGGCTATGAGAGACTTCTGATTTAACCCATGAGAAAAGAACACTCTATCTAGTAGACCGTATACTGCTGATAACAAACCTCAGGAACATCGAGATAGAAAGTGAGGCTGCTTCCGAGCAGCAGGCCCACGTTGGAGAGGAGGCTGCTCACTCAAGGACAGGAATGGTCTTGTGGTTAGACACTGACTGACCGTCTGTGCTGTGCTGTGTTCTGCTATCATATAGAAGCAAGTTCTGAAATAAACTCGAGGCTGTTTGGCTGCTGTGGCATGACCAGACAGACCTCCCGATTCTATCCTGTCTTCTGTTTCTTCTGACTTTTCTTTGGCCTCAAGGATCACCTATCCAGGAACCCTAGCTGACCTTGCAGGAGTGGGCTCCTACACTCTGGTCACTGACTCTGTCCCCCTAGATTCCCTGAGAGTCTAGCCTCATGCTAGCAGGGATGGGTGGGAGCCACACTTACCACCCCAGCTCAGGGAAGTTGTTGAACCCACTTTATGGAGTCCCCACAAGCAGAAGTGACAGCTGACAGTTGTGAGAGCTTGAGAAGAGGCCCAGGAATCAACTGCAGTGATGCTGACTTGTGTGACTTCTCCATTCATGTTGTCAGGTCATGTGCTGGATATAGTCCAATTTTCCTTAATTATCCTTAACAGTTTACAATAACTTTTGTTTTTTGTGTTTTTTTTGTTTGTTTATTTTTGTTTTGTTTTTAGACAAGGTTTCTCTATAACTTTGGTGCCTGTCCTGGAACTAGCTCTTGTAGACCAGGCTGGCCTTAAACTCACAGATCTCTACCTGCGTCTGCCTCCCGAGTGCTGGGATTAAAGGCGTGCACCACTGCCCGGATATTTACAATAATTTATTAGCTTTCATAAGACTAGGACTTGCCGGGGTAGGACTTGCAAGCAGGGACTGGGAGAGCCTAGAGACTAGCATTGCCCTAGACAAGTTAATAGACACCAGTGGTTCCCAACTTTCCCAATGCTTCAACCCTTCAATATAGTTCCCATGTTGTGGTGACCCACTCAACCACAAAATCTTTCCTGTTGCTATTTCGCAGCTGCAATTTTTGCCACTGTTAGAATCTTAATCAAGCCGGGCGGTGGTGG
>JAQHUG010000001.1:7403655-7414894 GCA_028555095.1 Dicrostonyx torquatus
TTTTTTCATTTTTCAAGACAGGGTTTCTCTGTACCTTTGTAGACTGTCCTGGAACTCACTCTGTAGACCAGACTGGCCTCAAACTCACATACATCTGCCTGCCTTTGCCTCCTGAGTGCTGGGATTAAAGATGTGAGCCAACATAGCCCCACAGTTGACGTGGTTCTAAAGAGCTGGGAGTAATATTCATTGTGTTATCACTAACATAAATTTAATGGCCTATGGAAGAATGGATAAAAGAAAAACTTGGTATTCTTCGAGAATTCAGTCACTTTTTATTCATCTATCCATCTGATGGTCTGAGTACCATTTTTAATTTTAAAAGAGCCACACATAATAATTGTACATACTTATGGGCAATGTGATAATTTGATGTATAATATGTAATGATCAAATATGGGAGTTAGCTTTTCCCATTTTTTAAAAATTATCCCTTTTGTATTGGGAACCTTTGAAATCCCTTTATTTACTTATTTATTTATTTTTTGAAATAAAACCTATGCTGAATTGTGAACTTTAATTAGCCTACTGAACTGTGATACTTGTTATCCATTTTTCCTCTCTGCTCCTCCACCTTGGCTCTGTTTTAAAGTGTCCTCTGTTCTTTTGCTGTTGCTGATGAGGATGATGACAGTGGTGACACAGGGTCTTGCCACATAACTTTTACTTTTCTGGAACTTGTATGTAGATCAGGCTGGACTCAAATTTGCAGTGATCCCTCTGTCTCTGCCAGGATTGCAGTTATGTGTCACAATGGCTTGCAGTCTCCTGTTTGAAAATGATCTAAGTAGGGTCTGGATTGGTGTCTCATGTCTAAGAGCGTTTGTAATAGTAGAATATTGTTTCTGTCAGTATTGAGGGCTGAGGTTGTGGTGTTTTTGTTTTTGTATTTATTTAGATAGTCACTCTATTCCAGACTTTCCTGGAACTTGCCTAGGTCCACCTGCCTTTGCCTGAGTGCTGGGATTAAAGGCGTGCACTACCACACTCAGCCTTTTCTTTTTCTTTTTTTTTTTTTTTTGAACTGAGGTTTTGAAGCAGTTTGTTAACTGAGGGTGTGTAGAAGCCTATTCCTTGTTACTGTAATTGTTACTCTAATGTTACAAATCTTCTTTCCTAACAGGCATCTGGGAACCTAAAGATGCTTACTAATTAGAAATTTTCTCTAAAGCCAGTTGTGGTGGTTCATCCTTATAATTTTTGGATTTGGAAAGTGAAGAGATGAGGATCTGGAGTTAAAGGATAGCTTTGGCTACATTGCCAGTTGAAGGCCAGCCTGAGCTACCCGAGACCCTGTTTCAAAAAAACCATTAGCCACTCTTAAACAAAAAAGGAAGAGCAGCCAGGCAGTGGTGGAGCATGCCTTTAATCCCAGTATTCCGGAGGCAGAGGTAGGTGGATCTCTGTGAGTTTGAAGCCATCCTGTTCCAGGACAGCAAGAACTACCCAGAGAAACTCTGTCTCGAAAAATAAAAACAAAAAATAAAACGAAATGAAAAAACAAGGAGGAGGAGGCGGAAAGAGATACCTTCTATAATTAACGACAAAGTTATGGGGGACTGGTACGGGATGGAGAAAAGAGGAACAGGTCTGCTGTATGTGTATGACATAGCTGACTGACAGTGAGGCAGGGAGTGTAGACAGACGAATGCCCACAATGTAGGTAGTTCCCATAAATCCCGCTTGCATGCCTGCTTGGAGGCTTACTGTGTATCATGAACCCTTCAGTGGAGGCTCACAGTGTTTAGTATGGCTAATGGAATTCAGAAGAGAAGTGTGGTTCCAGAAGTTGAGGGCACTTTGCAAAGCTTTTGAAAGATGTGGTTGGAACTAGGCCAAAAGGTAGAGAAGAGCCTAAAAGCAGGCACGGCCCCTGAGGCCTACACATGAGGCTTCCTACAAGCTTGAGCAAAGTGACAGTATAGTGAACAGTCAACTTCTCACTAGGTCCAGATCTTGATTCAGTTGGAGAGTCAAATGTCTTTCGTGTGGTGTTGTATGGCTATATTCCTATTCCACACAGGGCCCATTCCTTGTCCTCTAAGAATACCCAGTTCCTTTGATTCAGGGTTTGCCCTAATGCTCACTCTACCTGAAATACACTTTTCCAGGTGTCTGCATAGACTTCTATGATTCCTTTAGTCTCTGCTTAGTGAGAACTCCCTTGACAGCCAGTGTAAAGTAGCAGCTCCTCCTGGCACACCCCTGCTCTGCACACTCCTATATTCTTTTTCCTCCTGCTGTACCTAGAGTTGCCTGGGATTAGAAATAAATACACGTGTGTGCGTAGATGTGCAGGTGTAGGCACAGGAGATGGCTTTCAGAAACTGAAATGAGTAAAAGGAAGGAGTGATCAAGGGAATTCTAAGACATTCAGTTTTTATTTTGTGGCTGTTACTTTCTTGTCAAAGCAGCCCCTGATGTGCTTGAACCGGGCAAATGCAGCAAAATATGTATCAAGATATCATAGAGAAGATTCGGATTCAGATTTGATTAGTTTGCCTTGCTTTAACAAGCCCAGGGCAATTCACTCTCAGTATCTTTTCTTTGGGATGATTTGTACTTGTTAGTGAGACCTTGTGATTCTGATTGATGCCTCTTGTTCTCCTCTTAGGACCCCTACAGTGGACCATGAGTCGGTAATGCCCACTGAGGACTTCTGGGAGCCATGTCAGACGAATCCGCCTCAGGGAGCGATCCAGACCTGGACCCGGACGTGGAGCTGGAGGATGCGGAAGAGGAGGAGGAGGAGGAAGTGGCAGTGGAGGAGCATGACAGGGATGACGAGGAAGACCTGCTGGATGGTGAGTACCTCTATTGATAACAAAGATTATCATATCCTTTTCTGTGGAATTTTTAATGGAAGAATGTGGTATTTCTAGTTTTTTTTTTTTTTGGCAGGGAGAGAGTGGGAGCTATTGAGACAGGATCTTGCTCTGTAGAGCTGAGGCTGGCCTGGAACTCACTGTAAGCCAGGCTAACCATGAATTTACTGTAATCTTCTTGTCTCAGTCTTCCAAGTACTGAGATTGTAGGAATATGCTATTATGCCTTGATTCTAGTTGGATTTAGTGGACCATCCATAGTGAGAAGACATGGCTGAGATCCTAGCCACAGAACTTCTGTATTCATTCTCAGGATGATTGTTCTTCAAGGTAAACCTTATTTAATGGTGGAAAGATTTATTTAGTCTGTCTTTTTTTTTGTGTGTGTGTGTGTGTGTGTGTGTGTTTGTTTTTTTAAACAGGATTTCTCTGTGTAGCCTTGGCTGTTCTGGAACTCATTCTGTAGACCAGGCTGGCCTCGAAATCACAGAGATCCACCTGCCTCTGGCTCCCAGGTACTGAGATTAAAGGTGTATGCCATCACTGCCCAGCTTGACAGAAAGGTAGACTCAAATCCCAAGATTTTAGAGTGAGTATACTTGCCCAAGTGATGGAGGAGTCATGGTAGAGTCCTTGTGCTGAGTCTGCAACCTGAAGTGTAAACTCTTAGGTATAGTGATAACCACCATTAAAATTCTACTTGCATGTTAGTACATGAAGGAAATTGTCTGGATAGAGATTCTCAAAATAGATTGACAGTCCCAGAAGGCTGATCATCTGCAGCACTGGTCACTTGCAACTGTAAATTGCTTCAACTAAAAGATGACTTCATCTTCAAAGCTGATAGGCTACCTCTAGATTCCTTCTGTTGTTAAGTTCCCTGCTTCCTTTGATCCTGATCTTTTTTTTTTTTGGACAGTCTTACTTTGTAGCTCAGGCTAGCCTCAAACTGGCAATCCTTAGGTGCACCAGGCTAACATCTAATTTTTGAAATAGCATAGAAACTTTTCTTTCCTTCTCTTTTGTGGCACTGAAAATTGAACCCAATTGTGCCTGGTAGAAAATACTCAATCACTGAGCTATATTCCCACCATTTTCTGTATTTTATGTTTCCAGACAAGGTCTCATTAAGTTGCTAGGCTCGCACAGAACTTGGTCTGTAGCCCAGGCAGACCTTGAACTTAAATTCTCCCAAGTACATGGAATAACAGGACTGTGCCACCAGACCAGTGAATGAATCTCAAACTCTCTCTTCTTTCTTTCTTCCTTCCTTCCTTCCTTCCTTCCTTCCTTCCTTCCTTCCTTCCTTCCTTCCTTCCTTCCTTCCTTTCTTCCTTTCTCCCTCCCTCCCTCCCTCCCTCCCTCTCTCCCTCTCTCCCTCTCTCTTTTTCTTTCAAATATATAACCTTTGCTGTTCTAGAACTCACTCTGTAGACCAGGCTTGCCTACCTCCTGAATGGAATTAAAGGTGTGTAGCACCACAACAGCTGGTGAAACTTTTTCATATGTGCGTGTACAACTGTATGTGTGTGTTTGTGTACTCATTTGTGTGCACATGGAGGCTAGAAGCTGACATTGGGCATCTTCTTCAGTTCTCTCCACCTTCTTTCTGAGACAGATCTCTCACTGATTGAGCCAGACAAACTGGCCCATAAGCCCTAAAGATCCTACTGTCTCTGCCTCCCCTGCCCCGAGATTACAGATGAATGTTGCCAGGTGTGACTTTTTCATGAGTCCTGGGCTTCAAACTCAACTCCTTATGCTTGATCAGCAAGCACTGACCCATCTTTCTAGCCTTCCACAATTTTTTTTTTAAATAGTTAGTCTAAGGTTAGGTTATCTAGCCAGTCCTAGGCCTTCTCAATTATTTCTGGCCTTTTGTGGCCTGTAACACCCATGGAGGAAGAACTTTTGGTGATTACAAACTACTAATTCACTACTTCATGAAACTGAATGGTACATTCAACCTTCCAACCTTCACTAGGTTTTGAAGGTGTCTAGGGAAGTGTGCTCTGTCCTTCAGATTCTAGGATCGTGAACAGCAATCCTCTTTCTGCACCAGTTACATTTTCCCAACCTCATTCTCATCTGTCCTAACTCCTGCTGTATGATTCACAAGTCCATTTTCTCTTCCTTATACTGTCCAAATCTTTTGCTCCAATTTAACCTTAGAATCCCTAGGTATCTGCATCATTTTCTGATTTTCATCATCTGGGTTCTTGATATTTTTAATCATCCTTAGAAATCCTGTCGAATTTAGATGGATGGACTTCAGATGCTGCTAATAGTGCCATGCGTATATACACATTGTTTTCCTCACTAGCTTCATGGTATATTGCTAAGATCCTTTCTCTCTTTCTCTCTCCCTCTCTCCCTCCTTTTCTCCCTCTCCTCTACTTTTCCCTCTCTTCTTTTTGAGGTAAGGTCTCTATGAATTTCATTCTGGCCTCAAACTTGACGTCTTCCTGCTTCAGCTTCTTGAGAGACTGGATTATAGGTGTTTTCCATTGTACCTGGTTTTACTATGGCATTTTACACATGAGGCTTGAGTACCTGTGGGTTCTGTTATCTGCAGAGGGTCTTGGAACCAATTTCCCAAAGATATCACAGTTTTTACTAAAAATTGCATGCCTTTGAAGACAGTAAAGTTATTTATTTAGAAGTGGCAGAAATTTTACTATGATTTGTTTAAGGATGGTGTAATTTTAATGTTGGGATTTTTCCTTTTTCCTTGCTCTGTTTTTGTTGTACTAGGGATGAAACCCAGGCCTTGTACTGTTCTAGGCATGTGCTCTACCACCCATCATTTTGTCTAGACTGGCTGATCATTGAGCCCCTGGCATCTGCCTGACTCTGCTTTCTCCTAGTAGGGGAGTCACAGAGGCACAGTGGCCTTGAGAGATGGCTTAATGGTTAAGGCCTCTGGCTGCTTTTTCAGAGAACCTGAGCTTGCTTGGTTCCCAGCATCCACATCTATCTAATTCTAGTTCATGTGGAATGTTTCACCCTCTTCTGACTGGTATGAGCACTATATGTAACACATGCACACAAAATGAAAAAAAATCAAAATTCTTAAACATTTTTAATGTATCTTTAATTCCAGCACTCAGGAGGCAGAGGCAGAATGATCTGAATTACTAGCTAGGGATGCATTATGAAAACCTATTTCTAAAAATATAAAATAATACATTTCTGCAAAATTTTGCATCAGGGCTTGTGTGCTTTTTATGTTGCCCTATGATCTTTTACAGAAGAGACTATTTAGTATTTTTTTTAGGATTTACTTAGTAGAAAAAATTGAGAGATCTTGGATGCATCTTTTTAGAATATTTTATTCTCCTGTTTTTTTTGCGAGGAGAATGGGGTGCTAGAGTTTGAACTCAGGACTGTGGGAATACTAGGCAAGTACTAATTAAACCATATCTTCAGCCTTTTATTTTATTCTTATCTATTTTACATGACATATCAAGATACTGGATTTATTTATTTATTTATTTATTTATTTATTTATTTATTTTGAGGCAGGGTTTCTCCTCAGTGTGTCCTTGACTGTCCTGGTACTTGCTCAGTAGACTAGACTGGCCTTGAACTCAGAGATCCGCCTTCCTCTCTGCCCCTCGAGTGCATCACCACCACCCTGCTAAGATACTGAAAATTCTATTATTGAACCTAGATATGGCATGCTTAATTCCTTCAGGAAGCTGCCTCATAGCCAAAATAGTTACTTTGGCCTGAGGCTGAGCCTCTTCATTTTAGACTACTGAGTAGGGAAAGCTGATCTCCTCAGCCTTTGGGCTTCTGATCCTTTTCAGGAAGTTTGTGTTTTGCTTTTTCTATGACTCCCTTCTGTTTGTTCTCTTTGAAATTGGAAGCATCAGGTATGAAGTGTTCTAGGGCAGAGAATCAAGGAAAGGCCTCAGGAATAAATTTGATTTAGAATCAGTAACAAGGAGTCCATTGTGGCTGGAGTGTAGTGAGACAGTTACACATCAGTACAGAATAGCCTGAGATGAGATGGGCAAGGTGCTCTGGCTGCTGTGATAAAACACCATGACCATAGCAACCAAAAAGGCAGTGAAGGGTTTATTTGGCTTAAACTTCCAGTTCACAGTCCATTGGTGAGGGAAGCCAGGCGGGCACTTTATGGAGAAATGCTGGCTTTCTCCCAGGCTTGAGTTTGCCTACTTTTCTTATACAGCCCGGGTGCACCCATATATTAGGGATGGCCCACTTATATTATTATTTAGTAATCAGAAAATGTCCCAGCTGGGCAGTGGTGGCGCATGCCTTTTCCCCAGCAATCAGGAGGCAGAGGCAGGCAGATCTCAGTGAGTTTGAAGCCAGCCTGGTCTACAAAGCGAGTTTCTGGACAGCTAGTGTTACACAGAGAAACCCTGTCTCCAAAAACCCAAAACCAAACCAAACCAAAACAAAAAAATAAAATAAAACAAGAAAGAAGAAGAAAATGTCCCATAGACATGTCCAGAGGCCAGTCTAATGGAGGCCATTCCTCAAATTGAGGTTCTCTCTTCCTAGGTGTATCAAGTTGGTCACTAAGATTAGTCATCACACAAGAGCTAGAATCTTGGGTTAATTGAATTTATCCTCCTGCTCCCACTGTGTATGTGTGTGTGTTTGTGTGTACTTGTGCTACAGATATTTGTACAGGCCAAAGTACTGCTTGTGAAGAGTTGGTTCTCTTTTTCTACTTTGTGTGTCCCAGGGATTGGATTCAGGTGGTCAGTTTTGGTAACAAGCACCTTTACCAGTTGAGCCATCTTGCTAGCCCCCAAATAATATAGATATGAATAATTTGCATTGGTATGGATTTTGCTTTATTGATATAAATCTAAGGTCAATCTTGTTATATGTATATTTCTGCTCTTTATTAAGGTATTGTGATTGTGTAGTTCATTTAAAAATATAATGTATAATTAGGAAATATAGGTTGTTAATGGATAATCATCGATAATAGTCAAGCTGGTAGTCATGTTAGTTAGATTTTCTAGATATATAGAGATATATTTCAGTTAGATAGGCATCCTTCATATCTTTCAAAGACTACAGAATATGGCATTTAAAATGTTTTAATAACTTAGGACTTTTCATGATAATGAAATATCATTATATTCATTAATATATAATGAGACACATCTGCTTCTTGGAACACCAGCTACTTCAAAAGGAAAATGGGCATCAAAGAGGCTCCTTATGGAGTTGATTAGCCATTTGGGCAAGAAACTGCTCTTGCCTGGACTGGTTCACTGGACATGCAGAGAGATGACTTCTGAACTTGCCTAAAGGTGAGATGATCCTTCAGGGTTCCTGCTTCATGAAAGAGTCTGTGAGACATTCTGCAGGATACAGAAGAAAGTGACTGAACTGTCTTTGAAATTTCCTGCTTCATGGAAAAGTCTGCTGGATGCTATGGGCCTGTAGGCTGAAGATGGATGCCCCAACAGTAGAGAAGAACTTTGGGTGACTGTACAGGCAGCGAGATGTCTCTGTCATTTCTAGAGTTTTGGAAGTTGCTTACTTCTCGTTTATTTAGGTAATAGTATATCCTTCCTTCTGGAGTCTTTGATGGAATTGAAGAATAGATAAATAGTTATAGTTTTCCTTTGTTATGATAAAAGATAAAATAGATATAAATATTGTAACTGTAATTCTTGCTTGATAACTTTTGTTATATGTAATTTTACTATGTTAAAGTTAAAGCCTTTCCTTTTTAAACAGAAAAGGGAAAATGGTGTAGGAGGTCCTTCTGTTTATGTGTTATGCTTTCATTGGTTAATCAATAAAGAAACTGCTTGGCCTGATAGGGCAGAACTTAGGCAGAGAAGACAGAATTCTAGGAGGAAGAAAGCAGAGTCAGAGAACCGCCATGGAGCTACCAGAATCAGATATGCTGAATTTTTCCCGGTAAGCCACGACCTCGTGGTGATACACAGATTAACAGAAATAGGTTAATGATGTGAGATGCGAGAGTTAGCCAATAAGAGGCTAGAGATAATGGGTCAGGCAGTGTTTAAATGAATACAGTTTCTGTGTGATTATTTTTGGTGTAAGCTAGCCTGGCGGCCTGGACCAAAAGCAGGCCCTCTCTCCTTCAACACCCACAGTTTGTTTGGTCTCATGGGTTAGTAATTTTAGACTTTTAATTGAATTTTCACCATGTCAATTTACACCAACAGTGTACAGGAAAGGTCATGCTCTCCAAGTAGCTGAGAGCATAAAAGGTATAGGGGACTATAAGAGTTTTAACCAAAATCAGGATGAGTGGGTTTGGTTTGTAAAGAATTACACGTAATTCCTTCCAATGCTAAAGTGTAAGTGGAGACTGCTCTTTCCTGCCACCCGGAGTTGAATACTCATAAAAACTATATTAACTATAGCACTATTTGGCCAATAGCTTATGTATATTTCTAGCTAACTTCCATCTTAAATTAACACATTCCTATTATTTTATATTTTACTGTGAGGCTCGTGGTTTACCAGTAAGGTTCAAGACATCTGTCTCCTTTGGCAGCTACATGACATCTCCTGGACTCCACCTACTTTCTCTCTGTACCTCTGTTCAGATTTTCTCCCTGGCTTTATTCTGCCCTGACATAGACCCAAAGTAGTTTCTTTATTAACCAATGGTACGAAAACATCCATAGCATACAGAGGGAACTCCCACATCACTAAGGAGGCTGAGCCTCAAGAATCTGGAGGCCAGCCTGACTAGATAGTGAGACCCTGTGAACTCCTACCTTCACTCTAGGGGGTGCGTGCGCTAGGAAGCTTTACACCTCAAAGGTCTGTAGATGTAGCTCAGCAGTCAAGTGTTTGCCTAGTGCGCATGTGTGGAAGGCCCTGGGTTCAGACAAAGCAAAGGTGCTACTAGGGAATGGCGGTTCATATTCCAGAGCTTTGGAGGCTGAGGAGGGTGGATTGGTATGAGTTTGAAGCCAGCTTGCTCAATGCAATGAGAGCCTGTTTCAAAAAACAGCAAACAAGGAAAGAGATAAGTTTGAGCTCAGTGTTGGAATATTTTGCATGCACAAAGCCTTGGAATCAATCTCTGGTATTGCCACCCCCCCAAAAGTCCTCCAAACAGGACTGGAAAGTTAGCCCTATGGTTGGTAGTACTTCTTACTCTTGCAGAGGACTGGGGTTTAATTCCTAGCACCCACATGGTACCTCACAACTATTTGTAACTCCAGTTTCAGGTAGTCTAGTCCATGTATATAATTGACTCCTGCCTAGTCTATAGATCACTATAGACTTTGTCAAATATAGTAGTTGCTATTAAGTTCTTGTTAGACAGATACATAATATTTAGAGTCTGTGAGGATTTCAAAGTTGCTTAAAAACCCCAGTAACTAATCAGTGCCTAAAATGATGACAGATCTGAAAGGGAGTGGGGGATATCAGGAAGGCAATAAGGTGTTTAACAACAGCAAGGAAAGGGGAACATTCTTTCAGAAATTCAGTAATATTTGTGGAACCCTTTTTCTTTGCTATCCATTGTCATGGGCATTGGGAGTATAGAAGAAAAAATATGCTTTCCCCCATGGGATTCTTAGTCTAGTAAGGTGGACATTTATAATAAATACATAAATAATATGTCTGTTTTTTTATTATTTGTTTTTTGTGACATGTGACTCTGGCTGTCTTGGTACTTAATGTGTAGCCAAGGCTAGCCTCAACTCATGGGAATCCTCTTGTCTCAGCCTCCTGGGGGCTAAGATTATAGTGTGCATCACCATATCTGGTTTATAAATGATATGTCAGAACATTTTTAAGTCCATAAAGAAACAAAGTCTAGGTAAAGTCTGAGTGAAATATGAGATGAGAACTGCTCCTTTGTGGGGGAATGTCAAGAAACCAAAATAACCCATAACCAACTAAAGCCACTCTTGAGTAGGCAAATTGAGATATGAACAGTTAGAGTTGCTAGGATGTTGTTGCCCAGTGGAAAGAGCAATACAGTCAGAAAGCAGGAGATTCTGGAGAGTTTCCGAATGGCAGTAACAAAATCTGACTTCAATTTTAAAAGATCTTTTGGCTTATAAGTAGAGAATTTCTCCAAGGAGGGATTAAAGCAGAGAGACCAGTTATAAAGATGTCATAAAAATCCAGGCAGAAAGTGATGATGGTGGCTTGGTGGAAGTGATAAAAGTAGTATGTTTTTAAGATAGGGCAAATGATTTTTTTCAGTCTGTATTTATTTTATATATATGAATGATATACCTACCTACATATATATCTCTGTACCATGTGCTTGCCTGGTACCCTAGAAGGCCAGAAGAGGGCACCAGATGCCCCAGAACAGGAGCCACAGACTGCTACTTAGGTGCTGGAATCAAATGCAGGTCCTCAGGAAGAGCATCCAGGACTCAATCTCCGAATCTCTCTCTCTCTCTCTC
>JAQHUG010000001.1:7422719-7463537 GCA_028555095.1 Dicrostonyx torquatus
TTTTTGTCATACAAGTCTTCCACTTGTTTGATTAGAGTTACTCCGAGATATTTTATGGTATTTGTGGCTATTGTGAAGGGTGTTGATTCTCTGATTTCTTCCTCAGCCCTTTTATCATCTGTGTACAGGAGGGCTACTGATTTTTTTGAGTTAATCGACAAGAACATTTTTAAAGGAATGGTTAGTTCATTCTACCTTCCCTTAAGACTGAGGATGATATGGAATATTAAAATGCCAGGAAATGTTAAGAGCCTTAGATAAAATTTGAGAGATCTGGGAGGTGAACTCTGGGCCATTGTCTGACTGAAGGGAGGTGGGGATTCCAAACTCGGGGCTGATTTCTCAGAGAAGAACATTGGGAACTGTCTGGGCCCTCTTGTTAGTGGTGGGAAACGCTTCAATCCACCCAGACATGGTGTCCACCAAAACCAGGAGACATTTAACTGGTCTGACTGTGGGCATATGAGTAAAATCAAGCTTCCAGTCAGTTCCTGGAAGGGAGCCCGTGGCCTGGTGGGTGGGAAAAGGGAAGCTATGTTATTTGGTCTTGGGATCTGACTTTTGACAGATTTTACAAGAGGCAGTGATAGCTTTTATGAACTGTAAGTCTTCGAGGGTGGGTTGGAGGTGAGCCCTGACAAAATGAAACAGAGCTTTGCTATTAGGATGAAAGAGCTGATGTAGGTAGGACAGAATTTGTCAAGTGTTGGGGTGTCTGTGAGAATGTATGCTGTACTGTATGAACCCCCTGAGATGAATGAGGTAGGTTTGGGCTCTGAAATACTGCTGTTCTAGCTGCTTGGTCAGCTCAGTGAAGATAAAGATATTTTGAGATTGGAAGCTGAGAGGAATAGGGAAAAATCATCCTTAAAATCTCAAACTGAGGGGGCTGGAGAGATGGCTTTAGTGGTTAAGAGCACTGGCTACTCTTTGAGGAGACCAGGGTTCAATTCCCAGCACCCACATGGCAGCTTGCACCTGTCTGTAACTCCAGTTTCTGGTGATCTGATATGATACCTTCACACCAATGCACATAAAATAAGATTAAATAAATGATTTTTTAAAAAAAGGTCTAGAACAGCGAAGTGGGAGGTTCCTGGGGGGATAGTGGAAAGAAGTGTATAAGGATTAGACACTACAGGATGAAGGGGGACCACTGTGGAGTTAATGAACTGGAGGTCTTGAACCAGGCCCATTAGGCTTTTTAACAGCAAGTATAGGGGTGTTAAAGGGAGAAAAAGTGGGGCAAAGTAGATTTTTTTTTCTTAAAAGGTCAGAGATAATAGGCTTAAGTCCCCTAAGGCTCTGGAGAGAGAGAGGGGTTACTGAGCTTGGGTAATGTACTTAGTAGGATCTTGTAATTGGATAGTGATGGGGGAATGGTGTTTAGCAACAGAAGGGTTTTGAGTGTCCCAGACTTGGGGGTTCACCTGAGAGGCTGGTAGAGGAAAAGACACATTGGAGCTGGGAGATTGGGAGCCTAGAAGGAGGAGGAGGGGGGCTGTTGGCAAGTCTGGGGTAAGGTAAATGAAAGGAGCAAATGAAATGGAAACTCCTACTTTTGCTAAAAAATGTCTTCCCATAAGAGGTACTGGGAAAGTCGGCATGACCAAAAATGAATGAGTGAGATAAATGCCCCTAAAAACACAGTTAAGTGGTGGGGTCTACTGAGATAGATAAGGCTGTCCCCCTACTCCAATTAATAGGGAAACTAGAAGGAGAGGTAGACCCCCAGAATTTCCTCAGAACCGAGTATGTCACTCTGGTGTCCAAGAGAAAGGAGATGGGCCGTCCTGATACCATGATGTTTACCCGTGGCTCCCTGTTACAGATGACAGTTGTGGTCGGATCAAAGGAGCTCAGGCAGCCTCACTGTCTATGGCCAGACCTAGAAGGTCAACTTGGGAACTTTCTGAGTTTGATGTCTCCATGCCATGATGTTCATGAGGACAATCGACTGCCCAGTGTCTTTCCCTATGGCATCTTGGACGAGGTCTTGCAGGACCAAGATGAGGATTAGGGCATGCTTGGGCCCAGTGACCAGTTCTACCACATTTGAAACATGGGCCTGACAGTTCTTGAGCCCCAGCAGGCAAGGGAGCAAGCAGCATGGACAGCATGGATCGGGTCGGAGGGTTGTGGTTATCATGTGACAGTGATGATTGTGGGCCTTCTCATTCCTTGTATGGTACACCTTAAAAACCAACTCTAAGAATTCTGCCTGCAGGGTCATGGGTCTTTTCTCCAAATGTCTAAGTTTAGCCTTAATGTTAGGGTAGCACTGAGAAAAAAAGTAAGTCATGAGTAACTGTCTGCCTTCCGTGGTTTCTGGATCTAAGTTAGTATATTGTAACAGGGCTTTAGTGAGGTGTTCCAAAAATGCAGGAGGATTTTCCTTTGTATCTTGAATGAGCTCTGACAGCTTATTATAGTTTACTGGCTTGAGAGCAGCCTTACGGAGACCTGTCAAGGCAAGTCAAAAATGGTCACTAACTAAAATTCTACTTGGGGTGTTATAATCCCAGTGTGGTTCCCGCTTGGGGACCACCTCTGCCCCAGGAGGTGGGGGAGTGGGAGATGCATGTGTTTGGTGAACCTCGTCTGCATGTCGTCTGGCCTGCTCCCAAACTCACCTGTGCTCTTCAGGAAGTAGGTTATTAGATAGGATCATATAGATATCATGAAAGGTGAAATTATAAGACTGGGACTTAGAGCTTAGATAGTAAAAGACTTGGATATAAGGAAACTCCTTACATTTGCCTGTGTGCTGACAGTAGTTAGAAAGATCCCTTAGAATATCGGGACCAAAGGTAGCATTAGGCAGCCACTTCAAATTGATATCTAAATTGTAAGGAGGCCATTTTTTAAAAAAATTATTATTATTATTATTATTGGTTTTTTGAGACAGGGTTTCTCTGTGGCTTTGGAGCCTGTCCTGGAACTAGCTCTTGTAGACCAGGCTGGTCTCGAACTCACAAAGATCCGCCTGCCTCTGCCTCTTGAGTGCTGGGATTAAAGACGTGCGCCACCACCGCCCAGCCATTTTTTTTTTTAAACAAAGATGAATAAGTGTGGGAATCTCTAAGTAGGGCATTAAGGCCTGGGGTTTTAGGACCTCTAAAAGGCATCCTGGGGGGAAGCTAGATTGATGGTCTTGGATGGCTTGCTATCCATAGCTGAAACCATAAAACCTGCGTAAACAGCGGCACCACAAGGCTTATAGGGGGATGTCTCCCCTTTATAGGCAGGGTGTGGCGGTGGTGAACACCGCAGGGCTTGTAGATGAGCATCCTCTATCTACAGGCGGGGTGTTGAAGCCTGACTGGCTCCAGTCTAGGTGACTGGGAAGCCAGGGAGGCTAGAGACTGAGCTGTCTCTCACAGCAGGGACCACTGATGAGTGGTCCAAAAGAAAAGAAAACAAAAAGAAACAAAAGAGAAAGAAAAATCCGAGGGACCCTGGGCCCCCAGTCGTGGGAGATTGACTCCAGGTCGTCCAAACATCAATTTCAGCTAAGGGAAGCAATCCAGAGATGAATGTCAGCAATGGGCTCAACCTTAGCCATGAAGGCCGTGGTTGGGGGCTGTTCCCCGTTTCTAGGAACACCAGATTTCCAGGATCTCAATGGTCAATTCCTTGGAATGCGGAAGCTCATCAGTTGAAGCTGGTGGTGTGCAGAGAGGTTGCGCTCAGGCAGAAGTAATACACGGATGTTGCGGAAAGAAATACCTGATTCTGGATCCTGGCCCTGGGAGAGGGGCTCGGGGTGGAAGAGCTTCCCAAGTCTCATGGCACTAATGAAATTACCTGGCATGAGTGAGAAGGAAACACAGAACAGGCAATAAACCCGCTTAGGAGTTTATTGGCAGGGGGGTGTACAGAACTGGTGAAGGTCAGTGTGCACAGAGGAGGGGTTAGATGGCACATTCATCTTTTAAAAGCTGCCTAGCTCATGGGTGACATGACTACGTCATACAGAACACAGATGACAGAGCTCACACATGTGAGCTTGTCCACACATGCATGGCCCTGGAACCCAGAAGTGTCAGCCATGTTGTGTGGCTGAATCATTACACCTAGTATTTTCCTTACTTTTAAGAAATTAATTAATTTTTCTTTCTTCTTTTTTTAAAACCCAATGACAACATCTCACTCAGTTACCCAGGCTAGCCTTGAACTTTGAATCCTTCTGCCTTAGCTTCCCTGATTAACTAGGATTACAGGTTTATGCTACCAGTCCCAACTAAGAATGGATAGCTGGGAACTTTTACTATATAAAAGCACAAAAAACAAGTCAGTAGCGAAGGGAGAGTTATGACTAACAGATTTTTTTCTGGTGTAATGTTTTATTTATATTATTGTTAGTGCTTAAATTGGCTTGAAACTCCCTGCCTCTGTAGTGCTAGTGTAGTGTATGGGCCACCATTCCTAGGTTAGTTTGATGTGTTTTTTTCTTTTTAAAAAATACTTATTTATTATGTATACAATATTCTGTCTGTGTGTATGCCTGCAGGCCAGAAGAGGGCACCAGACCTCATTACAGATGGTTGTGAGCCACCATGTGGTTGCTGGGAATTGAATTCAGGACCCTTAGTAGAGCAGGCAATGCTCTTAACCTCTGAGCTATCTCTCCAGCCCCTTGATGTTGTTTTTATCCTTTTCAGTTAGTTAAGTTTTATCCTTTAGCTTTATGACAATAGAAATAATCGGGGTGAGGAAAAAACCTGATGATGCAGCAATGGCTGGGACAGTGGTATATGCTGCCTTGATCCTGGCTGTGTCTACGGGCCTTGAATTGCCTTCACTGTAGAATACAGAGGCTGAATAGTAGACAGGAACATGCTTCTGCAAGACAACCATGTTCTAAACTCCTGTGATCTTGGGCAAGTCCTTGATGAACTTTTTAGTTCCAGACCACAAAATGAAAACTCTGGAACCCAAACTCTAGATCTTTTATTTTGTTTTGAAGATCAGGAAGGATGGGCATTGTTTTAGGAAGAAAAGAACCAAAAAATGGTGATGTAGGTGAGCCTGGGGAAGCAGTCAGGTACTGTGACCAAATGGAAGGTGTCATCAACTTCCTCATTGCTTTTCAGCTAGATGAGTTTCAGCATATTGGCATCTCTGTAGATGGCCAGTAGCATTCCTTAAATTACAGTTTCTATTTTGTTTGTTTGTCTTGCAATAGGGTCTCTGTAGTTCTTATTGGTCTGCTGTGAAGATCAGGCTGGCCTTGAACCTACAGATAAAGATCCACCTGCCTCTGCTCTGGAGTGAAGGGATTAGTGGCTAGCATAACCGCTCCCAGCTAAATTAGTTTCAAACTCTTCTGAGTCATCCTCTTCCCACTCACTAGGAAGCTGTACCACTTTTTCTTGGGAATGCTTGACTATTTATTGTTGGACTTATTTTTTCAGAATAGCATTAGTCATAACTTCTTAGCCTTTTGGTTAAGATCAAATATAAAATAGCAAAAGTCAGAATTTATGGCAGCCTCCCTGTGTGAGATGAAGCAATGCCAATTTAGATACCAGTTCCTGTCCTCCCTTCCTCTGCCAGGCTGGAGACACAAAGTGGCAGAGTGTTTGGGGATGCCAGGAGCAAAAGATTGTTTTTCAAAGTTGCATCAGAAAAACATGCCAGACATTGACCCCATTGTTTAGAATGACTTAGTAGGACCTTTAACACTCTTTCCCAATAATTAGGGAGAGGAAGTTTTAGATTGTGAACTGTATTTGCATTTCTCAAATGTTGAGCTCATGGTCATGCTATGACCATTTTGACTTTTGAGAACTTTTTTTCCTTCATAATTCCTATTGATTTGTAGAGGTTTTTTTTTTATATGTAGGTATATGTCTTTTCTTTATACATAATATAAATATTCTCTACCACTTGATTTCCCCCCCTCCCCCCCGCACACACACAGCTACCTGCTCCACCCTTTTCTCTTTTCCTTTCTTTTGTTTTCTTTTTCTTGTTTTTACAGGTAGTGTCTCATGTGGCCCAGGTTGGCCTTTAACTTGATATGGAACAGAGAGGTTGGCCTTGATCTCCGATGCTCCCCTACCCCCTGCAAGTGCTAGAACTCCAGGCATATACTATCAGTCCTGGTATCTGTTTTTTTTTTTTTTATATTTTTGAGACAGTCTTGCTGTGTAGCCCAAGTTAGCAGCTGCTGCTATTGCTCTTCCTCCTCCACGCCGTTTTTCTCCTCTCCTCCTTTTAGAGTTCCATGTACTTTAGGTTGGCTTTGGACTAGCAGAAGATGATTGCCTTTGTTACTCTTCTATTGCTGTGAAGAGATCCCATGACCAAGGCAGCTCTTCAAAAAGGAAGCATTTAATTGGGGATTGCTTTCAGTTTCAGACATTTAGTCCATGATCATCATGGCAGAAAACATGACAGCAGATGTGGCAGGTATGGCAGGCATGGCGTAGAAAGTTTATATCCTAATCTTCAGGCAGGCAGGCAAGCAAGCAGAGAGAAACTGAGCCTGGCTTCAAAGCCTATACCCAGTGACACACTTCCTCAAACAAGGCCACACTTATTTAAAAAGGCCATACCTCTTAATCCTTCCCAAACAGTTACACTAACTGGGAACCAAGCATTCAAACAGGTGAGCCTATAAGGTCCATTCTCATTCAAACCACCAAAATGACCTTGAATTCTTCTAATCCTTCAGCCACTTTCCAAATACTGGGGCAACAGGTGTGTACTTGAGACTTACTTTCTTTTTAATATGACCAGTCTGAAAGAACTTCTCCTGTCTTTCTCTGATTAAAATTTAACTCTGTAGTTCTTTACATTAACAGAGTCAACATTTAGGCTTTTAAGTAATGAAATAGTTGAAAAGGCTCATGATAATGAGTTTATCATTGTGTCAAGGCATATAACTTCAGATGTTGTTCTCTTTAGGCTAGAGTATAGAGGCTAGTTATTTAGTTTTGCCTTTCAAAGCATTTCCTTTTCAATCTGCCTTATTTTCTGTTCCTAAATCAGAAATTCTTAGTGTGATTAAGGATGTGAAAGAATCATTTAAACTTTTTAATTACACTTGAATAATTTTCATAGAAGAATTCACACCTAGTAGTGTATGTGTTAATCTGGGGTTTTACAGAACTCTCCTTTGCTTTTCCAGAATAATGTCTGTCCCCAAGTCTGCTCCTGGAACTCCAGGCTTTGTCCACTGCCTTTTCTGGACTACAAAGTTCTTCTGGAAGTTTTGTGAGAGCTTTTGTGCTCCAGTATGTACACCAGTAGGAGGGGAAGTAAATGAGACTTCTGTTAGCTTTTTCTCCATCACTTTAGGTTACTAGTTATGGTAGTTTGAATGTAATTGGCCCCATAAACTCACTGTTAGGAAGTGTGGCTCTGTTGGAGTAGGTATATCCTTGTTGGAAGAAGTGTGTCACTGTGGGGGCGGGCTTTGAGGTTTCCTATGCTCAGGATACTGCTCAGTGTTTCAGTCGACTTCCTGTTGCCTGCAAGATGTAGGTCTTAGCTACTCCTGCAGCACCACTTCTACTTATATGCTACCATGCTCCCTGCCATAATGATAATGGACTGAACCTCTGAAACTGTAAGTGAGCCTCCTCAATTAAACATTTTCCTTTATATGAGCCAGGCGGGACACAGCCCACGCCTCCTCTTACAACAGTGGTCATGGTGTCTCTTCACAGCAATAGAAACCCTGACTTAAGACATTAGGATAGATAGTTTTACTCTTGCTGTGCTGGTTAAACAGGCACACAGAACAGATTTAGAAGTTTAACACTTCAGTGTATGTATCTGATCATCTTTTAAAGGAAGCAGGTGAGGTGTTTGGGTTTCTCCTTGTCCCTTCTCTCTTGAAAGGGCAGTTTTTTCTGATTGTTGTGACCACCATTGCATGGGACTTAGTGGTGTTTGTATCATGCAAAGATTTGTACCCTTTGTGCCCTGGTCACATTTGACCCTCTTATTCTTGGCTCCAGAGTTCATTTGAGGTGCTGGGAGGTGGTCCCGTATGTCCCGCCCACCCCATGGAGGCTACCAGCTGGAGTTTTCAAAAGCAGGCAACCTTAGTGGATTGAGGATCGACATGGCCCTTGCCCCAGATCTAGCCCTGATACCTCTCTCTGGCTTTAAGACAACAGGCAACTACAGGGTAGGGGACTATTTTTATTAATTGTAGTATTTAATGGTAGGTAGACAGATATTGACTCTTTAGTGATTATAAAACTTCTAGAAATAATGTATGTAAGTCTTCTGTCTTAGTCACTGTTGTATTGCTGTGATCAGACATTATAACCAAGGCAACTCTTATAAAAGAAAACATTTAATTGGGAGCTTGCTTACAGTTTCAGAGATTAGTTCATTATCATCATGGCAGGGAGAATGACAGCATGAAGGACTCTAGTGAAGTAGTTGAGAGATTTGAATCCTGATCCACACTCACAGGCTGGCAGAGAATGAGTGGGGAGGGAGAGACTGATGCTGGAATGGGCTTTTGAAACCTCAAAGCCCAGCCCAATGATATACCTCTTCCAATAAGGCCACACTTTTTCCAGCATCTTCTAATACTTCTAATGTTTTCAAACAGTTCCACTTTCTGCTGACTAAGCATCCAAATATATGATCCTATGTGGGCCATTCTTATTCAAACTCTAACGTCTTCCATTTTTCCCCCCTCTATGTTTAGATTGTTTATACTTGTGGAAGTAATCAAAAATATTCTACTGCCTTTGTCTTCCTATTCAGTCAGATTCCTAGCCCATTTCTTTCTACAAATCTATCAAAGAGACAAATGACCCTTAGAAGTAAAATTGCTAAGGAAACCATCCTGTTGTTGCTATGTCAGCAAGTTAGCATTGATCATTCAGTAGGTGCTTCTCTTGGTTCTGAATAAGTGGGTGCCCCTTTTAGGGATGACCTGGCACTACAGTGTTCTCTGGGCTATGTAGCTCCCCTTTTGTCATGTGTGATGAGGGTTGTTATGTGTGGCCTTGTAGAAGGAAAGGAAGAAATCGAGGTGAATACATATTCTTGTACTGGACTTTCTGGTTAAGGAGAGAAAATTAGTAGGTCTTCTCTATTTCTTTTGTGGAGGATGTCTCATAGCTCAGGTGGGTCCCCAACTCACTATGGACCTGATGTTGGTCTTGAACTCCTGATATTAATGAGTTCACCCCTCAAATACTGGGCTTATAAACATGTTCACCACCATGTTGTGGTCTTCTCCCTGCCCTTGTCTGCCTTTCTCTTTTAGATTTTTTTCAAGATTTATTAATTTTATGTGTGTGAATTTTATGTGTATATATCATGAGTGTCAGAAGAGAGCATCCTATCTTCTGGAAACTGGAGTTATGGATGGTTGTGTACCGCTATGTGGGTTCTGGTAATTGAACCCAGTTCTTCTACTAGGACAAGTGATCTTAACCACTGAACCATCTGTCTAAATCTCTCTTTTTTTGTTTATGCTTCCACAATTTCTTATGTATATAATATACTTTGATCCTATTCCTCACATTATTCTCTTAAATCTTCTCACCCTGCCACTACCAAGTCCCTTCTTCCCTACATTTCTCCCACTTCTTTTCATGCCTTGTTTGGTGTATGTCCCACTACATTTAAGTAGAGTTGATTGCATAAGCATGGTTGGAATTTTTTACTTAGCAAAGATGACTTATTAGTTAGTGGCTATGTCACTAAGAAATATACCCCCTCCCAACCCTCACCAACAATGAACTATCTATAGCTCTACAGGGAGTGGTGGAACCTTTATAAGCCTCTTCTTCATTCATGATGGAAAGTCAGTGGGTAAGTAAGACCACATACTTTAGAGGCGTTGAGCTGGAAATGACCTGGAAACCTCCCTGAGAAGCAGGTCTCAGCTATGCAAGCTGCCAGGACAAAGGATCAAGCTATCTTCTTGCCCAGCTGCAAAAGCCTATAACCCATAACAATGACTGGATGAGCACGATATCCACAATGATGTAATAGTGGCACTTTTATCTTGAGGTAACCAACAGCTGTCTAATTAGACTCTTTAAGGCCCATTCAACAGGAAGGAATTGACCCCCTGCTCCTCCTTTTAACTCCTCCCAGATCTACCCCCATACTGCCACGTTCTTCTAACTTTGTGTCCTTTTTATTTTTAACACTCCAAGTCCTTTTGCTTTGTTTTGTTTTTTTCAAGACAGGGTTTCTTCGTGTAGCTCTGGTTACCTGGAACTAGCCCTTGTAGACCAGGCTGGCCTCAAACTCACAGAGATCTGCTGGCCTCTGCCTCCCGAGTATTTATTGTCTGATTGACTACTGAAAATATTTGCAGATCTCTGAACATTAAAGCACTGCTTATTACTCCAGTAGCAATGGATTATGATAAAAATAAATAGATGGAAAAGGGAAACCATACACAGACACTTTCACTACTATAGATGCAAGTGAAAAGTTAGACTATGCCCAGCAGCAGGAAAATAGCATTCTGTTATTTGCTTACAGCATGCCATGCAAATGGAAACTGCATGCTGTCAACAAAGTATTTATATATTGGGCCAGTAAGATGGTCAGTAGAGGAATATGCTTACTGTCAAGCTTGACAACCAAGTTTGATTCCCAGAATCCATATGTTGGAAGAAGAGAGCGAACTCCCACAAATAGCCCTGCAACCTCCACACATACATGTGTGCTTGTGCATGAGTATACACACTTACTTACGCACACATGCGCACACACACACACACTCACTCACTCACTTACTCCAAAATTTTAAACAGAAATATTGCTGGGCTTGGTGGCCAACACCTTTAATCCCAGCACTCAGAAGACAGAGGCAGACTGATCTCTTTGAGAGGTCAGAGGCCTGCCTGGTCTAAGAGCTAGTTCCAGGACAGCCAGCGCTGATACACAGAGAAATCCTGTCTCAAAAAACAAAACAAAACACAAAAAGAAATATTTATAGACAGCTAACCCAACACAAAAAGGTGGGGAAATTGACACATAAGTTGTTTAATTTTATTTCTTCTTAAGACTTTAAAATCAACACCTGCTTATAGGTCAGCAACAGAGTACTTGCCTAACATTCCTAGGGATTGTAGTTTCAACTCCTGGCACTGCAAAAGTTAAATATAAAATTTAAAATAAAAATTATTTTTTAAACTATGGAATTTAGAAAGAGAGACAGTAAACACAGTGGTAAGAACTCTGCTTCCATCTCTGGCATTTATCTTCAAATCTTCCATCCTTAACATTATACTCCCCCACCACCTTTTTTTTCCCCTGTTGACAAGGACTGACTATATTCCTCTGACTGACTTGAAATTCACCACGTGGATCAGATTGGCCTGAGATTTGGTACCATGCAAGCTTCTTGCTTCTGTCTTCCACAGCTGGGATTACACATATATAATTCCAGCTTTCAAATTTTTTTTTTTTTTAAATTGTAGCTCCTGGGGCTGGGGAGATGAGATGCATCAGTAGTTGGGACTCTTGTAGAGGACCTGGGTTTTGTTCCCAAAACACACATCAGGTGGCTCACAATTGCCTGCCACTCTAGGGAACTGACACTTAGCCTCCGCAGGCACCCACACGAATATAGCACACCCTCACACACATAAACACAGGGTTAAAAGTAAAATAAAGTAAGGAAATTTTAGTTTCTTACTGTTAGGTATCGGATGCCTGGATGCTGGGTTCCTCCATCGCTGCCGCCACAATAAACCAAATCAAATCGAATTAATAAATCCAGATTTAGTAAACAGGACAATGCAAAGCAGTGTACCCCCAGATGACTCTCAGGAAGGCAGGAAAAGAGAACATGAGAGCACACATGGAAGATCTATGGACTGGGTCTTAAATAGTCTTAAGTAGCAGGTATGTATGGTCCCGGGCATCTCCCAGGAGGAGCCGCCTATGGCAGACTTTCTGAGATGAAGCAGGGTTTGGGGAGACAGAGATAGAGGAGGGGGATTGAGGTGGAGCTTCCACCAGAACAGCCCAGGCTCTTTGGGTGTATGGATGCCAGGGCTGGGATGGAGCTTCCATCAGAACTGTATGTATAATTTTTGTTTGTTTCTTGAGGAAGGATCTCTGTAGCCCAGGATATCTTCACTTTCTCTCTGTCGTCATGATTTAACCTTCCAAGTGCCGGAATTACATAATGTGTGCTCCCACACCAGGCCCTGGTATATGCATTTTATCATAGGAGATTATAGAAACATGCTGAGACTTAGAGGCCACTGACCTCTCTGGTGCAGAAGAAGAGATAGATCAGCTAAAGGGTAGGCCCTGGAAATATATGTAATTGTGCACTCACCCATTGAAATATGGTGTGTCCTGTTTTGCCTTCCCTGCCCAAGCCATAGGCTTGCCAATTAAATTTGTGGTAGTGGTATTTATAACTCATTCCCAAGCTTATGCAAGTGTTCTTTGTTTATATAACTTGTGATTGCTACTCATAACTGGCTGGTGTGAAAGGGAAAGTTCAAGAGCATTCAGGTGAAGCAGAAAGTTCAGGGGTATTTGTGCCCAGGTCTGAACCTATGATCTTACCCAGGGTGATAATAGCCATTGACTTTTAAGCTATGCATATAATAATTGCATTTGTTATGTGACAGAACAAAGGGCTTTTTACCTTCTTGTTTGATTGTAGGTCTCTCACAACTAATGTTTGATCCTTTCAAAATTGCTATTGTTACACTCAGTCCCCTGCCAGACAGTAGTAATAGGCCTCTTAACTTGGAATGGATATCTGATAGTAAATTTGTTTTTAATTCTTAAAGACTAGCAGTTTGTGCTTTCTCCTCCCCAGAACAGCCCACTCTGTGAGGAAGCAAGACAGCTAGAACAAGGAAATAACAACAGTTGGCAACAAGTTCTCACTGCCCAGCAAGCAGATCAATTTCAGCCCCTGGGCTTGACCTTGCAGAGCTGCCCTCTGTGCTGACTCTGTCCTGTCTGCCTACTCTTTAACCTTGCTTCCAACTGTTCCTCCAAGTAGTTACTCAATAAATTTGCTTGTGAAATAGAAACAAAACATGTAAGATTTGAAGAGCAACAAAGGTCATTATCCAGGTTTGCGGTATAGCTCAGTGAGAAAACAAGGCCATTGTACAAGCAGGGCCAGAGAACCAGCAAAATCACTAAGTTGAAGTATCCCAGCTCATCTGCAAGTATAGTAGGCTAAGCTGTTTCTATCTACTCTGCCCCAGTAAGCCACCTCTGTAGCCTCTCTGCAATGGTTATCCTCCTTCTAGGGGATCTGCTATCTAAGCAGCTGTTTATTTGGTGTTTGGGAAACAGATGAAGTTGGTGGCTCTCTCTTTTAGGAGACAAGAATGTAGGGCAGCAAATTGGGCAGATTTGAAAATGCTGTGCATCTGGTTTTGAGAGGAAGGGTGCTAAAAGGAAAGTTAGTTTATTTGTTTGTAGACAGTGTTTTGTTTGTTTGTAGACAGTGTCTCTCTGTGTAGCTCTGGCTATCCTGGAATTTACAATGTAGACCAGGCTGGCTTCGAACTTAAGAAATTTGTCTATTTCTATCTCCTGAGTGCTGGTATTAAAGGTGTGCACCACTATTCCCGGCTGAAAGATAGTTCTTCTAGTAGCAAACGATTGCCTGGCTTTTCTCCTATGCTGTTTGAAATAGAAACTGGAGAGTACAGATTTGGGAGAGCAGCTAAAGGCTTGGTGGTCTGCTTTGACTGCATTCCTCCTCTGAGATAATTCTGCTTATTGTTAAGATTTAAGACGGTAAATTGGCACAGGGTTTACTTTGAGATACAGTGTCATGGGTCCAAGGACAGTTTCAAGCATGAAGGGACACGTATGATCTTCTTTGATAAATCTAGCCTCCTAAGCTGTTCTATATAGAACAGCAGGGCAGATTGACACAGTTCTCCTATGTAAACTACTTCCCATTCTGTTTTATTTCTTTCATCAGGAGGTCAAGAATCAGTCTGAGAAACCCCACATAAGAGTCTTAAAACAAAAAACAAGACTTATTTTAGGGCTGGAGAGAACATTTGCTTCCCTTACATTGAACCTAGTTCAGTTCCTAGCATCCACATGGTGACTTATCCCTTCTGTAATAATCGGTACATGTTGCTGTGTCGTGACTTGGTATACATGACCCATATCTTAATAGAACACAATATCATTTGAAGAGAAAGAGTCTTAAAACTATCTCTTGATACATTTAGCACAGAGCTTGCCATTTGTAAATCTTAACTACGTGGCTGACAAGTTGAAGAAGCACTGAAAGAGTAGTAAGTGTGAGTTGCCTCAAACTTTCAAATTCTGGGAGTATAGGGTTGCACTGTTATACCCAACATGCTCTGAGCATTTTCAGGCCAGGAGGTCTCCTAACTCTAGTACATTGCTAAATGCATATTGTCATTTGTTATGTGCTCTTCTCTGGTCAAGATTAAGTCTAACTGCATACAATATCTAGTTCTCATATAGCCCTGAGAATGGGTATCACTGTCTTCATTTTATAGGTACATCTACAGACATTCAGAGAAATTCTGCTTTGGGTTATTGTCTAATAAGTTGCTGGGGCCGGGTGGTGGTGGCGCACGCCTTTAATCCCAGCATTCAGGAGGCAGAGGCAGGCGGATCTCTGTGAGTTCGAGACCAGCCTAGTCTACAAGAGCTAGCTCCAGCGCAGGCTCCAAAGCCACAGAGAAATCATGTCTCGAAAAACCAATAAATAAATAAATAAAAGTTGCTGGGTGGAAATTTGAACCTGGGGATGACTGGCCTCAAAATCACCCACTCTTCCTCCACCTCCATCCTCAATAAACTATTCTCCCGCCCCCTTCTTTTCCAGACCCATCCCTGGAAGGCATGTGTGGCACTGAGCATGCCCAGCTGGGGGAAGATGGGCAGCGGCCGCCGCGGTGCACTTCAACTACCTCATCTCAGTCTGAGCCTTCAGAGCAGCTTAGGCACCAAGGCAAGATCCTAGCATCCGAAGACCCCAAAAAGAAGAGAGCTCAGAAGCCCTCTCATATGAGAAGAAACATACGGTGAGCTGTGTTCTGGGTAAGGAAAATGGAAGGGAATAGACTAGAAATAGCGGAAAGACTAATTTGGGCAAGAATGTCCTCTCTCCAGCAGAGAAAAGTCTTCAACTGTGAACCTTCATTAATAGTAAAGATGGCATATCTGGTGACACGTGCCTGTCATACCAGCTCTCAAAAGGTTGAAGCAAGAGAATCATGCATTCCAGACCAGCATAGACTACATAAGGAGACCCCGTCTTAAAACAACAACCACCACCACAAAAACCCAGTAATGAAGGCGAAGTTTAGAACCCACTGTGTTGAACTGCACAGAACGTAGGGAAGATAGAGACCTTGACCATTGAGAGGTCTTGGGTGGTAGCTCAATGATGGTAGGATCATCTTACTTAGACTTTTCTTTCTTGATGTTTCCTATGTCTCAAAACATGAAGTTTAAAAAAAAATCAATAAACGGACATCAACAACATAAAACTCTCAATAAAACTGAGCTATCGTCTCTGTAGAATTCAATTTCAGGTGATAGGGGACTGACCAAAAATGGGGCTTTTTCCTTGACCTAAAAGATAACCAAAAATGAACTTTCTTAACTAAGCAAATCTCAACAACCTTTCTTTCTGCCAAATAACAACTTGTTCTACTAAAGGAGATAAATAACATTTCCCCTCTTTTGTTAGGTTTTTTTTTTGTTGTTGTTGTTGTTCATTAGTTTGTTTGAGACAGGTTCTAATAGCTCAGGCTGCCCTGGAACACACTGTGCCCTAGCTTTGAACTTTTGGTAATCTTTGTACAGAAGCCTTTCAAGTGTGAGCCACCATGCCTGGCATAGCTCCACAGTTTTCAAAGCACATAATGGAAACTTGGAAGTATTATTCTAAGCTCAGAAAATAATGATGCAGAATCCCTATTAACCCATTTGTCTGTCTGACAACTTTAAATTTGTATGTGTGTGTGAACATGTGCACGCGTGCATCCCCATACCCATGTGTTGTATGTTTATGGCACAGTGCATGCACTTGAATGTGCGGAGGCCACAGCAAGACATCAAAGGGTTTTCTTCTTGCTTTCTACTTATGCCTTGAGACAGGGTTTTCACTGAATTGGAAGCTCATTTTGTCCAGAAGCTCTTGGGATTACCCTGTCACTGCCTCCAGTAGTAGAATTACAAGCATATTAAGCCATACCTGCTTTTTTACTTACATGCTGAGAATTTGAACTCAAATCTTTTTTTTTTTTCTCTCACAAGACGGGGTTTCTCTGTGTAACAGCTCTGACTGTCCCACAACTCACTTTGTAGGCCAGGCTAACTCACAGAGATCCACTTGCCTCTGCCTCCCCAGTGCTGGGATTAAAGACATTGGCCATCACTGCCCAGCCTTGAACTCAAGTCTTTATGCTTACAGAGCAAGCTCTCCTAATTACTAGGTTATGCATGCGCGCGCGCACGCGCGCGCGCACACACACACACACACACACAGAGAGTTTTCTTTGTCTAACCCTGGTGTGGGCCAGATTAGCTCCTCACAGAAGATATACCTGCCTCTGCCTCATGATTGGTGGAATTAAAGTCATGTGCCACCATTGCTGACATAACTTTATTTTTAATGCTGGTTCAACTTTGTCAGCCATACTAAAAATAGTATTTTTATTACTCTTCGTGTTTTATTTTTCATTTATTTGTGTGTGTATATGTGTGTATTTTGTATGTGTATATGTACCTGTGTGTGAGAGTGTGTATGGGGGGCAGAGGAGGATGTTCATTAGCTTCCTCTGTTACTCTCTATTTTATACCCTTGAGATAGAGTCTCTCTATCTATCAACCTGGTGCTTGATGTTTTTCAAACAACATAGGAGAAAACCCAGACAATTGTCCAGCAAGCCCAGGCAGTCCTATTTTTGTCCTATCCCAACTTCTTGTATGTTCTATGCCTTCTATACATATGGCCAAAGCAGCTTTTTAGGTGGCTGCTGGGAATCCTAACTCAGGTCCTCATGTTTCCACAGTAAGTGTTCTTACCTGCTGAGTCAACTCCTTAGTCCCTTACTCTTGGTCTGTTGTATGCAGCGTCTAACTGGCAGGGGTGTCGGTGAGGAAGTCAAATAATAAGCAACATATGGTAGCACAGAGCCATTTGAGCTTAAAGTCTCTCTGGCACCTGTCCTACCCTCCCTCACCTTTAAAAAACTCCTTGTATAAAAAGTGCATAGGTGAGACTTTGCTTCCCTTTTCCTCAGTTCTCTGGTTTGAAGGGAAATCAGGAATGGTATTTCCTTCTTTAGTTTGCCACTACGTTGTCCAAATTGTAAGATAACCATAGGGTCATCTCTTTTTCATGTTTAGAAAGCTTCTCCGGGAGGATCAGTTGGAGCCCGTTACCAAAGCAGCACAACAGGAGGAATTGGAAAGAAGAAAGCGCCTGGAGCAGCAAAGAAAAGAATTCGCAGCCCCCATTCCTACTGTCCCTTTGGAGTTCCTACCTGGTAAGCAAGCTTTGTGCTAGAAATGACCATGTGTTCTAGGAGAAAAGGCCTCAGCTTGCAGAGTGGCTGGGCAGATATGGACTGTGGTCTCTCAGGAATTCTGCAAGCCCTTTGTCTCTTGAGGGTACACAGTAAGAAGAGCTATCATTTAGAAAGTGAAAATAGATTAAAACATACTCGAATTAATTTTATGGATGCTTCTTATTTTCCCTATAGCTTTAGATTTTAGCATGCCAAGAGATGAGAATTGGTTGTCACATGGATAGATAGCACAGTATGACACCCAACAGAGAAGGGAACTTGGAAAGAAGGCTGGGATTCTGTTTTTAAGCTTTCTCTGCTATTGTCAATGGCCAATCCCCATTATAGCAGCAGAGGAGGGTGCTCACTGATGATGACTCAGGGAAATATGTTTGAGCTAAATGGGGGATGTCTGTCTGTGTATATAGAAGCACATTTGTGAGTCATGGCACATGTGTAGAAGCTAGAGGACAACTTGAAAAATTAGTCTTCTCCATCTATTGGGTGGGTCTTGGTGATTACAAGTCTACAGGCTTGGCAGCAAGCACCTTTACCTGCTGAACTACCTCAGTGGCCCTAAATGTGTTTCCTTCCATCTTTCTTTTTTTAGAGGAAATTGTCTTACGAGCAAGTGATGGTCCGCAACTCCCTCCTCGGGTCTTGGCTCAGGAAGTTATTTGTTTGGATAGTAGCAGTGGCAGTGAGGATGAAAAAAGCAGTCGAGATGGTAAGATCAGGCCAGAGGGGCATCCTGTCCACTTCCTTCTGGCCAGTGTTCATCTTTACTTTTTCTTTTTCTTGGTGTGTGTGGGCGTGTGAGACCAGGTCTTACACTGTAGCCTGACCTGAAGCTCAGAGTAATACTCATGTCTCTTAGCCTTCTGAGTGCTGGGATTAAGTGTACCACCATGCCTGACTTTGACTATACTTTTGAAAAATTCAGTCTTTATTCATTTGGTTTGGCCTTACCTTTAGTGTGTCACCTTAGCCTAACTTGTCCTGAAAGAAAAAAGCTTTAAAAACATTTGTTTTGTAAGTGGTAAGAAGTTTTAGCTAAGTCTTTGACCTTTTGCTCTGACATCCAGCAGTACCCTGTTACTTACATTCTTATGTCATTTTTTTCTGTCTCAGAGGTGATTGAACTGAGTTCTGGAGAGGAGGATACTCTGCACATTGTGGACAGCAGTGAGTCTGTCAGCGAGGAGGATGAGGAAGAGGAGAAGGGTGGCACCCATGTGAATGATGCCTTAAACCAGCATGATGCTCTTGGGCGGGTCCTTGTCAACCTGAATCACCCTCCAGAGGAGGAGAATGTCTTCCTGGCCCCACAGTTGGCACGGGCTGTGAAACCTCATCAGGTACAGCCAGTGTTGATCCTGCTCTCTTTTCTTTGCTGCAAACATTACCTGCTGTTGGTTATTAGTGTTATAGGCTATAAAATACTTGTTGGATCCCTAGAGTAGCTGTTAAAAGCCCTTGATCTTTGAAGATTCCTTTGAATATGAGTACAGTGGGGAGAGGAAAGAGACATGCCTCAGGTTGGCCTGTCATGTAGAAATCACTGGGGGGCCTGGAGGGATGGTCAGCTGTTAGGAACATGCACTGTTCTTGCAGAGGACTCTGGTTTGGTTCCCAACACTCTCATAAAGGTTCTATAACTCCTGTTTCAAGGGATCTGATGCCTCTTGATATCCATGGGATCCTGTATGCTTATGGTGCACATACATGTACCCAGGTACACACACAAAAATGGAATACTCAAAAAGTCACTTGACCACCATCTTGCTTCTGTTGGATCAGCAAGGAGAAGCTTGGGAGGTATAGATTCAGAAGACATCTGAAAGTCAGATATCAGGGAATTTCTGAAAATTGAGAACATAATTGTTTGTATTGATCTGGTGCCTGCAGTTAGTACCAGTGAGTGAACATCCACACAGTCTGAGATTGACTCATTTTCAGAACTTCCCACAGCAGGAATTATTGGGGTACATAGAGGATGTACCCTCTCAAGCTCAAAGCAACTAGGTTGAAAGAAAGACCTTGTCAGGAGTTGATACTGAAGTCTCTTTAACTTGTACAGAACATTATACAAGGTCAATGCAATATTGTGTATTCTCCAAGAAGTCTGTCACCAGCCAGGGTGACAGAGAAGTTTCTATAGACCAGTCAGGGTACACTTGCATGTTTATTCATACCAAGCATGCTTATTTAGTGACTATTCCCAAGTGAGGAAGACTGTATAACCATGGTCTCTGGTAGTGTTTCTGACATTCATCTGGTTTGTCTCTTGTCAGATTGGTGGGATCCGGTTCCTATATGATAACCTAGTAGAGTCTTTAGAGAGGTTTAAGACCAGTAGTGGCTTTGGCTGTATCCTGGCCCATAGCATGGGTCTTGGGAAAACTCTGCAAGTGATCTCCTTCATTGATGTCCTCTTCCGTCACACGCCAGCCAAAACAGTCCTTGCCATTGTGCCGGTATGTCTCTGGGTACTAACATGCTTGTTGAGCTCACCTTTCAGCTTTTTCCTTATAACTTGTGTGCATGTGCATAGTGTGTGTGTGTGTGTGTGTGTGTGTGTGTGTGTGTGTGTGTGTGTGTGTTGGGGGTGAGGAAGCATCTTTGTTTAGTGGGTGAAAGTGAAGATGACCTGAGTTTAATTCTGGGTATCTACATAGTGGCAGGAGAGGATTGACTCCTGCAGGTTGTCCTCTGGCCTCCACATGTACATACAATAAATAAATAAAAGTGTAAAAGAAAAAAGCCAACTCTTTTGGGCTTGTCATAGGTTAATACTCTTCAGAATTGGCTGGCAGAGTTCAACATGTGGCTCCCGGCTCCTGAAGCTCTCCCAGCTGACAATAAGCCTGAAGAAGTCCAGCCACGGTTCTTCAAAGTTCATATCTTGAATGATGAGCACAAGTAGGTGGCCTATCCTGTCTTCTCTGTCTTATTCCTTTTACACTTCTCTGGGACTACTAAAGTATGTCTCTTGTCTTCCCACATTCTTTATTTTCATTCGTTCGTTTGTTCGTTCATTCATTCATTCATTCATTCATTCATTGAGACAGGGTTTCTCTGTGTAGTCCTGGCTGTCCTGGACTCTTTGTAGACCAGGCTGGCCTCAAACTTACAGAGATCCCACCTGTCTCTGCCTCTCTAGTACTGTAATTAAAGGTGTGTGCCATCACCGCCTGGCTGCACATTCTTTTTGATTCTTGATGTTTAACTTTTCTGTTCTTGCTTACCTCCTCACCTCTAACACACACACACGCAGAGCTTTTCAGTAAACTCAGAGTTATATTGCCTGGGAAGTTTGAAGTTTTTTTGTTTTGCTCTGAAACACTTTTCTGACATAAAATATCTGCAGCCTAGTCACATTTTCTGGTGTGTATTGTAGTAATATTCAACATGACATGGTGAACTTCAAATTGTAGTAAGTGGCGCGAGCAGGCAGGGTCCCGCTTCCCAGCTCCCACCCGCCTGCTTGCTTATACCCAAAATAACCACAGGGAAATTGTATTAATTAAATCACTGCCTGGCCATTAGTTCTAGCCTCTTGTTGGCTAACTCTTATATATTAGTTTAACCCATATCTAGTAATCTGTGTATCACCATGAGGATGTGGCTTACTGGCATAAGTCTAACCAATGTCCATCTTGGGCCGGAGAAGCATGGCATCTGCCACACTTTCCTTCTTCCCAGCATTCTGTCCTGTCTACTCCGCCCACCTAAGGGCTACCCTATCAAAAGGCCAAGGCAATATCTTTATTTAACCAATGAAAGCAATACAAATAAAGA
The DNA here is from genome assembly GCA_028555095.1 of Dicrostonyx torquatus. Lineage (NCBI taxonomy): Eukaryota > Metazoa > Chordata > Mammalia > Rodentia > Cricetidae > Dicrostonyx > Dicrostonyx torquatus. Next base: position 7,444,025 of record JAQHUG010000001.1, read on the forward strand.
AGCACCTCCTACATCATCAGATGCTTCGAAGCACTGGTTTATAGTTGACCTATAATAGTACAACTTCCAAAACTTTAAAAAGCTCACTTTGGTTTTGTTTTACATTTAAATAGAATTACGATTTCTATTATCTGAAGTTAACTTGATTTCCAAAAATCTAAAGCAACTTTTTGGTCCAAGCCAGCTATCCATGCTTTCCTTTCGTCTCACTGGCACAGACATTTTGAACAGACAGACTTCCCTGGTTTTTGTGATTTGGACATACCCATGTAAATGAGGAGACTCTGAATGAACCAACAGGTGCTTGGTCTCCCACTCTGCTTCCTTGGATTTCAGAACTATTAGTATGCATGTAATTAGTGCAACACTGAGAGGGCTCAGGTGTTTGAGTGGGGTTACTGGCAAGGGCCTTTGGTTTTCCATTGCCTTTGCCTTTGCACTTTTCTCATTTTTAATCAATGGAGCCTGGTCAGATTAAGTGTGAAGTGTTGCCCTTCTTCTTGTGACTTGTACCCACCATGAGAATTACTTGAAATGCTCTCTAGAATTTTGCCTTGTGATAGTAGGTATATATTCAGGGACTTAGCATGTTCTTTTGCTTTCTTCCATTAAATTATTGATTCTCATTGTTTAGCTATCATCAACAATCCATTCCAGTATGAATTAATATTTCTGGGATACTAGGAAAATCCTTGATTAGCTAGTCCAACTTGTGCTTGCTGCCCGATTAAATCTTTGGCAATAAAGCATTCCAAATATAAGTTAGTTCAGCTTTGATTAAAGAACTCTTTCTGAATAACAACAGAAGCAGCAGTGCATTCTTTCTGTTCACCTTTCTTGAAAACTAAAAGCCATTTTACGGGACAATTCATAGCTCAGTGTTCTCTCTTCTCACTTCTACAGGACGGTGGCATCCCGTGCTAAAGTGACAGCTGATTGGGTTTCAGAGGGTGGAGTGCTGCTGATGGGGTATGAAATGTACAGGCTGCTCACTCTGAAGAAGTCCTTTGCCACAGGTAGACCGAAAAAAACCAAGAAACGCTCTCACCCTGTCATTATTGATCTGGATGAAGAAGATCGACAGCAGGAGTTTCGCAGAGGTGGGTGGCTTTTCCTGGAAACACTCCTCTGGTATGTCAGGGCAAAATTGGCCAAAAGTACCAGTTAGGTGTGAAATGAATTGTTAGCATAAGCCAGGAAACTGGGTGGGCCCACCTCCAGCACCTTTCAGAAAGTGCTACATTTCTGCAAGCCACACTCAAGCTCAGAGGACTCTCCCGTCTTTGTGTCTCTATTTGACTTACAAGACAATTGAGAAAGTAACTACTGCTGTTATCACTTCATAGAGATATTATAGGAAAGTATTAAGAAAACCTAAATAGTTTGTATTATTCATTTAAGGGTGGGGCATGATGGTGTACATCTTTAAATCTCAGCACTTGAGAGGCAGGGGCAAGCACATCTCTGTGAGTTTGAGGCTGTCCTTTCTACATAGTGAGTTCCAGGCCAGCTGGAGCTACACATTGTGACCCTGTCTCAAAACAAAACAAAAGAAACAAAGAATCCTCTAAGGCTAATATAAAGACAGAAAAGTAATATTTATGAATTTATAAAAATAAATGATTTCTGTTGCTACTCATAGCTCTATCTTTGAATAATAATAATAATAATTAATAATATTATTATTATTATTGGCTGTAGAGATGTTTCAGTGGTTAAGAGCAGAGGATCCGGGTTGTTCCCAGCACCCATATGGTGTTTCACAGCCATCTTCAACTCTAGTTCCAGGGGATCAGATGCCCTCTTCTGACCTCTACAGGCCCCAAGTGTGCACATGGTACACAGACAGGCATTCATACAAACACTTACACATAAATAAAATAAAATGAATACATCTAATAAAATTAAAACAAAAAATAATTTTTTGCTAATTCTTTGAGAATTTTATACAATGTATTTTGGTCATATTCAGTCTCCTCTAACTCCTCCCAGACCTGCCTTCTTAGCCCTCACATCCCTACCCGGCCTACTTTGAATTTTCTATCCCAGAAACTCAGATTCAGTTTATGTTGCTCAGCGGCTACTGAATACCAATAGCTCCTCAGCTAGTTTTGGGATTCCTGCCCAACTTTCCTCTCTATGCTGGGATTTTTCCTGGCAAGAACTTGCTCACGTTTTGTGCGTGCTGCCGCAATAACTGGGTGTCCTGTGTCCATCTGCATGCTCTGTTGTATCCAGAAAACACTGATTCTTTGAATTTGTTCACTCCCTCTGCCTCTTACAGTCCTTCTGTGCATGCGTCCGTGCAATGTGTGCATTTTAATTATGGATAAACACACCACAGTTTCTTACTCTCTTCGTGCTGACCCATTGTAGGTCTTCATGTTAATTGCCCTCTATAAGGAGAAGCATCTCTGAGGATGAGTGATGTACTGATAGATGGATATCTATTCAGTTTTGTTGTTGTTGTTGTTGTTTGTTTTTGTGGGGTTTTGTTTGTTTGTTTGTTTTGAGACAGGGTTTCTCTGTACCTTTGGAGCCTATCCTGGATCTATTCTATTTTTTTTAATGAGTCTTTGCCCATTGAAAAATTTTAAGGATTTTGAAGCCATTTATTTTATAAGTCTTCATTCTGTGAGATTATGTCTTTTCTAGGTTTCCTTCTGTGGTAGCTAGAGCTGGGGTGAATATGCCATTTAGCAGTTACTGGTGAATAACTGTAAGAAGACTTTGTCCTAGCTCCTATCATCTAGCCTTTAGAAGGATCCAAAATGTTGGATGGCGAGAGCCCACTGTGGTGTCTGAGTTATTCCTTTGGATTTCATTCAGACAATATTTTTAACCCTAGGCTCACAATTTGTGATAACTCCCTCTCCGTTGTCCAATAGATTTGAAACCCAGGATTGCAAGTAATTTTTACTTTTAGCTTGAAACAAAGATTTAAAGTGAATAAGTAAAATAAGGAGAAGAATGAGAATAAGAGATATAAATGCAAGAGTCAGTGGCCAGGTTAGCATCACATTAAACACATAGGAGCTTGTCTGGCTAGTTCCCTTTTACCAATGGGGGCTGACTCTTGCTTCCCTGCTTCCTTCATTTCTTCTGTCTCTTCCAGGGTTCTCCCCTACTTCTCATATTATTGACTAAGAGCAGACCCTCTCACCCTCTGATTCCGGATCCTCTTCCCTCCTTAGAGTTTGAGAAGGCCTTATGCCGCCCTGGTCCTGATGTGGTGATCTGTGATGAGGGCCACCGCATCAAAAATTGCCAAGCCAGCACCTCACAGGCTCTGAAGAATATACGTTCTCGTCGGCGGGTAGTGCTGACTGGGTACCCTCTACAGAACAACCTCATTGAGTACTGGTGCATGGTGGACTTTGTGCGCCCAGATTTCCTTGGTACTCGTCAGGAGTTCAGCAACATGTTTGAACGCCCTATCCTGAATGGGCAATGTATTGACAGCACACCTCAGGATGTCCGCCTCATGCGTTACCGGAGCCATGTTTTGCACAGCCTCCTGGAGGGCTTTGTGCAGAGGTGAGACTTTGTTTCCTGAATCTTTAGAGGGATAGAGGAACTGCCAAAACTATTATGAAGGGGAAATGTTACTACTGGAGGGCCCTTCATAGTGGACCATCAATAAAGCTGAATAACTGACAGATGATGGATGTACTGTTTCTAGTCTGTGAAAGTTTGGCCTATAAGCACTTCACTCAAAAGTTGTCTTTGTTGAATGAATGTCTCCTGGCACTCACAAAGATGAGGTAGGTGAGTTTGAGGCCAGCCTGGGCCACATAGCAAGCTCAAGCCAGTTTTATCTAAAGTTGCTAAAAATACCTGTTTTAACCCTAAAAGATAAGTAAATAAATAAGAATGAGCCAGCATTCTGCTGACTTTGATAAAAGAATAAATATGATTCTAGGGTATTGCTTTACCTGTTTCAGCCTCACAGTCGATGTAGGGTAGGGCAGCCCTAAAACAGCTCTTCATTTCCTCCTGGTAGGATGACATATGGAAAAAGGTCAGAGAAATCTCTGAGTTGGGACATGAACCTACAGTTCCTTTGGCCTTAGTTACCCAGTTAGTTATGACTTGGGACAGGTTACTTTGTCTGAACCACCCTGCTCTAACACAAGGATGCATTGCATGTTGAGAGATTTCTAGAAGATGTGGTAAGAGTGCAAGACTTGGTTTTTATCCTGTGCTGACCCATCCCGGCCACAGTTCTTAGCTATGCCTCCTATAGGCCACTTCTGATCTCTGTGCCTCTGTAGGAGAGGCCATACTGTATTGAAGATTCACCTCCCTGCCAAAGAAGAGAATGTGATCCTGGTGCGGCTTTCTCAGATCCAGCGAGATTTGTACACACAATTCATGGACCGTTTCCGGGACTGTGGTAGCAGTGGCTGGTTGGGGCTGAATCCTCTGAAGGCTTTCTGTGTGTGCTGCAAGGTGAGTGGGAGCCTCAGGGAAGATGGTACACATGATGCTGAAAATGTTTCTCTGGCGTCAGGTGATGTTTTTCAATCTTATTTGGAGTCTCACTACATAGTTTAGGTTATCTTGAAGTTCATATCCTCTGACTGAGCCTCCTGAATGTGGGGATTACTGGTATGTGCCACCATACCTGGCAATGGAGGGGATTTCAAAGTATCTCTTTTGTTTGTTTTCTGAGACAGGATCTTGCCATATTATCTGATTGACCTTCAACTCTTGGCAATCCTCTTGCCTCAGCCTTCCAAGAGTGGATTATAAGCAAGTATCATGACACATGGCTTTAAAAATACTGCTTTTGTAGCCGCTGTCCTGACCAGAGCCGAAAAACAAAAGTGAAAGTGCTCTTGTGATAGTGCCATGGGTTATGGCATTCTTTCTCCTTTCCTAGGAATTCTGAACTTTTTCTGGGAATTGTCCCTGAAATCACATATGTTTGGTCATCTGTTAGTCAGGTACTTTTTTTTTTTTCCATAGGAATGATTAATTTTGTTTTCTAAAGTAGCTGAATGTAGCCATACAATGAAAACAAAACATTCTTTCCCTGTTTAAAAATGAAATACTTGTGACACAGACTTTTTGATTATACATCAAGCACACTGGCATTTCCAATTCATGTGTCATGGTCATCAGAGCCAGCAATGAAATTGCAAGCTCTTTGACTATGAATGATTTGGGGGTACATTAATTTTGGGTATGTAATGTGAGTTGTAGCAGCTGTTTATTTGAGCATGTTTCCATACTCCTCGGGATACTCTTGGAATGCTCTCTGGTCTATACTCTTCCTTTGTTTAACTTTAGATCTGGAACCATCCTGATGTTCTGTATGAAGCCCTTCAGAAGGAAAACCTAGCCAATGAGCAGGACCTAGATGTGGAAGAGCTTGGCTCAGCAGGGACCAGCGCCCGTTGCCCACCACAGGGCACAAAAATCAAGGGAGAAGATAGCACCCTGGCTTCCTCAATGGGAGAAACAACCAATAGCAAGTTCCTACAGGGAGTTGGCTTTAATCCTTTCCAGGAGCGAGGCAATAACATTGTTACATATGAATGGGTGAGTCAAGCAGTTTCTTCATAGCCATAAACTGCTTCTGAGGAGGGATGGTGATGACCAATCTGGGGAAAAAGTAGTGTGTGCACAGCACACTGCACTGCTGTCCTGTGCAGAGAATGCTGGAGGTAGTCAGTGGCCACTGCCTTAGAGGGGGACTTTTCTTTCACTCATCCAGCCTCAGACCTGCTCCAATTCTCTCTTTTGCAGGCCAAGGATCTTCTGACTAATTACCAGACTGGAGTCTTAGAAAACTCTCCCAAGATGGTACTGCTTTTCCACCTGATTGAAGAAAGTGTGAAGCTTGGGGACAAGATCCTTGTGTTTAGGTAAGAAGAGAATTGAGGCTTGGTATCTACAGGAAGGATGATTATGCAGTGAAACCATCTAGCTTCATAGCTGCACCTTGCCTTTTCCAGTGCTCTGTAACCAAGCACTTGGAGGTAGAGCTTTCTTGCATCTCAGCACCCAAGTTTTTGTTTGTTTGTTTGTTTTACATTAACATTAGAAATCATATTCTAGATATTCTAGTCCTTCAGACTGTGACCCAGACCAAACCTGGCTAGTTTTTATTTATTTTTTAACATATATTTGTATATTTTTTTATTCATTTATTTATGTTTAAAATTTTTATTTTACTTTAAATTTGTGGTGCTGGGAGTTGAACCTGGGACCTCATGCATATTAAGCAAGCACTGTAGCATTGAGATTAGGCTTGGCAACAAATGCCTTTATGTGTTGAACTGTCTTATCAGCTCTGTTTAGGTTTTTGAGACAGGGCTCATAAAGCCAGGATGGTTTGAGGGTTTGATTCCTTGCTGAGTGGTGGAGCTATACGGTTGTGCCACCACCCCTGGTGTAACTTTTTAAAATTTTGATTCAGAGTCTTTTTACTAAGGTCCCTGGGCTGGGCTGGAATTTATTCCAGAGCCTAGGCTGGCCTTGAATTTGTGTTCCTTCCTTCAAGGTGAGATTACCAAGCCCAACTAGTTTTTACACTTTAGTCTATAAAAAGAAATACAAAAAATAAAGAGTATATTTGGTTCGTCAGGTGTGGTGGCTTTTAATTCCAGCACCTAGGAGACAAGAGCTAGGTGGATCTCTGTGAGTTCCAGGACAACCAGGGCTATGCGAGAAACCCTGTCTCAAATAAAACAAGACAAAAAGCAAACCTGCTAAAAGGCTATATGTACTCTTTATTTTTTGTATTTCTTTTTATAGACTAAAGTGTAAAAACTAGTTGGGCTTGGTAATCTCACCTTGAAGGAAGGAACACAAATTCAAGGCCAGCCTAGGCTCTGGAATAAATTCCAGCCCAGCCCAGGGACCTTAGTAAAAAGACTCTGAATCAAAACCTAAAATGTTTGCTGTTTTGCCCTTTATAGAGCACACTTGCTGACCCTTTTATTCCCCTCCCCCCTTTTTAAAATAAGGTTTTACATTGAAGGCCAAGTAAGTGACATGATAGGCACTATAGTGACACTCTAGGTTTGTCTAGGGCTTTGAGTCTCATCAAAACCTGTCTATATTCAAGGAGACAGGCATACAGTGGATTGTTTCTGACCACATTGTACCCCTAGGACCTGATTTGGGAGCCAGTTGAGGGCTTCCACTGTGACAATCGGTTTCAGACTTGTTCCCTGATTTTACATACTGCTTTTCAAGAACCTAGCTCTCTGAAAGTTTTGAAAACAGTCAGATGGATCCATCTTCATAGTAAGATACTTAAGATTGCCTGTGACTCACAGTTAGACTAATTTGTATCTCATGTGATTTTTGGATTTACACTACCAAATACGGCTGAACCCCAGAATTTTCAATGGAGAGATTAAGAAATCAGAGAAATAATGGTTTTGTTTGTTTGTTTGTTTGATTGGTTGTTTTTCTGTTTTGTTTTTATGGTTTGACAATAATAAATATATGGATAATGGCTCCCGTTATGAGTTAAGGATAGTATCCTTGGTTGTTCTTGGTGGAGCTTCATTTTATAGAGAGTAGGTTGTGGGAGCTTCACTTAGAAGGTTGCATGTGAGTGTTAAGGGCAAGATTCCTTGGGTTTGGGAGCCATCTGAATGACTTTTTCTCTTTCAGCCAGAGCCTTTCTACCTTGGCTCTCATCGAGGAGTTCCTAGGGAAACGAGACGTGCCCTGTCTGCCTGGTGCTGAAGGGCAAGGAACACAGAAGTGGGTTCGAAATGTCAGCTACTTCCGTGAGTTTATTGCTGCATTGTTTCTGGAGTCTTATCAAGATCTATTTAAAGGCTTCCTCTTTCTCTCTTTTTTCTCTTGTCCAACTCCATTCTTTTTTAAGTGTATAGAAATATGTGATTAGTCAAGAAATAGGGAGTTACTGAAAGGTAGCTTTTAAGAAAGAACCACTACTGGGCTGGAGAGATGGCTCAACTGCTTGGATTACAGACATGTGTGACCATGCCTGTCTCAAAACTGGGTTCTAAAAAGAGCAGAGTCACTGTGTGGGGGTGGCGAGAGGAGCCTTAGGTGGAAAATGGGAAGAGTTTGAAAGTTTAGAACCATTTGGCCTAGTGACTATCCAGGTCAGAGTGAGCATAAACCTAGATCACACTTTCTCTGTGGGGGAGCTAAATACCCCCAAGGGGATGAAAAGTCTGCGAATTTGTATGTGGGAGAAAAAACCTTTTTTTCAGATGTGTAATTTATAGGTACACATAACCATTTATACCTTCTATCTGTAATTTTAATATTTCATGAAAGATATGGTATGGTTGAGAAAAAGTATCTAAAAGTAAGTAGTAATAAAAAATGAAAGTTGAGAAATACTGCCCTACCTTGTTGACATTTGACCTAGACTTTGGCTATAGCTGTCTAACCTTTGTGTTATAGGATATTCAGTAATATCTGTATTTTTTTCCAACTAGATGTCAGTAACATCTTCAATTTTGAGAACTAAAAATGCCTCCAGTCATTGCCAGATTGTTCCCTGGGGGTAGGAGAGTGGAGGAATAACCCTTTGAAAACCACTGGCCTAAGAAATGATTTAGAGAAATGAAGGTTCATAGCTTGTGTTTTCTATAGGATTGTCCAATGAGACAGAGGTCAGCTGTGCTTCAGTATTACAAAACTCAGGTTGCAAAGTAAGTTGGGGTCCTGATTGAAGGCACTAATACTAGGCAACTAAAATGTCTTTTTCCTATAACAGTAGTAATTCAGTTCCCCAGCTGGTATCTGATATCCTTGATTCGTCCTTTCCCCAATTTAACAAATGTTGCCACCTTTTCTCTTATATTACTTTATAAGTGACAGTGATAATTTCTTCCACTTGTGAACTTTTGTCTTTTTTTTTTTGGTTTTTTTTTTTTTTTTTTTTTTTCGAGACAGGATTTCTCTGTAGCTTTGGAGCCTGTCCTGGAACTAGCACTTGTAGACCAGGCTGGCCTCGAACTCACAGAGATCCGCCTGCCTCTGCCTCCCAAGTGCTGGGATTAAAGGCGTCCACCACCACCACCCGGCTGTCTTTTTGTTCTTAATGAGTGGCATTGCTTCAAGTCTTTTTCTTTCCCTCCCTCCCTTTCCCCCCTCCCCCCCTCTTTCTTTTTCTCTTTCTTTCTTTCTTTCTTTCTTTCTTTCTTTCTTTCTTTCTTTCTTTCTTTCTTTCTTTCTTTCGCAAGTTCTTAACATTAAGAGCTTAAAAATAAAAAAATGAAGATCTGGTGTCTTGTTGTGTCTGGTAGCACTGTCTGGCTGAGGTAAGATGGTTGTGAGGTGAAAGCTAGCCTGGACTGTTTAAAAAGTGTTTAAAAAGAACAAAACTCTCTCAAGGAAGAGGAGTGGTGGCAGAACGTTGTCCTTATTAAAATACAAAGTCCTTGGTGTTCCTGCATGCAATGGGAGAGTCCGTCTTTTCTAAGTTCCTAGATGAGTCTTGTGCGTGTTTAAGTCTGGAGACCCTATCCTTAAAATTCACTAGTGGAGAAAAATATGCTTTGTAGGTTTCTTGTTGTTTTGGTTTTTTGTTTTTGAGATAGGGTTTTTCTATGTAGAAGAGGCAGGCTGACCTTAAACTCAGAGATCCATCTGCTTCTGCCTCCCAAATGCTGGGATTAAAGGCACACGCCGCCACCACCATCCAGCTGTATTTTATAGTTTTGTGTTACATGTGAGAGTTACTTGATTATACTTTCACAGTGCTGATGTCTAGGCTTCATCATGGACCCATGGTTTGCCCAGTGAGTAGATGTTTTGTTTTGTTTTAAAAACATTTGCAGAGTTGCAGAGATGGCTGAGTGGTTAAGAGTTCATGCTGCTTGCTCTTACATAGGACCAGAATTCAGATCTTGCCATCCATGTTAAGGAGGTCACAAATATCTATAGCTCCATCTCCTAGGGAATCTGATGCCTGTGGCCTCTTCAGGCATCTGTACCTGCACGCACACATACACACGTATACCTACACACAGAAACATTATATAATTAAAAATAAAATACATAATTTTAAAAAAATTGTGCAGTTGCTTTGCTGAGTTTCTCTGCCCTCATCTGTTCATTTTTTGTTTATTTTTTTCTTCCTAGGGCTAGATGGTAGCACCCCTGCCTTTGAGAGAGAGCGGCTCATTAATCAGTTCAATGATCCCAGCAACCTCACCACCTGGCTGTTTCTTCTTTCCACAAGGTGAGTGGAGTCTGTAAGGGGGTGATTGTGCAGTTTGCCGCCTGGGCAGGTACCTCAAAGTCTCATCTAAGTCAGAGAAGAGATCTGCTTGATCTTTAATTTGTTAGTGAGGTCAGAAGGGGATCCCAGGAAAAGTTGTGAAGGTAGTCATCATGGTGTTGTACAGGTCTCTGTGATCTTCATAAGTGGTTGTCATGATTTGATTTTCTCTCTGGAGTGTTTTATGGTAAGGAGTGCTTTGTTACATTAGATAATGTGATATAATGTAAATAACGATGCTTTAAAAAGTGAAAAGTGCCCAATCTCAGCAACCAGGAAGCAGGAGGATTATGAGTCAGGCTCGCCTGACTTCTGTCAGTGAGTCCTGCCTCAAAACAAATCAAACCAAAATAACTTTAAAGTGTAGTGTGACTGTAAAAGGCTGTTGTTTCACGACAAGTATGTTAATGGTTCTGTTGATTTCTACTAACAGTGTTTAACAGCATATAGGTTCTTTTTCATTTGAAATAGGATCGCATGTAGCCCTTTAGCTTTAGTAGTCTTTTAGTCTTCTTTAGCTCCTGATCTTCCTGCCTGTGATGCCATGTATTGGAATTCCCAGTCAATATGAGTCTTTCATCCACCTTTGGTATTAAAGTAAAAACACTGGAAACATTTTGTGTACAGACATTTCTACTTACTAAGGGACAGCGCTCTGGAGCTACTGTGTAGTGCTTTACCTTTTACAGAGGGATGGAGAGCTACAGACACTCTTGTATTGGACTGAAGGGCACACTTTTCAACGCATGAGGAACAAACATAGTGTTTATCAGGTCAACAAAATTCTTGAGTTTATTGTGCTTAAGACAAAGATGAATGTTGGGGTAGGAGTCACAGAGGGCAAAGCTTACTAGAAAACCACCTTTAAGACTATGTTTTTGGCTTATGTCTTCAAGGGCCGGATGCTTGGGTGTGAATCTGATTGGTGCCAACAGAGTGGTGGTATTTGATGCTTCCTGGAATCCTTGCCACGATGCTCAGGCAGTATGTCGGGTATACCGTTATGGCCAGAAAAAGCCTTGTCACATCTATCGCCTTGTGGCTGATTATACTCTTGAAAAGAAGATCTATGACCGGCAGATTTCCAAGCAGGGCATGTCAGGTGGGCAATTTTCCAGATATGTTTCTATACCAGCTGCTATCTATAATCGATCAAAGGTTTGGGGTAGGATCAGGGCATGGGAATACAAATAGACTTTAAATCATAGAATGCCAGAAGGTCCTCCCATATCATTCTAATTCAGGTCATTAAGGAGATTGTCCTCATATTGGGAAAAGTAAGTTTAATAAGAAGAGTCAGTAGTTTTCTCTTCTGTGATTTGTCCATTTCACCAGGGCCCTCAGCCTGTTTGACTTTTGTGTGTGAAAGACTTCCTTCCTTATTGTCAGTTGAACCACTTTCTCTCTGCTGACCTATGTAGCTAGTGGTGTGTTCAGTATTCTTTGATGTGTGCTGACTTCGTTCTTATCTTTTTCTTCTAGACCGGGTAGTGGACGACCTAAACCCAATGCTGAACTTCACCAGGAAGGAAGTGGAAAACCTGCTACACTTTGTTGAGAAGGAGCCAGCTCCCCAGACATCTTTGGATATAAAGGGGATCAAGGAGTCAGTCTTGCAGCTTGCCTGTCTGAAGTACCCTCACCTCATCACCAAGGTAAGTACCTGATATACATGAAGTCGTTGGTATGGCGGACTCAGTCAGTGAAGACTTGTTTGGCAAACCTGCTTCCTTCTGAAGTGGTGTTTCATTCACACACTATACTGAAGTGATTCTTTTGCTGATCCTACCTACCTTCACACCTTGTCTAGTCTTTGGAGTGTTGAGCTTAGTCAGCCATTCCAATAATCTGATCGCTGTGAATCTCCCTGACAGAAGGAGGGGGAAGTTCTGAATACAGATGAATTCTCTGAACTCTCTATTCTTTTGGTAGGGAGTATGAACTTGGGCATTTGCAATTAATACTAGGTTAGAGCTGTAGACTATACTATTTTTTATTTATTTATTTATGTATTTATCTTTAAATTATTTATTGATTTTATTTCATGTGTATTGGTGTTTTGTATACATGTATGTCTGTGTGAGGGTGTTGGGTTCCCTGGAACTGGAGTTACAGACAATTGTGAGCTGCCATGTGAGTGCTGGGAATTAAACCTGGGTCCTCTGGAAGAGCAGTTAATGTTCTTAACTGCTGAGCCTTCTCTCTAGCCCCCTATTTGTTTATTTTTAAGATTTATTTTACTTTAGTTGTGTATATGTGTGTGTCTTTGTGGGTATGTGCATGTGAGTGCAGGTGCCTGTGGAGCCCAGAGGTGTTGATCTCCCGGATGGAGCTGGAGTTAGAGGAGATCGTGAGCTGCCCAGCATGGGTACTGGGTACTGAATTTGGGTCCTCTGCAAGAGTAGTGTGCTCTTACTCTTAACCACAAGTCATCTCTCCAGCCTCCTGAAAAGAGTGTGTGTGTTTACATATGTGTGAACTCATGCATCTACCACGTCATGTGTGTCGAAGTAAGAGAACAATTTTGTAAATTTTGTAGAGTTGATTCTTTTTCTCCCTGTATGCATATTCTGGAAATTGAAATCATGTCACCAGGATATAGCTCACTAGCCCATGAACTAGACTCTTGTCAGAACCTGCTTGCCTATAACCCTTTTTGCCAGTGTTGAAGACAGCCAACCTCTTCTTGGTTCCAAAATAAGGCTCACTGTACATCAGTTCACTTGTATTTTCACAGAGACTGGTAATTAAACCCAAACGTTCTATGTCTCCAGGAGCCTTTTGAGCACGAATCATTGCTCCTCAACCGAAAGGATCACAAGCTGACCAAAGCTGAGAAGAAAGCAGCAAAGAAAAGCTATGAGGAGGACAAGCGTACATCAGTACCGTATACTCGCCCATCGTATGCGCAGTATTACCCTGCCAGTGACCAGAGCCTGACCAGCATCCCTGCCTTCAGTCAGAGGAACTGGTGAGTTGCTGAAGGAAGAGAGTCTGGCTGGTCTAGACCCAATTCCTTTCATTCAGTTGCTGTTCAACTAAAGGGAGAATGTACAGCCTGCTCTTGGGCTGCTATGAAAAGAAGGTCCTTCTGTAGTGTCAGATGTCAAAGCAACTCAGCAGCACACATGTTCTAAATGGCTCTAGTTTTGATGACCTTGGCTGGAGAAATGAGCTACTGCTTTTGCCACTCAGCAGAACCCTTTTGGTAGAATGGTATAAAATGGTTGTTTTATGGGACAAACTTTAAGTCACATGGGAATGTATATGCCAACCCCAGAGGGTGTCTTTTTGATGCATCAAGACCAAAGATAAAGACTTCAGGAAGCTTATTGACAAATAGGGTTGGTGAGATGTTCAGCAGAGAGAATACTCTCTTTGCAAGCCTGAGGACCTGAGTTCAATTTCTGGAACCTACACGTAAGAGGAAGGAGAAAATTGACTCTACATAGAGCTGTCCTCTGACTTCCACACACATGCCTTGGCAAGCATGCATCCACACACCAAATACATGCATGCTCAATAATTTTTTTCCTTCATTGTTTATTGGCAACTTACTATGTGCAAAGCATTCACACATGGCCTGATAGAGTGCATTTAAGCACAAAGAATCAATAGAGCCATTCCAGATCAAGTGTAGGAAAAAGCACAGGATGATCAAATGTCTTTAGATAGGAATGTCAACAGTATAATGAATTTTTAAAAGCTTAGCAAAAGGAAATTTCTTCACAAATATGCTATCAGAAAAGCAAATGTGGAGGTGCATGCCTGTAATCCCAGCACTCAGAATGTAGAGGCAGGAGGAGAAATTTAAGGTTATCCTTGGTGAGTTTAAGGCTAGCCAGGAATATATTAAGTGGTGGTGATGGGAAGAAGACAAGAGTTGGGGCACACAGCAGCAGGGGCAACAGGCATACATGCAGGTGTAGAAAGGGAAATCTTGATCTTGAATCAGGAGTAATAACTTTGTCATGTACCATCCAGGTGAAAGGTGAAATAGGAAGAACGTACCTTAGGTGATTTTTGTTAGAAAGAGATGCACAGCCAGCTCTCTCTCTGGCTGTAGAAGTCTGGCTTTGGGCAGGGGCTTTGGTTGCTTTTGCTTTTGTGTGGTGGTCATAACCAGAGAGATATTATAGATATTATAGAGACTGACACAGCTAGGAGCCAGGAGGAGCATCATGAAAAGTAATTTGGAGTAGAGAGGGGCATCTGTATAACTTATTGAAGTTTGAGGTTTGAAAGAGAATCAGAGAGTGAAAAATGATGCCTAAAGTTGGGATAGGTGATCCCTGATGATCACCTGAACATATGGCATCACATAGGTGAGTGAATCAGGATAAACTTTGCCCTTCAGGTTTCAACTTAAATGGTATCAAGAGCCTGCCTTTCCTTTTTATATTTTTGTAACATCTAATCTTCCCTTTAGATCTAGTTCCCGATGTAGATAGTCCAATTTCTAGAGAAGCAGATATACCTTCTATTTCTGAAAGGCTTCACTCCACTAACATCTGACTACTTATCTCTGGAAATGACCTCTTCTTTCTCTGCTATGGTATCTCAGTCATGCCTCTAGGCTTCTTTAGAGTTGATTACGGTCTGCATGTTCATGCTTTTCTCAGCAGTAGCTAAGGGTGAAGGACATGGCAGTCTATAGTATCTCAGTGCCTGTTCTGTCCAACTCTGAAAATGTGCTCTTTTTTTCCTGCAGGCAACCAACACTGAAGGGTGATGAAAAGCCTGTGGCCAGTGTTCGTCCTGTACAGTCCACCCCCATCCCCATGATGCCCCGGCATGTCCCACTCGGTGGCAGTGTAAGCTCTGCCTCCAGCACAAATCCATCTATGAACTTTCCCATCAACTACTTGCAGCGGGCAGGAGTCCTTGTGCAGAAAGTGGTCACCACGACAGGTTGGGAATTTCTACTTTCTGTTCTGGGGATTTTGTTTCTATCTATCTATCTATCTATCTATCTATCTATCTATCTATCTATCTATCTATCTATCTATCTATTATATGTCTTTTTAAATTAGCTCTTCTTTTTTCTAAATATTGAAGTTTTATTTATGTGTATGGGTGTTTTGCTTGCATGTATGTAAATGTACCCCATGTGCACCTGGTGCCTGCAGAGATCAGAAGAGAATGTTGAATCCCCTGGAACTGAGATTACAGACAGTTATGAGTTGCTGTGTGGGTGGCTAGGAATCAAATCTGGGTCCTCTGAAATAGCAGCAGGTACTCATAACCATTTATTTTGTGTTCATGTGTGTGCCACAATGCTCATGTGGGTCTGAGGGTCAAGCTCAGGTTGTCAGGTTTGACGATAAAGCACTTTTATTCATTGAGCCATCTACTGGCTCAGTGTTGTCTTTTGTAATTTGATGCTGTTATCCAGGAGGTATTCAATAAAGACCTTTTGTTTAGACCTTACCATGTTTGGCATTATAGGTAAAAATGAAGGTCCCTGATCTTGAAGAATTTGTATTCTGGTTAAATACCTTAATATAAGGCTTGGGTTTTTGTTGTTGTTGCTTTGTTGTTTTAGAATGGTGGTGAGTAAAATTCTATGGATACCACAGGGACTCTTGAAATGTTACTGGAACATCATTTTGGGTTTCAAAGGCTTTCAGAGATATGAGTGTGCTGAGCCCTGCCTAAACGCAGGGTCAACTGGGTGTAAAGGGCGCAGCTTACAGTGTTAGGAGACCTGAACTGTTAGGATACTTCTTTTCTGTGTCAGTTTACTATAGATTGGGCATGGTGGGCCAAGGAGCAATGGAGGGAACTGTGTGTTTCAGCCAAGCCCCAATGTCAGTTCTGAGATTCAGAGTGACTGGGAAGGAAAGCATTTCATGATTTTCCTCTTCACTTATTATTTAGAAGTATCCATGTTATACACATCTTGATGAAAACATCTTGGTTTTTTTTGAGAATAAAACCAATATATGACATTTATTAACAATTGTGAAATAAACTGAATAAAATCCCTGTTAATCTTATTTCTCAATTGAATCTTAAAAATACTCTTTTCCAGTTGTGGAGTAATGCCAGCAAGAAAGATCAGACAGAGCACTTTTGGAGCCTAAAATGATGTGGGACAAATACACACAAATAGTTCAGAATCAAGAAAAATAGAAACACTCATTCAAACTGATTTTTTTTTTTTTTTCGAGACAGGGTTTCTCTGTAGCTTTGGAGCCTGTCCTGGAACTAGCTCTTGTAGACCAGGCTGGTCTCGAACTCACAGAGATCCGCCTGCCTCTGCCTCCCAAGTGCTGGGATTAAAGGCGCGCGCCACTACCGCCCGGCCAAACTGATTTTTTTCTAAACTAAAAATCCTATGAATTTTTAGTTAAAGCAAAGGAAATTGTTTGGAAGGACGACCAGCTTTCTAAGCAGTTTTGTTTTCCAATGGTGTTCTTTGATGAGATAGTTGTGAAAGGTTCTATTTGCTTAACCTTCTCTGATTCTAGCGCTGTAGAAAGGCTGTAGGATACTACTAGTTAGGACTTGGGAGGATGTGAGACTTTAGTTTCCTTTCTTTTCTTCAGTCAAGCCCCGTGTCCTCTAAATGCAAGGTCTATTTTTCACTAGATATTGTTATTCCTGGACTCAACAGCTCCACAGATGTTCAAGCAAGAATCAATGCTGGTGAGAGCATCCATATCATCCGAGGGACAAAAGGTGAGAGCCTAGTCAAGGGCCTTTGTCTGAGAGTACTAAGCTGAGAATCAGAATAAACACTTATGGTTTAATCTAGAGAGGGCATAGGAATCATCCCATAAGAGTGTTGCAGTTGGGAGAAACGTAAGGATGTGACACTATGAGTTGACACTGAACTTCAAGGATATCTGTCAGTAACTTAAAAGAAGAAATCGGGGTTCCCATGTTTCAGTATCTTTTGTTTTTATGGGAAGTCTTGGAGTGAATTTGCATAGATATAAAGAGACCAAAACTGAGGGAAAGAGTTGTGGAACAGGTTGTAAGCCAGCATGTGTGCTGCTGTGTCATTTATATGCAATCACTTTGAGCCAGGGTGGTGGCTCGAAGCTAGGAAATATATGCACATGAATTAGTGCAGATACTAATTGTGCACTGCACAACAGAATTTTTAGTGTGATAATTTTAAAAAGTCCAATATGATGGTAGTCACACACCTTTAATCCCAGTACTTGGCCAGCAGAACGAGGCAAATCTCTGTGAGTTTGAGACCAGCCTGGTCTATATAGTCAATTCAAAGAAAGCCAGAGCTATGTAGTGAGACCCTATGTCAAAAACAAGACAAAATAAACAAAAAACAATAAATAAATAGCCCAATATGTTTCTGGCATTCTTACGGAGGAAGATGGTATCACTGAAATGAAAAACATGGGTTTAATAGTGTCAGGATACAAACAACTGAGCTTGTTTCCGCCATAGTCTTTATTTGATGCATGTGATGCATACATCCCCACACCCAGTCCCCAAGGTCTGTCACTAAGTTCCATCTTTGTATGAGACTGCTTGAGTTTTTTTTATGTTTGGGAAGATTTTGCCCTAGTCTTCATTGGCTCAAGGGGAAAAGTACCACAGAGTACACAGCCTTTCGACTGTGCTGTCCTTAGAGCCAGGATTGGCAGCCTGAGCTGTGTGTGTTATGTCTAGCCTTTTTCTAGTACTATACCTGAAATTTATTGTATATTTTACTTCTTTGGGGTGGGGGGGATTTGAGACAGGATTTCTCTTTGTAGCTTTGGCTGTTCTGAAACTTACTCTGTAGACCAGTCTGGCCTCAAACTCACAAAGATCTGCCTGCCTCTGCCTCCAGGGTGCTGGGATTGAAGGTGTGCGCCATCATTGCCCAGCTATATTTTACATTTTTAATTAGTGGAAAATGGGAAAATCAAAGGAAAAATCAAGAATCCTATTTTGTGACATGGAAATTATATGGAATTCACATTTTCTTTTCCAACATAACTTTATTTGGAGTGAAATGATAATACAGGTTAAAAAAGAAACGTAAGGACAGTGAGATGATCAGCAGGTAAAAGCTCTCCTAATGACTATCATTCCTGGGTCCCACATGACTTCTACAAGTTGTTTTCTGACCTTTACCTTTGCACCCTGGCACACACCTGCACACACACAACAAATAAATGGAATAAAAAGATTTTTAAATTAAAAAAATTTATTTTATGTGTGTGGGTGTTTTGCCTGCATATATATATATTCATTCTGTATGCCACATGTGTGCTTGGTACCAGCGAGACCAGAAGAGAGTATCAGATATCTTGGAACTGGAGGAAAACAAGGTGGTTTAGTGCCTTGTAGAAATAGACAACAGGTCTTGAGTTAACCCAACCAAGCAATAGAGGATACTGAAGCCTAACGGTCCATTTTCCAGACCAAGAAGAGAATCTGGGCTAGAGTGCCCGAGAGCACAAAGCTTGTTTTTCATTTGCACTTCTGTGCACTTCTCCCATTGATTGATATTTTCTGGAGTGATTACCTGTATTCTTCTCTAGATGTTAATGTAGTAGGTTTAGTAGTCAATATTTACAGAAAAAAAATGAGTTGTTTTGAATTTAGACTTCAGTTATCCTGTCCTTATTGCAGGTGTCTTGTGGGATAGGATTGAGATCTAATTATGTAGGCACTTTCAGCCCATGATGCCTGGAGTTTCTCAGGGTTGGCTATAGTTCATGCAGGCTCCTAACAGTTTGTCTCATATCTCTTAGGGACATACATCCGCACCAGTGATGGACGGATCTTTGCTGTCCGGGCAACTGGCAAACCAAAGGCCCCTGAAGATGGTCGGATGGCTTCCTCAGGTGTGGTGGCCTTTTACTTTCTACTGACCTATACAACATTTATTTGGTACTTCCTGAATAAATAACATATATAAGATTTGTAATTTAGAACATGAAAAAGGGATAGGTGATGAAAAATAAGTTTTTCTTCTTTCCTCTTGCCAATCCTCCTTTTCCATACATGGTAAAGTTTTGTGTGTGTACATACAAATATAATTGTGTGCATTTTAAGTGGATAGTTTTTCTTTGCATTTTAAAAACAAATGCTAAAATACCATACTTCATTGCTTTCTCTCACTCACCAGTGATAGCTCATTTCTTTTTTTTTAACCTTGATTTTTTTTTCTTTATTGATATTTATTGAGCTCTACATTTTTTTCTGCTCCTCTCCCTGCCTGTCCCCTCCCCCCTTCAACCCTCCCCCAATGTCCCTATGCTCCCAATTTACTCAGGAGATCTTGTCTTTTTATACTTTCCCATGTATATTAGGTCT
>JAQHUG010000001.1:7463857-7490700 GCA_028555095.1 Dicrostonyx torquatus
CTAAAAGTGGTATTATTGGGTCTTGAGGAAGGTTGTTTCCTAATTTTCTGAGAAATCTCCACACTGACATCCAAAGGGGTTGTATCAGCTTGCATTCCCACCAGCAATGCAGAAGTGTTCCCCTTTTCCCCACACCCTCTCCAGATAGCTCATTTCTTATCTTTTGTTCTAGACATGCCTTGGTGAAAGTTTACTGTTGATTTACACTTAGGTTATTATTACTGGCTTGTGGGTGTATTTATGGGACGCACTCCTAGAAGTAGAATTTTTGGTTAAGGGTGTATCCATGCACATGAACAATGTTGAGGACTCTTGCCAAGTTCTCCTCAACAAAAGTGGTGTTCTTGTATCATCTTTCTACTGAGATAGGAGAGCTAGACTGTCCCTAGCTTCTGTTCTAGCCTTCACTTGTGGACTGGAAGGAGGGAGCGTCTATAGTCCCTGCACCAAGACCCAAGGATTGTTAATTTCCCATTTATCTCCTGTCTTTCTTTGCCTTCCTATTACATGAATTATTTGTAAGCTGAATATACCATGTTATTTTATCCATAAATAATTCAATATACATCTCTTAAGATTAAGTACATTCTCTGGGTGGTGGTGGCGCACACCTTTAATCCCAGCACGTGGGAGGCAGAGGCAGGTGGATCTCTGTGAGTTTGAGACCAGCCTAGTCTAAATAGTAAGTTAGGGTCAGCCAGCTATACACGATGAGACCTGGTCTCCAAAAAGAGGAAGATTTCCCCAGTATTTCATATCTATTAGTTCATAGGATTCATTTGTAGAGTTGTTCAGATACAGGAAGGTGCAGGAAGGTTACATGTCCTTTCATGGGTAGACTTGTACATTAATTTTTTTGTTGTTGTTGCTATGAAAGAATAGTTGGCAAGAAGAAACTTAATGGAGGAAAGGTTTAGTTTGTCTAAAGTTCAAGGGAATACAGTTCAGAAGGAAGTCATGGCCGCAGAAGTTGAGGCAGCTTATCACCTGTGTGCACAGTCAGGACCCAATAATAACAGGAGTGCTCAGCTCACTTCCTCCTTTCTCTTCTCTCTCACACCCTATCCCATGGAGTGACGCTGCTGCTCACAGTTAAGATGGGTGTCCCTGACTCAGTTAGCTTAATCTAGAAACTCTCACAGACATGCCCAGAAATCTGTCTCCTAGGTTTTTCTTGGTTGTGGTCAAGTTGATCGTCAGTATTAACCATCACAACTTGTTTCTGGAACCAGAAGATTTCTGTCTTTGAGACTAGGGGAAGTTGGCTGGATGACATTTAAATATCAAACAGTGAGAATTTGGGGACCACATTACAAGATTTATTCTTCATAGAATTGTTTTTCCCTTTCCATTTTGGTTTCATTTACCTGTATTTTATCTCCAGGTTCCCAGGGGCCTTCTCTTGCATCCACAAGCAATGGCAGACACAGTGCCTCATCACCCAAAGCCCCTGACCCTGAGGGGCTGGCCAGGCCCGTCTCTCCTGACAGCCCAGAAATCATCAGTGAGCTTCAGCAGTATGCAGATGTGGCCGCTGCTCGGGAATCCCGCCAGAACTCCCCCAGCATCAGTACCGCCCTGCCTGGCCCCCCAGCCCAACTTATGGACAGTAGCACTATTCCTGGGACAGCTCTTGGAACTGAGCCATGCCTTGGGGGTCATTGCCTCAATAGTTCCCTCTTGGTGACTGGCCAGCCCAGTGGTGGCAGGCACCCAGTGCTGGACTTAAGGGGCCACAAGCGAAAGTTGGCCACTCCATCTGCCACCCAGGAGTCAGTCCGTCGGCGGTCCAGGAAGGGCCATCTGCCAGCCCCCGTGCAGCCCTATGAACACGGGTATCCAGTCTCTGGCGGGTTTGCCATGCCACCCGTCTCCTTAAATCATAACCTCACCACCCCCTTCACCTCCCAGGCTGGGGAGAATTCCCTGTTTATGGGCAATACCCCCTCCTACTACCAGCTGTCCAATTTGCTGGCAGATGCCCGCCTGGTGTTTCCAGTGACTACTGACCCTCTGGTGCCATCAGGCCCTGTCAGTTCCTCTTCCACGGCTACCTCAGTCACTGCCAGCAACCCCTCCTTCATGCTCAACCCCTCTGTGCCAGGGATACTACCCAGCTATTCACTCCCATTCTCACAGCCACTCCTGTCCGAGCCAAGGATGTTTGCGCCTTTTCCTTCCCCTGTCTTGCCCAGCAACCTTTCTCGGGGCATGTCTGTCTACCCAGGATATATGTCCCCACATGCAGGCTACCCAGCTGGTGGCCTTCTCCGGTCCCAGGTGCCTCCATTTGACTCCCATGAGGTTGCCGAGGTGGGGTTCAGCTCCAATGATGATGAGGATAAAGATGATGATGTGATAGAGGTCACTGGGAAATAGCTAGGAAGCCCCTTCCCACCTCACTTGGGGCCCCTAGCAGGTTACCCACCAAACTGGAAGGCAGTGAACCTGGTCTTTGTAAAAATAGGGTACTTGGCAGGAGGGAAAAGAAGACAAAGAAGAGTGGTTGGCCATTATGGCAGGGCTCTATTGATGTTTATTAGAAGATGAAAAAGAAAAGAAAAAACTCAGAAACCCCAGCAGAGCTGCAATAGTGGGAAATCAGGGACCGAAAACAGGGATGGAGGGGTAGAGCAACCTGCCTCTTCCTTCCTGCCTTGCTTATGCTGTCTGCTCATTTGCCCATCTGAGTGTAGAAGAGCTCATATCCCTTTTTGCCTTTGGGAACATCTCTCCCAAGAGAGCTAGCTGCCTTACTGAGTGTCTTAGTTTGGCCTGGGGATGGGAGAAGAGAGGGTGAATGAGGGAGATGAGGGCAGGCATGGGAAGCAGACTGAGATTCCATGTGAAGCGGTATCTTTTTAGGAGGTAGGAAGGAAGCAGAACAGGTTGTGTGTGTGTGTGTGTGTGTGTGTGTGTGTGTGTGTGTGTGAAAAAGAGAGAGAGAGAGAGACCACACATATATGTATGTAGCAGAATGGATCAGGGTGGGAGGGGAGGGAGGGAAAAAGTAAGGTAAAGTAAAGAAATGAACTTTCTTTTTTTAAAGCATAGATCCGGGTGTGGTGGTGTATGGCTACTCACTTGAGCATCACTTGAGTCCGGGAGAAGAGCCGTGGGCATCATTTCCTTCCAGACAGGCAGAGAAGGCCATGCTAACTCAAGGCCCTAGTTTTCAGAGTCACATGTGTTTAAGTTGAGGGCAATCACGAGAAAGGGAGCATTTCCAGTCTCCGGCTCTTCCCTAGTGGTCATCACTGAGTAGATGTCTCTTTCTACACAGGCTAGACATGCACTGCAGTGAGGTTGAGTGATGTCGTGGCTAGAAAAGACGTGCTTCGCCAGGACAGACCCAAACCCTTCTCTCTCTCTCCCTGTTAGAGAGCTCCATGTTAATTTATTTCTTATGGGCAATTATTTATTATTTTCATTTGGGGGCAAGGGTGATAGGGGGAGGTTATAAGAAAGATAGGAGATAGTAAAGGAAGTTCTAAGATATTCCAGACCTCATAGCTGCTGGTAAAAAAAAAGGGTTTCAGATGGATGGCGAATTAATTAACCAGGGAATGAGGATTAGAATTAACCAAGAGTTAAAGCAGCTGTGTTGTGGGGAAGTATCCTCTCAGGAAAATCAGGGTGCCCTGAGACTGGCTAGTTGCGGGTCGTGAGACTCATTCCACAGAAATTGAAACTTGGGATCATGGACTTTGCTACTGGGAAGTAAGTAACCTCCATGTTTGGAACTGTTATCTTCTATGATGATTTTACAGGCCAGTTCTCTCTGCTGAATAGTGAAACTGGATAGGTAGCTGCTGGGTTGAGGTAATGGACTATTGATTTCCAGTTGGGAATTGTCTTGGCCTCCCCAGCATATCAGGTGGTCAGTGTGGACCTGGTTTCTGTCACCTCCATCTTCTCTGAAGGGTCATGGGGGAAGCTCTTCTATTGTCTGGCTTTTGTTTTAAAAGAACACATGACTTATTCTGGTCTCCCTCCCTGTTCTAAATGCGAGGGCAGGGGTTTCTAGTGTTTAAACATAAACACTGGCTGTTTCTTGGTGTGTACTGTGTTCTATAGCTCCCCTGCCCCCAAATACTTCCAGGCAGTTCTTTGTGATGAATAGCACACACAGTGATGCCTGGCTTTCCCACCTTTCCTTGGCTCCAACCTGATTGGACAACTGCTAAATCTGCCTCTTAGTCCAATAAGCATCTTAACCTGCAACTCTTGACTAGTGGCTTCCATTGTTGGGTGAGGAGGGAGCTTTAAGGCAGATACTGGGGTTTTCTCAGAGAGACAAGGAGATGCTGATGGGGTATGTTGTATGTTGTGTGTGTACTGTCCAGTAACACCAAAAGTGGACCTTTCTGTTTTCATACGCACCCTGTCAGACACTTAACTCTTCTACTCATAGAAGCCTTAGATCTACAATTTAGCTATGCAAATTATTTTAATAACTTAATATAGCAGTTCCAATCAGTGCTTTCTCTGTGAAATGTAGCCCAAAAATAGATAGTTGAGGCATTTTAATTGGAATGGGCTCTTAGGTTGAAGCTGGTGCAGTGGGAGTGAGCTAGTCCTGATCTCTATAATTTGAAGAACACACACAGAACTTGGATTACACCAATGCCTCTGGAACACCGAACTTCCAGAGTTGTGTGTGTTAATTGTTCTGTGTTTATGTCTGTGTGTGTATTACACAGATGCCTCTCAGACCTTGGAACACTGAGCTCCCAGAGGGGCTGTATGTGTCTGTGTCAAGTGTGTCTGTGTTTATGTCTGTGTGTGTGTGTGTGTGTGTGTATTACATGGATGCCTCTCAGACCTTGGAACACTGAGCTCCCAGAGTTGTATGTGTCTGTGTTTATGTCTCTGTGTGTATTACATGGATGCCTCTCAGACCTTGTAGCACTGAGCTCCCAGACTTGTGTGTCTGTGTGTATTCCTTGCCAGCCAGGGATGTGGGTGTTTCTGTGTTCACAAATAGGAAATCACTAGAAATCATTTCAGTAGGGAACTGAAACCAGTCAGTTTTTAAGCTGCCAGGAAGTAAATGGGTATTCTGAGAAATGGCATGTGTCCCTACATGCTGTCATTCCAGGACTTGGAACTCACTTCAGCTTAGCAGAGGCCATAACTCTAGGCAAGGCTCCTGGTTAAAAAAGGCTTTTTGTGATAATGTGCAGCTTCTGTTACATAGCGGTGGAATGAGAGCATGGGAGATTGAATTACCTGTTGATTCCATGGATTTTGGCACCTATACCTCCCATCCAACAAGCCTAAAATACTTGGCTTTTCCTGTGGGCTAGTGGGGAAATGTGCATGCACAGCAAACATGAGCATGTGATGAGGGGGTAGGAAACGTACTGTTAGTACTGTACTCAGATTGGAAACACTTGATAAGTGGACATGTTGGCCTATGCTTGTAATCCTAGCCCTCAAGAAGATGAGGAAGGAAGATCAGCTTGGTCTACATACACAGTGGGCAAAGGCAGACTAAGATCAGACTCGTGCATTTTCTCTTCACTATTTCTATTTATCTTTCATGGAATGTTTTGAAAGTTCTCCCAAGTCCAGTTATTCTGGTGTATTCTAAATTCTTATTCTAGGGAACACTACTAAATGATGCAGGATGACACTTGAGAAACTTGATTCCCTTTTCTTAGGTCTGTGTCCCCTCTGGTAGGAATGGAGTAGCTATTCGAGAAAGGAAGTACATGAACCCTGTTGGGTCAAATCCTTCTTGATCTCTGAAGTTGTTTCCTGGCTTAAAGATAATTCTGTCTGCTCCTTGGAACTCTTTTCTAGGAATTTATGTGTACATTATATATTTGTGACTTACAACTAAAAATGAAGTTCCTCACTCTGGGAGCATGAAGCAAAGAGCTGGGACATTTTGCTGATTAGCTGAAACAAAGCATCAGCCATATAGATGGGACTGCTGGTAGTAAGCAGTCACTGTCTTTAAGCCTAACATTCATTGCTCTGGAACTGAATACTCCTCCCACAGGGGAAGGTTTTCTGGAGGCTTTACATTCCTTGTTCCTAGATAGACTCTTGGCATCCCCCTTCCCTTTGGTTTCTACATGGCCAGTCCTGAGTCATGGCTTTTTCTGCATTCAACTAGGTTGCTCTCTCCCCACCACAGATGCTGAGAGAAGTCACCCTTTCTCCAAAGGATGACTGTGGCTCCTCTGCTGACTAATTCCCAAGAAATCAGCACCTCCAGGCTGAGCTGAAAGTGCTGTGCTGCGCATTGCTCACCATCAGATTCAATTTCCTTTCCACTGACTTCTGCCCCTGTGTCTTCAAGTTGCTGTGATCCTCAATGTCTTCTATGAATACCTGAGTCCTATAATGATGAACTTAAGCAGGCAGTGTTCACCCTCTTTGCTTTTCAGGGACCCAAGTCTGCGCCTTTCCCCTGCCACGAGTCTGTTTGCTATAGTCATCTAGTGTGCTGGGGAGAGATAGCCAGGCAGACTGCATAATCTACAATGTAGAGGGCTGAGGGAGGTTTGGGCACTCTCTGCTACCACTACTTAGGATGATGTTCAGATGAGAGGGGACCTCATACTGTGACCTGACCCAGGACCCTCCCTGGAAGAGAGTTCAGCCCAGCTGTGTTTGAGTGTGTGTGTGTGTGTGTGTGTGCGTCTGCATGTGTGTGTGCTCATGTGCACTGTGGTGTAAAATGACTGTTATCTGGTTGTGTAACTCAGGGTAGGCTGGGGACTCACCAGAAGAATCCCTCCAGCCTGCCCAAGACAGGTTTTTTTCCTTGTACCCTCTTCAGAGGGATCAGAGAGAGGGTCCAGGTGGGTTGAAGGGGTTGTAATGGATAACCACTAAGGCCACACTGCTGCCAGAGGAGTTGGGGGAGGTGGGAGGAGATGGGTTGCCCCAAGGCCCTGGTACCTGGCTTTAGTTTTCTGTCTTCTTTCCTCAGGACGCCCCTGAGGCCCGGGACCCGTGCCTGGCTTAGAGGACCATCTGTGGCTGGTGATCCAGCTGCTAGTGTGATCATGGGCTTCCCTCTCTCTCAGCAGGGCAGGCACTTCTGCCCCAGAGACTGGGCAACTGGCTGTTTCTATGACGTATTTATTTTTACTTGTGTTTCATGTCACTTTTTTAAAAAAGCAAACAGAACAATTGTAAGTCAGTATAACTGCCTATCAGTTTTCTTTATTTCTCTTTTTGTAAAATAAAATTTAAACTCGAGCTATTGTTTGATCAAGAAATTGTCTGGACAGCAGCTTAGCTGGGAGGTAATGAGAGGAACAACGGGCACTTGGACAGCACATGGAGTTAGGACAGGCTGCTAACAGGTCCTGTGGGCAGTGTCAGTCACTGGGCTTTTCCTATTTTTGCACACCCGAAAATGGTTGAGTGTTCCTGCTGCATTTCCAGGTTCTTGGTAGGACAATGAAGCAGATTTGGAGTTGTTGAAGCTAGTAGTCCTCAGCTGTGGAACATCCTGTGGAGGCAGCCCTATTTAGGCTGAGTGGCTCAGGACTGAACTAGCTTCAGTCCTTCAGATGGTGGGGCTAGCAGATGTGGGTAACATTTTAACTGTGTGCATATTCTCTGACTGAGTTAGACTGGCTATAACAGGTTTTGGAATGCAAGAGGTGGGGAGGAAAGGGACAATTCCAACTAACTCCATAAATTTAATTATTTTAAGAAAAGGAGCCCTGGGGGATATTCTCAGGCAATTTACACAGAACTAAAGAGCCTCAGTTGGTGATTCCTGGGAAAGAGGAAGGGCAGGTCTAGGTTTGCCGTAGGATAGGTTGAGACGTGGGAGGAGGTGAGCGGATCTCAGACCAGTCCTAAGTGTAGAAAGGGCCTTGCAAAGGAGTCTGCTTCCCCCTAGTGGCCACCTGTTAGTTGGCATTGCTGGAAACATTGGGAGATGAAGCTTGATGGGGTGATCACCAGTTGCAGGCCAACTCTTATACAGTACAATGCTGGAACTCCGACACTGGGTTCCAGAACTCCCAACCAGGCTAGAGGAAGTGAGCAGAGAGAACAAGATGAGGAAAGGGTGTCTTCTGGCAATGATTTCTTGAGAGCCTAATCAACTTCTGAGAAACAGATTTAACCATGTGTCCTGAAGGCAAAGACTGAACCTGGGTCAAGCGCCCCTTTTGTGTCTCAAGAACCATATCTGGTGTACAGTCCCTCTGTTCAAAGCAGCCAATCATTACCCTTGTTTGATGTTCACAGGTAAAACAGCTATAACTACCTTCCTACTGGCCCTACCCTGGAGATTTTTCAATAACCATTCTGCCAGGCAGACTGTCCAGAGCACTGGATGAAGCTCAAGATCACATTACCCCATGACTGCTAACTTTTTCCGAAGTCATTTTCCTGTTATACTCTTTGGGGTGATCATCTTTCCAAATAACTACCTTGTCAGAAGCACCAGGATAGTCCTTGGACCAGCAAAATTTATGAACAGCCAAGTTTACAAGCATAGTTACCTTCCTTACCTCCATCATAAATCTGGGCGTCTCAGTGCTTTGAGGTTTATAGGTCATCAGATAATAGCTCAAGATTGAACCGGTACTGAAGGGGCTTGCACTTACCTATGCTATATTAAACAATTAGGACCTTCCAACAGACACATCCATGGCACTGAAGTAGAAGCTTGGGAGAAAGGCATTCCCTGAAGTAAACTGAAGGCCAGGGCTTTCATTTGGTCATTGTTTCCAGCTCCTGGAACAGTCCTGATAGGAAGTGGCACTTAATAAATGTTGGATGGAGGAATGGTCACTCCTATGCTCACCAAAGAGCTGATGGGTAGGTGAGGGGAGACATTGATATTTTCACTCTCTAGAGGTGGTCCAGAGCTTCTTTGTTTAGCCCGGACTGGGATTCAGCTTTCTCAGATGTAAAACCTGAGCAAGGAGCCCGACCCTGCAGGGTTCCCAGGCCTTTCCTGAAGACTCAGTAAGAAGGTGGCAAGAGTAAGTGGTACTATTGCTAAGAGGCCAGCATTGCTGTGCTGATCCTCCCTAAAACGCTGCGCTTCCCCTCCCTCCTCTACTGGTTATTGCTTAGTCACCTTCAGGAGTTCTGGTTTGTTGGAAGTAGGAATGTGTGTTGTGGGCGCTGCTATTCCAGCCAGGTGTGTATGCGGGGGTGAGGGGGAGGGTAAAGGCGTGCACGTTACCAAGGAGACGGGGCGGGGCAGCCTCCGCCCACCGAGTCTGGGGCGCACGCGCCCACAGCCACAGCCACAGCCACGTCCCGCCGCGAGAGGGGCGGAGCGAGAGGGGCAAGCGCGCTCAAGCTCCGCGACTGAGCAGTAGCCTCCTCCGGCGCCGGTCCATGACCGTGGGGGCCACTGTTGAGGTGAGGGCGGGGCCGGAGGCGAGGCGTTCCCTTTGGGGACTTCCGTCATCCCCCTCGTTTCTGGGCCCCGTGGCCGGAGCCGCCCTTTGCACGGTGTCTGGCCACAGGCGGCCCGGCCTGGTTCCCGGGCCTGAAAGCGAGGGTGAGGCGGTCCTGACCTCTCGGTGCGGCCCGCTGCCTCGGCTTCGGGTGCAGGCTCGCCCAGGGTCAGTGGGACTGGGGAGAACGGGCGGGGATTACCTTTCAGCTCCGCTTCCTGGGGCCGTGCGCCTCGTCGCGACTGCAAACTTTATAGCGTCTCAGAAGTTGCAGAGGTGCGTGAGGCCGGGAGGCGAGCGGGGGCTGGAAGCCGAGGGCACGAAGCGGCGCCCTCCGGAACTCCTAGTGCCCAAGTTTGCTGGCGAGGTCCCTTTAAGGGCCCAGCCCTCCGCAGAGCGCACGTGAGCTGCCTCAGGAAGCCTGCGTCGAGCCTCAGCTCCGAAGCTTTCGGGCCAAGGAAGGCATCTGCCCTGGACCTCTGACGTTAGTGGAAACTGAGGCCCACGAGAGTGCCCAAGGTCAGCAGCTGGGATTGCGTTGACGCCAAGTGTGGGAGTTGGGCCCAGTGAAGATCCCACCAGATCTGACGCCGTGAGGCTGGATTTGGTCTGAATTCCCCCCGGGGTCTGAGGGTGGGGTAGGCTCGCTTGTAGGCGTCCCGTCCAGTGGGCTTTCACTGGAAAGAGGTTGCTCAGGACCTGGTGCCCTGCTTGGCTCACTGCCTGTGTCCAGGGTTGGCTTGACTGTTCATTTCTCTTCCTCTCTCCTCTCCTCAGCGCCAGAGCACTGAAACCCTGCTGTACTGGATGCTATGAGTTGCTAGAAGTGAGCCTAGCTATTTAGGTGAGCCTCCTCATCCCATCCTTGCCTTTCTCTACTGGGTGTGGGGGAATTTGCCCATATTTCTCCTTCCTAGGCTGACCAAAGCTTTGAGAGTGGGCAGAAACATATCCCCCCTTTTCTGAGCTGTTTGGGAAGTGGGAGGAAGAGAAAGGTTGGGAGCTAAGTAGTTCCCTTACAACAGAAGTGTGTGGCAATGCTTGTCACTCGCAAGGCAGGCTGTGGCCTAGATGCTGAGAGCTCTATCTTTGAGGACCAACATGGGTGAAATGCCTTTCTGGAAGCCAGAGGAGAGAAAAACTGATACTGGGTTGGAGTCAGGCTATTTGGGGTCCCATTCCCTGTATGTGGGTCCAAGTGGCTCTGTGCAGTACCTGTGTGACCTAGGACAGGTATCTTGACTTCCAGCCACTTGTTTCCTGGTGCACACCACCTATTGGATTCTTTCGAGGATTAGTGAAGTGTCTGGCTTTCAACATTCAGACAGTGCCTAGCATGTATTCCACTGGGTGGAAGAGTTGTTAGCGTATTATCGGAAAGGAATTGAAACGAACTGGAGCCAAGGATGAGTAGGGTAGAGACGGCAAACAGAAAAGATAATGAAACTTGCAGGCAGGAGTACAAGATGCACGAGACCAGTGGGAGGCACCTCAGTGTCCTGACATGAGTTCAGAAATACTCTTGGCTTCTTTGTAAGGCCAGTTCCGTCTACTCATTGACTCCAGAAACAGGCTGAGCATATCTTGTACTCAGAACCTTCAGGGAACAAATCCATGGAGCTAAGTTTTCTATAGGGCTAAAGCATTGCCTTTTTAGCTTGAAAACCCTTTACTTTTTAAATAGGATTTTTAAAATTCAATTTAATTTCTTACATGTATGGATGGTTTTCTGCATATGTATGTGTATCACTTGCATGTCTGATGCCTGTGGGTGTTGGATACCCTGAAACTGGAGTTACAGACAGTTGTTAGCTATCTTGTAGGTGCTAGAAATTGAACCTGAGTCCTGAAAGAGCATCCAGTGTTGTTTGTTAACTGCTGAGCCATCTCCCCAGCTCTTTAAAACACTATGTGGGTGGTGTGCAGGGTAACTTAGGGAGTTGGTTCTCTCCTTTCACCATGTGGGTTCTGGGGATTGAACCCAGGTTGTCAGGCTTGGCAGCAAGTACCTTTACCTGCTTAGCCATCTCACTGACTCTTGACTGAATTTCAAATAACTAGAGTGGGAACGTTTCCCTAGTTCATGTGTCTCTTTCTTTTTAACTGTTCTGTGTGCCCTGGTCCCTGCCCTACTCAGATGCAGCCCTCTGTAAGAGTGTGCCTAGAATGCTGGGCTTGTTCCTGGAGACCTTTTTCATCTATTAGGATTAACACCTTCTTTTCCCTCTTGTATTTCCTCTCCTAACAGCCTTTTCTTCTTATTCTTTGTTTCTAATCTTTGTTGGCTGGCAGAAGTGGAATGACGCTGATTAGCACGGTAGTTCATGACTTGAAAACCCACGTTGGACTTTGTTCTGTCCTCTCAGGCTGTTTTGATCTCAGCCCTTCTAGTTTTGGAGTTCTTGTTCTGCTGTAAGTGTAGGTCCCCACAACCAGATGGGTCCACAAACAAACAAAAAAGCATTTCTCATGAAATTTTCTTCTTGTGACCTATTTTCTCCCAGTGATTTTGTTCCTTATGGTATAACTGTTTGTTTGGTTTGGTTTGGTGTTTTGGTTTTTCAAAACAGGGTTTCCCTGTGTAACAGTCCTAGCTGTTCTGGAACTAGCTCTTGTAGACAAGGCTGGCCTCGAACTCACAAGGATTCACCTGCCTATGCCTCTTGAGTGCAGGGATTAAAGGCGTGCACCACCACCGCCCGGCCTGGTATACTGTTTGTTAACGAGTGTTTGAACTCCACATCTGTCAGTCTGTCCCCAGCTCATATCTACCCCCATACACACCACCACACACAGTAGTGCATGAGGCTTGAGGATGCCAGGCTGGCAGTGTGGTTCAATTGCAGGAAGGAAGAGGCAGACAAGGTGGTATCTAGCCCAGCTTGGAGGAAATCACTCCAGTCAGGGCCTGGAGTATGACTCAGTTTCCTTGGGTATGAGCAGGGCTGTTAGTGCCAGGCAGAGTTGTTCCAGCGTCAGTGGCTATGATTAGGAAATAAAGAGGCTTGTGGCTTCAGTCATCTGTAGCTCCCTGCTAGGTCACTGTGTGTAAATACCTGAGGCCCCTCCCCTCCTGGGTCAGAGCACTAAGGC
Organism: Dicrostonyx torquatus; assembly: GCA_028555095.1. Classification (NCBI taxonomy): domain Eukaryota; kingdom Metazoa; phylum Chordata; class Mammalia; order Rodentia; family Cricetidae; genus Dicrostonyx; species Dicrostonyx torquatus. The sequence goes on from JAQHUG010000001.1 coordinate 7,476,349, forward strand.
ATGGCTGAGGTTGGGCCAGAATCAGCAGGCAGGCAAGGTTAGAGCAGGCTGCCAGCCTCCTCTCCCTTCTGTCTCCTTTGCAGCTGCCTTGGGGTGCTGAGAGGGAGCTCCAGAACCATGCCGGATCTCCTGCTCCTGGGCCTGATTGGAGGCCTGACTCTGCTGTTGCTGCTGACGCTGCTGGCCTTTGCTGTGTATTCAGGACTGCTGACTGGGGTGACAGTGAGTGCTGGATCACCCCCAATCCATAACATCACTGTGGCCTACAAGTTCCATGTGGGGTCCTATGGTGACATTGGACAGCTTTTCACGGAGAGCTGCAGCATCTCTCCCAAACTCCGTTCCATCGCTGTCTACTATGACAACCCCCATACGGTAAGGAGTCTCCGTGGGCTTCTGACTCTTGGATAAACCTGGGCCAGGTCATGGTGGGGTAGGAGAATCTTGTGTTTCTAAGTAAAGGACAGGGAACTCTAAGCTGGTCCTACAGTTATCTTCTCTCTCTAAGTTTAAAGCCCTTCCAGATTTAGGCTGGGCCACCGAAGCTTTGTATTTGCCCACAACTGTGTCCCCTGCTCATGTCTTCTCAAGGATTTCTGAGTGTAGTAGACCCCACCTCTTTCTAGACCTTGATTCTCTGTCTCTTGCTGCCCTTCCTTTACCTATCTCCATTAGAGGCCAATGCTCCTAGGCTGTCTGTGTCTGCCCTTTCTCTAGGGTTAAATCTTGTTTGTCTGCTTTCCATTCCTCAGCGTTCATGCCAGGTCTGTGGACTCTTGAGACTGAGAGGGCAGCTTCTGGGCATGGGGCTCAGAATCCCACCTCTCTAGTCACCATGGTGCTTTCCCACCCAGTGATACAGCTTCTCTGTAGACCTCAAACTACCTTTTGGGAGAGGGCCAAGTGGAGCCAAATGCCCAAGATGTTGGGGTTAAAACTAATCCAGCATCACTATTACCCTGTAGGCGTCTGGCTGTACTAAAGCCTATAGTGAGTCAGGGCTTGCCAATGTAGTTTCTGCTATGCTATGGGGTGGTGGTGTCCATAGCTAGATGGGCTGGCAGCTCTTGCCAAGGGCTTTTTAGCCTCCATTTTTGAGCCATGCCAAACTAAACCTTGGGGGATTTTTGTTTGTTCCTCAGCCTGAATGTCCTTGCCTGGAAAGCTCAAGTGACCAAGCCCCTATACTCTGCCTAAAGAGAAGGCCTCATTGGGACACTTGGTGAAACATTCTTGTGCTGATTCCCGCATGGCATTTCACTCAGTAAACTGTAGTTAGCTTGTCAGTCCCATGTAGATGATTTGTCAACAAGAAACTGGACTGTGTCTCTAATTAGAAGTTCGATTTGGGGGTTTTAGGAAAAGTACCTCAAGCATGTGGGGAAGATTCAGATAGATGGGTCTTCTCACATGAACAGAATTTGCCTCCGCTTTGCAGGGCTAATTGAATAAGAAACTATAAGAAACATAAGAACAAAGGCCTGGAGTCTTAGAATGAATAGGAAATGTGATCTCTTGGACATGGTGTGGGTAGAGAAAGAGAGAAGGGGATGAGAAGGTTCCTTGGGCTAGTGGAGGAGGTGTGACATCATTTCCCACCTTTGTGTTAGGAAGCTGACTGGGGGACGAGTGGAGGAGGAAAGAAGATGAGGCATAGAGGCCATTGAGAAGGTTGACTGGGTCAGGTGAGAGGTGGCACAGGCTGCTTGAGGGATGAGTGAACATTGTCTGAGGCTTTGCACTCACATGGCTGGGGATGGCATTACCTGAGTTAGAAGCACTGAGGCAGGCCCAAGTACAGTTGGAAGCACATAACCCTTGTAGGTTGACTGTGCTCATTCCAGGATCAGAACCGGTCAAGGTAATGGGTCATTACTGGAGGCACAGCCCGGGAAATGAACTATAGAAATGATCCCTGAAAATATAGTCTTAGAAGAACTCTATTAAAATATACTTTTCTACTGGCATTGGCCACTTCTTCCTATCAACCACCATGTGACTCTCTTCAGGAATAGATGGGCTCTGGGGCTCCAATGTTGACCGAACACAGTCTGCCTTGGATGCAGGTGCAAGGGAGTCGTGCCCTGAGAGTACAGCCTTAGAACTGGCAGCTTGGGATCTGATCATATCATATTACATTTTTAATGTGCAATCTTAGACATATCACAACTTTTCTGAATTAATGTTTTCTCCTCTGCAACGTCCTAATAAAATACTTGCTTCATATAGAGGCTGACAGGACTCACTTAGGTGGTAAAGTGAGGCGGTCACCCCAGCACATGGCTCTCAACAGATGTTTAACAGAAAAGGGTGGTGAAATACTTGTGAGTATGAGCTGAGAGATGAGACTGACCTGGCAGTGGGTGTCCAGTCAGCCTAGAAGATAAGTGAAGAGGTTAAAGTGACCACTTTGATTCTGCACCTGCCTAACTTGGAAATTTGGGTCACTCCAGAAGATACCTTTCTTTTAATTTTAGGATTTTTATTTATTTATTTATTATGTATACATTAATCTGGTTGTGTGCATACCTGCAGGCCAGAAGAGGGCACCAAATCTCATTATAGATGACTGTTAGCCACTATGTGGTTGCTGGGAATTGAACTCAGGACCTCTGGAAAAGGAAAAGAGCCAATGCTCTTAACCTCTGATTTATCTCTCCAGCTCCCTGGAGGATACTTATGATAGCAGGATTATATCTTGGCATGCACTTGGGGTAGCACAGGGACACTTGAGGCTCTCTGTGTGTTCCTGAGTTAATCCAGTGGTGATTGTAAAAGGTCTAGGATATCATGAACTTCCAGGATTCAGGGGTTCACAGCCATCTGTCAAACTACTTGGTCTACATTCTGGTGCTGTAACAGGTATAATAGGCGTGCGGTGGTGTGTGGGGGAGGAGACTGGGATGAAGATAGCCTGAATGAGGTACTAATCTTTTTTTGTTTTAGGCAATACATAGTTGAGTCTTGGCTCTGTACTAGGCCTGTCGTTGACGCTGGGGCACCATGGAGGCCATGAGGTATATTTGTTGAGTACTTAGGGTACAGAATCATTTGGGGTAAAGATTTAGGAACCTGAAGATGCTGGAGATGAGATCCTGTTTTTCTCCTTAGAAAAACTGAAAATTCTCGTTTGCTACTTCCTAGTTGCCTTTACTAGCAGTGGCCATCATGAATGTATATATAGGGAAAGAGGATATAGGCCAGCTTCTTGGGAGTACTTCCTCCAGGCTTCCAACACAGTACAACAGGAGTCAGATGGGCCTCTCTGTGATTGTGGCAGGAAGTGATGCTCTTTCAGGCCCTGAGTAAAGCAGTGAATAGCCAGGTTAGAGATTTTTTGACTTTAGATATCACTCACCCTGCTGAGATGTGAACCATCAGCTCCCTAGACATGACCATTCCTATCTCAAGCTGTGCCAGGGAGAAGATGATTCCTGAGAAAGGCTTAGGGAAGCTCCACCTTTTCAGTATGGGTCTAGAAAGTGACAAAGAAGAGACACCTCCAAGGCAGGACAGTAGCAGTTGCTGTAAATTCTTTTTTTTTTTTTTTTTTGGTTTTTCAAGACAGGGTTTCTCTGTAGCTTTGGAGCCTGTCCTGGAATGTAAATTCTTTCATATCATTTGCTGCTTACGTCTGGAGTCCTAGAGTCTTGGATGGGAGGAAAGTATGAGGTCTGAGCAGATGGTTCCTGTGAGTCAGGAGGAAGGATTCCATTCCCTGACCCTGAAAGCCTTGGCGTAGTTGAGGGCAACGGGTGCAGGGAGGCACCATGTGTCAGAGAGTGGACAGTACCTGATATGGATCACAGGTATTGTTCTCATCAATGGCCAACATTCATGGAGTACAGGCCATTTCCTCTTTGAAGGTGTCTGGCCAGTAGGAGTGAGTTCCAGAGGTCACTGTCACAGACCTGACCTACTTCCCTATCTAATAGTTCACACTGCCTTTGCTAAGGGTGAGAAGAGTCCTGGCTGGGAAAAACTGTTCCGCTCTCAGCCCTTTGTAAGTTGGGTATTGGAGAGTTGAAAATTGTCTTTAGCCTGCTCTGCTAGGGTTAAAAATCCTCTGGGGGCCTTCTGTGTTGGAAAGAAATGAAGAACTGGGAGGATCCTACATGCCTCACTTGGTCCTAACCACACTGGCCTGCAAATAGGCCCTTGTGGCTAGGTGCTGTCACCATTCCTGTAGGTCTGCTCTATCCGCCACCTCCTGTCATACCTTCCACATCTACTCCTCTGCTGTTTGGGGATTATGCAACCTGCCTGTCTACCATTGTGGTAGCCTAGGTGAGGCAAGAGGGTGTGGTAGCTCGTTGCATTTACCTGGCCTAGGCAGATGGGATCTGCTGTTCACATCCACCACCAAGCACCATGCTTTTCCAGGCATGGAATAATGGAGGAACTGGTGGCAATCTGGGCTTAAAGAATACTATGCCTCTTTCTTTCCTTTAGTCTACTGAGAATCAAGGCCTAGAACAACCAAGTCTTCAGGGTTCTGACTTGGGTCTGTACCACCCTCCTCACTGTTCAGAAGGGTTTGGGGCTACCTTAAGACATGTAGGTCAGATGGAGCCTGGGAAGGGATAAGGAGATGAAGTTTCTCAGAGCTGACTTCTATAGGGTGGTGGAAATAAGGGTTGAGGTGCTGTTTCCTGAGACCCAGGCTTTCTCTGATCCGATTAACCTGTGGATGTTTTCTGCTGAATGGAGCCAGACTATTGCTCTGTAATATGTTAAGTGTGGGAAAGGTCTCACAAAGTGAGCGAGCTCCTTGCTGCCCTTGGGAGGTAAAGTAAGAGGAGAGGACTCTGGATTTGTCCTTCTGTGTCTGAATCAAGGCTCTGGCTGTTTCCTAGTGTGTGACTCTGGTGAGTCATTTGGCCTGTCAGTGAGTCTGTCTCATCTATCAAATGAGATGAAAGGATCCCTTCTGCCTCAGGTGCTGAATATTGAACCCAGGGCCTTGTTCATGCTAAATACATCTTCCCCATCACAGGTTTTATTTTTGTGGCATCAAATCGATGAGGCAAAGGCCCAATGCCTGGCTCCTAATAGCATGTAGCACATTTGACACCAGCCCTGGCTGCGAGAGCCTTGTACCATTGGACTTATCTACCATCAGGAAGATCTGCACCAGGTGCCCTGAGTCTAAGGAGAGACACAGTTCAGGGAAAGACTGCTGTGTCTCCCTAACTAGAACTGAATTCTCAAATTCCAGGTGACTGGTTTGCATGTTGCAATTCCAGAGCTTGTCTGCTTAGGTTTGAATCCTGACCCCAACACTGCCTTGCTGTGTGACATTTGCTGTGTAACTTGGTGTCCTGGGCTACAGGAACAAGGTTGAGAACAGTACCAACTGACCACACAAGGCTGTTTGGATTTGATGAGCTTACATGTAGACAGTGTCGAGTGGTGAGGCCTTGTCAGGTGCCCGCAATCAGTAGGATATGCTCCTGGGAGTAGGTCAGAAAGCCCCAGAACCAATTTTAGAGTTGATATCCCAATGACTACTTCCTTCCTTCTGAGCCTATAGTATGAGTCCTGTTCCCTGGCCTAGTTGTTGGCATCAGCCCATATTCCACCTGGTGGCTACCCCATGTTTCTTCACATAACAGATAAGTAGAACACACATCTTGGTGTGTTGACTATATACCAGATCTGGGTAAAGGAGGCCCAGTATACGTCTGTAATTGGCAGGTACCACTACATTTTAACCCTGAGAGTACCAGTACAAGCACAGGGCTCTGTCTCTACGTCTCCCATTGCCTTGGTGACTCTTATTGAGAGCTGTCAAGAAAGGGATCAGGGCAGTCCTCTAGGCTTGGACTGGCAGATGATAAACCTACCCCTGTTGGCTGAATGGCTGGTGGGCTTGAGGTTGGCCATTTCCACTGAACCCAGTGTGTCAGCTGACATAATTTCTTTTTCTGAATCCTGAAAGATAGCAATCATGTCCTATTCTTACACTTTTGAGATCTCAGCCAGCCAGTACCCTTGAGATGACTTTTCACTGTGGCCTAATGGTTGCCAGAAAGTTCTCTGGTAGGGACAGTGGGCTGGAATTAAAATGGACTCATATATGAAATCTTCAGGTTCTGAGCAATTGCCTTCTTCTCATAGTACTGACCAGGATAGGGAAGGGGCAAACAATGAATGCCCTTACTAGTGAAGTTGGGGACACAGACAAACCGAGTCAAAGAGAGCTCTTTTGTTTCACACTACTCTTGTTACGTTGGAGAGGAGCACTTCCCTTTCTTCAGATGATTTGATTGTAGTGTAGGTTTGTGTGTGAGCAGCTGTGTGCATACATGCACCATTATCAAACATACCCAAGGAATTTTCTGTGTAGGATCCTAGACTTTTCTGCCTTGAGGCTGGAGTGTTGGGGAAAAAATGAGAAGGCTTCATTACAGTGCAGAAGAAGACTTGTTTCATTTGTGTATATTTGGGGTCAAAGAGGAAGGACAGCTCCCTGGAGAATAGCAGAAGGCTTTGAGGAGAGGCGTTGAGCTGAGTCTCACAGGATGAACTAGAGTTTTCCAGAAAGAAGACTCAAATAGGTTGAAGAGGAACATTTTAGGCAAAGGAAGTAGCTTACGCAAAGGGAGGCAGCATGGGAAGACGTGGCATGTTTGGCTACAAATAGCTACATGTGGGTGTATATGGGGGTGTGGTAGGAGAGGAGGCTGGCAAGGTGGGCTGGGCCAGAGTCGGGTTCTGCCCCTCCCTCTGCCACGTACCCAGTGGCTGCCTGCCCTGCTGATTCCTGGTCCTGAGGTGAATTCAGTGTCATGCCTGACCTGTTTGGCTCGGAAGTTTAGTTTTGCCATAGACATGAACTGGGAGTCATTGAGAGGTTCTAATCATGTGTTCAAGTATCTTGGCATCAAGAGTGTTTTATTTGTAGTTACATGGGAACTGCTGCAGTGATCTCAGGAAAGACCTTGAGATCCAAATTAAGGCAGGCAAGGGATAAAGAGGAGTGAGTAGTCAAGTGACTAGTGATCATCCTCCCATTTCTCCCTCTAACTTATGTTAACATTTTTTTTCTCTTTTCTCTAAACCCCTCCCACCTAGCATAGCTTACATTGGGGTCAGGTGTCTTCCCTGTCCCTTGACCTGTCAGTCCAGGCCTGTGGGAGCTTCCTGCCTATTTCACCATAGCAACACTTATGTGTAAGTAGTACAGGTGCACCATCTAGAGAGAAGACATGGTACTGCCGCAGCGTTATGTTTGAAAGGAATGAGAGGGGCTTAAAGCTAAATAGTCTTGAGAAGGATAAGACAGCAAATTTTGGAAGAAGTTTGGGGAGAGGAAAAATATTCCAAAGCCATCCTGAAATATTTACCAAGGGACACTGAACCTGAAGGATGGGTGGGGAAGGACTACATTCAAAGGTTAGGTTCGATGGGCATTCTAGATCCAGGGACTGTTATTGGTATGAATAACCAAAAATAGTTATAGGATCTTTCATTAGTGCCAAGCCTTTGTGAATTATCTCTTTTATATGAAAGGCCTGTAAGGAAATATCAAGGAATTGGTGCTCTGAGAAGCAAAAAGAATTGGTTAGAATCATATGACTCAAGTTTCACTCCATGGCCAGCCTTCCTCTAGCATGGTTATGAACATTGCATTATATTGCCTGTCCCTAAAACTCCCAAGTTATGCTTGCTGTCATTGGGCTCAAAGAAGCAACAGGTCAGAACACTGAGAGTTGGTTAACTCCCTAGGATCTGCTCAGAGGTCAGAGCCTATAGCAGAAAAGTGTGACTCTAAGGCAGAGGTAGGTTGCCAGAGTAGAGGAAGTGGATCAGGGCTAAGAAAGATCCCAGGGAATGGTGACAGATGTTAAAAGGCCAAAACAGGGTGGTAGGGATGGTAGAAGCAAATGTGTAATAACTTCATGGTGCTGAGAAAGTGGGCTAGGAAAGTAGAGATAGGGGAGTGTCCTGTTTAGGTGTAGGGAGAGGTCAACAGGCTGTGGTAAGGAAAGAATTGAATGGTGCCTTAATATCAAGAAAAACCCAGACTTGAGTCAAGATGTGTGTTAAATGTCCTGGATTTAGGAATGCCTTCCCATGGGGGCCTGGTTCAAGGGCTGGTACATAGCTGGCAGGAAAATGACACAGAAACGGAAGGTTGGGCAGACTAGTGCCACCTGCTGCCAGAAGTGAGCACTGGCCCTGAAGGCCTTGGGTCAATCCTAGGAAGTGTTGGAAACTCAAAACTCATTGCCTCTGGCTGATGGGAGCCAGAGGATCATGACGGGGAGAGAAGAGTAGAATAGAAAGTACATATGTTAGGTACTGAGAGACATGGGGGGAACCAACAGTCTGGAGTATAAATAGGAAGGAATTTGGAAACTGGCAGGTTTTAGGTGGAAAAGATACAGAGGCTATTGGGATGATGGCTATCCCTACCTGTGAACTTAGAGGAGAGTTCTCTTAAATTTTTACTCACATCCTGACCCTCCACGGCAAATGCTAAATCCCTACCCTGGCCTCTGTCCTGTGTGTTCCACTGTGCACATTCACACATACTTGTTTTCATGGAGCCACTGTAGGCTTTTTTTTTTTCTTTGCTCTCACTCCTCACTTCTGCTGGCTTGCTTACCATGATTTCTCTGTTAGCAAAGCTTGCACCTCTGGGAAATAGGAGGGGAATAAACTAATTGGACTGTGCTAGATCCAGACCCTCAGATGGGCTATTTGCAGTCCTGCTGGAGGCCCTCTGAAACTGGGGCCCATAGAAGGTAACATCAAGAGATTGGAGGCCCCTTGGCAGTGCGCTGTAGGCGGGGGGTGGGGGGGTAGCTCAGACATCTCTTTGTTCTTCCTCCCCAAGGCTCCTGGAGGGTAGAGATCAAGTCTTCTTTTCTTTTTTTTTTTTTTTCCTCACCATGATTCCTGAGTCATGTATGTAGCTTAGCCTGTTTGCTGAAAGAATGGATCAGAGTCCTGCAGCAGGATGCATAGACATTAGCCATAGCTGGTTTTGGTAGGTAACTCCATCCTTGTATCTAGGGCTCTGTAGCTTGCCAGAACAGGTGGTTCCTCCAGGGCCAAGTTAGCCCAGAAGCAGAGGGCCTGAGGTCTGAAGGTCTCCTTTTATGTGACACTGACCCCATGCTCTGCCTCTACAGGTGCCTCACGAGAAGTGCCGATGTGCAGTGGGCAGCATCCTGAGTGAGGGAGAGGAGTCACCCTCACCTGAGCTCATCCACCTCTATCAGAAATTTGGCTTCAAGGTATTCTCCTTTCCAGCACCCAGCCATGTAGTGACAGCTACTTTCCCTTACACCACTCCCCTATCCATCTGGCTGGCTGCCCGCCGAGTCCATCCTGCCTTGGATACCTACATCAAGGTGAGACATAGGTATAGCACATGGAGGGTGGTCACTTAGATCCCTTGGGTGGGAACTGAGAAGGTGGTCCAGGATATGAGGAATAAGTAGTTTGGAGAAAATAGCTCTCTGAGACCCTCATGGATCAGGCGCTTATGTTGCCAGGGAATATTGGCAGAGACTCCTGGCTTCTCTTTCAGATGTTTAAGGTTTTAGGGTCAGAACATCTCCAAGAGTTTGTTCAGAAACCTGATGTGGTCAGATTGGCTTTGTCTCTGTCCTCACACTGTCCCTATCCTGCTTGAGGCCTGAGAAGCTCTCATTGGCCATGTGTCACCCTGGCCTCAGTGCTACCTTTGCTCCCACCCCCATTCTTCCCAACGACTTGAACAGCAGTGGCAGGCTCTGCCTCCTTCATTTGTGGCCTGGAAGGAAGTAATACTGACAACACAACCTGTTTGGGGGAGGAGAGTCAGCCACAAAGTGATTGGACAGAGGGTTCTGTCTACAAAAGCCTTAAAAATCTGACCTGTCTGCACCCTTCTTTGGATGTGTTACAGACTTGAAAGCTAAGGGAAAGACCGCACGTTGGGCTTGGAAGTGATTGTTTATTCATTCATTTGGCTTGTGTTTATAGAGTTCATACTGAGTGCTCTTCAGGACACAGTGTGGAAGACTAGTGCATGAAAGAGGCATATACAATGAGGTGATGAAGAAAGGCAGTAAATATGGGGTACATGGTAGGAAGTAGTGGGGACCTTCTTGGGCAGGGTGGTTAGAGATAGCAGGTCACTTCAAGGTGAAGTCCAAGAGAGCTGTTGCAAAGAAGGGAAGGCTGTTTAACCAGGGGAGGGCGAAGAACAGCGAAGGGCTTGTTTGGAGAGTTTTGTTTGGTTGGCTTTTTTTCCCCTGAGGCAGGGAACCATGTAGCTAGGCTGTTTTGTTGTGTAACTGAGGGTAACCTTGAACTCCTGGTTCTCCTTCTGCTACCTCTCAAGGTCTCAGATGACAGCTCTACTCCATCATTCCTGGTTTGATCTAATCGTAGTAAGTAAGGGTATGATGGCACACTCCTGGAATCCCAGTTTCTTGGGGGTGCTAAAACAGAAGGACCTAGAGTTTGAGTCCAGTGTGGGTTACATAAAGAGTTCTTGTCTCAAGAATTATAAATATCTTTCTCTCTGTGTCTATGTGTGTATTAGTGATAGAAAGTTTGAAGGTAATCAAGTGCAAAAAAACAATCAAACAAGCAAAAAACCCAAAACAAACCTAATAACCAATGGAGTGTTCTCTTGGAGCTATCTGTTCAAGATGGGCTACCCCATCCTGAGCTGGGTTAGGGATGGGGAGTGTGCTCAGGAGGCAGTCAGGATCTGAATGGAAATGTCCACAGATTAGGCTGCCTCTCTCTTGGTGGTTGATGCTCCTCATTCCTACAGACAGATTGGGTTGCCAGCCTTCCTTTCTTCCAGACCATAAGTCACTGGGCAATGACTGTAGTGATGCAGAACCAGCATAGAGGTTGGCGGTCTGTTTTGCAGTGTAGCTGTTATACTAAAGCTGGGTTGGCTGTTGGGAAGGATGCTGTGGGGTGGCACAGGTTGTGTCCTGTTTCAAGGTAGTTTGAAGCATGGTGTTGCTTTCCATTGAACTGTGGGAATCTTTTAAAAGAGGACCTGGTTTGGGGTAAAACTGGCTCTGTGGGCTAACAGTGGAACTGTTTGACATCTGCATGGGGTGTGGTAATGGCTGGGTGGCAGTGATGTCTGTCATGGTGGTAGGTCAGAAGCTAGGAAAGACAAGAGCAAGTTTCCTTTGTGAGCTGGGAGATGGTAGCTGGGAGCACTGCTAGAGAGGCTGTGCTTCCTTGGGCCCAGGGGTAGGAGGTGGGAAAGTGGGCTGGTATGATGACAGGAAGTAAGAGATAAATGTCCTAGTCCTGCTCTGCATGATATCTCAAGGGGGTTGTCATTCATTCCACTCAAGTGAGGGCCTGGTATACAGTGTTTTCCATCTTGTTTTGTCTATGCCGTCATCTTCAGTCTTGATGGCTTAATCTGGAGGAGCATCCCCAGGAAGATGTTTCTTGGGTTCCAGACCTCAGAACTGGGTATGTGGTATAGTGGCAAGTGACTGAGCCACCAAAGCTTTTTCCTGGCTTCAGGGGTTTATTTTTAGATACCTTTGTCCAAATTTCCTGGCCCCTGACTGCTTCACAAGTTGGCTGGTTTTGACATCATCTCTTTGATGAAAGCCCTTCCTCCTGTCAGCTGCTCTCTGGGCTCTGTTTTCCTGGAGTGGTGACAGGGACAAAAAGCCAGGGGTTTGGGGCAGGGTGAGGGCCATACCTGTCCTGTTTTTAGCCAGGCTTTGGTCTTAGGAGACTAAGTTGACGGGAAGATGAGGAAGAGACTGATTGGCCATATCTGCAATCTATAGGAGGTCGCCTCTGCCTATCAGCACAGGGGACAGAACAGAATCAGGCTGCCTCACACCCCTGCCTCAGTGTCCTGTGGTCACCGAAGTTACTGAGAGATCAGCACTTGTGACTCTCCTGACCCAACATCTGGCTGCTTTTGACTTTGTGTACATACACAACCCATCTCTCTTCTCTCTCTTTATCTCTCTCTCTCTTACTCTCATTTTCTCTCTGGATTTGGGATTGCTGTGGATGTTCTTCAGATGAAATAATAGCAGCTATTGCATTCTTTCATGAGGGATGGTTTTGTTGCCAGATAAAGGGGAGGATTGACTTGACTGTCTCACCTGCTGCTCCAGAGGCTGGGGTGGATTAGAAGTAGGAGGTGTATGGATCTCAGAGAGTTTTGATTGGGAGATGGAAAGCAGCTACTGCCTGGCAAGTGCAGATGTGCCTAACCCTGGGATATTGGTCTCATGGCACAGCAAAGGACCCAGAGGTTACTGCAAGGAGCCAAAAAAAAAAAAAAAAAGTGTTTTTCAGGCTCCTCTGGTTTCTGGAAGGGATACCCGTAACCCATCTTTGTGATCTGCTTGGCAGCTTCCTGGCCAACCATATTTCAACCTGGCAATCTGCCAGACTGAGCTGTAGATGCTGGAATTCGTTTGTTTGTTTGTTTTTGGGTTGTTCTTTTTCGAGACAGGGTTTCCCTATGAAGTTCCGACTGCTGGAACTCGTATATCCGGAATGGTTTCATACTCAAGAGATTTGCATGTCTCTGTCTCCTGAGTGCTGGGATTAAAGGCGTGCACCATCACCTCCTGGCTCTTGTTTTGTAATACATGGTTTTTCTGTGTAGCCCTGGCTATCCTGGAACTCACTCTGTAAACCAGGCTGACCTCAAACTCACAAAAATCTGCCTGTCTCTACCTCCCAAGTGCTAGGGATAAAGATATATGCCCCTACCACCAGATGCTGCAATTTCTGCCTTCAAAAATACTGCTAGGACTCTCCAGGCTAAACACTCTGGAACAGTCTGTGTAAGGGTTACCTGGGTACCATGTTACCATCTCTGTGTGTAGAAGATATCCCAACCTGGTCATTGTGCTTCACTGAAGTGCTGGGGCAGGAGGAGACCACTCCTTAAGTCCCAGACTGGAGGCTGCTTCTTGCAGCTACAGGAGGGAACTGAACTTCCTTAAAATTACAAAACTACAGCAGAGATAATCGGTCTAGGTAAGAACCTAGAGCAGTGGACAAAGACCCCATACACCAAATTTACCTCAGGTTAGAACTGTCTTTCGAAGTGCCCAAGGAAGGCTTTGGGTACATGCAGCCTTCTGGACTGAATGGTGAAAATAGAGTCCTGTGTGGTATTGTGTGTGAAAGGTCCCTAGCATGGCAAGGATCATTGAGGGGATTAGACTGACCAAGCTGCCTGACTGCCCTGCCCCATGCTTAACGCCCCTTCAGCAAGGTCCAGAATCTTTTCCATAAACACCTATTCTATGGGTTTTTTTTTTTATTTCCAGGGGAAGGGTCTTGTGTTTTTTGGGTTTTTTTTTTAATTTTTTTTTTTTATTTTTTGGTTTTTTTGCTTAAGCATCTTCTCCCAAATTTAGGGAACCAGAGTCTTATTCACACAATGATTGGTAGTAGGCAGGCCCCAGAAATCAGGCATGGTTCTTTCACTATAGTGTTGGAAAGGGAACTGTAGGAGGAGTTGCCAGAAAAGGTGGCTTCCTTACAAGGGGTACCATGAAGGCCAAATCCTGGGACAGCTGTATTGACCGGGGTTGATCTCACAGGGGCTTAGAGTGGGAGGGAACCCAGACCATACTTCTCACACTGCTCAGGGGTGGGAGGGAACTAAAAGCTATGCTGAGGTGTACCCTGTGGCTGGCAGCTTAGACCTCTCTTGTTTTAACTGTAATCACTATGCCTAAAGTTTCTTTAATTCAGTTAATATCTTAGCCTTTTGTCTGGAAGAGGACTTCTGAGGCTCCACTGGTTTGCAAACTTTTGTACTAGTTGAGATGAACCTGAAAAGATCCCCTTCACCCCTGCTAGATGCATGATTATTCTGGATTTTGTGGATGCTGTATAACTGCAGTGTAAGCAGAGTGAAGGAACATAAGGTTGCTTTCAGAAGAGGCATTTGTTTCTGAAGAAGCATCACTCTAATTAGAAATTGGAACTGAATGGAAGCTTGAGGAGCTTCAGGTTGGAGGTCTGTGGAGTGGAGGTAACTGAACTCTTAAGTGTGGGTGATAGTTTGACCAGCTAGGATCTAAGGAGCAGGGCACAGTGAAGTGCCTGTGGAGTAAGTCAGCCTCATGAGCTGCATGAAGCTTAGAGCAGCTTGTTGAGAAACTTTGACTCTACCCACTAGGTTCTGAACCCTGTATTTGTGTCCTCTTACCTGTTTCATCATCTGTGAAGGAGCTAGGGTGGGACTGGGTCCAGAACACTAGTGGAGATCTATTAGGCCCTGGCAATGGGAATCCAGATGAAAAAACCTAAAGACACAAGATAATCTTACACCAGTTTGATTAAAAAGGGTTATTTTATTGGAGGGGATAAAACTTA
>JAQHUG010000001.1:7496047-7530429 GCA_028555095.1 Dicrostonyx torquatus
AAACCAAAAAAAAAAAAAAAAGAAAGAAAGAAAAGAAACTGGGGGGAAAATTAATCACAAGAGGTTACACAGAGCAAGAAATCCAAAGTCCGGATACAAAGAACAGAAATCCAGAAGCTTTCAGCGGCTGACCAACAGCGCATCTAGCTTCAGGCATCCGCCTGCATCTCCGCTGTGGGCTGTCCTTCACTGCAGTGCAGCTACGAAAGCCCATAGCTGCTGCTGAGATTTCAGCTGCCGGAATGTCTCACGGAGTTATTGCCCCAGGGAATTATTAGCACCCAGCCTCTGCCTAAGCCCAAGTCTGTACAGGTGATTTAAAAAACCGCTTTGTAAATCAGGTGGGCAGCACAGATCCCGAGAGGCCCGGAGCTTTAACCAAGTTACTGCCGAGGCTGAGGCCATGGCTAGCCTAGCGGGAGGAGAGGGCGGTGGTTCTAAAACCAGTCGTTTGGGCGCCAGATAAAGACGCAAGACAATCTTACACCAGTTTGATTAAAAAGGGGTATTTTATTGGAGGGGATAAAACTTACAGATCAATATTCCAAACCACAGTCCTCTGGTCGCAAACAGGAAACAGAGTCTAGCAGTCAAAATGGGAGCCAGAAGCAAGAGAGCGAGCAGAGAGCTGCCGCCACTTTTTAAAATGAAAACCACGCCCCAGTGGGCTGGTATCTTAAAAGCCATTGGCTGAAGGAGAGAGAGAGAGCTCCGGCAGCAAAAATCCCATGGGAAATTTGAGATCTGGTCATCTCTCACTCTTTGGCTACTGTCTTAGCCCTGCCAACCTGATATTGTTCCAAACTTTATTTTAATAAGGAATGCTGAGCTATGATAGGGCTCAACATGGAGCATGTGCTTACCATACACAGGCTAGCACCAAAATTCAAAGGCCCTCTTGACATCTCAGCTTAGTCTCTTGTTCAACAATTAATTGCTGAACCTTCTTTTGGATGGCACTGTTCTGCACATGGGGATTAGTTAAAAGATAATCACAGGAGTCTTAAAGTATGTATGCCCAAATAGATGGCAAAAGGTCAAGTGATGAAGTAGTGGGTGAATCCAAGCATGAGTGGAGGCAGAAGACTTGTGGATTTGGGCTGTACTTGGAACAGTGCCACAGTGGGCCTGAGATGACAGTAACATGCACCAGTTTGACACTCAGTCTCCAGCACTGGTTGTTAGTGTTGGAGCCTGAGGCTGCTGGTCTGTCTTCCCAATTTCCCAGCAGGCGCTCATTAATGGTGGCATTGCAGCTGCTCTGAGCACAGGAAACAGCTGCTTCAGGCACCTTATTGAGCCTGAAGTCTTCACCCTAAATGAGGTTGAGGCTTCTCCATGGGCTTTTCTCACAGGATCTCTAGAGCCAGGTTACCTGGCAGAACTACAGCCTGCTAATTGGCCTGCTCCAGCATGAAGAGGAATGCACTTGCAGTAGCCCAGGACATAGCATCAGGTGACAAGCCCCTAGACTGTAGAGTCTTTCCCATTACCCTCATTGAGAGCTTAGCCATGTCTGAGAGTATGGGGGTGGGAAATGAAGGGATAGACTTACTGGGAAAGGCACGAGCAGCCACTTTGAGGTGGTGGTCAGGATTATTTAGGTGGGAAGGCAAGTGCAGAAGAGACATTAGGATCTGCTAAAGCTAGAGGGCCCAGGAGGAGTGCCACAGTTTATGTCCAAAAGATCTGGCTGGGTCCTCAAATACCAGGGAGCTGTGGATGGTACCTGAGTATCTGCATCATGCCAAGAGGTATGCCATCTGAGTGACAAGTGTCCAGGCTGGGCTTCAGAGCAGGACTTGTGAGTGCTGGGAGATGAGAAGGAAGAACTAGAGGCCATAGCCAAACTCTGGGCAAGTGAGAGAGACAGAACTCAGCTGAGAGTAGTAGTAGCTGTTATTCCTAGAGCCCCAAGCCAAAAACTAATAAAACAAAAAGACCTTCCCACATGCAAAGGCATCCTTCATGGAACTGTTTCTGGAGATTGAGCTATATGGGTGTAACACGAGGGCTGGCTTGTTGGGGTTACTGTCCCGCCCAGTACCCCACAGCCAGCAAGCCCCAAAGAAAATCACACAGAGTCTACATTAGGTTATCAACTGATTGGCCCATTAGCTCAGTCTTCCTACCAGCTCCCATAACTTATATTAACCCATTGTTCCCATCCATGCCAGGCACATGGCCGGTACCTTTTCTCAGCGAGGCAGCTTACATCCTGCTTCTCAGAGGGACTGCACAGGAATGCCAAGGGAGCTTCCTGCTTTCCAGACGTTCTCCTCGCCCTGCCTCTACTTCCTGTCTGGTTGACCCACCTATACTTCCTACCTGGCCAATCAGCATTTATTTAAAACATAATTGACAGAATACAGACACATCTCCCACACCATACGGGGACCCATAGGGTACTAGACCTTTCTCTTTGAGGCTCTCTGGATTCACCTTTTCTTTTCCCTCTGCTAGGACGGAAAGCACAAAGCCAGCCTGTGCTGGCATAGGAGCCACCACTCTCAAAATACCAGTTTGAATATTGTAGCTTGGCATCCCTGTAGGACCCTAGGGGCTGAGGCTGTCTGAATGGTGCTGTTTGGTTAGACCATCACCAATTCAGAGAGAACACCTTTCCTAGGCAGGTGACTTACCAAGGAAGAAT
Organism: Dicrostonyx torquatus; assembly: GCA_028555095.1. Taxonomy (NCBI): domain Eukaryota; kingdom Metazoa; phylum Chordata; class Mammalia; order Rodentia; family Cricetidae; genus Dicrostonyx; species Dicrostonyx torquatus. Next base: position 7,498,701 of record JAQHUG010000001.1, read on the forward strand.
TCTGTTGCTCTTCTCCAGAAAGCTTGGAATTTGATGCTAGGGAGTGGAAAGGATTCTGAGAAGGGAACTTTTTCATATAACAGATGAAAACATTTGATGACACCCTTAAATAGGAAGCTACATGTCTAATAAGGCAGGTAGGAAGGACTTCCCCGAGAGATGGAGAAGAGGTCAAAGTGCCTGTTGGAGCTGAGAAATTCAGGGCTACTTTCTCTCCTAATTTTTCTCTACCCCACTTTCGCTGTCAGGTGCTTGGCTTCATGACTCCATCTGCACTGAGCAGCCTCCCTGCTGCTGGATAATCAGTCAGCAACGTTTTATCAGCTTGTAAGCCAGGCATAACTCAAGGTCCTTGACTATATAGACACTGCAGAGTGGCTGAATCTTTTAGGAAGCTCTGGTAGGAGGGGTATGATCAGGAACATTCAATTTGGAAGATAGAGTCATGGCATCCTATGGCTAATCCACAAGAGCTCTAGCTGAATGCCCATTTCCAGGGCTACTCACTTCCAGACTCCCTAGCCCTCTGCTCCCTTTCCATAAGGGCCCAGAAAGTCTCGAACAGGACTAAAATAGGGTTTCGTATTGTCCATCTGTGCCCTAGAGAAAGGAAAGGCTGGACATGGTTGCAACCCTAAGGCTTCCAGGGAACCATAATTTCTCTGCTCCTTAGTCCCTAGCACATCCTGATACCTGACTGCTGCTGAGCACCCCCTTCTACGAAGCTAGGGCCTGGGTAGCACCAGGGAGATGAACAGAAGTGTAAATTGTGTGGCGAGCTGCCGGCTCTGAGGTGAAAATGAAAAGTCTTCAGGCAACAGCGGCAGTAGGCACAGCAGGCTGGGGTGCCAGGCACAGCACCCCACCTCGTTCCTTCACACTTCCCCCTTCTGCAGTCTTCCCCAGGCTCCTACCCGGGTCTGGCCCTCTCTGTGTAGTGCCTCTGTCATCCCCTGCCATTTAGGTGGCTCCTAGGCTGGCCCAGAGCTAAACCTAATTCTAAGAAGGTTTTGATTAATTTTTTTTTTTTGCTTCTGTTGTGTTTTTCTAATTTGTTGATTGGCATACAAAGAAGTGAGCCATCCTTTAGTGAACTTTGTGTTTACTGATGTTTATGGTAGGCCTGTCCATCATCTGTTCTTTTGTGGTGCCCCCCCCCCTTGTTCCTCACTTCTCCTGAAATTATCTATTGTTTTACTTTATAATTGGAGATAATGAGACCCAGAGAGAAACCATTTACTTGTCAGTAGCTTAAGCTGAGATTCTAGATACCTGTATGGGACTGTCCATGCCACTTTTGTTTTTCTCCCTTCCTTGGCTGTCTTCTTTGCTTATACTTTTCAAGACTTTGGACAGAGCTAGGGTGGAGTGAGGCGGGACAGGAAAGGAAAGAAGTACTCTAATCCTTCAGTTGGCTTTCCCTCCTGGCATTGGGGTTCACCAGGACCTGATAGAGGTTTAAGTTCTGGGCCAGAAACTATTGTGAAGTCTGGTGGAGATGTGGTGGGGGTGGTCTGTGGAGATGGAGGAGGGAAGCTGATGGAAGTTCCTGGGCAGAATAATAACAATGTGCTATATTCTAGCTGCAGCCTCCCTGCTGTGCCTCCCCCAAGCACTTTGCACATGCAGTGCAGACTCGCTGCCTGAGGGACCTGCAGGGTCTGAGCCCCACTTGTGAGGTCCTCTGTGTGCAGATGGGAGCCTATTGGTTGGTGTCTGTGTAATTAAAAATGAGCATGCATCATTTCCCCAGTGAGGAGAAGCTTCCACCTCTGGTGGGATGTAGCAGCTGCTGGCTGGCTATGTGACTGCCTGTTTGTCCAGCTTGGTTCAGAGCAGTGAGTAAGGCTGGGCAGCAAGGGTGACCAAAGAGGCCCACTGAAGCAAGAGGTAAGAAGGATGCATCAGGCTGAATTCATTTCTTTTTTTTTCTTCTTTTTTTTTTTGGTTTTTTGAGACATGGTTTCTCTGTAGCTTTGGAGCCTTGTAGACCAGGCTGGTCTCGAACTCACAAAGATCCGCCTGCCTCTGCCTCCCGAGTGCTGGGATTAAAGGCGTGTGCCACCACTGCCCGGCTGAATTCATTTCTTTATGGACCTAGAGCTTACGTTAGAGACATGTGACCCAGTCCCTGACCTGCACCCATAGCTTCTCCATTTGGGGCATTTGTCACCTAGTTCTAAGTAGATCCTAGTCCCTGAGCAGTCTGAGGTGGGATCCCCTTCAGTTTCCAGCCTGGCCTGACTGCTTTTGTTCCTTGACCTTCCCTACTTCTAGCTGAAGACAATACACATTGTCTTGATATTCTGAGAGAGCAAAGCACAAAATATTCAGATCCTGTGTCTTACTTCCCTTACCCCCGGATTCAGAAAGATCTACCTGTGAGTCCTGAGAGGAAACCTTGGCCCATTATACCAGCCCAGCACCTTTGGGGCCCTAGGTAGTATGGGCAGACACTTGCCCCAACCCAAGAAATGGGCTTAGCCTGAGGTGAAGAGTAAGTTTCCAAGGTTGCTGAGATATATACCTCATTTTGTAAGGTGGTAAAGTGTCTTTTTGTCTCCCAGTACTTTAGGGTAGGTCGTTCGTGTTAGTGGAGGGTAGAATGGGAGTTATGCTAAAGTCTCCCTTTTCTTATTTCTGATTCTGGAGGGCCTGGAGGTGTGTTTAAGGGACTGGCTGGCCTTCCTGAATCCAGTTGTTAGGTGGAATAGACTGGAGGTCTGCGACTCTTCCGCTTTAGAGAGGACCTGATGGTCTGTGTATGTGTGAATGATAACCAATAGCCTAATGGCCAGGAAAGATTTCTCTGCCTTTGCATTGCTTCTACCTAGTTTCTCAGACTGTGGTATTCCAGAACTGATTGGGATGTCAAACCTATCTGGGCTCCCTTTTTCAGCAATACCAGGTTCTTGTGGCATTGAGCTAGTGTCCTTGGCCATTGGCAGGCTGCTCTCCAAGGGCTCCCTGGGGCTAGCTGAGGGAGAAGCAGCTGGCCTCACCTTCCTCCAATGATTTTCCAATATTTCCTGGTTCATCGACATGCTGTTTGGGCAGCTACTCCTGCTGTGTAGTGAGGACCCAGAAGTCAGCCCGTGGCTACCCTCTTTTTCCCTGGAGGCTGCACCTGTCTAGCAAGGAAAAGGCTTATTCTGCCTCAATACTCAGGGACAGAGCATATGCTGGTTGTGCCCCCTTGTTTTGTTCCCCCCCCCCAAGACAGGGTTTCTGTTAACAACCCTGGCTATCCAGGAACTTACTTTGTAGACCAGGATGGCCTTAAACTCACAGAGATCTGCCTGCCTCTATTTCCTGAGTGCTGTGATTAAAGGCATGTGCCACCACTGCCCAGTCCCCTTGCTCTTTTATCCCAAGTTTTCATTAGATTCCTTCCTGCTTGGTAAGCAGAGCACAGAGGGGAAAGTAGTCTCCCATGAAGGACAATAGGGACAGCTATAGGCCCCTTCCTTGCCTGAGGTCTAAGGTAGAAGTTTTACCCCTTTGCCTTCTTCTTGCCTCTTTTCTGCTCCTGAGTCTGAATTTTGACAGGACCCAGTATGTGTTATAATGATTTGGGGTTGAGCAGGCTATGGGATTTTAATTAGCTTTATGCTTCCTTCCAGTAAGGAGAACAGTAGGTTAGGTAGCAAGGGGTGGGCCACTGCTGGATTCAAGTCTGAAGCAGGCCTGGGCAGTTAGTGTTCTGCTCCCTGAGTAGGAGGCTGCAAAGAGGTAGGGGTGGCAGAGAACTGGAGCCAGGCCACAGTTTGCTCTCCATCCTCTGTCTCCCCTTTTTCTCTGTTCTCCCGATGGCTTTGAGATGAAGGCGATGGCAAGGATGGAGGATGCAGTTGCCATGGTAACAGGCTGTCCACAGCCAGGCAACTTCAGAGCTGGGCTTTCCGGAGGAGGCAGATGCGCAGAGCAGCCACAGAGCTGCCTGCCAATGAGGGGGCTGGCAGAACAGGTGGCATAGGGTGGCTGTCTGGTGCTGCCCACCCTGATGCCCAGCCTGGAAGAGAGGGTGGAAGGAGCACTACCCCCTCTTCCCTATTACTGTCATACTCTTCCAGAAAGAAAGGTTGGGAGGTAGCATGAGTTTGGTAAGGGTCAAGTCTGGGGTAGGAGCCTCATTGTTTCTGGAATCTCTGGATGCACACAGACTTTACTCTTGCTCTTGAGAGAGTGTGGTCATTCTGATACTGCCAGCTGGACTTCTCAAATGCTCAGAGTCTGATGATGTCGGTGAATGTCATGCTCTGGCTGTCTTTGGGGACTACTTTTTACTATTGGGGAGGAACTGGACCTTCTTCCAGGAGCCCCCATGGCTTTAGCAGCCTGGCCCAGTTTGTTGAAGGAAGCACAGGTTTAGCAGATACCTGTCCTCCGGTGCTGATTTTGGAGGAGTCCCAGAGTCTCGTAACTCCTACTTTTTGACAGTATGATCTCTTACGTCCCTTACAGTACATTGTCCTCAGGCTCATCCTGAAAACCAAGCCTTCACTAAGCATGTCTAGAAACAAAGGCAGCCATCAAAAACAAAACAAAAAAGTTAAAAGGTTTATATAGAGATGACCTGACACTGGATATGGAAGAAGCCTGGAGAGCAACCAGACTGGCATGAAAGATTGGAGTCAAGGCTAGTAAAAGTGATGACTCTGTTTCACTGACCTTAGAAGCATCAGGGCTAGGGTATCTCATCCTGTGTTTCAGTGTGTGAATACTCAGGAGGAAAGGCTTTGCCTGGGTTACTTGTGGAGATTGGATCTGGCTGCCACTGACCTAGGCTGGGCCACCTACCTCCACCTGACCTCCTTGATATTCTCTCTCTCTAGCTGGCACTGAAGGTCCTAGTTGGGTCCTCCTTTCAGACTTCTCATTCTTCATTTTCCCCTCCATGGGCCCTTTTTAATTGGAGGAGGTTCCTCAACCCTTGGGTTGGGCAGGCAGTCGGACAGGTGGAGTCCTGGAGTGGCTTCTCTGAACCAGGCGATAAGTCTCTCATTACTGTTAAGTGGAAAGCTCATTTTAGAGCTCATGGTGAGAGCCTGGCAGGTGCTATAAATAACCATGTTGTGAAGGTTGGCGGGTGAACAGTGACAGGGCAGGGGCCTCACAGTTGTCTTGGTGGGTAATTGTGCCCCATCACAGGAAATGGGGGGGCAGATTCTACATCCAAAGACACTTGCTCCCTATTCTGATGGTTCCTGCCTGTCTCAGGGCAACTCTGGCATATGTCTGCTGCTTTGATGCACTAGGGGTAAGAAATGCCGATCTGTGTCCAGGTAAAGGGGCGTGGAGTGTCTGTCAGAACTAGGACCCTAGAAGCTGGTATGTTAGCCCATTAGGTGATAATATCCAGTGTCACCTCATGTCTTTTCTACCTACCCTCTAGCTCAGATTCTGCTTCTTTTCCTTCAGCAGAAACTCTGGGATCAGGTGTAAGGAAGTACATGAGCCATATTTGATAGTTTCAGAGTTTGACAGACCTAGCCATGGGGATGTGGTAAAAGCAGTTTGTAGTTATATATCTATACACAGGGGCTGGAGGCCCCAGCTTCAGGGGCACTGACCTCACCTGATATTTCTGTGTCAGTCAGCATTGTCTAGGGGAGAAAGGAGGATCAGGTCACAAAGTTCTAGGATAAAAAGTCAGATAGATCAGATCTTGGCTTGAGTGCCTAAAGCCATGTCCTATGTTTTATGGGGCCAGCTATTTAGTCCTAGACAAACACAGGATTAGCAGGGCCAGACTGTTGGGATGTTTTAGCATATGACTTAAATTGCTGATCTAAGGATTCTCCGTCACTACTCCTGGAGTGTAGGGTCCTGCGCCTGGAGGGCTCCTCAGTGCCTCCTTCAGTAGGGGGTTGAAACTTGGAAGAGATTGGGAGAGAAAACACAACCAGCTCCTCCAGAAGGAGTAGACTGTAGACAGTTCACAGAGTCCCCATGGGACAAGTTGATCAGAGCCCTGTAGTACTTATACCACATTTTACAACACTGGTAGGAGCGGAAGCTGTGCGCTCACCCTCGGCTGGAGATCTACCAGCAAGACCAGATCCATTTCATGTGCCCACTGGCACGGCAAGGAGATTTCTACGTGCCGGAGGTGAAGGAGACAGAGCGGAAATGCCGAGGGCTTCTGGAGGCCAGTGACACCCAGATGGATGGCACAGGTACCAAAGGTGGGAGAGAAAGGGTGGGGCCCTGCTCAGAGTCCTTTTTCTGTACATCTCAGGACACAGTTGAGGCTCCTCTGTATAAGGAGCTGGCATTATAGGTAGCCTCTGCTTGGCAAGGAGGGAAAGTGATACCTTACGTCAGAACTCACATGCAGAATTGCATGTTTTCAGACATGTGCAGCCACATAAATGTGTATTCATACATGTTCTCCAAGTAACTCTGGCTGAATTCCCTTCAGATGCAATAGTAATTCTTAATGTCCTAGTGGAAGTCATATGGGTGGAGCTTATCTGGAAGTGGGGCTAAACTTAAGTCCGAAGGTAAGAAAGGAACCAAGGTGTTTTCCAGTCTCCAGTATAGGACACCTTCTAGAGCCCTTGCCACCAGAGCCCAGGCCATGCTGGTAGCTAGAATGCCCTAGGCTCAAGCCCACAAGCCATTTACCTGTTTCTACCATCCTGCCATGATCTTGTATGACACTCATGGGCAAGAAACCTTGTTGGTAACATGCCAGGTAATCCTAGGGGCCCCAACTTCTGACTGTTCTGTGAGTCAGAAGGTCTAGGGGTGATAACAGGGCTGTGGAGAAAGGAACTGTCCCTCTTTTTTACTTCTCTGGGAGTCTTTCTGCCCATCCAGTTTTCAACAGCCAAGGTCACTCTAGAGAGACATGTGTTGGCTGGGGCTGGTGCAGGGAGGCTACTGGGAGGCAGTCTTTTCTCCCTTGGGGCTTGTGTCCAACATAGTTAACTTCATCTGCCACTTAATTACCTCCATGGGGTACTGCTCCCTTCTGCTTGGTAGTGCCCAGCAGATACTCTTTCTGCCCCTACTGTGGGCATTGGACATGGCACAAGGTCAGCAAGCCCAGGCAACCCCCAGTCAGAAGGAGGAGTGCCTTGACCTTCCTACAACCTTCCTCTGCTTCCTGCCTCCTTGGCCCACCCACCCAGTTCCCTTTCCTCCCAAACACTGCCTGCCAGGAGTGTTAAAGGACGGCTTGGCACTCTCTGCATACAGCTGGCTGCAGCCACAGCTCCCACACCCCTGAGGTCCTTGGCCTGTCCTCCCCACCCGTCTGCCCGCCTACTCCCTACTGTGGGTGCTGTGGGATCTGCCCACTTTTGACAGAAGCTGTCCTGACTCCCAGGGTAGCCACTCTCCAGGTGCATGCCACTTACACAGCAATGCATGGTGGGTGCCTGGCCACCCAAGGCTTGGCCTGTCCTTCCTTGCTTCCCTGCTGGGGCCCTGACTTGGACTGGGAGGTGAAAGGGGGTGATTAGCTGCCTTGTGCCTGTTATTACATTGATGTATTATTTAGCTCCACAGAAGCGATGAATATTTGATCTCCTTGCATTGGCTGTTGGCAGAGAAGAGGGAGGAACTGGGTAAAGGTAGTAGCTTCACATCCCCTGCCTAACAGCCCTGGGAATTTAGGTGCTCCTTTGCTTTGCCTAGGGTCCTCTTTCGAGGGACACAGGCTCAACAAAGGGACCTCCTTCTGTAGGACTGTAGGGGTACCACTACCCTGCCTTGAAAAGTTGTTTTATAAGTAGCGTCCATCTGTTCCCAGCAGCCATCTTCATCTGGGCTGAAGGAAGCACTCCTGGGCTCTTCCTCTGATTACTCTGAGGAGTGGGAAGGGAAGAGGCTGATCCCTACACCCAAGGGTCTTGGGTAAGCCATTAGGTGGATAGGTAGATAGAACTTAATAGTAATGAGGTCTGGGAGAAACTACCCCCTCCTTTATGCCTTTCAGACCTGCAGCCCTTGGGACACTGATAACTGTGAGTGAGAGATGAGCTAGAGTCCTGCCCCAGGGCCAGTAGTCTTGCACTTTCAGCGCTCATCTCACCTTTGATAGGAGGGCCCAGAAGACAGAATAGATGATATTGCTTCACCCTCACTACCCTAGGCCCCAGCTGAGACTCAATGATAGCTCTGGGCCAGTGCAAATACCAAGCATCTCCAACTGCTCCTAGCTCAAGACCTTATTACCTTGGAGATAGGAACTGGGTGAGCTAGCCTACCCTCCCCTTCCGTGATGTTTAACAGATTTGACAGCTGTGTCTCTTTACTTATGTATATGTGTTAACCATATCCCAATCTAGAGTCTTGCACACAGTAGGCCTGGGCTCTTTGTTCCACCTTCCCACCTTCCACCTGCATTCAGTGCTTCTAATTTGTAGAAATGGGCTGAGAGGTTGCTCCTGGACAGGGTATACAAAGGACCACTTACTTGGAGGAATTACAAGGAGTAGAGGGAACAGATTAAAATGTTTGGAGTGGGGACAGGGTGGATGAGCATTCCTCTGGGTTCTCTCAGGCCTATGAGGAGAAAATCTTTAAAATGCTTCATCCTAGCACTTTGCTTCCTTTTGACTGGGTGTTTCTCAGGATTTCTTCATGCTCTTGCTTCAGCTCCTCCTTTATGTGGGGATGCAGTGTGGTTAGGGGAAGGAGCCAGCTGATGTCCTGACTATCACTGCTCCTTCGGGAGGCCTTTGTGGGGGCATGGACTGGAGAGCAATTCTCTTGGCCCTTTCTTCAGCTCTCCTGCCTCATGGGCAATGTTCTGTGGCTGTCCCCGGATAAACCACTCCCAAGCCTGAAAGTGAATGGTAGAGCAGACTCTATTTGGGTCTCCTTTGTTCTACCCTCAGCTCATCACCCTCAGGCTGAGTGGCCCTTAATGGATGCAGGGGTAGGGGTCAGTGGCTTCGTGAAAGTGCAGGGAATGGGAGCTAATTTAGGCTAGGGAGAGAAGTGTACAGCCAGCTGCTCCTCTGTCCTGCTGTCTTTCACCCTTCAAACTCCCTTGGCTCTATCAGGGCAGAGGGCAGAGGGCAGCTAGAATGGGCCTCCTGAGGCAGGGTGACTGTATTATTCATGAGTGGACTCTGCATGCTCGGTTCCTGAGCTGGTGGTAGAGCCCTTGCCCTGACCCTGAAGGAGGGACCGTTGAGAATATGTGGGGGTTGGCTAACCATTGCTCCCTTGTCCTGGCCACAGGAGCTGACACAAGCGATACAAGTTCTGTAAGCCTGGAGGTGCGCCCTGGCAGTCGGGAGACATCAGCCACCACACTTTCTCCTGGGGCAAGCAGCCATGGCTGGGATGATGGCGATAACCGCAGCGAGCACAGCTACAGTGAATCGGGTGCCAGTGGCTCATCTTTTGAGGAGCTGGACCTGGAGGGCGAGGGGCCCCTGGGGGAACCCCGACTGAGCCCTGAAGCCAAGCTTCTGGGGGCTACTCGGGAGCTCAGCACTCCTGAGAGGGGTGAGGAGTGACCACAAGCCCTCAGCCCTCCTGTGGTGCATTTGATAAGGAACTGAGCAAACTCTCCAGCCCCCTTTATCCTTAACCTGCCCAGCTTGGGCTGGGAGTACCAGGGGCCTGAGTTCTCCTACCCCCAAGCCTAAACCTCCTCACTGCCCTTTGGCTCCCAGGGCCAAAGGAGCCAGAGACTGTTATCTGCACCAGCTTCCTGGGCTGCCAACTTTTTGCAGACTCATTGGAGCTTCCAGAACCCAGAATAAAGTGGAATTACTTTCTTGTTTCACCTGGATTTGAGTTGTGCGTTTGTTTGTTCTATGTTGGATATAGACTGACATTGGGCAGGAGCATCCAAACCCAAAGAGAAGGAACATGACTGAGAAGTCTGACCAGAGGGATTTTGAAGGTTCTCCATCCCCTGTTCTATCACCCCAGTGGAGTCACCCTTGCATTACAGCAGCCCTACAGGGTTCCCCTTGCTGCTGGATAGCAGAGCAAGGCGTGCTCTCCAGGTCTCAGGAGTAGGAAACTCACAGACTGTGCACCCCAGAGATGCTTTTGTGTCTGTAGTGTCCATATGCCTGTGCTCATGCTCGGACCTTCTCAGCAGCTGAAGAGACCCCTGCCGGGCCTGCCAGTGTCTTTGTTCCGGGGTATGTGTATGTCTACCATGAGTGAGGCTGTGTCCCTATGATTATACTTGGACATGGCTGTACCTGTGTGTGGATGACTGTGTGGCTATGTGTGTATGTTGCTATTCCTTCTGTTTGTGTGGTCACATTTATCTGCATATTATATATGCAAGGCTAGCTGGATGGAAGCATTTATGTGGACTTTGTATATAGGCAACTGGATGTGTCTGTGTGTATATGGTTATGTGTTCATGTGTAAAATGTGTATGTTTTACTGTGTTTCCATGTATAAAGCTATGAGTGTAGCTGTGTATCCATGATTGCAGCTGTGTTGGGGTGGATATGTTTGGCTGAGTGTCCATATGTATGTACTGCTGTGGCTATGTGGCCAAGTCTGTGTGTGCAGTTGTATGTATATGTATATATAGATGCAGATTTTTGAGTGTTGTCCACGTGTATAATTATAGCTACATTTATATATGTGCAGTTGTGTACATGAGTACAGCTATGTTTGGTGAAATGTGTTCTTGTCTGTGTGCCCAGCCAGGAGTGGTGGCTACATAGCTGAGTGTCATCGTTGATCTGTGCTGCAGTGGGATATTGCAGCTTGCTTGCTGCAGGCCATGTATGTGATGGGCTTCTTGTGCTGCTTTTGTGTACATCAACATCTGTGTGGAAAGCCCCATATCTTTGGTGAGGCTGCCTTGGTGAGTGGGCTGGAAGTATGGCTGGGATCTCTCTGCAGTTTCTCACCTCAGCACCCTCCTGCTGTCAGCCCCTCTGCTCCAAGAGCCTGGCCTATCACTCACTCACCCCAGGGAGCAGCCTTTCTGAGCCAGCCAAAGGGTAAGAGCAGCCAGTGGCAGAGCTGGATCTGTCTCGCCAGCTTTGTCTGTCAGCTCTGAACCCTCATCCTGCTACCACCTTGTCTCCCATTAGTGGTTGGGCTTGTTTGTTTGGGTTTGATGTGTCTGTTTTGTTTAAAAGCTGTGTTCTTTACAGAGCAAAGGGGCATCCCCTAGCTTTGTCATCCCCCCTGCCCCAGATGCCACATGCTCATGTAGGGAGAGATGCTTAAGGGGTCTGAGCATGGCATTTTATCATATATCCAAGCTGACCTTGCTTCCACTAACACCTGTGGAAGACAGTCAACGCTGGAGGGTTGGGTAGGGATGTTGTGCCCTAGTGCTTATTGGGGTGTATAGATGCCAGGGCCAGATAGAACAAGCTCAGAGGCCAAATCTGAGCATAGACCTCTCTCTAGATCCTTCAGCACAGTCTGGCACTACAGAGCTTATCCACCACCCCCTACTCAGGGCTGGCCTTCCCCATCCTGCTGTGGGAGGGAAGAGTCAAGAGCATCTTCTCAGAGCTGTCCTCCCTCTGCTCAGGTTCCAGCTCCTACGCAGCAGCCAGTTCTTGGAGCCCTTCCTCAGTCGCCTCCCCTTCTAACCCCCACTCCCTGCCCTTCTAACCCCTAACCCAGGCCCAGCAGGTTCCTCAGGAATTCCAGTCCTTTACCCTGAAGCCCCTCTATCCCCATGGCCTGTCACCTCTACGATAAATGCCTTTTTGCATATAGGAGCAGAGATTCATGGGGGAGGGGCAGTAGCTTTAAAGGTCATCTACGGGAAGGAAGGGGAGGCCCCATCCTCTGACCTCCCCCTCCTCCTAATCTTTTCTTCCTAGTGACTCAGGCCTTAGCTCTCATATGGGGCCTGCTACCATATAGACTGAACTGCCGTCCCTGGGTGGAGAGAATGGTTGGGAAAATAGCCAAGCACCCCACCTACCTCCTGTGTACCCCTTCACTTGTGCTCCAGTGTTAGCTCTCAACCCCAAGGTCCACCTCTTACTCTGTGACATATAGGAACCCATAACACTTTGCTCACTGTGCTAACTCAGTGACCTTCCCAGGCCAGTGCCTCACACCTAGTTCCTGCCGGGTCCCAGTCTGAACCAGGGCCAGAGGGGGCTGAGAGACACCTGCTCCAGTGCAGAGTGGGAGCGCCCGGGGATTCAGCACCACACAGTGGACAGCTCCAGGCCCTGCGGATCTGCTGGAGGCACTGAGCTAGGAGCCACGGAGACTAGAAGTCCTGTGAAGCGGGAGGTGCAGGCTGAATTGGGGCGGGGAGGGGGGGGGAACGGGACTAGGAGTCCAGTGGAATGGAGGAGGGGCTGGAGGCGGGCCGGGGCCGGGGGCGGGGCAGGCCGCGATTGAAAGCGGCAGGGCGGGCGGGTGGAGAGCGCAGAGCCAGCGAGAGCAAGCGGGAACCGGAGCCCCGCACCAGAGCTGGGCGCGCCAGGTAGGGTTAGCCTGTGGTGCTGCGGTCACTGCCAACCTTTTTTAGCCCTGACCCCACATCCCGGGGCCCCGCGGGTCCTTGAGTTCTGGAGTACCCAGGCCGAGGCGTCCAGACAGCGCTTTTTGGGAGCTCCGGGAAGCGGGAAGACCGTCCGGGCACCCCGCCTTCCCAAGAGAACGCACGCCCTGCATCGCGCTTCCCAGTGCCTCCTGCTCCAGTGTCCTCTGGTCCTTCTTTCTGTCTGTGCCTTTGTCTCAGCCTCTCAGGTTCGCTTGCCCTCTCATATTTTTGTGGTCTTGCCCCTCAGCTGGACTCCCAGGTTCTGCCCCCTTCCCTGTCTCAGCTTCCATCAGTGCCTCCCTTGGGTTTCTGCCCCATCTGTGTTCGTCTTTACCCCTCATTCTTTCTCCTGTTTGCCTGGCTAAGCTGCTTCTTTGGTGTCCTCACAAGCTCTCAGTTCCCCTGCCCTGGCTCCCACAGAAGACTAGCCCAGTGAGAAGCCTTAGTCTCTGTGGCCAGGACAGGGGTCCTGGATCTAGTTGCTGTCCCCTTAAGCTGTAGTTTCCTTTTCAATCCCGAGGAAAGATGTGTCCCTCTCCCAGTCTGCATGATTTTCAGAGCCTGCCTGTGTAGAGATACTGTAGGTGGATGTCTAGGTGCAGATGATAGGGTGCAGGCTGAAGAGGATGGGAGAGGAACTCTAAGGTCGGTCAAAGGCCGAGGAGGGGAAGGCTAGAAATGACATCTACTGGACTTGGAGTGACTGAAGAGATACAGAAACACTGAGACTCCAACGGCTTCCCATGTAAGGCTTGGGCATCCACAGCTCAGCTCCATCCCTGTTCAGAGGTCTCACCAGGTTAATTGCTCCCCCCGTGACACACATAAATGTCCACATCTATTTAGTCTGTTGATTTAAGACTTAATTACATGGTACCTGCTCTGGGGCCAGTCTCTCTACCTTGCTATCTCACTGGGCTCAGGGTCTCCATTTCTTTCTCATTCAGGAGACTTTGGGAACTGGCCCTTTAAAAACCAGAGTCTGGGACCCTGGGTGTTCACTGGGGCTTCAGTTTCTATTGGGCTGAAAACTATCCCATAGAGACTCTTCCTCCTGTGGTGGGTCTTCCAGTGCCCCTGCTCTGGAAATCCAAGGCTCGCAATGGGAGCTAGATCCCTGAGTGTGTAGCTGCCATGGCCTCAGCCACTATTCTATGGATCTCCTAGGAGGTTAGCATAGGCCCTTTGGTTTGTGTAGGATTTGGCAATGGCTAGTTGCCCTGCCCTCTCCCACCCTCCCTGCCCTTTTCTGAGTTTGGTAGGGACACTGAGCCCATCTCTAGCCAAGATTAGGGCAAAGCTGAGAGACAGGCCTAGGGGGTAGCCCAGGAGCTTCTCAGCATAGTTAGTGACATCACCCTCATCATGACTCCTGAGTACCTGGGAAGGGGATGTGGGGAAGAACAGAGTCAGAGGGAAAGCTGGAAATAAAAGGGAGCAGCCACTCTCTGGTTCTACTTTTCCCTGTTTGTCTGTCTATCTCTCTGCAGGAGCTGGCCCCCTTCTCATCTCTCTTCCTGTCTGTCCTTTCCTGGCCTCTGTTTCCTCTTCTCTTTGCCTTTGCTGAGTTTATCCTCATCCCTTGAAGACCCTGGTCTGCTGGACCTAACCATCCCCTTTGGGGCCATGGGATCACTGCTTGGGTTTCTGGCACTGCTGCTGCTGTGGGGTGCTGTGGCTGAGGGCCCAGCCAAGAAGGTGCTGACCCTGGAGGGGGACCTGGTGCTGGGTGGGCTGTTCCCAGTGCACCAGAAGGGTGGCCCAGCAGAGGAGTGTGGTCCTGTTAATGAGCACCGTGGCATACAGCGCTTAGAGGCCATGCTTTTTGCACTGGACCACATCAACCGCGACCCCCACCTGCTGCCTGGTGTGCGCTTGGGGGCACACATCCTCGACAGCTGCTCCAAGGATACACACGCCCTGGAGCAGGCACTGGACTTTGTGCGTGCCTCACTCAGTCGTGGTGCTGATGGCTCACGCCACATCTGTCCCGATGGTTCCTATGCCACCCATAGCGATGCTCCCACGGCCATCACCGGTGTCATTGGTGGCTCCTACAGTGATGTCTCCATCCAGGTATGTGGAAATCACCCAAATGGGTTTGAGGAAGGGAGGCTGGAAAGGGTGGTCCAGCATTCCTGATGAGAAGGGACTTCCTGGATGGATACATTGGAAGGGCACCACCATCATCCTTTCAATTGTTTCCTATAAAAGGCAAGAAAAAAAAAAGTTCCCTGGCCATGTAATAGGGTCTGTTCTGGAGACTGTGTAAAAGAAACTCCTCTCGGGGAAAGGAGAGAAAACAGAATCATCCCGTTACACACACACACACACACACACACACACACACACACACACACACACACACGATATTAAGTATCCAAAAAAGGTTTCTAGGACTGAATCCTTGCTCCCCAACATACTAATTGCATGGCTCTGGACAGGTTTTTTGTTTTGTTTTGTTTTCCTATGTCTCAGCTTCCTCTTTATAAAATAAGATTAATAACACTTTCTACTTTTAGGTTTGTAGTAGAAATTTCACAAGATGATACGTGTGTATCATAGGGCCTGGCAGGTCATAAGGGCATAGTCAATATGAGCTGCTATCAGTACTAACCCATTTTATAGGCAAGAAAGCAGGTTCATGGGGGAAGCAGGTCTTAAATCAATGTAGTAGCAAAAAGGAAGTATGAAATCAGGGCTATCAACACTGTCAGATCATTTCTATCTGGGTTTGACAGGGTAGACATAGAAACGAGGTGGGGACCCAGGGGTGGGGACCCAGGGGGAAGAGCAGTTGGGTAAGAATGTATATGGGGAGGGTGGCCGAAGATCTTCAGGTGATGCAGAATTTGAGGGAGGGAACCCGTTAGGGACCCCACCGCCACCACTTGTTCTTCCACAAGGGGTCAGCAGAGGGTTCCCCTGCTAGGCTTCAGCAGTGGATCCAGCCGACTTTCCGCTGTTCTCCCTGGACCGAGTGCACGGCTTCACTTGACTGCTTTGGCCTAGCTTGGCTCTTCCCCCTTCCTGATGGGGTCTCCTTGCCCATGTCCTTTCCCGTCTATGTCCAGTGTAGGTGCAGAGAGATCAAAGCAGACCTGCCATCAGGGCTGGGGACTATTTGGGGACCTTAGTGAGGGCGTCACTTTCCTTAGGAGAGGTCACTGCCATTGAAGTGGGCCTTTGACTCCTGACCTCGGATTATCGTTTAGGAGAAAAGCCGAGTCAGGAGCTGCAGGACCTGGTGGAACCTGCCTTGTTAATCCTAGCTAGTGGAGGTGTTAGTGGCTGCTCGGACAAGTGTGGCCATGCCGGCACCTATGTCTACTGTCTTCAGAGGCCTCTAGGGTGCTTTACCAGCAATCCCTTTTCCCACAGTTTTCTCCAGGACCCCAAGCATGTGTCTGCAGAAGCACAGTTGCCCCCTTGCCGTTTGAAGCCCATCTTTCGGAGTCAGACTGCTTTTCTTCTCCTGTTCTGGTCAGCACTGCCCAGCCTTTAGTCCTTAGGTTGTGCTGGCCCATTAGTGACTCCCGCTCATTCCAGCCCCTCTGCCTTGCACACGTCGCTGTCAGTTTCCACATGCTCGAACCGAAGCCTCCGTACACATCATTTTCAGCTGCTCAGCAATTTGTGATTCAATGAGAACCCAAGGCTCAGAGGGGTTTTTGTTGGAGGGGTACAGAGGAAGAAGATGTGTGTGGAGATATTTGAGAGTCTGTATCCTGTCTACAGGGCCCTTGCCCTCTCCTGTAGTACCTGCACTTTCATTCATCCACCATCTGCTAAGCTCTCAGGTGAACCCCGCTCTTGCAGCCACGGGGACCAAAGACTAAGAAACAGGTGTCGGGCAGCAGTGGTAGAGCAGAAAGACTTGTTCATTCCGTGCTTAGGTACCCAGTTGAGACCAACGTGGGCTTCCCAGGCTATGGACCCTTGGCTCTAGGTCTTTCTTCCTGGGGTGACATTTCTCTAGCCTCTCATAAGAACTGGCACTTAAGAAGGGCTAACAGAGCTGGGCGGTGGTGGCACACGCCTTTAATCCCAGCACTCGGGAGGCAGAGGCAGGCAGATCTCTGTGAGTTCCAGACCAGCCTGGTCTATAAGAGCTAGTTCCAGCGCAGGCTCCAAAGCCACAGAGAAACCCTGTCTCGAAAAACCAAAATAAAATAAAATAAAAAGAAGGGACTAACAGCACTAAACAGTGAGAGAGACTGGCATCTCTGAATATTCCAGATGCCACCCACTGTCTCTATACTGGTGTTGCTGAGTGCCAGCCTCTCCCTGCTCCAGGCCTTCCTCGGTTCAGGTGCAGCTCGTGGCCCTGAGTGTTCTCCCTCTCAGTCCTTTGGGGAGGAGAGAAATCTTCAGTCCCTAGGCAGAAGATACAGCAAGTTCAGACTCATAGCTAGGTCCCCTCAGTGGTGACCTGTAGAACCCCATAGCCAGTGCTTGTTTAGACTGGTTTCTGACCTTTACCCTCTCCGCCCTTGCCCAGGTGGCCAATCTCCTGAGGCTGTTTCAGATACCACAGATCAGCTATGCCTCCACCAGTGCCAAGCTGAGCGACAAGTCCCGTTATGACTACTTCGCTCGCACTGTACCCCCGGACTTTTTCCAAGCTAAGGCCATGGCTGAGATTCTCCGTTTCTTCAACTGGACGTACGTGTCAACCGTGGCATCTGAGGGTGACTACGGTGAGACGGGCATTGAGGCCTTTGAGCTCGAGGCTCGTGCACGAAACATCTGTGTGGCCACTTCGGAGAAGGTGGGCCGGGCCATGAGCCGGGCGGCCTTCGAGGGCGTGGTGCGAGCCCTACTGCAGAAACCCAGTGCCCGGGTCGCTGTGCTCTTCACCCGGTCCGAGGATGCCCGTGAGCTACTCGCAGCTACCCAGCGCCTCAACGCCAGCTTCACCTGGGTGGCCAGCGATGGCTGGGGGGCCCTGGAGAGTGTGGTAGCAGGCAGTGAAGGGGCTGCGGAGGGTGCCATCACCATTGAGCTGGCCTCCTATCCCATCAGTGACTTTGCCTCCTACTTCCAGAGCTTGGATCCCTGGAACAACAGTCGGAACCCTTGGTTCCGTGAGTTCTGGGAGGAGAGGTTCCACTGCAGCTTCCGGCAGCGAGACTGTGCAGCTCACTCACTGCGGGCTGTGCCCTTCGAACAGGAGTCTAAGATCATGTTTGTGGTCAACGCAGTGTATGCCATGGCTCACGCTCTGCATAACATGCACCGTGCCCTCTGTCCCAACACCACCCACCTCTGCGATGCCATGAGACCTGTCAACGGGCGCCGCCTCTACAAAGACTACGTCCTCAACGTCAAGTTTGATGGTAATAGCACTGGCCTGTGTCTGTTAACCTGCTGGCCTTCAGGTTCCACTACTTGCTAAGGAAACGTAGGGTGTAACACAAGGACATAGTCAGGGGCTGTGGAAGGGAGGACAAAGAGACCACAACCAGAAGATCCCAGCTGGAGTCAGGGCTGAGGTTCCACTTTTTGAGAATCGTCCAGAAAGTGAAATTTGGACTGGTCCTGACTCTAGGATCTCTGCCTACTGCTTGGACATTACCTCTAGCTCTTAGCTCTCTATCTGGCTAGGGAACTCAATAAATTCTCAGGCAGAGTAAGAGTCCAAATCAGGGTAGGTTGAGGGTGAACCACAGGAAGGCATCCTATTTAGGTGAAACTTCTATTATCAATCTTTTTCTTAAATATTTATTTAACTTTATGTGCATTTGGTATGAAGGTGTCAGATTCCCTGAAACTGGACAGTTGTGAGCTGCCATGTGGGTGCTGGGAATTGAAGCTGGGTCCTCTGGGAGAGCAGCCAGTGCTCATGACCACTGATCTATCTCTCCAGCCCCCCTACTATTAATCTTGATGGATTTTGTAAACCTGTTTTTTTTTTAAAAAAAAAAAAAAAAGATGAGATCATGCTATATACCCTAGCCTTGCCTCAAACTCACTGCGTAGCCCAGGATAGCTTCAAACTCATGGCAGTTCTGCTACCTCAGCCTCCCAAGTGCTGGAATTATAGGTGTGCACCAGCACACCCATCCTCATCTTGATTCTTCTACCAGAGTGTTCCCAAAGCAAAAGTTAAAGTAGCAGTTTTGAGAAGAGTGAGAGCTTCAAACCCACTGTGCTTGGCTCCAGGAGAAACCTTTGAGGGTGCAGCGGGAGAAGCTGCCAGGAGAGAGCATAGTCTGGTCCAGACTTACACCAAGCAGACAGTTGCCTTCAGCATCCTGGTGGTGTAAAGGCTGCTTCTAGGATCTCCATGGGTATCAAGGTCTGAGGGTTCTGATCCCTTATCTGAAGTGACATAGAATTTCCAAATAACTGGCAGGAGGTTACTAGGGGATAGAGATGGCAGCGGCCATCCTGTGCAAGGCTCTGCGTTCAGGTGGCCACTGAGGTTGGGATTCTGTTTGCCATGGACCAGTTAGGACTGACTGGGGCTGGAATGGGTGTTGTAGCTAGAGACCTGGTTTAGCTTTGGGATCTCCGTTAAGTTTTTGTGAAAGAGCTATGTTGTGTGTTGCGATAGAGTTAGAATTTGAAGACTAAAATCTAAGATTGGGTTTAGCAAGTCATAATAGGATTGGTACAAGTCCATTTGGAGCTTAGGGTGGTGAGAGCTGGTTTGTTGCTGGAGTCTATGCTCGTAGCTTGTTATAAACTGTCTTAGGAAAGTAGCTGGGACTAAAATGGGCTTCAGTGTTGGAAAAGGTGGCCTGTGGGGGTAAGGTTCTACCTTAGGGTGAAGGTTAAGGACACATCAGAGTAACTCACCAATCTAACCTCTTCACTCCTCCATCCCAGCCCCCTTCCGCCCAGCAGATACTGACAATGAGGTCCGCTTTGACCGCTTTGGTGATGGTATTGGCCGCTACAACATCTTCACCTATCTGCGGGCAGGCAGTGGGCGCTATCGCTACCAGAAGGTAGGCTACTGGGCAGAAGGTCTGAGCCTGGACACTAGCCTCATCCCATGGGCCTCCCCATCAGCTGGCCCCCTTCCTGCTTCTCGCTGTAGTGAGCCCTGCCTTCAGAATGAGGTGAAGAGCGTGCAGCCGGGTGAGGTCTGCTGCTGGCTCTGCATCCCCTGCCAGCCCTATGAGTACCGGCTGGATGAGTTCACCTGTGCTGACTGTGGTCTGGGCTACTGGCCTAATGCCAGTCTGACTGGCTGCTTTGAGTTGCCCCAGGAGTATATCCACTGGGGTGATGCCTGGGCAGTAGGACCTGTCACCATTGCCTGCCTAGGTGCCCTGGCCACCCTCTTTGTGTTGGGTGTCTTTGTGAGGCATAATGCTACACCCGTAGTTAAGGCCTCTGGTCGTGAGCTTTGCTACATTCTGCTGGGAGGTGTCTTCCTCTGCTACTGTATGACCTTCATCTTTATTGCCAAGCCTTCCACGGCAGTGTGTACCTTACGGCGCCTCGGTCTGGGCACTGCCTTCTCTGTCTGCTACTCAGCCCTCCTCACTAAGACCAATCGCATTGCTCGAATCTTTGGCGGGGCCCGGGAAGGTGCCCAGCGGCCACGCTTCATCAGTCCTGCCTCACAGGTGGCCATCTGCCTGGCACTTATCTCGGGCCAGCTGCTCATTGTTGCTGCCTGGCTGGTGGTGGAGGCACCAGGCATAGGCAAGGAGACAGCTCCTGAACGGCGGGAGGTAGTGACGTTGCGCTGTAACCACCGTGACGCAAGCATGCTCGGTTCACTGGCTTACAATGTGCTCCTCATTGCTCTCTGCACGCTCTATGCCTTCAAGACCCGAAAGTGCCCAGAGAACTTCAATGAAGCCAAGTTCATTGGCTTCACCATGTACACCACCTGCATCATCTGGCTGGCTTTCCTTCCCATCTTCTATGTCACCTCCAGTGATTATCGGGTAAGCCATCTGTTGCAAAAGTCGGAGGGGTAGAACACTGAGCCCACTCTTTCCTGCTGTCCCATTTTATCTGCAGTTAACTCTAACGTTTCAAAAAGTCAAATGGACCCTGCTCAGAGGTTTAAGGGAAGAAGAAAGCTTGGAGAAATGTCCAGGAAGGTGGGAATTTGGGGGTGGGTGGTCAGGTGTCAGGACTCTGATGCCATCCCCAAACCTGGAAGAAGCTGGAGTTGCAGAACAAAGTTCCAAAGAGTGCGGGCTCTGCCTTGTTCCAGGGAAGGGTCGTCTGGAGATAGAGGAGGGCTCAACACAAATAAAAGCAAAGGGAGTGGAAGAGCTGCTGGGGAGGGCAAAGAAAAATTAAATGAGGTGACAACTGTTCTCCAGTTGGTGGCTTTCAAGCAACCGGTTCCAACTGGCAGAGAGTCTCAAGGGGTGTCTTCAACTCCAACAGGCAACAGCTACTTCAGATGAGATGGCCTGGGAAGGTCTCTCTGAGGAGGTGGCAGATGAGCTGAGCTCCGAATAATAAGAGGATTTTATCTTGGTTAATCCTCATGACTCAAGCAAACTCCACAGCTCCCCTGTTTAACTGATGAAGTAGAGACTCAGAGAGAGTCAGTCCCAGGCTCCAGTCACTCAGCTTGGGAGTCCAGATCAGGGTCTAAACTGATGGTCTTAACAATGAAGGGAACTGGAAAATTGTGGCAATCCCTGGCGTGGGCCCTTTTCCCAAGACAGAGGTGTGGTAGTGCGCTGCTGGGGGTGGTGGTGGGGGCATTGCTGGGCTTGGCTGCTCCTCTTGCACCTGCTGGGCCACCTGCTTGGATAGTGGAGGCCAAAGCTGGGGAGGGAATCTGCTCTGACTCAGCCTACATTTGCATATGATTTGCATTTGCATGCCCATCAGAAGCAGCTAAAGACTCACTGGAGATATGCAGTAATCAACCATGCATGCACATACTTGTGCACAAACACACATGCCTGCATACTGGAAGATGCATATACATTCCATTATGTATCTACAAGTGTGTGCACACACATCCTGGCACACACAGAACATACACAGATCTTGTCCACGCATAGCTCCCCTCCCACAAACACTTGCTCATACTCCTCTGCATACTTACTACTACACACATACACCCACACTGATATGCATGCCTCTACACGAATGTACTCTTACCTGCACCCCTTGCATGCACACACCCCTATGCATATACCCCTTGCATGCATATGCCGCTATGTATACATGCACCCTTTCATGTTCACAATTCAGCTAGCATTCGGGTGTGCTTTACAAAATGATTAACTGGGGCTGACACTGGGATTGTTATCATCTTTCTTCAAGGCTTGGCCAAAGGACTGTTCAGTGGATGCTTGCTGTGTTACCCTGCCTCAGCCTAGGGAGGGGTCACGGGCCCGGGCCCAGGCCTTTGGAATATCCTCCCTGACCTGTGCCTGTTCTCTCACTCACCCTTACAGGTACAGACCACTACCATGTGCGTATCGGTCAGCCTCAGTGGCTCTGTGGTGCTCGGCTGCCTCTTTGCACCCAAGCTGCATATCATCCTTTTCCAGCCACAGAAGAACGTGGTGACCCACCGGGCACCTACCAGCCGCTTTGGCAGCGCTGCCCCCAGGGCCAGCGCCAACCTTGGTCAAGGTTAGCATTCTAAACCCTCCCCTCCATGGTCCCCTTTCCTGCCCAGCTCCCAGGCATGAAGCCCACTCCCCAGGACTGAATGCTGAAATCCCTTGTCTGTGAGTTGGGTACTCTCAAGACAACACTGAACACCAGCAAGAGGCATGGTGGATGTTCACCTCCACAGCCCTACTTCTCTTGCTGCCTCTTGGGGTCAGTCCCAACCTCTGGTCACCTTTCCCCAGGGTCTGGATCCCAGTTTGTTCCCACCGTTTGCAACGGCCGTGAGGTGGTAGACTCAACAACATCATCGCTTTGAAGATCCCACACTCCTGCCCTGACACGGCTGCTCCCGAACCCAGTGTAGACCCTCTTCCATGGCTAGGAGGAAGTTGGCTGGAGCACTGCAATAACACCCACCCCATGCCTGCCCCCAGAGTCACTCACCCACCTACTGATTCCCAGCCCTTTAGGGAAGAAGCCAGGGTCCTTAGCTGGAGAGCCTCTGCAATGGCCACTAACTGTCCTTGTAGCTATGCCCCGTGTTTGCCAGGCCTGGGACTCCGAGGGGAGAGTCAGTGTCTACTGTGCTCTAGAACAACGTGGCTGAGGATGGCAGGCCCAACCCCTATCAGCAAAGGTGCTTCCAGTCCAGCCCCTGCCCAGGCCTTTTTAATTTTTTTATAAGTTACTCTGGGTTAGAGAGGATAGCTATGATAGGGATTATTCCCTCCCCTCCCTACCCAGTAGTTTGTTCCGTGGTTTATTTTGTATTATCTGTAAATAAAGTGTCTTTATTTAAACATTTTTTAAAAGTTTCATAGACAGGGTCTCATGTATACCAAGCTAACCTCAAACTTTCTGTGGGGCTGAAGATGACATTGAACTTCTAACCTGCCAAGGCCTGGGGTTATAGGCGTGCATCATTATGCCTGGTTCTTAGGCAGGGGTTTTGTGCACGCTAGACAAAGTAGGATGCTACCAATTGGGCTCCATCTCCAGCCCATGTCTTTTTGTTGTTCATTATTAGTGTGTGTGTGCATGGGTGTTTTGCCTGGATGTAGGGTTTCTTTTTTGTTTGTTTTTTATTGTTGTTTTGGGGGTGGTGAGACAAGGTCTCTCTACTCTCTATGTGACCCTTGGTTGGCCTGGAGCTCACTATGTAGACTAGGCTAGCTTTTGAGCTCACAGAAATTCACCTGCCTCATTCTCCCAAGTGCTAGGATTAAAGGTGTCCATGTAGGTCTTTTACACCACATGCATGCAGTGCCCACAGAGGCCAGAAGAGGGCATCAGATCCTATGGGATGGCAGTAACAGATGGTTGTGAGCTACCATGTGGCTGCTGGGAACTGAACCTAGATTCTCTGGGAAAGCACCAAGTACTCTTATCCACTTTGTTTCTTTATTTAAAAATAATCCTGACTTGGGGACTTCCTCCTCAGTCCTTCAGTATTCATACTGCTAGAGAGTGTTGGCTCTGGGCTGTGCCCAGTGCTGGAGCCTGGCAGCCACCAAGGCAGACCCAGCACTGGTTCATGTGGAGGCTGAAAAGAGTCAACTGTTCTTCCTTAAAGGAGCCATTGAAGACTGGGCAGCATCCTTTAGAGTTACCTGGCTCTCTAAGAGATAGTTTTCCTCAGAGACCCAGCCTAGTGAAGACTGTGGGAAGTGGGACATTGACAGTGGAGTTTTCTTTTCTTTCTTTTTTTTAAATATTTTTTATTTATTATGTATACAATATTCTGTCTGAGTATGCCTGCATGCCAGAAGAGGGCACCAGACCTCATTACAGATGGTTGTAAGCCACAGTGTGTGGCTTGCTGGGAATTGAACTCAGGACCTTTGGAAGAGCAGGCAATGCTCTTAACCACTGAGCCATCTCTCCAGCCCTGACAGTGGACTTTTCATGACTGACTGACTGGCTGACTGACTGACTGACTGACTGACTAGAATTTGTATAAGGCAAAACTAGGGTGAGTGTTTGGTGCAAAAGGTTCCAATAACAGGCATGGGACTGAATGTTCCTTGTTCACAGGTACTTACTTGCAAAGCCAGAAAGTAGCTCCCAGAGAGGGTGAAGCAGTGGGGTACAGACACTGGGCCTGGAGAGGCTGTCTGTAGATGGGTCGGGTAAAAGAAGTCCGTGCCAGTCTCCGGAGGGCTTCTGGGCTGAAGGGTTGGTGGCTGAGCCTGGCACGCTTCAGGCATTTACCATGTTTGCCCTGTGGAACTCACCAGTGGAGGGCTCCAAGGCTCACCCTCAGCTTCACCTCCCAGGGCAGGCCTCAGCAGTTCCTCATGGCCTACAGGGTGGTGAGCACCAAGGTGGAAGAACATGGCTATTCCAGTCAGGGCTTCTGTAGCTCACAGGGACAAAATCCTGTGAGAGAAAACCACCCAGAGACATTTATTTTCAAATGAACTAATTTGCATCAGTGGGCTGGCAAGTTTCTGGAAATTTGGATTAACAATTTTTAAAAGTGGGGGGGAAATGTAAGAAGAAAACCTTGGGATTGCGTCTCCTCAGCCAACACGTGGGGTGGAGGGATAAGAGAAAAATGGGATATGCAGCTAGCTGCGGAGGTCATACACAGAAAACACTTTTTTTTAAACAGATAAATGTCCCACACAGTATTTGGGAATTACCTTTACTAAAAATCCTTGTTTCTTAGCAAAAATAATAACTTTTCTCATTTAACCTGGGCCTCTTGTGTTTTCTTGTTGTTTATTTTTTTTTCTTGATTCTTTCGGCCATCCTACATCCAGAGGGCATTTGATTTTGCTCTGAACCCCTGGGTTCTCTCAGGGATTTTCCTTTTAAAATAAGTATGTAGTGTGTGTGTGTACATGCTATGTGTGTGCAAGTGCACGCACTGTGTGTGTGTGTGTATATATATATATATCAGTATAAAAAGTAGTTAGCATTGCTATATATTAGTCACGTCACACATTTACAAAGGGTATCTGGAGAACCTCAGTCTACCCATGCTACCATCTAAGGGGAAAAAGAGCCTGATGTCTAGGAATCTGGAGAGAAACACAAGAAATGGTGGAGAATTCCTAAGGCCCAGTTATCGCGTGTGTCCAGTACACCCTCTTCCCTCCACTGCCCTGTAAGTACAAGCTTCATGATTATAGTCTGTGGCCACCCCTTCCCCACCCTGTCGTGTCATGGCAGTGAATCTATGTGTGCATATGCATGTTTAGGTCACGGATCACAGGTCACTTCAGGTGTCATTCCTCAGGAGATGTCCATCTTGTTTGGGAGAATGGTTGCAAACAATTTAACCTGAAAATCACTGATTATCGGCTGGTAAGTCCCAGGACCTGCCTGCCCCTGCTTCCCCGCCCCTGGGATTACAAGAGCTACCACCACACCTACCTTTTTGCTTGGACTAAGGATTGAACACAGGACTTGCATCACAACCATGTCACTGGCTGAACTATCGCCCCAGTCCCATGGGCAGTGAGTCTTGGCATTTACTCAACTCTCAGATCTTACCACAAATTATCAAGATCAGGTCATATCATCTCATCCCAAGGCCCACTTCCAGTCCTCAGTGTCCTGGGTTTATGTCTCTTTTTTTCTTCATTCCAGTGCCACATGCCATATCCCACATCTCACAGAGCCTTGACACCTCTTCTTGAAAAGGGACAGGAGCATAGAGTCCCTGCCGGGTTTGTTTCTGTTAAGCATGGAGTCCTCAAGCAGCCTGCTCATGCTGGGGCCTGAGGAGCAGACATCCCAAACATTTGTGATTTATCCCTGGAAATGTCCACCATGGTAAACTGACCATCTGACCGTCACCCCACGCACTTTGCTTGAAGAACCAGAGTTCTCACAATGGTGTGGGCGTTTCAGTGATGGCTTTGTTCAAAGACCTCCCCAGCTCCACTTCTGTCCCTTGCATTGTCCCCATGAAGACAGCAAGGAAGCCCTTCATTCTGTCTTTGTGGATCTGTATCTTACCCTTCCCTAAGTTATGGAACTGGTGGGAGAGTGACTCAGACATCTCGAGTCCCCAAGACCTGGCATGGCAGAGTAGGGGATGGTCACATCACAGGGGCAGTTTTGATGATGGTTGCTTCCCCACAGTTGAGTCCTGTCGAGGAGCAGACCTTTGAGGCAGTAACTATCCAAGATGGAGGGCAGGTGGCAGTACACCGAGCAAAGGTGCAGTTACAAAATGAATGGAGTCGGATAAAATCCAAACTCCCATCCCCTAGCATTCCTGGGAGAGAACATTCCCTTGAGTGGCACTCAGGCACTCACCTTCCCCATGCTGTCCCATCTCAACTAAGTGGTCCTGCCTCCCCTGCTCCTGTGAAGCTCACAGGAGGGAAGGAAAGGAGGTTTTGCCGAGGGTCTCAACACCCTCTGAAAATGTTTCTCAACAGAGAAAAGGAAAAACCCAGTTAATCATGACAAGGTGAAGTCTCTCAGAGAGAGGCTAGCTCTGGGGACAGTGGACTAGGAGACAGGGAGGAAATGAGGAAAATGTGGAAGTTAGAGGAATAAAATGGAAATGAAACCCTGAGTGCTCTTACCAAGATGTCAGGACTGATGGGTGGTGGTGGTGGTGGTGATGATCATGGGGATGATGGGGATGGTGTGGGGTGGTAATGGTGATGATGGTGATGATAGGAATGATGGAGATGGTGGTGATGGTGGTGGTGATGGTGATGATGGTGATGATAGGAATGATGGTGATGGTGATGATGGTGATAGGGATGGTAGTGATGGTGATGATAGGAATAGTGGTGATGGTGGTGATGGGGATGGAGATTGTGATGATGGTGATGATGGAGATGGTGATGATTGGATGGTGGGAATGGAGATGATGATTGGATGATGATGATGATGATGATGATGATGGGGATGATGGGGATGATGGGAATGGAGATGATGGAGTTGATGATTTGATAATGATGATGATGGTAATTGGATGATGGTGATGATGATGATTATGGGGATGGTGATGATGGAGATGATGATTGGATGATGGTGATGATGATGGGGATGATGGAGTTGATGATTGGATAATGATGATGATGGTGATTGGATGATGGTGATGATGATTATGGGGATGGTGATGATGGATATGGTGATTGGATGATGGTGATGATGATGATGATGATGATGATGATAGGGATAGTGATGATGGATATGGTAATTGTGTTGATGGGGATGGTATGGTAGTTTGAAAGAAAATGATGACCCCCAAAGGGAGTGACACTCTTAGGAGGTGTGGCCTTGATGAAGGAAGTGTGTCACTGTGGGGGTGGGCTTTGAAGTTTCTTTTGCTCAAGCTTCCCTCAGTGTGACTGCCATTTGACTTCCTGTTGCCTGCAAGATGTAGGATTCTCAGCTATTCCTCTAGCACCATATTTGCCGGCATGCCGCCATGCTACCATCATGATGATAATGGACTGAACTTCTGAAATTGTAAGCAAGCCACCCCAATTAAATGTGTTCTTTGTAAGAGTTGCTGTAGTCATGGTGTCTTTTCACAGCAATAAAATCTCAACTAAGACAGCTAGTGATGATGATAATGACTGAGACAGCATCTCACTATGTAGCCCTGGCTGTCCTGGAATTCACTGTGTAGGCCAGGCTAGCCTTGAACTCATACAGATTGCTCCTGTCTCCTGAGTGCTGGAAATAAAGAATAGTTCACCATTCCTGCCTAGGGTTGCTTTTTTTCTTTTCATTTTTTTCAAGAAAAACTATTTTTTTCCAGTATATGCTCCATGTAAACAGTTTAAGCATTGCATAAAAGTATAAAAAAGAAAAAGTATTACTTCAAGTTTCATGATTCAAATATAACCGTCATTAACATTTCTGGTACAGACATATTTCTATGCATTTTTACAGATAGGAGAGATGGAAATACTTTCATAAAAATGGGATCATGCCATATGTCTATTTTTTTAGTGGATTTAATTTTACTTGACTCTAATTGAAGAAAATGAATCCAAAGTAAAATTGGAAGGAATTCTTGAACTTCACATATATTTCTCCACCACAAAGATGTTTTTCCTCCCAAAATGAGCCCTCTAAGCTTAAGAAAGAGCCGGCATGACATTTGAAGGTAAACATTCCTTTGGTCTCCAGAATTTGACCCACTGCCAACCTTCTTGCAATCTTAACAGCATGACTTCCCTCCAGGGGCATGCTGGGAATCTGCTGATCCCCTCAGGCCCACATGCAGGACACTGGGGCTGGGGCCTATTGGCCTTGTCATTTTGGCAGTGCTGCTGTAGACAACAATGGGGAAAGGCAGGCTGGGCGCCCATCTTCACACTGTCACCTCTTTTCTGGTTTCATGCAGAGACTGCAGAGTACTATCATTTCCCCTCACGTCTTTGGTCTTTCGTGAATTAATTTCTCGGTGTGGCATGAGGTAAGAGTCAATGTGAATCTCCACGGCCCAGATATTCAGTTGCTTCATTGTTTGCAGACTGAGGGCAGGCATCTCCATCTCTGAAGGCTACTGTGTCTCAGCGAGCTACACGACTCTCCCAGCAAACACCACCTATCTAAGTCTTCAGATGAGGAAGGCTCAGCCTCGTTGGCCTTCTGCTCTCTTCTACCCAACACTGCCTTGATCTATACAGGTCCTTCACATTTCCACATAAACTTTGGTACCAGCCCTTCCAGCTTTGGGGAAAACTGAATTTATAGACAATTGGAATCTTAACGGCATTGTCATTCAGTTAACAGGCCTGGCATCCCTTCTCCTTTATTTCCGTCTTAATTCCAATGCTGTTTTTTAGTTTCCAGTGTAGCAGTTTTATAATCATCAACTCTGAGTTTATCCTTAGGTGTATGATTTTTTTGATGTGACCAGAAAAGATTTTTCGAAGTACTGGTTCATTTTTCCAGCTGTTTTCTGCTAGTGAATTAGTGCACAGTTGATTTTGAGATTGTGGTAAATTATAAACGACAAAAAATGACTACTTACAACCGTGTTTCATCATACTGCATAGGCACCCTCCGATGTCTGAGATTTGGGAGATCTCTCACAATCGTTGGGAAAATGACGCATTATTACTATCTATAATCAACATGCCTTTGAACAGACACCCAACCCCTGTATGCTCAAACTGAAACTGACTACACATTAAACAACAGTTTCTCATCCCTTACTCCCTACCCTGGCTGTCACCATTTTACTCTCTGCTTTTTGGAGGGTTTTTGTTTTTTTTGTTTTTTGGCTTTTTATTTCATTTTGCTTTGCTTAGTTTTGTTTTTGAGACGGGATCGCATGTCGCTCAATCTGGCCTCAATTTACTGTATAGCTGAGGTTGACCTTAAACCCTGCATCCTCCTGCTCCACCTCCCGTGTGCTAGGCTTGCAGGCATGTACTGCTATGCCTGGCTCTGCTTCTATTTATTTTGGCTGTGTTAGATTCAGTTTACAGATGAGATCATGCCATAGTTCTCTTTGTCTGACTGGTGCATTACCTTTAGATGTACTCCAGACGCATATCCATTGTGACAAACAACAGAATTTCCTTCAGGTTTCTGGCTGAATAACAGTCCATTGTGTATAAACATCTCACTGGAAAAGCACATTTAACTATTCATTCTTTGTTAGGTCCATTCCGTATCTTGTAAATAATGCTCCAATGAATAAGAAGCAGGTTCCTCCTCCCCTCCCTTCTCTTATTCTTTGTTTGTTTGTTTAGGTTTTTTCCAAGCAGGGTTTCTGGGTAACAGTTCTGACTACCCTGTGAGTCACTAGTGAACCTGGCTGATCTTGAACTCACAGAGATCCACCTGCCCCAGCTTCCCAAGTGCTGGGATTAAGGTGTGCACCACCACGTCTGGTTCTCCTCTTATTCTTGACACTATAGTGCCTAACCTGGCCTAAAACTCACAATCCTCCTGTCCCAGCCTTCAAGTGCTGGGATCATAGGTGTTGCCACCATTCCTGGCTTTTTGATATCTCTTCAATGTACTAATTTTATTTCCCCTCGGTATACACGGAGATGTTGGGTTGCCGAATCATATGTGTGGTTTCATGTTTAGTTTTGAGGGAGCCTCATTCTGTTTTCCACAGCGGTTAAACCGTTTCACATCCCTACCAACAGCAGATGAGGAATCTCTATTCCCCACCCCTTACCAACACTTCTTACCTTTTCCTGTGCCACCCTGGTGTGTGTGAGGTGGTAACACTGGTTTCCATTTACATATCCTTGACGATGAGTGATGTTCAGTACCTGATATGTTCTTCTCTGAGAAATGCCTGTCATGTCCTTTGCTTGTTTTAAGAATCAAGTTATTTGAGGGTGAAGAGTTGATTCAGTTGGTAAAGTGATTGCTGAGTTAAGATTCCAGCACCCGCCAGGTGGTGGTGGCACACACCTTTAATCCCAGCACTAGGGAGGCAGAGGCAGGCGGATCTTTGTGAGTTCGAGACCAGCCTGGTCTACAAGAGCTAGTTCCAGTGTAGGCTCCAAAGCCACAGAGAAGCCCTGTCTCAAAAAAACAAAACAAACAACAACAACAACAACAAAAAAGATTCCAGCACCCATGTAAAAAGATAGGCACGTTAGTATACAACTGTAATCCCAGTGCTGGGGAGGCAGAGACAGGGGGGACCTTGGTGCTTGCTGGCCAGCTGGTCTCTGTGAATAGATGACTTCTAAGTTCAGTGAGAGATGCTGTCTCAGAGAACAGGTTGGAGAGTAACAGGAAATGTCAACCTCCGGCCTGCACATAGCCACATGAACATTACATATGAATGTACCACGTGCATGTGCATGCTCACACACACACACACGCACACACACATGCATGTACACACACATGCACACACACATGCACGCACACATGCATGCACACACACGTGCATGCTCACACACATGCACGGACACATGCATGCACACACGCATGCACACACACATGCACGCACACACATGCATGCACACACACACACACTCCAAATAAATTTTAAAAATTAAAGTAAATAAGTCAGGTCATTTGCTTTGTTGCTATGCACATTTATTTTTGAGCCTTCTGTTCGATTGTGTGTTTTTTTGCTGGTACTGCTCTGTGTTGCTTTCTATCTTCTTAAAGATGTTTAAATTCAGGTACTGTGATGTTTCCAGCTTTGTTCTTTTTGATCAAGATAACTTTGGGAGTTCAGGGTCTTTTGTAGTTTCATGTGAATTTTAGAATTGTTTCTCTTCTGGTGTCTGTGGGAACTGCCAGTGGAACTTAGGTAGGGATTAGCATTGCATCTGTGGGTTACTTCAGGTCAGAAGGCTATTTCAATAAGAATTCTTCTGATTTATTGAACATGGGTTGGGTTATTTTTCCCTGTCTGTCAAAAAATCTCTTTAATCAATGTTTTATGGTTTTCAATGTACTGGTCTTCCATCTCTTTGATTAAAATTGCTCCTAAAGAGGCTGGAAAGTTGGCTCAGTGGTTAAGAGCCCTGGCTGCTCTTCCAGAGGACCTGGATTTAATTCCCAGCCCCCACATGGCAGCTCACAACCATCTGTAACTCCATTTTCAGAGAATGTGATGCTCTCTTCTAGCCTCTGAATTAAGACCTACATGCATGCAAAACACACATATGCGTAAAATTAAGAGCCAAATTACTCCTAGGAGTTGGAGAGATGACTCAGTGGTTAAAAGTACTTACTGTTCTTAGCCAGGTGGTGGTGGCACAGGCCTTTAATCCCAGCACT
>JAQHUG010000001.1:7548613-7570131 GCA_028555095.1 Dicrostonyx torquatus
AGGGAAGGAAGCCTTGATGCTCAGCCTCAGGGGACAGAGGCAGCAGTCACAGCTGCTGCCCCCTCCACTCAGCTCTGGTCATCCACAGGGGCTGGCTCTGGAGCACAGCTTCCCCCACAAGCCCACGGGACACGTGTGTCCTGCTGCTGCTCTGCTGAGGTGTGCAGTCCTCCTGGTTCCCTGCCAAGCCCTGTGCTGGCCCTCAGGGTCCTGTGGTTCAGGATATGGAATCCCTGCTTTCCCAGTTGACCCTGCTTTTTAAGCTTTGTTAAGATGCTTAGGTAGGAGCCACAGAAGAGCAAAGCACAAGGCCTATTCCCATGGTGGAGGGACCCCCATCCAGCTGATGGAGGTGTCAACACCTGGCCTGAGCCCTGCAGTCCCTTTTGTGCAAGATTAGGAGCAGGGGCCTGAGATGGGTCTCTGGACAAGGGCACTGTGCCACACTGGGGAATATTTCTCAGTGGAATGTAAGGAAGTTAGGTGCTAAATTCTCTCTGTGGGTACAGTGTATGGTCAGTAAGTGTCTTTATTGTGAGGAAGATCCAGCCCCCCACGGCTTTGCCAGCACCCTAGGTCATAAGAATTTCGATGTCAAGCTCCAGCCGACTGGCTTTGACCTCATAGTGACCCCGAATCACACCTCGGGTTTGACTGGCATGCCAGCGCCAGTGAGACTGGATGATGCGAGCAGCTTGGCGTGCCTGGAGGAATCGTCTGCGGGTCTGCCACATGCGGACGTGTGCCTGCATCTTCACCACTGCCCATTCCTGGCAGGTATAAAGTTTTAGTGCCAAGCACCGTCTTTGCTCCAACATCTTTGTTTGCACCGACCTCCACCAGCACTGGATGGCCCACGCTCCAAGTGCCGCATGCAGTAGTGCTCGTCGGACCATGTTGCCACGCCACCATGACTGAATCTTTATGACTGTCTTCTCTAACTGATGGGGAGGGAGAACATGGAGATGTTCAGTGGGGCCATTTCTCTGCCATTTCTATCCCCACTTCTAGTACTTGGGAGGAAAGGGAACTTGGCTTGGGCTGTCCTGCCCTGTCATCACTAGACCCCAGTCATCTTATCTCCAGCCCCTCCTCACCTTTACACACTGCTCATTATCCGCCAGGCGGTTCTCTTCTGAAAGGGCTGTGCTCACAGTTTGTACGTCCATGGCCTTGGTCTTTAGAGTCCACTCACCTGTCATTTAGGCTTTCCTAGTTTTCAGCCCCGCCCTCAACTATTAGTCACATGCCGTCATTAGACTCCGCCCATCCGCACAGGAGCTTTCTCCTCGGGCCCTGTCTGCCTGCATTTTAACCACAGCCTTGCTTCCTTCTGGGCTGGGCTCTCCATTCATGTACTCCCATCCTTAGGGTGGACAGTTTTCTGTGGCTTCAGTTGCTTCTCAGACTCCTCTCCACCTCCTGGTAGCAGTGGGGAGCCATACGACTTCCTTGCAGGTAAGAATGTCTTTAGTTAAAGGTTCTCGGAGCCATTGGAGGTTTGGGGAGGCTTCAGTGTCAGGGCTCCTGGGAGGGTGCTAGGCAATATGAAGCAAAAAAAAAAAAAAATGTGTATTTTTGTCCACATTTCTTAGCTTTGATTAGAGCGGGCCTCTGCCTTTTCTTCCCTAGACTCCTCTGTCAAGTCTCCTGGGCTTTGTGTGAAAAGACAGCTTCTTTGGGGATGCAATGAACTGAGCTGGGATATGGCTGGCTTAAATTAACAGCTTAGCCCTGTGTGCGTCACAGTTGCCTGTAAGCACAGGGACTTCTGCTATTCCTGTCATTCTGCAGCTGCTGTGTTCATTCGCCCTTTGTCACAACATAAAGATGTAAGGACAGAGGTACAGCTATTATGACACCCACGTGTCCCACAGAACCTGGCACCAAAAGTAAGTGGATTGGAAAGGAAAAGTAAGGTTTGGAAAACAGGGAGCCAAAAACCTACTGGAGAAAACCTTCCTCATGCCAGGTACATGATTCCCTGAACTGAAAAGTCTATTTTCATCAATAT
Source organism: Dicrostonyx torquatus (assembly GCA_028555095.1). NCBI lineage: Eukaryota > Metazoa > Chordata > Mammalia > Rodentia > Cricetidae > Dicrostonyx > Dicrostonyx torquatus. The sequence goes on from JAQHUG010000001.1 coordinate 7,550,628, forward strand.
CTTAAAAATCACTTGTTTTTACATAAGTGTGCCTGAGTGAGTGTATGTATACCATATGCATGCAGGGGCTTGTGTAAGCCAGAAGAGGGATTCAAATCCCTCTTCTGAAACTAGAGTTACAAATGGTTGTGAGCTGCCATGTGGGTGCTGGGAACCAAGCCTATGTCTTCTACAAGAACAGTAAGTGCTATTAATTGCTGAGTCATTTCACCAGCCTCTTATCAATGCTTGGCTAAAGCTGAAGTTCTTTGTTGTTGAAAACATATCTGGTGATGCAATGATACAAGTATAAACATAGATTGTTCTCTCTCTCTCTCTCTCTCTCTCTCTCTCTCTCTCTCTCTCTTTTTCTCTACCTACATTTTTGTTTATGTAGAACTGGGAATTAAACCCAGAGTTCTCTACATGCTAGGCAAGCACTCCTCTACCAAGCTCTCTCTCCAGTCATTTCTTTTCTTTTATTGATGGGAGTTTTGTGAGATAGAATTGGTCAGAATTGGGACTGAAGATCTAGCTCAGTGGGTTAAGTGCTTATGTGAGCCTAAGCCCCATGCAGAATGCAGCCAAGGTGGTGTGCACCCAGAACTGCATACCTCTGCCACATGCAGAATGCTGGCCAAGGTGGTGTGCACCCAGAACCGCATACCTCTGCCACATGCAGAATGCTGGCCAAGGTGGTGTGCACCCAGAACTGCATACCTCTGCCACATGCAGAATGCTGGCTAAGGTGGTGTGCACACATAACCACACATACCTCTGCACCATGCAGAATGCTGGTCATGGTCGTGTGCACACATAACCACACATACCTCTGCACCATGCAGAATGCTGGTCATGGTCGTGTGCACCCAGAACCTCATACCTCTGCACCCATGCAGAACGCTGGCCATGATGGTGTGTACCCAGAACCACATACCTCTGCACCCATGCAGAACGCTGGCCATGATGGTGTGTACCCAGAACCACATACCTCTGCACCCATGCAGAATACTGGCCATGGTGATGTGCACCCAGAACCATATTCCTGGGAGAATGGATAAAGACGGAAATCATGAGTGCTCACTGGCCAGCCAGCACAGTCAAAAATGGTGGGCTCCTGGTTCAGTGAGAGACTCTGTTGTAAAAGGGGAGAGCAACTAAGAAAGGCTTCTGAAGAAGTTGACCTCTGACCTCCACACGTACAAGCATAGGTGAACAACTCCCCCCCACATAAACATACATGCAAACAACACACACACACACACACACACACACAAGTTTTTAAAAGATTTCTCACAATCTCTGTGATTATTGGGCCAACATGTGGAGAACAACAATGTGGAGAAAAAAATGTGGAGGTTTGCAAGAAAAAAACCTCATGATTTAAGCATCCCAAGTGTCAATAATATGTTTTTCAGAAAACAATATAAAATCATCGCATAAAGGAATACTCAAAGTACATACAGCTTAAGGTATAGGAAAGCGTTCTAGAGGTGGGCCAGTTAATATAAAGAACATCGTGAGCATGAGCCATCAACCGACTTTCAAAAGCTGATGACTGGCTGTGATGTACTAAAGGCTCACTGAATTTTGCATCTGCAGTTCTGTGTGCTTTGTACTTTTCTGGAAATTGACCTTCTAAATGCCATAAGCTTCAGGCCCTACAACACCTGAATCGGTCCCTTCACGCTGGGAGCATGCCATTGTGTAGCGAGATCTCCTGGGAGCTCACCAAGTACTCTGTTTCCAAGACTCAGCATTGGGATTGGAGCCCAGTGATCCAGGAACAAAAGAACGAGCAATACAGAGACGACACAAGCCCTTTGGGGTTTGCGAGGCCATTCTGGTTTCAGCACGATTGGGAGTTTTTTGGGTGTGGATGGCTACAGCACCATACACCATCCACGGCTCCCGTTTATACGTATTTGAGGCTTCTGCGGCCTCATACACCAGCATGGAGCTATCCATCTGAATGCGTTGCCGGTCCAAACAAACAAACTCTTCACATCGTGTTCAAAGTCCTGAAAAGAATTCACGGTTCTCCGGTTGATGGCTCTCCAGCTGGGTGAGAGCGCACAGCTGTTAGTCATCCCAAAGGCATGACTTTGTGGTGAAGCCCCCTGAGCTGACATCAGAAGTCCGCGGATCCCACAGAGGGGGCTGTAACTCTGCCTATCAGATGAGGTTGCCGTGGTCCAAATGCCACTCCACTCCTGACTTTTGCTTATGCATCTCCCCCTCCATCCTGGCTTTGGGGGAGGTTGCCATGGTATCCTGGCTTCATCTCCTTTTCGGATGAACTTGAAAAAAAAAACCTGTTTGTCCCTTTATGCTCACATATTTTTTAGTTTCACAGTGGCAGCTGGTGTGCTGGGGAGTGCTGGGGTCTGACGCTGGTTCCAGTGTGCTCCATCCTCTAGAAAGTCGTGTGTGGTAAACTTGTCCCTAAAATGGCTGTGCTGGATGATGAGACATCTAAGGGCGAGGGCTTATGAGAGGCCTTATTATTGGGGTGCTGCCTTACAAATGGATCAATGATTCCAGAGTCCTGAAAACCCCCACTCAAAGCTGTTGAGAATAAAACCAATTTCTGAACTACCCTCTGGCTTCCCCACAACTCCACCATTGAGATGCCACCCACCATGAGCCAACACTGGTGACAGGCCCTTGAATCTCAGTAACTATGAGTTAAGTGAGCTGCTTTTCTTTGTAAAGTTCCTTGGCTTCAGGTCCTTTATTACAGCAATAACAAAATGGGCTAAGGCAAGAGGTGGGATGAACTCCCTGATTCTTACTAAGTAGTCATAGGCCGTGCTATTTGCTCTGTTTCCTTGTATCTCCCTCCCCATACAAACAGACGGAGGCTGGAGGATGAGGTGGGGTGGCCAGCTCTACCACCCTCCACCATATTCCCATGAGACTGGGTCTCTCACTGAACCTGGAGCTAGGTTAGGTAGCCAACACATTCCAGCAATTTTTCCTATCTCTGTTTGCCACAGCTCTGGAGTTACAGGCATACATGCCACCAAGTCCAGCTTGTTTTGGGGTGTTTGGACCAGAGCTCATACGGTAAGCACTCTTACTCACAGGGCCATTTCTCCTGCCCCATGTTCCTGCTTGCTTGATTTTTTTTTCTGATTAAACATATGATAAACATATGATACATTTATTTCTCCTTTTGAAAATTCATCCCATGTTTCCTTCTGACCTTTCTTTTTTATTTTATGGGCATTAGTGTTTTGCCCACATGTATGTCTATGTGAGGATGTTGGGTGTAATCAGAGACCACATTTGTTTCCCGGCCACCCAGACCCAAATAATCACCCAGAAACTATATTAATTACAATACTGTTTGACCTATTAGCCCAGGCTTCCTCTTAACTAACTCTTACATCTCAAATTAATCAATTTCTATTTTAATCTATGTATCACCATGAGGATGTGGCCTACCGGTAAGGTTACAGCATCTGTCTCCTTTGGCAGTTACATGGTGTCTTTTTGACTCTGCCTACTCTCTCTCTTCATCTCTGGTCAGATTTCCTGCCTGGCTATATTCTGCCCTGCCATAGGCCAAAGCAGATTCTTTATTAACTAGTGGTAATAAACATATTCTCAGCATACAGAGGGGAATTCCACATCAGTTGGGTTCCCTGGAACTGCAGTTACAGATAGTTGTGAGCTGTCATGTGGGTGCTGGGAATCTTTTTCTTTCTTTTCTTTTCTTTTCTTTTCTTTTTTTGAGACAGGGTTTCTCTGTAGCTTTGGAGTCTATCCTATAACTCACTCTGTAGACCAGGCTGGCCTTGAACTCATAGAGATCCTCCTGTTTTTCTTTTTTTCTTTCTTAAAATTTGCTCTCATTTTTTATGTGCAGTGGTGTCTTGCCTGCATATATGTCTGTGTGAGGATGTCAAATCCCCTGAAACTGAGTTACAGACATTTGTGAACTGCCATTAGGAACTGGAATTTGAACCTGTGTCCTCTGCAAGAGCAGTCAGTGGTGGAACTATGTTTTAATGATGGAGAAAGCTCCAAAGTGAATGCTTTCCGTTATAAGTTGCTTTAGTCGTGGTGTTTTACGACAATAGAAAAGTAACACAAGATCTAATTATCTGCTTTGCCTCTCTTGTTTATGCTTTGGTGTCGTAACCAAGGAAACTGCAAAACCCCAGATCGGGAGGAGTTGGTTGCATGCCTTCTTTGAAGGAATTTTGTAGTTTTATCTTTTGCAGTAACATCTTTGGTTAACGTTGAGTCGGTATTTGTAAATGATGTCTTTAGAATCCAACCGCTCACCTTCATGGTGTTACCCAGTTGTTACAATGTTTTTGGTAAAGAGAACACTGCACTCCCCCTCCCCATCTTTATATTCTTGTTCAAAATCAACTGAACATAGCTAGGCTAGGTGGCTCATCTCTTTAAACTAGTACTCAGGAGGCAGAGACAAGAGGATCTCTATGGGTTTGAGGCCAGCCTGATCTACATAGAGAGTTTCAGTACATCCAGGACTACACAGAGAAACCCTGTCTACACTTCCACCCACTCGCCGTCAAAAATTAACCAAACATTGGTGCATAGGCTTATTTCCAGTCTTTTAATTTCATTCAGCAGAAGGGTATATATCTACCCTTCTGACAGTACCATACTGTTTTGATTACTGTAGTTTTATAATAAGTGTTAAAATTGGCAATTGAGAAGCATAAGTCCTCCAGTTTTGTCTTGTTTTGTTTTCAAGATGGTTTTGGCTCTTCTGAGTCCTTTGTGTTGCCTATAACCTTAACAGTTAGCTTTGCGAGTGATTTTTTTTTAAGACAGTGGGAATTTTAATAAGGATACATTGACTCTATAGATTATTTTTCTACATGTGAACCTGGGATGTCTTTGCACTTACTTAGATCCTCTTTAGCTTCTTCCCACAGTGTGGTGTGGTTTTCTGGATACAAGTTTTTGCACCCGCTTGGTTAAGTTTATTGCTAACAATTTTATTCTTTTTTGGTGCTCTTGTTTATAGAACTGTTTTCTTAATCTCCTCTTTGAATCATTTATTGCTAGTATGTAGAAATGCAAATGAATTTTACGTGTTGGACTTTCAACTTACAGCTTTATTGAACCAGTTTGTCAGTCTCATGACTTCCTTAGATCCTGGATTTTCTGTCTGCAAGGCCTTTTCATCTACAAATGGAGAATGGATCTGTCTTAGTGTGCTTCCTTGCTTCAGTCTCTGGCTAGAATTTCCAGGACAACGCTGAGCAGCTGTGAGTGAAGATGTCCCCACCTGATTGACTGATTGGAGCTTGATGGTTGGCTAGACTGGCTGTCTAGTGAGTCTTCAGAGAGCCTCTTGTCTCTGAGTCCCAGTGCTGGGATTGCAGATGTGTCACCGTGCCCATTTTTACATAGATAGAACTCAAATCCCCATGCTCATTACCTGACCCATCGCCCCAGCAGCCCCCTGCTTTTAGAAGCAGAGCGTGTCGCCATATAACCCCAGCTAGCCTTGAACTTGCTGCTTACTATTTAGCCCAGAATGACATATGGAGTATTGGAATTATATAGGTATGTGGTGTGTTCCATGCCCCAGCTTCCCAGCTAATTCTTTGTCTTTTTAATATACATTTATTTACCAATTTCTCACTTGCTTTCTGTGTGAGAGAGAGAGAATTCTAAAAGATGATCCTCCTTCCCCAGAATATGTTATTGCTAATTTATTTTTAGTGAATTGTCAGAAATAATTTTATAAAGTCTGTATGTTTTGTTGTGTGTAACCACTACTATCTTTGTCCTGTTATCTTAGTGGTCATTTTGTGTTTCAAAAGAGATTTTTTTTTAAAACTAATTAATTTATTTTATTAGATATAGAGTCCTCTGTCTGCATGTATGCCTACATGACAGAATAGGGCACCAGATCTTACTATAGATGGCTGTGAGCCACCATGTGGCATTTGGGATTGAACTCAGGATCTCTGGAAGAACAGCCTTAACCTCTGAGCCATCTCTCAGGTGATTTTCTTTAAGGCAAAGAAGTCTCCTACCCCAACTCCGAGCATTTGAAGAAGTGCTCTGTGTGGGTTTGGGGATATTTTCTGGCTTTCTGTCCGTTTACAGCTGTGAAGAACTTATATTAGCCTTCACTTTCTGCTTGCGCAGTGTCTGAAGGTTAACCAAAAGCAAGGGAATGAGGTAGCGCCATAATGCTCAGGCATTAGACCTTGTCCATTGTGATGGATACTGTATAAATAATGGAGACATTAAAGCTATGGGAACAGCATAATTCAACAAACATGATGAAGACACTTCCTATGCTGCAATGTTGTACACAACCATTCACACCATTAAGTAGGGTTGCGTCAAGAGAGCAGGTCACATTCTTTACTCGGAGCCAGGGTGGGAATGATGTTATTAATATCTGTACTTGCTGAGCCACAGCTGCTAGATTAGTTTGGGCTTGGCCAGAATTATATATACCCGCAGCAGGTTGTTCTTCGATGGCATGGACCCCTTCCCTATCATCTAAGGGACACAGTATAGACACACAGAGACATAGGTACACAGACACAGGAACACACAGCACAAGTCAACCATCTGACACCAACCATCTGGGCCAGCAGCTCATGCACATGTCTCGTCAATACAAGGCTACGCTACAACAGATTTGTGTGCTTGTTAAATTTGCATCAGCCTGATACCTTGAACGGATAGAGCTATAATGCTCTTTTTGCCACCTGCCAATAAAAGCAACAGGCTTATGGGAATAAAAACAGCTTGCCTTTATTGGGATGGACATGTCCTAATAGGGAATTCAGACAAGGGGGTTTGGCTAGCTGACTCTAAAGAGAGGTCAAAAGACACTGGGTCCATTGTGTTGTGATTCTTTTCAACTCTTGGGAAAGTCAGATACAGATAAAACGCAATGAAAGCCACTACACACGGGAGAGTAGATGGGTATAATTGGGTAGCAACATTGCAGAGTTGCCTTCAAGAAAGGGCTACTCACCTGTCTCCAGTTGGGTGACCAATAGATAGCATAAAGCAAAACAACTGATATTTTTAATTTGTGGGGGGAGGTTGTTGGAGAATATAAGGATAACACTCTCCGTGGAGATATTACTCATTACCCTGAATATGGGCTGTGTGTACCCAATTACAGTGAGAAAGATGGTGGCTTGGAATTTAGTATAGTTGATGTCTAAGAGCAAAAGGACATCTACTAGACAAAGATTTTAGCAGTCTCAGGGCCAGAAGCCTATGGGCAGTATAAAGAAGTCTCCTGGAGTATGGTGAAGGCTGTGTGCCTTGGCTCATTCCAACATTGCCACTCTTGATACAATGTTTACCCATAAGGCTGGCTCTCTCACAGATATGCAAGACACTACCTGCTCTGGTCCACCCCCATCTACAGCACTTCCAGGCTCCCTAATGAAACCACATAATGTAGCTGAATGTTTTTCTCTGTCCTGCTGGTCCCCCTTGACAGATCTCTTTCCCTCTCGCAGGTTACTGCAGCAGCTTATGATATTTCCACTCAGAAGCTTAATATTGTTTGGCCAATGACTCAGGCATATTACTGACTAGCTCTCACAATTGAATTAACCACTTTCTAATAATCTGTATATTGCCACGAGGCTGTGGCTTACCGGTGATGCTCCAGAATGTTATTCCTTCGGAGGTTACATGGCGTCTCCCTGACTCTGCCTTCCTTCTCTCTGCATCTTTGTTTGGATTTCCTGCCTAGCTATATTTTTCCTCACTATTGGCTGAAATAGCTTTATGCGTCAACCAATAAAAGCAATGTATATTTGCAACATACAGAAGGGCATCCTACAGCAACATAACTTTCCTTAGCTTCATATATAGCCTTTATGATTGGTCATTTGGCACGTATTTTCAGATGGAGGCATCCCACAAAGATGGGCTTGGATAAGGATTTCTCTCCAGACTACTGGGCTGATCAAATACATAGTTCATTTGTTGTTATCCAAGAGTCGGTAAAAACATGGATGGAGGGCCTGCTATGAGCCATAATGTTCTGCATGGCCAAGAGAACTGCACCTACTTCCACAAGGTGGTCATGGGAGGGAATTTGTTCTGCAGCACTGGGTTTCGGTGGAAAGGCAGGGCCACGACCTGCCAGCAGAGATGCCTTCCCATTGCTGGGGGCCATTGTGGCACACACCTTTAATCCTAGAACTCAGGAGGCAGAGGTAGGCGGATCCCTGTGAGTTCAAGGTCAGCCTGGTCGACAAGAGCTAGTTCCAGGATAGGCTCCAAAGCTACAGAGACACCCTGTCTTGAAAAATCAAAAAAGGGAAAAAGAAAAGAAAAAAAGATGCCTTCCCAAAAGGGAGGGGTATTTAGAGGATGCAGCTAAGAAGCACTGTGGAGATGTGTAACCTGTGCAAAGTGTCCCATCTTTGTCATTGATTAACTTGCAGCCCCAGGGCAGCCAGCACCCTGCCCTAAGCACGAGGAAAAAGAGGTCCAGGTGTTTATAGGATGCCTTTCATAGGCACTTGCCTGGCAGCCAGGCCTGTTGCCTGGGAGTCCTTCAAAGGGAGCTGTTTGTACCTGGTAGATGCCTTTGCCTCTTTTGTCTGACAGATGTCCCATTTCTGTCCTCATCAACCATCATTCTGGTGCTAGAGGTCTGCTTTTGTTGTCTTCTGGAGGACTGGGGAGGATCTGGCCCGGGGTAGCTATTGGTTCTTCAGATGGAAGGCATAGATTAAAACACACATTGCTGCATAGGAAACTAGTTTTAAAAGTTTCGTGCTTATAAATCCTGGTCAGGGAGGGATCAGTGAGTTGGGAGAGGAGTCTATCTCTAAGTCACTAAATGAAGAGTCAAAAGCTTGTGAATAGGTGGATGGAGCGGGAGGGAGAAAGAGGGTGAGGGAGAGAGAGAAAAGTGAGCACACACGCTAACAGTATATATAAGGAATAGGACGTGGATCATTTTAAGTGCAATGCTTGAGAAAGACGGGGAAGCAGTGAGCCCAGTTTGTTAAGCCAAAAACCTGCCTGTAAGGTTCAAGAGTGCAGCGGGCCTGCAAGACAGCATTCCACATCATCCCATCCCTCCATCTGCCTCCTGCATTCTGGCTTCCCTGTCTTCCAGGATGTTCCCAATGCCTTAGAGGGGGTGGCATAGCTGTCTCATTTAGGCTGTGAGTTCAACAGCCTCTTTGTCTCAGCACTCTATGAACCTCTGCCATAATGGGGCCCACTGAAAAATCAAAGCCTCCCTGACCAGAGCCAGCAGCAACTCTGATCTAAGGACATAAACATAACTATTTAGAAAGCAGTTCGCAGGTGCAGAATGTCCCTTTAGCAGAACAAGGGTAATAGCTTTCCTCTCTAGGACCTATAGCACCAGGTCAACAGTGCCAGATGTGAATCCCTTCCCAATAGCATGCAGCAAATCCAAGCAGAAAGGAGTTGGTCAATCTTATAGCAGGTATGCCACTACTGCACTCTTGGGCATTTTGGCCTGGAAGGTGAGTGGTTTAGTATACAGTGTTCACAGCTGGATAAAACTGATAACTACATTTTCCCCCAGTGACTGGCAATAGCATCTTCCGACAGTGTGAATGCTAGACCACAGGGAGGATGCTCTCAGTTCAGCTCAAGCTTAACTTCACAGTGTTCTGCCATCAAAGCATGTGGTATCTCCAACAATAGCATCTTATCATCTAGCTCTGGTAGGCGAGAATAACAGCATCAATAGCTTATACTGTTTGGGGGGACTCTCTGGCCAGCAGCTCACAGAAAGGTAGCCTGCCCCTGGCACTGATATCTTCCTTTGTATTCTGAGAATGGCTTTCCCCACGGGTGTGTTCTTCTAATGCCCATCAGCAATCCTCATTGTCATTCCCTTTATAAGGACCCTCATTTCTCTTCTGCATGCATCTTCTAGAATAACAGGAATGGGGGAGCTGTTCAAAGCCTGCATTCTCCAAAAATGCCCAATGCCCTGGGCTCTTCCACCCAGTGCTTTCAGTTCATTTTGTTTGTTTGACTGTTAATGCTTGTGCCAGGGGTTTGTGGCTAATGGATCTGCTTTCAGTGTTTTTCACAAACACCCTGGGTAGCAGCTGCTCAGTGAAGTCTGGCTAAATAAAGGCAAGCCCTTTAGGCCAGTACTGCAGAGAGACAACAGACAGGAGACAGTAAGTGACCACAGTTCTTTCAGAGTCCATGAGCCGGTGTCGCTGAGCCTCTGCTGTGGTGTTTAAGGCTGCCACTGAGCTACAGAGTAAGGGTGAGCTGGATCCAGGGTAAGTTAAACACGCCACCAGGCTCTCTGATCAAGAGTCAAGGTTTGCCTGGTTTGGTTTTCTTCATTAAGCACTCACCAGCTGCTTTAATCTTTTGACTGGTTTCCAGAGTCCAAGAAAATTGACTCTGACAGTTTTGGACAGTGTTTACTGTTTTAGTAGAGGGACTTTTCATTTCAAGTACTGGAGATCAAACCCAGGGCCTCGTGAACACTAAGAAAGTGGCTCCCTCTAAGCTGTATCCCCAGTGTTGTGTTTTTAACGTGGCAATATTTGCCATGAAGATGCCTTTTTAGTTTTCAAAGTATTTCAGGACAGAAATGACTTTTTAAAAATGGTGTGTGTGACCGGGTGGTGGTGGCACACACCTTTAATCCCAGCACTTGGGAGGCAGAGGCAGGCAGATCTCTGTGAGTTTGAGGCCAGCCTGGTTTACAGAGCGAGTTTCAGGACAGGCTCCAAAGCTACACAGAGAAACTCTGTCTCAAAAAAACAAAAACAAAAAAAAAATAAAATAAAACCCAAAAACAACAATAACAAAAACAGCATGCGTGTGTGTGTGTGTGTGTGTGTGTGTGTGTGTGTGTGTGTGTGTGAGAGAGAGAGAGAGAGAGAGAGAGAGAGAGAGAGAGAGCTAACAACTGCTACTAACAGTTTCTCTGAGTCAGGAATCCAGAAGTGTTTTACCCTAGATGTTTTACCTTGAGGTCGCCATCTACATGACAGCTAGATTGTTGTCATCTGAAGTGGACTGAACTGGAGAAGCCCCATCTAAGCTCATGCACATGCCTGAAGCTCACGCATGTGTCTGAGCCTCATGCACATGCCTGAAGCTCACGCATATGTCTGGTGGCAGAAGACTTTAGTGCACACTGGTGTTCTTGTTTTTTTTTTTGTGCTTGATTTTCACTAGATTTCCTGACTCTGAACTTAAAATTTTAATCAACTAGCTGGGCAGTGGTGGCAGAGGCAGGAGGATCTGTGAGTTTGAGGCCAGTCTGGTCTACAGAACTATTTCCAGCATAGCCAGAAAAACCCTGTCTCAAGAAGAAAAAAAAAAAAAAAGCTCCATCAACCTGTCATTAAAAAAGCTTCTCCTTGCAGCAGACGAGACCACCACAGATGGCCCTGACTAGTCAAAATGCAGAGAACAACTGGCCGTGAGGTTCCCAGCCCCAAAGGAAACATCTGCAACACAACTTCTACACTTAAGACATGGGGAACATCTGGGAAGAGGGGGCACAGAGATTGCAAGAGCCAGGGGACTTGGAAGTCTTCTAGGGGAATGTGCCTCCTAGCTATGACAGGGAAATACACCCACGAAATCTCAACAACGTGATTGCCTGCCTGAACAAGACTTCAATTCCCTCCAGGTCCCATGGGGCCCCACCCCTAGAGGAAGAGCACCTGCTGAGAAAGGGGGATTAGCTCTCCAGCAGGGTGAGACCCCCCAGTGGGCAGGCAGCGCTGGAGAGATTCAGCAGTTCATATTTATATGCTCATTTGTTATATGCTTATATTGCCTTGGATTTGGGAGGGGACAGAGGTTGAAGGGACAGGAGAGAGGAGAGGGAGGGGAGAAATAGAATTATGTTTTAATTAAATAAAAAGTTTAAATTGCAAAAAAAAAATCATCCATTTGGAAATTTCTCAGCGGTCTTTTTCAGCCAACTGTTATTCCGATTCCTCTTTGCTGTGGTTTGACGAAGTGCCCCCCTCCATGGTGGTCTCTGATCAAGGTTCTGTGCTCCTGGGAAAATGATGGAGGTTTCACAAGGTGAGGCCTGGTGAGAGGGTTTAGATCGCTGGAGGGCACGCCTTCAAGCAGGTTGTGAGGCCATAGTCTCCTGCTCTTTCTCTTTTATCTCCCCTGAGTGGTTGTGTTCTCTGCAGACTCCCATCATGACTGCTTGTCCCAGGCCTGTCGGCAATGGACCAACAGATCATAGACCGAAGCCCCAGAATCCATGAGCCGAAATAAGCCTTTCCTCTGCAAGTATTTGCTTTAGTATCAGAACACTGGCTCCATTTATATCCCCCCTCCTCCTTCCTTCCCTCCCTCCCTTCTTTCCTCCTCCTCCTCTCTCTCCTTTTTTCTTTCTTTCTCCCTTTTTTGTCCTTGGTAATTTGTTAATCTGCCAGTTATATTTTCATCTCAGACACTGTCATTTTCATCTCTAGGAGTTCAATACAGATCCTTTTAAAATATCTCCCATGTCTCTATATTTAAGCTTTTGACCATATGGAGTGCAGTTACAGTAACTGCTTTAATGTCCTTGCTTTCTAAGTCTGGTATTTGGGTCAGTTTTGATTGACTGCTACCCCACTCCCCAAATATGGGTGGTATTTCCCTGTTTCTTTGCCCAGTAATTTTTTGGTTGGATGCCAGTCAATGGGAATTGTACTTTGTTGTATGGTGGATATTTCTGTGTCCCTATAAATACTCTTGGATTTTTCCCACTAGGATACAATTAAGATACTTGGAAACAGTTTGCTTCTCTTAGATCTGGCTTCTAAACTTTTTTAGGAAACAAGAGAGTCATGTTTAATCTTGCTTACTCCTCACCTCCGAGAGAGAGGCCATATCTGGTTTCCTAAACTGTAGGTCATGTCCCTCAGGGAATTAAATGTGGGGATTGCACAGCATTTAGCAAGGGGAAAAGGTTTCTGAAGGTGCAATGATCAGAAATGAGTTCAGATCCAAGGTGCTTTGGCAGAGCTTACCCATGCTGCATTGCACAACTTCACTGCAGCTTTGGTTCTGAGCATCCAACAGTGTGTGCTTCACGCTGCCAGCACTCTGGCAGGCGAGCGTAGGAGATCCATTAGTACCATGGGACCCCCATTTGGTTTGTGTTGGGTCCAGGGGGGTTGTGCAAAGATGAGAACACCACCAAATCTAATAAACCAGAAGCAAACTTTATTCCAGAAACCAGAGCCTAGGAAAACCAGAAGCAAAATTAAAAATAAAAATAAAAAATAAAAACACCGCGGGGCACAGAAGCTTATCAGCTAGCTGAGACCACAGTCAGAGTTCAGGCTTCTGACACTGTGGCCCCCAACTAGTTTCTGAATCCACTTTTTATAGTAAGGGCACCAAACATTAGGTCTGGGCAAAGGAATTTTTACAACCTTGCCCTGACCCTTGGGTTAGTCAGCAGAGACCCTAAAGAGGGGAGTGAGTTCTAATGTCAATAGGTAACTAGGCAGCCATCATGAAATATGTTTCAGGGGAGATTACAACGAAAGTCACTAATTGCGAGAAAACAGATGTCTTTAGCAATTAGTCAGAAAAGGGACTGCTAGTAATGCCAGAAGGTTAATAAATTAGAATTACTGGTTCTTAGGTTGAGAACTTAGAAGATAGCGGAAAGCCTTTCACACTATCTCAAGGTAAAACTCAGATACTCACTGCCATACTTTACAACCTCCATTTGCAGAGCTCATTAATTAAACCATTGTATTTGTCCACTGTCTCCTGGTGCCTCCAGGTGTAAACTGGAGTCTATGCCTCTCCTCTGGGGGCGCCAGTTTTCCATAACGGAGACAGTGTCTAACCCAGAGGTCACATATCTCTGTCTCCTAAAGGTTAGCACAGTTCACATCTGTCGTTTATCAGGGATGTCCAGGACACTACTCTCAATTTGCAGGGAGAAGCTCTGGCCTTGTAAATAAAACAGCCAGTCGTAAATGGTCTAAGCTGATGGAGATTTCCCAGGCATCTGAGAAAGAAGCTCCTGTGAATGACTGATCTGTGATCCGCTGAGAAAGTTGTTGGTAGTTTACTTAGGTGTCTCTCTTCCTATATCCTAAACTTCTACGTTCTAATCTTTGGTCTCTATATTTCTATTTCTATATTTTCATTCTTGTTTCCAGACCCTTCAGTTTGGGGTTGTGCACACATCCCTTTTGTGTAACCATGAATGTGGCAGCCCAGTTCTTTTACCTGTACATGTTATGCACACATACCGATCTCCAAACAATACACCTAGCGATCTCAGAACCCTCTGGAACCTACCTGTATTAGGCTATATACACTCCAGTCTTTGCTCAATGTTATAAGTTAGACAGTGTCTACTCAAGTACATCCCCAGAGTATCTAGGCATGAAGAATAGAAGCGCTAATCTGGCCTGACCTGGCTTGCCATCTTGTGCCTATATACAACTGGGCATGTATATAATTAAAGACAGATGTGTTATGGGAAGGGACATGTTTAGTAGAGAAACCATTATGGAACTTATCAATCAAAATAGAAAAGTACTCAAATTACATTCCTTAGTAACCAGACCCTCCTCTTGACCCCCATGAAAAGGAGCCCTGAATGATAACCAAGGCCCTTGAATGGCCACACTTTACCCACTGATAGTCTTGACAGTGTATCTCTCTATAATCTGCATTGTTGCTTTGCTCCAAATGAAATAATTATCTTAATTCTTTTACAATTCTGTGTGATCCCTGATTTTCAATTCTTTGGATTAGACACCAAGAACCTGGAAATATCTGGCCCCAAAACCAGCCACCGGCAGCATCACCAGGCAACAAAAACAAACACAGCCTGAGACACCTAGGCTCAGGAACGGAGACTGGGGTGTGCTCCGAGCCACAATGTCTTTTCTGTACATATGGGGTTTTCTGCTCTTGTAGAAACAAAACCAAATACTGAATATTTTCCTACAGTCATTCTTCAGCATATATCAATTTAATGTATCTTTGGACTATATTATGTTAGTTAAATTTGGGGAATTGCTATTTGAGTGGCTGACTTTGACTTTCATTAAAAAAAATCATTAGATAAATTTTGGCTTGAGATGAAGGTAAAGTTTCCAATAATTTCTGAAAGATCCCTAAACATACTTTTGTTGTTTTGTGCTATGCATTTATGCGATGCTATTCACACAGATTGATAATTATAAGATCAAAATATTGACCAACTCTGGGGAACATTGACAACACTTTTCATCCCACAGTGTCAAGTATTCTGCCAAGATTTAACTCCATGCAAACGAAATAAGCACACCCATCTCGCTAACATACAAATCTGATTCATCTTTAATATATAATAAAATATGTATATACATTGACATTTATTTAAAATAGATTTCTTTGTGATTTATTACTGGCAAATACTCGTTTCAAATATCTACTTTTAATACCTAATATCCAGGGTCACCTATAAGTAGGTTGAAAAGTTTAAGAAACCCCACTTTGTCCAATGTCCCATACACCTGTTGTGGATGCTGTTCCTGACTGTGTGGGCACGAGACATTGTCCTCAGCAGCTCCTTGTTCACTTGGTCTCAGGTTTCAGACAGGTCTGGATGGCACTCTACTGAATACTCGAGGAAGCATCGCCTAAAGACCTGCAAACCTCTGTCTGCAGGGTTCTTCTTTCCCACGGTCTGCCCTGTGAATTCCAGCCGCCCCAGCTCCCCTGGGCTTCATTGCATGATGCCAGGCTACTGATTTTATTTTCTAGACTTTGTAGCCCAGGCTGGCCTCAAACTCTCTATCTTTCTGCCTCAGCCTCCCCAATGATGGGATTACCGGCAGGCCCTGCCACACCAGACTCAAATTGCTCTTTTTGGAGCTGTGCTAACACTCATTCCTCTGCCATCCATGTCTGAGAACATGCATCTCTGCCAACAGTACTTATTATCACACTTCTGCAAGACTCTTCTCAGTCCAAAGGGTGGAAAGGATTCCCCACACATACTTAGCTTTGCATTCTCAGAACAGATTGAACTCATTTTTCTAGGTTGATTGATAAAATATTGCTCCTCTATTCAAATCTTTTTGGCCCATCTCCTATTTAGTCGTGGTTTTACTCTGTGGCAACTCCCTAGCTCTAGACATGGAGGTTATCATGTACTTAATGGTAGGCTATCAACTACTTTCTAGTCCCCCCCCCAAATCTCTTTTTATTCCCTTTGTTTCCAATGAAGTCTTTAAATTTTGATATAGTCAAAATGTATAACTTTTTCTTTTTGATTGTTTTCATTTTTAGTTTGTTTGGTTTTGTTTTTGTTTTTGAGACAGGGTTTCTCTGTAGCTTTTGGAGCCTGACCTGGAGCTTGCTCTGTAGACCAGGCTGGCCTCAAACTCATAGAGATCCTCCTGTCTCTGCCTCCTGAGTGCTGGGATTAAAGGTATGTGGCACCACTGCCCTGCTTTTTATTTTTGTTTTTATTTTGGGGGGAGACACGGTCTTGCTATGTACTCCATGTTGGGGTGAGAGGACAATGCCTGGTACTGTGAACCCAACTAACAACCCAGGCTTTGAGAGGTCATAGTTGGGGCACTTATTACTGTTATTTAACTAAATCAACATAGCATCAAACTGCTTTCTAAATAGCTATGCTTGTGCCCATAGACAAAGCTACTCCTTGCCTTAATCAGAGATGCTCCTTACACTGAATGGCAGTGAAGGCAGAGACTCATGGAAGCCCAAGAAGCTGAGAATAACAGCCTAAACAAGGCATTTACACTTCCTCCTCTGTTGTTCATGGAGCTTTAAGGATGAAAGAAGAAGCAGGAAGTTTGTGCAAGAGCAGGAATATAGGGCGAAAGGGCCGACTGCCATTCTCTCACAAGTATGGCTACCTGCTCTGAGCTCACACAAGACTGGCCCTGTCAGCAGCGGGAAGGGGGCGCTCATAGGGCCATACCCTTTGCTGCTCAACTATTAACTGGTGTTCTATCCAAGCTGGCTCCGCTCCCATCAGCCACCACACGGGGCTACCAGCGGTGACACGGGCTAGGAAGAGTTGGCCCCGATGGCATGGGTGTGGGAGAGCCAGCCTTGTCTCTCACCAGGGAAGTGGGGAAGAGCTGGCATTGATGGTGTGGGCATGGGTGAACTGGTTCTACCCCTCCCCTGGGCAATGTGGAAGAAAAGGCCCCGAAGCACAGGAGAGATCATGATGCTACTTGCTGGAGAGCTGGCCCTGCCCGAGCAGCACTGAGAGAACTGGCCCTGGTGGCAAGGTGTGGGCGAGCCAGCCTAATGCCTTGGGTGTGGGAGAGCTGACCCTACCCCTCCCTGGCTGCTACAGGAGAGCTGGTCCAGCCCTCACCTGGGCAGAGGGTGAGTCATCTCTGGTGGTGTGGATACAGCTGGCAGACTGACCAACTCAACTACCACCAAGGCCCAGATCCAGGACTTTGAGTTGGCCCACCCCAATGCCTTCCCCACCTAGGAGTAGTTGGAGGATATGAAGGGGCCAACCCTGTGGGTCCATAGCTGCCAAGATTCCCCCACGGCTCAGGGCACAGCAGGATATTTGAGAGTCTCTATGAGGGTCCAGTATTGATGTAGCAGAAGCCAGAGGTCTTGAACTGCCTAACAACTCATGGCAATGAATATTCTTAAGTAAAGCTGTTTGGACAAAAAGGTATGCAGCATGACACACTGCAACTTCCAATGTCAACTACAAATGAGTACATGATGGAGATGCAGGAAAGACAGAGGACTGGAATGGTACATACGCGGAGACTGCGGTCGATAGAGGAGCAGCTTCTTGCTCAGAGGGTTTGGTGGGACGTTTTCTTTTCATTAACTTTTGTTGGGGGAGGCTTCCTGAGCAGAGGGTGGATATGGAAGGACTGGGAGAAGAGTAGAATTTGGGTATATGATATGAGACACCTAAAGATCTGATTTTAAAAAATCTTATTATAAAAAAGAGTTGGTTTTTACTTTATTTTAGTTAATTTGTTAAATATAAATGAATGCTTTGCCTATGAACACCACATACACACGTAGTGCCTATAGAGGCCAGAAGAGGGCACCAGATCCCCTGGAACTGCAGTTACAGGCAGTTGTGAGCCACTGTGTGGGTGCTGGGAATGGAACGCAGGGCCTCTGCAAAAAGAATAAGCACTCTTAAATTCTAAGCCATCTCTCCAGCCCTGCTTTTGACTTTTTTTTTTTAAAAAAAAAAAGCGGCTGTGACAAAAATCAAAATATTTGACAATTATATCAGATTTAGATTTCAATGTCTGTAAATAAAGACGGAGTGAATATCACTATGTAACCTATTTAATTGAAGAGTTCAAACAAGGGCCATAAGCTTACAAGCCTAAAGTGTTTAGGTTCTTTGCAGAAAGAGGATAGCCTTGGGGAGCCTTGTTTGGTCAGTTTAGTGCTGCAATTAAGTTGCTTTTATAAAATGGAAGGATCCCTTTCCTGTTAGGTAGAAGAATTAAAGAGCTTTAGATGCCAGGAAGGAAGCTTACCGGTCAGCTCTCATGTCCTGAATTTGGGAGGAGGGGGAGAAAATGCTG
Source organism: Dicrostonyx torquatus (assembly GCA_028555095.1). Lineage (NCBI taxonomy): Eukaryota > Metazoa > Chordata > Mammalia > Rodentia > Cricetidae > Dicrostonyx > Dicrostonyx torquatus. The sequence continues at coordinate 7,569,161 of JAQHUG010000001.1, forward strand.
AAACTTTGGAATTACCTCCCCTATAAATTCTGCATAAGCTTAGCTATGAAACCAATAGGTCCTAGACCAGTGGCTCTCAATTTTTCCTATGCTGTGACCCTTTAATACAGTTCCTCATGTTGTGAGGACTCCAACCATAAAATTATTTTTGTTGCTACTTTAGAACTGTAATTTTTGTTACTGTTATGAATCATAATGTAAATATCTGATATTCAAGATATTCGAAGTATGACCCCTGTGAAAAGGCTGGCCCACCCAAGAGGTAGCGATCCACAAGTTGAGAACCACTTTTCTAGGCATATATATAACATATACATATATATGTATATATAATCCCTATATGTATAGCAATATGTATATTGCTCTAGAGGATTATATATGTAAGACTTATTTATTTTTATGTGTATGGGTGTTTTCCTACATGTATGTCTGTGTACCACATATGTGCCTGATGCCCACAGAGACCAGAAGAGGGTGTCAGATCCCCTGAAACTGAAATTACAGATAGTTGTGAGCCACTGTGAGGGTACTGGGAATCAAAGCCAGATCCTCTGGAGGATCGGCCAGTGTTCTTAACTGCTGAGCCCTCTCTTCGGCCCTAAAGCAATAAAGATATAACAATCTTAACACAAGAACAGTCTCATGCAATAACTGCCGGTTTTCATTTTTCTAGGATTGTCGGTGCTGTGCGTTTGCTAGGAAAATGTCTGCCTCCTCAGAACATTCAAGCTTGGCTTGCTGCAAATCTGCCCCAAATACTCTTCTAATATCATTTTAATCTCACCACAATTGCAGCCATATCTCTTCGTTTGCTTCCTACCTTCTCTACTTTCACTCCCTCTCTCCGTATTCTTTAATCTGGGTCGTAAGAGTGCATATATCTTATTGACCTTTACAGTCAGCTTTTAAGCATGATTGCATTTCCTGAGACTTCTGTTGTTTGGTTTTCCATTTTATTAACTCAAAATTAC
>JAQHUG010000001.1:7571216-7581245 GCA_028555095.1 Dicrostonyx torquatus
ACAGGCCCCAAAGCCACAGAGAAACCCTGTCTCGAAAAAAAAAAAAAAGTACTTTAAAGGCTTATTTTCCTAAAGGGATGACTCTTCCTTTGCAGAGAAGCTGACATAGTGTTTCTTTTTGACATATTAATATGACAAACTACATTGACAGATTTTTCTTTTGTGGACTTTGGTGATATGATGCTTGAGCCCCTCCCCACGTGCTGGGGGCTACCCATCTTGCCCATGTTGGTAAGAAATGGTCTGTCTCCAGCTATAGACCTGAAATGCCAGGTCTTCATTTTCCCAGCTGTTCTCACACGTCGGCAGAGATGAGACCAGGTTTGACGGATCTCATGACCTACCTGTGAGGAGTTTCTGATCTGAGCTTGGAATGCAGAATGCCAGGATCACATGCTCTGTGCTGGTGGTGGCATCCTCAGCATCCGGCGTGGTGACAGCATTATCTGTCATCATGGATATACAACTTCTGTTGATCTGCCAATTTTCTGGGCCTGCTCACCAGACTTCCTAACAATTGGTGAGTGACTGAATATTGCTTTAGTGTGTGTTTGTTTCTACTTAGATGAATACGAACCAGGATATATTGCTTGTGATTACAATAACCAGACTACATGCATTGGTGAGATAAGCTATATTCATTCGTTTTAGTGTCAAGTATGGACTTTTTATCTTATTGTGTTGAACTTATGACCCACCTGCCTCAACCTCCCCAATAGCTGGCATGTGTTACAATGCCCAGCCAAGAATATTTCTGTTGGAAAAATTCCAGTGATAGAATAGCTACAGCTAAGGTCTGTGCATGTTCACTCTTGAAGAATAGTGTCAAATTGCTATCCAAAGACTTTGCCAATTTACATTCTGAGCAATAAAATATATAATGTTGCTTATTTTTCTCCACCCTTGCCAGCACAGAGGACCTGTCACCAATATGTTCCTTTAAATTTTTTTATAGATGGATTAAACATCTTCACATTTGTTTGGGATATTTTTCTCCAGCCCTTTCTCTTTCTGTTAAACTGTCTGTTCGTGTTTTGGACAAGGCAGTTGGTTTCTTTTCTTCTTTTACTTTGGGATGTCTTGGTTTAACCTCTGACCTACAGGGATCTGATGGGCTGGGTTAATTGTAATGGCTGTTGTATCTAGAGCAGCCCTTCACTCGACCTCAGGGAGAGGAAGTGTTGCTTTAACTTTGGCACAGTGACTGTGCCTTAATCTAATGCAATTTTAACCAGTAATTGCAACTCTGCAGTTACTGACCTGCTTCTTTGGCAGGGTCCTGGCCACTCAGGCTGCAGCTGCGCTGAAATTCTGTTCCCCCAGGCACCAGCCCTGTTGCTGCCACTAAAGGTAGCTTTAACTAAATCTCTATTTATAAATAAGACTCGAGATTCAAAGACTGAGGTGAAAACCTGCTAGCTCAGAGAGGCTGAGTAGCAAATAGCTGACCTCCTCCCCTTGCTGGCATCTTCCTGCAAAATAGTCCTTTGACTCTGCCAAACAAAGCTGCCCTAAATCCCTCCCTACCACTTCCTGTGTCTGTCTCTCCCGGATGCCCTCTGGTGCTCTGCAATTACTTTCTGTCAACTAGTAGCTAACTCAGCCTCCTGACTCAAGATTAATTTTATTTAATTAATGCAAATGCAAACTTGGGGTTCAGAGTGTGATCGAATGTCCTCCAACAAGGAAGGAGGCACAGCATCATTGGTTTTGCTTCCTGATTCAAGACGTTTGCCTTCTAGCTGCATCCATCGTGTCTAGAAAGGCTTCCACTGCAGTCTGCCTAGAAGATTCCATGTTTCCTATTACTAATTGGCTGTTCTGAAAACCAGTAAGAAAGTGTATGTTAGTATGTTAATGATTTTCAGTAGGTTATATGAGTAGACCAGATTCTCATATCATGTGTAAATAATTAGAAATCTGTTTCCTAGATTTCAAAATTTATAATTTTATTTCCAATTTCTTTTAAAATACTAACTTTATGATATATATCTAGAATATATAGTCTAGAAAATGCTATATACTAAGACTCTGTGTATCCATATATATATATGCATATATACATACACACACACATATATATACACACACACACACACATATATATATATATATATATATATATACACACACACACATAGAGAGAGAGAGAAGCAGACAGACAGACAGACAGATGGATATACAGAGTCTTAGTATATAGCATTTTTCTAGACTAGAATTTACTATGCATACCAGGCAGAATTTGAATTCACAGATATCCACCTGCCTCTGTTTCCTGAGTGCTGGGATTAAAGGTGTGTGCCACCATGCTTGGCCCCATTTTTTTTTTTAATTTTTTTTTTTGAGACAGGGTTTCTCTGAGTAGCCCTGACGGTCCTGGAACAGACTGGCCTCGAACTCAGAGATTTGCTTGCCTCTCCCTCCTGAGTGCTGGGATTAAAAATGTGCACCACCACTGCCTGGTTTTAAAAAAAAAAATTAAATTTTTGGGAAAATTTTATTTCCAAAATTTTGAGCATTCAACTAAGAGAGTTTGTGTTTTTCTTTGTTCATTTTTAAATTATGTTTTTATTTATTATTTGAAGATTTCATGCAATATATTTTTATCATCAACTCTGAATTTTATTGGATAAACAATGTTCCTTTTGACAAAACCACATAAAAAAGGAAGACATTCCAAACATGCTTTTCTCAGGACGGTTTGATTTGGCTAACGAGGAGCGCCCTCTAGGGGAGGCAAAAAATAGCAGCCGCGACAGGATTTGTTTGCCCTTGGTTTTGCAACAAATGTTTCAGGCCTGTGGTTTTGTTGGAATCATTTTACACAACCGGCCCTTACTGGTAAGTGTTATTAGCACTTTTTAAACTAGATGTGATGTGCCCTTTGTCAGCTCAAGGCAATCACAAATGGCCATTTCCTCAATGTGTGGGATCCCGGTCATCTAAGAGGAGAACCTCAAGTGAAGAATTGCCTAGATCAGACAGGCCTACAGAGATGTCTAGGGGCGGGGGAGCGGGGAGGAGATGTATTTTATTGTTAATTGATGTAGGAGGGGCCGGTTCACCGTGGGTGGCACCACCCCTGGACAGGGGTCCTGAAGTGTCTGAAAAGCTAGCTGAGACTAGGAACCAACAGGCAGGAGTCTCCATGGCCCCTGCCTCACTTACTAGTTGTGAACCGAGTTCCTTGGTTAGTTGTAATGAATGCTGTGTAGCACAGCAAACAGGCTCACCTTCCGATTTCTGCCTTGAGTTCCCGCCTTGACTTTCCTCAATGATAGACTGTGGCCTGGGGTTGCGGCCTAAAATGAACAACTCCCCTAAGTTGTTTCTGGAAAGAGTATTTTTTACCACTACAAGAGAAATGGAACCAGAGCTCATGGGAAATATATACACATTGACCTGCCACTCTCAGGAAGGTGACCTCAGTTGAAGCTAGGGTAGTTATTTGCCTACAACGGGATTTCAATACTTTCTCAACAAACACCCAGAACCCAGTTCTGAGCTTAGTCTGGCCATGCTCTCTGACCAAGGACAGACATGTGTCTATAACCTGTGCTGAGGACGTGAAGGTTGATGTCTTTAACCGGCCTAGGTGAAATTTATTTAATAGTTATTTAGTGCGCACCCACTATGTGCCAGACACCATTGTCGGGGCTGGGGTCACAGCAGGGACAGCATGGGCAAGATTCTAACAGCTGCAAGTAGTGCTGGGCACGGAGAAGAATGGAGAGGAGTGGGGAGGAGGAGCACACTACGGTGGAGGGGAGGCCTGTTTATCCACAAGGTTAAGGAAGCACCAGTGAAGGATGAAGGAGGAAGGAGAGCATTGAACAGCCAACTGGGAAACACCTCACCTAGCCCTGCCTCAGGACCATGTCCAGCCTGTGTGAGGAACACTGCAGTCACCCCTTACTGATCAAGGAAATATGTCAGCCTAAAAGTTCTCAAAAAACACCCACTAGCCAACAAGAAACAGGTGCATTTGAGGGGACAGAATGAGATCAACTTTGGGGGCACCGCTGTGATTCTGTTTAGCCTCCTTCTGCTATGGTTTCATTTGTACGGTTCTCACATTTACTCGTTATCTTAAACTTTGTGTAAGATGCATGATGGCATTGCCCTGGGCTTTCTGATGGCTGGTGAGGTGCATGTGTGAGGGCCAGCCATGATAATCTAAGTCTGTGCAGAAAGGAAGTTCTTTACTTCCTCCAACCATTATCACCTGGGACTCTGGCCATCAATAAATTTAAATGGAGTCTAGAGTCTCAATAGTTTACCCTGAGACAACCCACCCAAGAGCAGACCATTCAAAGGAAATTCCCGGCATTCCAAGCACTGTAAATAGAAACACCTGCCAGCATTTCACCAGGACACCCCTAGACAAATGTCAGCCAATCAGGGGTCCTGAACCTCAGAGACCCCTCACCCCAACTTTTACTACTATAAAAACCCAATTCTAATTGAGCTCGGGGCTCTCCGGATATTCCAATATGTTGGACATGCAGAGAGACCAAATTTGCAAACTTGATTAAAATAAAGGCCTTTTATTATTATTATTTTTTTTTTTTGGTTTTCAGGGTTTCTCTGTGGCTTTGGAGCCTGCGCTGGAACTAGCTCTTGTAGACCAGGCTGGTCTTGAACTCACAGAGATCCACCTGCCTCTGCCTCCCAAATGCTGGGATTAAAGGCATGCGCCACCACTGCCTGGCTAACTCTTTGCTTTTAGATATGGGACTCGGTCTCCTTTGTTGGCTTTTGTGGGGACCCACGGATTTTGGCATAACACATGTGTGTTGGGGGAAGGGACTGTAACCAACATCTCTGGTCACATCTGGACCACTAGTATATTTCCTGGCTTGCTTGCAGAGACTCTGGTAGGAGTAACAATAACTGTTGCTCTCGGTGTTGCCCCAAATATATGAAATGGGCCCCTCAAGTCCCAAGCTGCACAACTCACTAAGAGTCTCTGATGGAGTGGCCAAAAGTCCTGAGAATTCTTAGCTAGATGTGTGAGAGTCGGGATTGAGTAGCTGAAGAATGATGTTGCAGGTCAGCTCACCACACACACTGAAGTTCATGTGTGTCTTGGCATGAATACTGAGGCTCTTCCAGGCCCAGGAGAGTCAAGAAGGCTTGTTGGAACAAACTCCCATCTCCTTTCAGGTCTTGATGGAGGCATGGGGCTTTCTGCCCCATCCCCCTACCATAGCAGGATTTGTACCTCCTAGCAACAGTCTAGAACTGGCTGTCCAGCAGTGAGGTATCCCACAGTGTGTGGAGCCGTCCCTGAGTCTCTCTGTGGTCCAAACTGAGAACCACATTGACCACACAAATCTAAAGTGGCTCACACTATCTTTACTGATTGGATCAATAGGTCCTCGGCTTTGATTTTCTCCCGCTATGTGTCTGTGTGTGCTTCTGGGTGAGCTGTGCACCATAGGCGAATTACCATCCCTAACCACTGTGAATCCCTAGACTGGGAGAGCTGTGGTTGTAATGCTGACTGCTGTTGCCTAGGACATAAAAGGCCAGTAAGAAAAAGAACTGTTTCCACCTTGGTCTTGTCTCCAGCAGTTGTTTGTGTTCCCAGAAAGAGGAGGAATCTGAGCCTGCATGGGGCAAGGAGCTGCTGGGACTCTGAAGAGGTGGAAACTTCTATGAAAGTTGGCCTGTTACTTCTCTCAGGCTGAGGAACCCAGCCCACATTAAAGTCACAGCAATGGCTCGGACTGCCAACCCAGCCTGCTGGTAATGGGCAGATCTGATTCCAAGGCTGAAGACAGAGTCCCAGGGAGATTAATAATTACCATGTATGCAATAGGTAAAATGGAATGATTAAAAAGCAGGCTGTCAGATTTAATTAAATACACTAGCAGATGTGTATAAGGTTTTGAAAGGTCAAAATAAGACAAGGTAATGCAGAAACCTCAGGAGAGGGGCTGGAGAAATGTCTTGGTAGTTAAGTGCACTGGCTGCTCTTCCAGAGGACCTGAATTCAATTCCCAACACTTACACGGCAGCTCACAATCATCTCTAACTCCAGTCTCAGGGGATATGATGGCCTCCTCTGACCTATGTGGATACCAGGCACACAAGTGTGCACACATATGTGCAGGCAAAACACCCATACACATGAAATAATAAAAATATAGAAGACAAGGATAAATAAAGATATGTTTGGTAAATTCAAACAAAATGAACTATTGTTAACAAAGAGTTTAAATGTTAGAAATAAGAGGAATGTTTTCCAGTATGAAGCACAATTAATAAGAACTCAGAGAAATTGGGGTTCAAACTGAAAAGCAAAACAGCCAGCCACTGACTCTTATCTTGACCTCAGTCTGAAAATGGCGATCCTGCCTCCAGGAATCTCAGAATGAGACTGTGTCTGAGCTGTCTCCTACTGTTTTCTAATCCTCTCTAGTTCTGGGATTAAAGGTGTGCACCACTGGGATTAAAGGCATGTGCTGCCTGGTTTCTATGGCAATTCGTGTGTTACCACTGCCTGGTAGTAAGGCTGACCAGTGGGGCTGTTTTATTCTCTGATCATCAGGCAAGCTTTATTTATTAAAATACAAATGAAAAGCCATGACAACAGCAGGAGTTGACAACCAAACCCACTCTTTTTGTGGACGATGACCTTGAATTCCTGAGTTTTTAGCAGCTCTCCAGAAATCTTCCAGAAAAATCCAGGTACTGGATTGGGACTGCTGAGGTACTCAGCCTTGAAGACTGAGGGTTCTCAGTCTCTCTGGAATGAAACAGCCATCTTTGGGCTACTCTGACTATATCATGTAAACCGATCTAGCAATTTCCCTTTAGATTTTCACCCTGTTGGTTGTGTTGTTCGAAAAAAAACACTCAGGAACGCAGATGGCGATGTGGCTGAAGCCTAGGAGAACCTGCTAAGCCAGAAGTCCTGCAGCTCGCCCCCCTCGCCTGACACTGGCTGTTGCTGGGAATCTTGCAATCTCCCTGTTTCTCTGAAGAGTTGAAGCACCAGCCCTGAGTGACGGTCATGAGCATGCCATACTTCCTTGCATAGCTCACATCGGTAAGGAACAAGGGCTTGGGAATGAGCACTGTAGAAATTACAAACTTTCTCACAGTACCCACCCCCCTTTGGGTGTGAAATCTCGAAGATCTGTATTTATCTATGAGGAACATGCTTGAAAGCCTACAAGAGGAAAAAAAAAAAAACACTAGACTCATAGATGAGGGTCGGGACCAACAAGAGACACGTGAAAGATCAACTCGGATCAGTGTGCCCAACAAGGGACAATGTGGCCTTTTTTAAAGATTTATTTATTTATTATGTATATAGTGTTCTGGCTGCATGTTTGCCTGCAAACCAGAAGAGAGCACTAGATCCCATTACAGATGGTTGTGAGCCACCATGTGGTTGCTGGGAACTGAACTCAGGACCTTTGGAAGAGCAGCCAGTACTCTTAACCTCTGAGCCACCTCTCCAGCCCCAGAGCAATGTGGTCTTAATTCTCCCCGTTTTCTTTATCCTTATACAAGGGTGGGGCTCTGGGGACCACATGGGAGTGATGAGAGGGCACATGTTTGTAGTTACATCTCTAACTTATTTCTGTTCTTCTTGTAGGTGTCTGCTTTGGTTTTTTTAATATGTAGCTCAGGCTAGCCTTGAGTTCACTAAGTAGCCCAGCTTGGCTCCAGTTCTCCATCTCCTTGCTTCTGCCCCCTGAGTGTTGGGATTACAGGCATGCGCGTAATTTTGACAGGCAGAAATGGACAACTGTTACAGCCTTTCTGTAAGTCTCTCCCTGAAGAAGGTTCACCGGTGACCAGTTTCTTTCTCTCTCTTTCGGTTTTTTGAGACAGGGTTTCTCTATAGCTTGTAGCCTGTCCTGGAACTAGCTCTTATAGAGCAGACTGACTTCAAATTTACAGAGATCCACCTGCCTCTGCCTCCCGAGTGCTGGGATTAAAGGCGTGCGCCACTACTGCCCACAGCCTGTGACCAGTTTCTTAATCCCTGGACTGTGGTCACTCTTGAGTTCATAATGTCCCCTTTTTACTTCTTCTCATGCTAGGTGGCTCAGCCATCCAGAAGCAAGCTAAAGGAATTTAGCATTGGACAGGGGTTGTAACCATCACCCTGCATTTGGCAGGGAGTTAGTGGGCAAGACGATAATCGCGAACTGTCAAACGAGGCTGCGCCTCCTGCTTGTCTCTCCTGCCTAGATTGACTTTACCTTCCTCTTAGGCCAGAAGCCAGCCAGTCCTGGTCATGGCTGAGTATTGTCCAGTAGCTGGACCTTTTTCACCGAACATCCCACTGTAGAGGGAGGCAAATGGTAACAAGTCGCCACTGCTGGCTGCTCCCACACATGGGTACACTTCCTCGCAGATAGCTGATCGTCTCGTGGGTGGACATTAGCCCAGGGTATTCCTGTACGGCGGCCTGCTATCAATGGCTAGACATCCCCACTCATGCCAGAACAGCATAACAATTGGCAATGATGGCATATCTCCATTTGGAATTGTATATCATCTTCTGCCATGCACCCTTCCATCTGGATATCTCCACAGCCCTCCAGGGTAAGGAATGTGTTGATATATGTGACCGTTGTGACTGGTCATCACACACTCGGTGGCCTAAATCGACAGAAATATATTGTCATGCTGTGCAGACTGGAGTCTGAAACTAAGGGGTCTGTAGGTCTTGGTTCCCCTAAAGCTCTAGTGGGGGAACTTGTCTTGCCATATCTAGCTTCTGGGGATCATCAGCATTCTTTAGCTGGAGATCACACTCTCCAGTTCTGCAACTATATTTATGTCACCCTCTCTTCGTTGTCTCTCTTAAAACTCCCTCTGCCTCCCCGCGTGTGTGTGTGCGTGCATACATGGTACGTGTGTGTGCATGTGTGTGCGTGTGTGTATGTGTGCGCGTGCATGTGTTTGTGTGTGTGTGCGTGTATGTGATATGTATTTGCACGTCTATGTGGGTGCACATGCCCACACTTGCATAGAGGCTGGAAGAGGACATTGGGGTACTGAGTATCCTGCTTTATCAACACTCGGCTTTATTCCCTTGAGATGGGGTCTGTCACTGAACCTGGAGTTAGGCTAGCAGCCAACAAACCAGCAACCCTCTTGCTTCCATTTCCCAGCACTGGAGTTGCAGGTATACACGACATATCTGGCTTTTCATGTGGCTTCCAGGGATTTGAACTCAGGTCTTCATGCCTTGGAGCAAGGGCTCTTTCCCACTAAGTCATCTCCCTAGTTCTCCCTCTGCCTCCTTCATATAAGAAAATATGGGACTATATTTAGGTCACACCCAGACAAACCAGGATAAACTCCTTTTTCTCACAAGACCTGGAAGTTAAACACATTCACAGATTCCAGGGAGTTGACAGGGAGCGATTTCGGAGGGCCAGTTTTTTTAGCTTACCACAAGGCCTATTTTTGAGCTGTCAAATGCAGCCTTAGAGGCAGTTGGATTAAGAGCTCCAGACAATGTTTTCCACCCCTCCTCTTCTCCTGTCACATCTGCTCAGTCGGCAGTGACAGCAAGCCAGATGCACTTGAAATAGAGACACCTTTGGCACAGAGGCCTGGCTGTAAGAAAATGCAGCTAATCAGCAAACTTGGCCAAGCCAAGGCCACCCTCAGCTGTAGCTCCCAGTGGCAGATCGGGCAAGGCTCATGTCTGAAACCGATCCTAGGACTAAGGCCCAATGCCAAAAGAGGCAAGAAGGAGCCTATTACAATCTCTTTCCCCAAAAGGGAACACAGACCGAGGGCTTTGCTCTTTGGCAGCACCTGCCTAGGCATTTCCATTCAGAGCCTAGCTTAAGTGAGTCCGGCTGCAGCAGGGCTAACTGGGAAAGCAGGGATTCCATATCCTGAACCACAGGACCCTGAGGGCCAGCACAGGGCTTGGCAGGGAACCAGGAGGACTGCACACCTCAGCAGAGCAGCAGCAGGACACACGTGTCCCGTGGGCTTGTGGGGGAAGCTGTGCTCCAGAGCCAGCCCCTGTGGATGACCAGA
>JAQHUG010000001.1:7691688-7712307 GCA_028555095.1 Dicrostonyx torquatus
CTGTCTGTGTGTATGTCTGCAGGCCAGAAGAGGGCACCAGACCTCATTACAGATGGTTGTGAGCCACCATGTGGTTGCCGGGAATTGAACTCAGGACCTTTGGAAAAGCAGGCAATGCTCTTAACCACTGAGTCATCTCTCCAGCCCTCTGCTTTTTAACAGAATGTTTGGTTGTCTCTTATCCTTTCTCTTTTTTTCCTGTCCCTTCCTTGAACAGTTCTGAAAGTTACTAAGTCAGGTGGTGTTATGGGAAGAGAGAGAGAATCACGATGGCTCAGAGCCAAGGAAGATGCCAAATGCTTTCAGGAAGGCACTACCATGGGAGAAATGACCTGTAGAGAACCCAGGCTATGAGAGGAAGGGTCCATACAGGGGTCCAAGGTCATATCATTGAAACATGCATTTAGAAACTGCTCTAAAAGCCACTGATCCCTCTTCATGTGCACCCACAAGGTAACTATAATAGTTCCAAGAAAAAACCTGGCATCTTTGCCTTCATTCATGTCTGTCTCCTCCCCTTTTACCCCCTCTGGCTATCTCTGCAGTTCAACTGTTAGTTGCCCAAGGAGTATCTGAATATCTCATCCTCTTCAAGGCTGAAGGCACAGAGATGGACTGACCCAAACATGAGTTCACCTTAGACTCCAGGAGCTGTCAAACCTCAACGACAGGACCACCCCAGATGATAACAGTGATCTATGAGAACAAGGCTGCACCCTGGAGCACAAGTCACCATCCCCTAAGAACAACACTCTCACACAAGAGGGACTTCTATAGACCCGTCCTGCAGGACCAGAACTAAGACAATGATGGAGGAGTCCACACCTAGACCAGGCATGCTAAATTATACCTACCTCCTGCTCCTTGCCCCAGTTCTATTTAAACCTTCCAGCTCCCCAAAGGCAGACTTGAAGTCACTGGATCCCTTGTTTCTCTTTGGACTGTGGCCATGTTGGATTAATCTCCTCCACTTTTCACCATTCCTTGTCTCTTTAATTGGCATCCTGGAGATGGTAGCCAAGCCTAGCTTGTTTGCGCTACAGTGAATCGTGCCCAGTGGAATCAGAAGAGGCATCCGTGGTCTAGAGAAGTCAGAACCTGAGCATCATGAGGCACGAAGCATGTTTCCAGCTCCATCTGGATGAGGAGTATCTCTGCAGAGCCGCAGGACTCTTAACCGAGCAGAAGCCTCAGCCACCTGAAGAGCAGAGAGCTCAATGGTCACCTGGGGGTGGGGGTCTGTCACTGCTCAAGCAGGGTGGGGACAGGTCTGTGCAGGAGAGAAGCTGACAGCAAACACTGACTTGTCCAATACAAGGAAGAGCCCATTTGTTTTGGATTATGGGAATCAGAAATCATCACCTACTCAAAATTAAGAGTTAGAAATAGGGGGCTGGAGAAACGGTTAAGTGTTTGCTGCTCTTAGAAGGGGACTTGAGTTCGGTTCACAACATCCATATCTAGTGGATCACAGCCACGAATAATCCAAGCTCCAGAAGAGCCAAGAGCCTCTTTCGGTCTCCACAGGCACCTCCATACACTCGCAGACACATGATTTTTAAAATAAATTCTTTAAGCCAGGCAGTGGTGGCACATGCCTTAATCACAGAACTTGGGAGGCAGAGGTAGACAGATCTCTGAGTTTGAAGCCAGCCTGGTCTACAGAGTGAGTTCTAGGACAGCCAGAACTATTTCACAAAGAAACCCTGTCTCGGAAAACCAAAGAGCAATTTGGAAAGGGGAGCAGTAGTATGGGCTGAGTTTACACTGGGGATGGAGAGCTCTGCAGATTCACGAACTCACAGGTGTCAGTGCAGATACAGAAGCAAGTTCAGCTATGCCTGTACATGGCTGGTACAGATGTGTTTCTCATCTCCATCCAGAGTTTTGCTACATAGCTCTGGCTAGCCCAGGAACTGCCAAGTAGACCAGGCTAGCCTTGAATTTACAGCTTTCCTCCTTCTTCCGCCTCTTAAGTGCTCAGAAAACAGGCTTGTACCACCATGTCCAGCTGGTCGGACTCTTTGGACTTATTACAGCAGGTCAAAGTTGGCGGCTTCTTTTTCGGTCACCAGTATTTAAAGTCGTTGTCTTTGCTGCTGATGCTGAGTATTTTCTAGCTTTTTACTGAGATGCAATTGACAATGTATATGTCTAAAGAATACAATGAGGGACTGGGAAGATGGCTCAGAGGTTAAGAGCACTGGTTGCTCTTCCAGAGGTCCTGAGTTCAATTCCCAGCAACCATATGGTGGCTCACAACCATCCATAATGAGATCTGGTGCCCTCTTCTGACATGTAGGCAGAACATTGTATACATAATAAATAAATAAACCTTTAAAATCATTTTTTAAAAAGAATACAATGAGAAATTTGGAAGAGACAAAAATTTGTATGTGAAATTCAACCTTGAAATGCAGGGATCATAAGCCCCAGCTCAGGAAGATGAAAAAATTGACGTGTCCATGGCCAAATGACAGTGAGAGGCAGAACCCATGATTTTACCCAAGCTCTTATGGAGCTTTTCCCTGAGACACTGAACACAACACAAAAGGAGAAAAGATTGGAGAACTCCTTCAGAATGGGAAGAAAATACCAAGGCTCTGAACAGACACAGGGCATGGCAGAGACAGGAAAGAGAAACCACACCTAAATGTAAAATGGACAGCTGGCCCTGGACACCTCTGGGCAGCACCTCAGAATCTCTATGTGCCAAAGGACCAACTGGCCAGGGAAGTCAATAAGATAGAGCTGGACAGGGGCTCAGAGCCTACCTACAGTCTTGTAGGGAAAGACCCAGATCTCAGAGACCCTCCCTTTCTGTACAAGTCTCTGGGACGGCAATACCCAGACCAGAAAAGGGGCAAGCAGCCTGGCTTGGGCTCTCATTGACTTTTTACCATCACCTGGCCCTGATCCCACCCTGGGGAATAATATGTCACAGGAAGAGACTTTCAGAGAGCCCAGAACTGCATAGATATATCTTGCAGAGGAAAAGAGACCTGAGCCTCAGCTCCTGGGTCTGTATAACCTGAGGCCTGGCCACTCACAGAGAATGGGGCTTGCAGCAGAATGCCACAGAATCTCTCACATTGGCCAGATGTGGAGAAAAGTGAACCTAATCTCCTTTGGGGGCTCAGGGGGAAAGTAGGAATAAGAATTCTGCACGACTGTCTTGACAGCTTTCCGTTGGGGTATCTGATCATGACTCAGAAGCTGAGGATGAAGAGCCAGTCCAGCAGGGAGACAAGAACCCAGGGTTGCCACTTTTCAGAGTTAGTGTCTCCCCTCATGCCCTCCTGGAACTTGTCAGACAGAGAAACCGCATAAGACTGTCTCACTGCTTTATTGGGAGGGGAATACACTCAGACACAATACAAGGCCCCGAGCCCAGGAAGATCTCCAGCTCAAGATGCATCTGGCTGGCCGTAATTCGGTAGTGGCCCTTGATGACACCCCGTGAAGCGCAGGTGTGGCACCTCCAGTGAGACTGGATGATTCGGACAGCCCTAAGCAACCGGCAGTACCTCCTGCGGATTCGCCACATGCGAATCCAGGACTGCACCCTGACCACTGCCCACTGCTCCCGTTGGAAGGTATCCAGTACCGACTGGCGCCTCTTCTCCATAATCTTTGTCAGGATCAGCCGCCACCAGCCCTGGATGATCCAGGCCCTGAGGGCTGCGTGCAGCAGCGCCCGACGTACCAGTGTGCCGCGCCACCATGCTTGGATCTTTACAACTGGGGTCTTTTCAGCGAGTTCCCAGTTTTCCCGGGGCTTGCAAGGAAAAAGAGGGGATACTCAGTGAATTTCCTCATTCACCTCAGCCCAAGGATATGCCAAGAAAGGCCCTGAGTCCCTATCAATACCTGCCTCTCTCTCCCGCTGAAATGAATAGCCTTGGTCAGGACACTAGCTGGGAACTAGAAGACTGGATCAGTGTCCTGCCACTGTCACCTCTGCCTTCAGGTCACTAGCAGCTCCCCTAGTTCCTTGAGTCTGTCTCTCCTACGTTCCAGCTTTCCTACAGCCTAGGTTAGCAGGCTGAGATCAAAACCTGCAACCCAGATACTTATCAAATGGTTATGTCCTGGTGAGCTTGCCCACCTAGCCAGGACCATGTTCTGACCCATTAGACCCTCCTGGAGTCTGGTATCTCATTTGTTCCTCTCTTCCTTGGCTCTACCTCTGTCCTCGACCTTTTCCCTCCCTCTTGCTGAATCCTCATGTTACATTTCCCCCAACCCATATATTCCAATCTCTCATCTTCTCTCTCATTCTCTTCTCTTCACACTCTGCACCCCCGTCATGTGTGTGCATGTATGTGTGGTGTGTGTGTGTGTGTGTGTGTGTGTGTGGTGTATGTGTGGTGTGTGTGTTAATGTATGTGTGCATGTGTGTGGTGTGTGTGCATGTGTGTGTGTGTGTGTGTGCATGCGTGTGTGTGTTGGGATGTGTCAAGACAAAATCTCTGTAGCCTTTGCTGGCCTCCATCTCACTCTCCTCTTCCTCCAAAGTGCTGGAATTATTGAAGTGCATCATCAGGCCGGTTTGGCTTCCTCGTGACTTTCACACTTCTCATCTTAACTGACAAGCAGACATGTGTGCACAAGTGTAAACATGCACACACAATTCTTGCTTGGTTTTGGTTTTGGGGTTTTGGGGTTTTTTGTTTTGTTTGTTTTGAGACAAGGTTTCTCTGTTTAACAGCCTTGGACCAGGCTGGTCGTGAACACAGAGACCGACCTTCCTCTGTCTCATAAATGCTGGGATTAAAGACATGCACCACCATGTCCAACCAATACACACTCAAGTCTAAACCAGCTTCCCTACATCTTAGCTATTCCACTCCACAAGCACATCCCAGACTCAGCCCCAGGCCAGGTCTGGGAAGTCATAGTTTGCCCAATTCCACACTAATATCTGCTTTCCATTTCTCCTTCCTTCCTTCCCTTCCTTATTTGTATGTCTGTATGCGGGTGTTAGATCCCCTGGAATTGGAGTTACAGACAATTGTGAGCTGCCAAGTGGGTGTTGGGAATTGAACCTGGGTCCTTTGGAAGAGTAGCTAGTGCTCTTAATCACTGAGCCATCTGTTCAGCCCCCTGCTTTCCATTTCTGAACCAGAGTTTTAGGCTGAAAATGAAATGGGAACATGGGAAAATCATTTATTCCTATGCTTAGCTTGGTACCATGCAAAGAACAAGGGCCAGAGGCACCCAAGCCAAATCTCCTCCTACCTTTGTCTTCTTCATTTTCTTTATTTCCGGTGATAGATCAGCTGGCTGCTTCTCCTGAGGATTACGGTCTGTAAGTTCTTTAAGGTCTTCAGGCTTTGACTGTTCTTTATCCTATACCCAGCAAATGGGGAAATCAAGAGTGGAGTTACCATCTCTCCCTCACTGTTCTGCACCCCACATTTCCCCAACTTCCAGGGCATCCCAGACTTTTTTTCCCCCCTAGGTTTTCTAAGTCAGGGTTTCTCTGTGTAGTCCTGGCTGTCCTGGAACTCAGTCTGTAGACCAGGCTGGCCTCTGCCTTCTGAGTGCTGGGATTAAAGGCGTGTGCCACCACTGCCCGGTTATCAGAGAGGTCCCTCATCGTGAGATTTATTTATATAACAAACCTAATGTATATACCCTTTCTTGCTTACCATTGTTTATACATGGATCGGGTGTAGATGGTTCAAATCCCCTCAGGTTTGTGCTGCTCCAGGGCTGGCATGAGAAGAGAGCAGAGGAGGGTGACTCATGATGTCACAAGGGCAGCTGTGACTCAGGCAGCAATGGAGTCCCATCTAAGGAAAAGACTGAGTGCTGTCCATTTTTTTCTGCCATAAATACCCAAAGCCCTGGCTTCAAAGCCAAATCACCAGAATCACTGGTCCATTGGCATAAAGGTGGATAATGAACCATTGATAACAACTTACTTGCATTTTTGAATATTCATCAATGGAGGAGGGTTTATTTAATGATTTATCATCTGCTCATAACTTCAGAGAAGATCAGGCATATTCAGGGAGGTATAGAGGCAAACTGCTTATGCCTTCAAATACTATATAAATATTAAAACGTAGTGAGCTAAGTCAGACATGGTGGTTCATGCCTGTAATTCCAGCACTTAGGAAACTGAGGCAGGAGGATTGCTTTGGGGTCAAAGCTAGCCTGAGCTAGTCTCAAACAGTAGAAGCGATGAGTTGATCTTCACTACTGAGAGGCATTTGTTAGTAAAGGAACTTGATCCCTGTGCCTGCATTTGTGCAAACTAGGAGCATAATGATGCACATATCTGAACAAGAACATAGGTGAAAGGCATTTACACAAACTGTTCATGACGAGAGGACATCTATCCTACCCACTCAGTGCCCAGGAGACCCATCTCAGGTCTGGGTTCAGTCTTCTTCTTCTGTCCTTTAAAATGACAGACAGGTGAAAGGCAGCTGCTACCCGAGGAAGCCCTTTCTGCTGATCTTACCTCCCAAAGACCCACCCTGACAGCATGAGGCCTGGAGTCCAGCAGAGGCCTGGTCCCAGGAGTCCCTGGGCAGTGCTTTCAGAATGTATATGGTTTAGTATAGAATAGGGGGAGTATACTGAAAAGAAGGGGGTCATGTGAGGCTAGAAGTGTCAGTGTGAAATTAATGGGGTGCGTGAGATGCGGGAGGCAGGTTGTGGGTACACGGTGACAGAAAGATCCATTAGCCTCAATTTGGAAAGGATAATATACAGGCATTTGTGACCATTGTTTTTATAACCTTTCAACCAACACACACACA
Source organism: Dicrostonyx torquatus (assembly GCA_028555095.1). Lineage (NCBI taxonomy): Eukaryota > Metazoa > Chordata > Mammalia > Rodentia > Cricetidae > Dicrostonyx > Dicrostonyx torquatus. Next base: position 7,698,465 of record JAQHUG010000001.1, read on the forward strand.
CACTTGGGTGGGGGTGCAATTTAAAATATTTTACATTTTAAAAATATTTTTAGGAGGTAAGTTAGAGTCTACTCTAACTTATGTCACTGAAGTTGCTACCCTTGGAAAGGACTATTGCAGGGTTCACCCCTGAATTTCTGGCTTCCTATTGGGTGATGTAATCGCTCTCTTTTACATATGCACTTGCCATCTGCCACAAGAGCCTCCCCAGAGGGCTGGAGAGATGACTCAGAGTTTAAGAGCACTGGTTGCTCTTCCAAAGGTTCTGAATTCAAATCCCAGCAACAACATGGTGGCTCACAACCATCTATAATGAGATCTGGTGCCCTCTTCTGGCCTGCAGACATACACACAGGCAGAACACTGTATACATAATAAATAAATCTCTTTAAAAAAGCCTCACAAGCGGTCAACTGACATTGGCAACGAACTACATTAACAGCAGAGAAATCTCACTTTCTAAGAAAACACTGAGATCATGAACAAAACACCTACAGGGACCTGGTTCAGGGTAGAATACTGGCCTAGCGTCATTCAGATACCTGGGTGTCATTTTGGGTGGAACTTGTTTTTAGAGAGCCTGAGTTTGATTCTCAGAGCCCACACTCGGCAACCCACTGCCTGTCAATTCCAGTTCTAAGCGACCAGTGTCCTCTGCTGGCTCCGACAGGCACTGCACCCACATGACATCCACATATAGGCATACACATAAATAAAATTAGTGACCAGGTGATGGTGGGCACACCTTTAATTCCAGCACTCAGGAGGCAGGGGCAGGTGAATCTCTGAGTTCAAGATCAGCCTGGTCTACAGAGTGAGTTCCAGGACAGTCAAGGGTACACAGAAAAAAGCCTGTCTTGAATAAACAAAAACTATATATGTGCAATATTTTCAAAACAATTTTAGAAGATATGAGGCCAACTTTTATTTCTAAAAACATGTGGAGATAATTTGAATATCCTCTGCTGTTCTCAGTTCTAGGACTATGTAATTTTGTTTTCTGGAACTGTTGATGAGGCTCCAACTTTGATGCCTACATCTTTGCAGCTTGATTATAGGAAGAAAACCATGTTCTCCCATAGAGAATCCTCAAGGTTGGGTTTGCGGGCATTGGAGAAGGCGCTGAACTGACAAAGGTGGTCACACAGCTCTGGAGTTAGAGGACTGGAAGACCAGATGGCATTAGTCAAGGGCTGAGCGGCTGCCAAAGAAAATGTCTTCTACACCACCAGCCAACGCGGGTGCCTAGCCACATGCTCCACATTCTACACCAGCCAATGTGGGTGCCATCCACACACTCCACACACTACGTCCCATGGAGTCTCCTGAGAGTACACATTGGTGCCCCAAGAATAACCCAGTCTAGCCTTGAAATCGTAAGGACAGGAATCTACTAAGCCTCGATATAGAAGCAAGAGTATAAAACCACTTTTCTTTCCAGGGAATTCTTCACATTCTAGAAAATTTAACAACTGGGAAGGGAAAAACCATTGTGTGAGCCTGGGGTGAGGAGCACAAGCTGGAAACGAGCCGCTCAGGTTTCTGTCCTCACTCCCCAGGACACTGGCGTGTGGACAATGAAGGACCAGAGGGCGAGGATTTGCTGTTCCTCCATTGCTGAGCCCAGCAGCAAGACCTCATATCCAGGGTCACGTGAGAGCCCGAGAGCGCTATGCCCTCACCACATTCTCCTTCATGGGTCACTACACATGCTCAAGCCCAAACATCATGGACACATCTCCCAAGGAAAGCCCCTCATCTGCAGCAGAGGCTTGGAGGTTTGGCAGCAGCAAAGGTAGAGGCAGGAAAGACCATGTTTAAGTAACACAGCCAGAGGTGAAGCCTACGCAAACCAAGAGGCGGCACTTCAGCCGTGCCACTGAGAAGCCCACCCAAACACAGACCTACACACGTACTTTTTCTTATTTCTTCCTCTCGGTCTCCCAAGCAAGCAAAGCCTGGCTGCTCCTGGGACCCGCTCCCATTTGACCTGGGATCCTGTCAGCTACTATAGTCGTCCACAGCACTCTATGCTTTGGCTACTCTACTTGCCCATATTTTTAACTAAATAAAAATAAATCACATCCCCAGACTATCCATCAGCAAGATCCGGGAGTTGTCCCCAAGCCCCCACCTCAGTCACAGCTATGTCCCTGCCTGCTGCCATTCCCTCACCTCTCCCATCACCCTACCTGCGACCCCGGCTTCCTGCCCCCCCCTTCACCTTCCAACCCCAGACCAGCACTTCTCCCCCCACCCCCTGCAGCTGCTAGATGGTTGTTTTCTGTTTACTGTATTTATCAAGACGGCATGTGCTGTGGCATGTGTGTGAAAGTCAGAGGACAACTTTTGGGGTCCAATTCTCTCTTCCCACCATCTGGGTTCTTCTGAAGACAGAACTCAGGTCATCAGGCTTGGCAGCAAGTGCCTCCACCCACTGAACTGTCCATCAGCCTGGTTATCTTTTTAATGGGACCTAGAATGGGTCACTTAGCTCTCAACCCTCTCATGGCTTTTCCCTCTGCCCTTCTTCCATCGTCTGACCCAGCACTAGCTATCATGGGGCAGGGGTGGGGGAGAGTGTTCTCCCCATTACTTTTCACATCTCAATGTCACTCCTCAAAAAAAGCCTTGGAGGGCACCTGACCATCTGCCCTATTCCTCTACCTCCCCAGCCTCTCCTCTCCTCCACTGCTGCACCCCTATAACAGGAGTGAACCACCCAATATGTAGAAGCAAGTATTCCTCTAATGCGCCTTTCCAGCATTAGAGGTCCCTGCCTGGCTCTTGATATGAGATCAAAGATCTCTTCCCCAGTGCTGACCTTGTCCCCAAGCATGGCAGACTCCCACTTCGGGGGCCGTCTATCCCTTCCAGCTTCCAAAGGGTAGGGAAGTAGGGCCAGCCTGACTTGTAGGCCCTGTTATCCCATTCAATCCTCGGACTCCAGTTAGAACTTGCACACAGAACTGAAAGCCAGAGCTTCTTGGCTGATGGGTGAGCAGACTCTGACCCTGTCAGCCCATCTTGAAAAGCAGCTGGCTGACAAGGTTCCCACCCACAGTCCTCTGAAAACAACCAAAGGCCTTCAGCTGACAGTTTGCCCTTCCTCAGGCCTTTGCCAGCTCCTGGTCCCTGTCACACACACCCCTGCTGCTTACCCTCCCAGGAACCAGAGGAACAAGGTCTAAAATAGGAGGCTTTAATACAAAAAGGGGGGCAGGGTCTAGAAAGCACTTAAATAAGGACGAGTGTCAGGAGCCAGCAACAGGGGCCGCAGGGACTCTGCGCAGGGGGATGATGCAGACTGAATTCCGAGCCTCTTTGATCCTCCACCACCGGCCAAGCCTGTGAGGAATGAGAGCGCCAGCTGAGGCGGATCCACACCATCCCCCTCCTAGTCCCATCCGGCCAGTGCCACCTTGCCCTCAGCCCCACCTCCCATCACGTACCTGTGCTCCTGCCCCACTCCAGCCACTAAGAAGTCCCCAGCACTGGAGAACTTGAGGCTGTTGATAAAACCAACCTGAGGAGGACACGGAAAGACATCAGAACAGTCCTCACCACAGCTGCCAACATCAATCAAGAGCCTGGTGAAAACCTGCTGCCCGCTGTCTCTGGTCAGACGGACCAGTCCTTTTTCCCTGCAGCCTTAGCCTCCCAATCTGAGAGAGGGGAAACGGAGAACCAGCCTAGCAGGGGATGGATTAAGAAGGCAGTGCCCATCAAGTATGTCAAGAGCTGCCTAGGGCCTGGCGCCTGGCAGTGGGGTATGAGAAACCCCAGAACAGCCATCCCGACTCAAGCTGTCCCTGACATAACCCACCTCAACCCCACAGGTCACCCCAATGTGGATAATCAATTCTGTACACCCCCACCTGCATCTCAAGCCAGTACCAGCTAGGCAGAGCAAACCCCAGGGCAGGCCTCCACCCTCTGGCCATGCTACTCTCAACCCTGTATATCAAAGCCAGGACAGCACAGGACGGAGAGGTAGGGGGATAGAGAAGGAGGAAAGAGGGAGTCCCTACCAAAACCTGAGACAGTAAGTGGCCTTGCTTGTGGGAAGAGCACAAAAAGCTCATTCCAGGGGCCCCCAGAATCTGGCAAAGACAGGCTTATGCATTTGCCACTTACCAGGGGGATGTCACAAAGAGGGTTAAGCTGTCGGAAGCCCTCTCCACACTGCCAAAGCCGCACACAGGCATTGTGGGAACCTTGGAAGACAGAGGGTCAATGAGCAACCCCTATACCAACTCACCTTGTGCCCCTTTTCCCGCTTCACAGAGCACCCACCTGTGGCCACAAGGTCTGTATTAAGTAGGGCTGCCACCGATGACACCCAGAAGGGCTGCTCCAGGCCTGGCTCCCCATGCAGTCCGTGAGCTTCCCGCTGGAGGGCAAGTGGCCGTTTCTTGGAGAGGCCCCACAAGGCCACGGAGCTGTGGGTAGGAAAGAGAGTCTGAAGGGCAAGAGCAGGACAGAAGGCAAACAGCAAGAAGGACCAAGCATGCAGGCCAGCTGAGAAATATGGATAGGGCCACTGGTCCAAATGGATTCCATGAGTCAAGTCCAGGCCCTGACAGGCAGGAATGGTCATAGCCAGCAGTGGTCAGCCACATCAGGATAACTCTTACCCATCATCTGCACCGGACACCATGTGTTCCTCATTGATCAGATGGATACAGTCAATGGAGCCCCTAGAGAGAGAGAGAGTGTGAGGGACAAGGTCCAGCCCTCTCACCAGCCCATAGAGCCCTGGCACGCCACAGCAGACTGCCTTACTGGTGGCCATAGAAGACAAGCTGGGATTCCTCTGGGATCTTCCACACACGCACAGTCCCATCCCGGCCCCCAGCTGTCACACAGCACTCTCGGCTCAACGCATCCAATGCAGCCACAGCATCCTGGTGCCCAAAGCTGGAGGGAAGAAGAGAGCATCACATGTGAACTTAGAGGTAGACGTGAATTGGCATTCACAAGCTATCTGCCCGAGCGCACTCACAGGGTCTCCACATAGGAGTTCTCGGCTGCGTTCCACACCTTCACCGAGCGATCATGGGAAGTGCTGTAGAGCTGGTGGGTACCTCTTCGGAAGGCCAGTCCCTAGAGCGAATGAGAAGGAGCAGCAGGGTCAGAACTACAGCAGAGGAAACAGAAGGCAGGCCCAGAGAAGCTCTCCTAAAGCAAGTCACATGACATAGGAAGCCTCCTCCCACAGAGCATTAAAGGTAACACATGAGGCCCCGTGTGAAGTCAGGAACACAGCTGCCTGTACTCAAATAGCTGGACACCCCTCAGGACCTCCTGGCCCCTGTATCAGCCAGACCTGATCTCCCTCCATCCCTCCCAATGTCTTCAGCACACTTAGGTCCCTTACACAGCACTCACTACCCAGACAGGAGGTCCCCAGAAGATGAGCTGGGGCCCAGCACCAGGTGGGCCCACTCAGCAGGCATCCACTAAATACCCAGAGCCTCACCGACACAGCATCCCGGTGTCCTGTGAAGGTGTACAGGTGCTGGCAGCTCTGGGCCTCCCAAATTAGAATGAGTTTGCTTCGGTCACCAGAGGCCTGTGGGAATGAAGATGATAGCCACAAGCACACACTGCACACCCAAACCTCCCACCTGCCTACAGGGCCAACCCAGTCTTACAAGGTACTTGCCATCAGAGGAGATGGCCATGCAGAGGATGTGGCTGCTGTGGCCTGAAGGCTGCCCCTGGGTACCCTTCTTGGCTCGAGGAATCACATGCAGCTTCCGCCCAGTCTCTACACTCCCTGCCACCAAGAGAGGAAAAAAGATTACTGGGAAGGGAGATACCACTGGCTTAGCAATCACCCCTTCCCCACTATGAAAGAGCTTCATGGACAAGGGTCATGAAGGGAACCCTGTTCTTGGGTCAGAGGACCCAGTTCAGCTGCTGTGAGCATCTGCACAAATCACTTTGGTCTCATCTGCCAAATGGGAGCCATAGTCCCCAGTGGCAGCCATGACCACCCCCAAAGGAGGGAGAAGAATTTAAAAGTGCCTTGGAGATTGGAGGTATTCTCAGTGGGGACCACTTGCCATGTGCATGAACCTTAATTCAGTCCCCAGAACCCACTCGACTCCCACAGGTTGTCCTGACATCTCTACACGTGGGCTGTGGCATAGGTGCACACCACACACACAAAATAAACAGCATTAAAAAGAAAAAAGAGGGAGGGAAGTGGAGAGAGAGAGAAGTGCATTGGGACTGCTGGCATGACTCCTTCCTCTGATGAAGGTGGAAGGCGAGGCCTAGGCTCAGGTGTGGAGGGCTAGGAATCTAGAAGGACCAAGGACTGCACCAGTCAGTGTAGAGCCTCAAACACCTCCCAGCCCAACTGCCCATCAGTCCCCATCCTCGATGTGAGCAGAAAACTGAAGGATGGGACTTGACCGACTGAAAGATTCCATTCAGTGTCCATCCAGCACAACGTTGGCCAATTCCCTAGCATTATCCTCATCCTGTCTTTGCTCTGTGGAGCTCAGAGGCCCTACTGCTAGTTGGAAGCTTCCATTGTCACTTACAAAGCTCCCCCTAGGGCTGGAGAGATGGCTTAGAGGTTGGGAGCACTGACTGCTCTTCCAGAGGACCTGAATTCAATTCCCAGCAACCACATGGTGGCTCACAGCTATCTGTAATGAGATCTGGTGCCCTCTTCTGGCCAGCAAGCATACAGACAGACAGAACACTGTATACATAATAAATAAATAAATCTTTTTTTTAAAAAAAAAAAAAAAAGCTCCCCCTAGATAGCAAACCTGCTTCCAGGAGCTTCCATCACCAGGGCTCCTCACCAGACACATGCCCTCAAGGTCTCACTCACACTTAATGATGGTGCAGTCTTTGGCGGCAGAGAAGATGGCCAGGTCGTCGGGAGTGATAACCAAGCACGTGATGGAGAGCTGGTGGCCCCGTAAAACTCGAATGTCGGTGGGAGCCGGGGCCTGGATCTGGGCAGACAGGGACTGGGTCACTGTAGTTGGAACCATGATGACACTCCCCACCCAGAACTATTCTTACCCACCCACCCTAGCCAGAAGGAAAACAGGACCCAAGGTTATGAAACTAAGACCTTTCATTACCTAGCCATATCTGCCTAAGTATCTACTGTATTCCACAAAAAGACTCCAACAGCCTGAGGGGCACTAAGCCATCTGCTTGTCAACCCAGGTGAGTGCACTGACTCTTTCTAACCTTTACCAAGGTGCCCTGCCCACTCACCTCCTTTGCCACCGACTTCTGTAACCTGCCTCTCTGCTCGAGCTGCGAAGAGAGAAGAAAGAGGAATGAGGAACTGGAGGCCCAGTCTCCCTCCACACTCGCCGCTGCCCTCCACACTCACCACGTCTTCTTTTAAGCGTCCTGCCACCTGATCCTCCTCAAATTCACGAGCTTCAGCCTTCTCTTCCTCTGTGCAGGACAGATCAGTCCACATAATTCAAGGCTGAGGTCCCCTTCCCTCCTCTCATCCATGCCTAGCCCTCTACCCCAGCGCTGTGCCACAAATGTCTATATTATAGGCACTTCTAGCACTTTCTAGGGAAAACTAGACCGTCCCTTTCCTGACTTCGTTAACAGACTGGGCTTAGCTCCCCTCAAGTCTAGTCTGTCCCGGGGAATACTGGCCCATTAGAGATCCTAGACACCCTCCACAAGGTGGCCAAGATCAGCAGCACTGGCAAACAGGGGAACCTATGAGTGGCCCATGAGATGGCTGAGGCTACAACAGAGACAGCAGGTAGGCTCTTGGCAGAGACCCCGGCCTTCATCTAGCTCCCCCAGCTCACCTTGCTGCCTAAGTTGTTCAAGGTAGAGCTTGGCCAAACGTAGCTTCTTCTCCTGCGCAGTCTCCTCTAGCTCCTCCTCCTCCTCTTCCTCTGTTTTCCTTGGAGCCAAGCTATAGAAAGAAGGGGCTGGCTCTACTCATCTGGCCCCTAGACTGGGCTTCCTCAATGGCAACCCTGCCCCTGCCAACCCTAGGGCCAAAGACAAGTGCAGAAAACTGAGGTGCGACTTGACCAACTGAAGATCCCGCTCAGGGTCATCCAGCACAATGTGAAAATAGCCACGTCCCCACAACACCAGAACAAGGTACTAGAAACAGGAGATGCAACACGCAGAACGAGGTACTATGAACAGATGTAACATGCAGAACAGAAAAGGCAATGCCAGGGTGACAACTGCTCCAAGAAACAGGGCAGCAAGTTCCAGCAGAACCTGAGAGACAGAGACATGTTGGGGCTAACTCGCTGCCCCAGCATCCTCCTTGGACCCCGAGGACTAGGTTCCAAGTGAATTCTTTTTTTTTTGGGGGGGGGCGGTTTCGAGACAGGGTTTCTCTGTGGCTTTGGAGCCTGTCCTAGAACTAGCTCTTGTAGACCAGGCTGGTCTCGAACTCACAAAGATCCGCCTGCCTCTGCCTCCCGAGTGCTGGGATTAAAGACGTGCGCCACCACCGCCCAACCTCCAAGTGAATTCTAAGTAGTACTGACTTAGTCCTATACTGGTGAATTTCTTGCTGTCCCTTTCAAGCCCTGGTCCCTAGGCCAGCTGGAGGACGCTTTCTTCACTCAAAGGTTTTGATCTGCTCCTGGGAGCTGGAGGTAGGTGTTGAGAACTCATAAGCAGGGAGTGCAGGGCTTGTGGTCTCTCTGATCACAAGACATCCAGTCTGTTAGCTGTTCTATTTCCCAGCACCCACTCAAGATCATGCCCAGGACTTCCACCAGAAAGGATCTTAAAAACCTGTCAGGAAGCCCAGTATGGAGGGGTATGTCTTTTTTGTCTTAATCTAGCTATTTTTAATAAATTTATTTATTTGTCTATTTTACATTCCAGCCACAGGTTCCCCTCTCTCCTCCTCCCAGTCCCTCCCTCCACCCAACCTCTGTTTTATCGCAGCATTTGGGAGGCAGAGGCAGGCAGATCTCTGAATCTGAGTCCAGCCTGGTCTACAGAGCAAGTTTCAGGCCTGCCAGGGCTACACAGTAAGCACCCGCCTCAAAACCGAGACACCTCTCAGGAAGGTTAAAGCTGGGGCACACCCCAGAGTTCTGACTATACAGAGTTAACCCAAACAACTAATCAGTTGTTATTTAAGGGTTACTAACAGGAAAGTAGAGGAGACAAGCTCAGCAGAATGCCAAAACGTATAAACTGGATATAGCGATTCTGCTTTTTCTTTCTTTTCCATTTTCCCAGAGGTGGTTTCTCCATGTAGCCCTGGCTGTCCTAGAACTTGCTCTGTGGATCAGGCATGGTTCAAACTCAGAGATCCGATTGCCTCTGCCTCCAGAGTGCTGGGGATTAAAGGCATGAGCCACCACATCCGGCATCATTTTTTGTTAAAAAGTAGCTTTTGTAAGAAAAGATATTTTGCCGGGCGGTGGTGGCACACGCCTTTAATCCCAGCACTCAGGAGGCAGAGGCAGGCACAGGCGGATCTCTGTGAGTTTGAGACCAGCCTGGTCTACAAGAGCTAGTTCCAGGACAGGCTCCAAAGCTACAGAGAAACCCTGCCTAGAAAAACAAAAACAAACAAACAAAAAAAGATATTTCAGACCTGAATTTTATGTGTGTATGCATTTCTCTTTATTTTCGTCCATGATAGAGGATCACCAGAAGAAAATTGAAAGGTACTACTATAGTTAATACACTTTGTTATACAACTTTGTAAAAAACTTAAGTGGGCTGGGAAGATGGCCATCAGTTAAGAGCTCCTGCTGTTCTTGCAGAGAACCTGGGTTCAATCCCCAGCAACCACACTGGTGCTCCCAAACACCTGTCACTGCAGTTCCAGGGAATCCAATGACCTCAGTCCTCCTGTAGACCTGCACATAAGTAGTGCATACAAACTCATACATGTACACATATATACATATAAATAAAAACTTAAAATGTTTAGTACAGGTCTTGGAGGCAGAAGCAGGTGGATGTCCTTGAGTTTGAGGCCAGCCTGATCTATATAGCTAGTTCCAGGAGAGATACATGGGAAAACCTTACATCAAAAGAGACTGTTTCAGGCTGGAGAGATGGCTCGGCGATTAAGAGCACTGACTCTTCTTCCAGAGGTCCTGAGTTCAATTCCCAGAAACCACATGGTGGCTCACTACCATCTATAATGAGATCTGGTGCCTTCTTCTGGGGTGCAGGTATGCATGCAGGCAGAACACTGTACATAATAATAAATAAATAAATCTTAAAAAAGAGAGAGAGAAACTGTTTCTATGTGTGAGTTAAGGCAACAGACATTGACTTTTAGAAGCAGAATTGCTAGCCAGGCTGGTAATCCCAGCACTCAGGAGGCATAAACAGATGAATCTATGAGTTCAAGGCCAGGCTGGTATACAGGGCAAGTTCCAGGACAAACGCTACACAGAGAAACCCTGGTAGGGTAAGACAGAGACACAGAATAGCTAAGTCCAGTTGATGAGAATGATATCAGGATTTCCTAGACTGAGAACCTCTACCCCTAGGGATGACACCCTGTCCCAGTCCTTTGAAACCATAAAGCCACCCCATCACCTACTGAAATGGGGAAGTGTCTGAACCCCTCTATGAATTCTTTATAAACCTACCATATTTTTATTTTTTTGTTTGTTTGGTTGTTTAGTTTTTTGTTTCTTTGTTTGTTTGTTTTTCGAGACAGGGTTTCTCTTTAGCTTTGGGAGCCTGTCCTGGAACTAGCTGCTCTTGTAGACCAGGCTGGCCTTGAGCTCACAGAGACCCACCTGCCTCTGCCTCCTGAGTGCTGGGATCACCACCGACTGGCCCTTTTATCTTTTCTACCTTTCACCCTGGCAAACTTACACCCCAAACTTGACTCTGACCCCTGAATGCCTTCACTACCACTCCATGACACTCCTCATCTCTCTAAGACCCGGGGTTTTTTTTCTGGGGTGGGGGGGTGTATTTTGTTTTTTAAGAAGGGTTTCTCTGTGCATCCTCCCTGGCTGTCTGTCCTGGAACTAACTCTGTAGACCAGTCTGGCTTAGAACTCACAAAGATCCACCTGCCTCTGCCTCCTGAGTGCTGGGATTAAAGGCGTGTACCACCACTGCCAGGCACCAAGCCCTATTTTAAAAAGCTTCTTCACTCCTCAGGACACATACCTGCAAGATCCACACCTCCCTACAACACCTCTCTCCCCTTGCTGTCCATCTGTGTCCCCAACACTAAAACCAGTCCCTAATGTTAGAGTCAAGGGAAGGCTAGTATACGTGCCAATAAACACCGCGTTTTTAACTAGGAAGCAAAAGCTGTCAGATCATTTGAGGCCAGGAGGCCAGGACAACTTGGCAATACAGCAGAGACTTCATCTCAAAAAGGACTCCAAGGACATCAGTAATTGTGACACTGCGTGAAAATGGAATGAAGTTGCAGGTGTGCCCTGCAGTCTTCTCCCCTTGCCTCTCAATCCAGATTTGTGCCTGCGACCTTGCCATGAGACAAAAAAGGTCTCAGGCATTCCCACAAGCATCCAGGGCGCTCCCCATAGTCACACCAGAGATAAAAGACATCTCACAGTCAGATACCCGAGGAAAGACCCACGATCTGTGAGCCGAAGGCAATCCTGAGTTCTTCAGCTCTATTAGTCTCACTGAGTCGTCCATTCACCGTGAGCCTCAGTTTACCCCTCCCTTCGGTGGAAAAAGATGCTCACCTCTCGCTCTCAGAATCACTGGAAATTTCTTCATTCATCTTGCCGCCACCCTTGGTTTTGCCTCTGTCCCCAGCAGAGTCGACCTGGAAATAATACGGTCCTTTCTTGCTCAAGAGCCTGAGAAAGGCGGTGGCGCTTGGGCCTGGCCAAACGGAAGGCCTTCCAGGATTCGGTGGGTAGAAGAAAGAGGTTGGGGCTGCATCCAGATGGTACCCTGAGCAAAGGGATGGGGCCCTGGGCAAAGGTATGGAGCCCCGATGAGTGCCCTGGGATGGAACGATGGCTGTCGCAGTAGCGAGATCGGTTGTGCCCGAGAAAACGCCATGCTCACCTTTCGCCGCCGCTTGCCGGCCCCCGCAGCGGCCCCGGGCCCGGGGGCCGGCTTTGCCCGCTTACGAGTTGCCACGGCGGTGGACATACTCATCAGAGTGCTGCTGCGGCTGCGAGAGAACTCACATGGCAGCTAAACCCCGGCCGCATGGCAAGACCCGGAGCCCTGATAGGTTCCTACGGCGTGGCGGGCCCCGCCTTCCGCAGCTCCATTGGACCCTCCAAAAGACCCTGTCACTCCCCCAGTCGTCTATTGGGCCGATCGGTTGGCCACGCCCCCAAAAGCTCGTATAAGCTCCAGCGCCGACGGGACTAGAAAGCAAGTCTCTCTTCCTGTTTCCGGCTTGGGCCTGTGGCGCTTGCGCTCTGCTGCTGCCCGGTTTACAGGGAGGGTTGGGGCTAGGAGGCCATTCTTTGTGCTTGAGCCTCATAACCACTGGAGGGCGACAGAGGTGCGGAGTTCTTCGTTCCCAGAGTGATTCAATTTTTCCAGTCTGCGGCGGTGACACAAGGCTTTTCAGCCAAACTCTAAAACACCGAGAATGGAATCCAGGCAACCCTGGAAAATAGACAGTATCTAAACCCAGGGTCAAAGTCGGGCAAATAGCGGAAACGTGCGGCAAGAACCTGGTCGAGGCTGTACAAAGGGTGTGTCAGGTCCTGCGGTTTTAGATGTGTCTAGATTAGTGTCCTCTCATCTGTGGCACACCAACTTCGGCCGGCCCAGTCTCTGACTCACCCCACTAGCAGCCAAATAGCTGGGATTCTACACCCCCTATACTCTTTCCCCTCCTCTAGTAGTTGCTGGGAAATCCCTACCATAAGAGAAGCGGAAGGCTCGAAGAGGGTCACCAGACAAAAGCCCGGACTTGAAATTTGTTTCTTGGGTGGTGCACTCAGCATTCCTGATACCAGGCTGGGTTGGTGACAGCCACCTCTTCCAGGGTCCTGTTTCTTTTGGGTGAGTGTCCTGTGGCCCTTCCCTGGAGTCCTCTGCGGGGCAGGGAAGAGTGGGTAAAGAGATTTATCTCTGGCCACTTATCTGAGACCTTGGCTAGCACCCCTGAACTCTGGAGTGTTAAGAGGCTTCTATACCTCAGCTCTAGAGGAGTAGATCTGGCTTGTAGCGCCCTGCCCTCTCCCACCTCCCAACGCCCATAGCTCAGAAGATTCAGTCAGCAGTATTGCCAGATCCCCGCTTCCTTGACAGGAGGAGGAAATGCTCTAGGAAAGGAAGATGCCAACAAGTGGGAGTGGCTAGTCTGCTTTCACTTTTTTTTTTTATTACCTCAGGGCACGCAGGAGAGCCTGAGAGGGTAGGGATCCGACTTCTTCCTAGCCCAGAGTGGGCGGATTGGGCAGGCTTTACCCTTGCACTTACCACCTGGGGAGGGGGCATATCTGAGGTTACAAAGTGCAGTTTTAGAAATGTGGATTTGTGTAGCAAGAAGTAAGACGCCAGCCTGAACACTCCCTACCCCTCACCCCAGGATAGCCATGGCTCCAAAACGAAAATCTTCGGTGCAGGCTGAGGGCTCCAAGAAGAAGCAACAGGGGACAGGGGAGGAGGACAGTTTCCGGTCTACCGCCGAGGCTCTCAGAGCAGCTCCTGCAGACCAACGCATCATCCGTGTGGACCCTTCATGCCCACTCAGTCGCAATCCCAAAACTCAGGTGAGCTCGACCCATGTTCAGACCACAACCTTCTCCTCCTTGTGGGTCTCCATTCTAGCCCAGTACCTCAAAGTCTTTAAGGAAGCTAGGCATTGCTTACATGTCTTCTTAAGACCACGGAGGTGCGCCTTTAATCCCAGCACT
>JAQHUG010000001.1:7736813-7748580 GCA_028555095.1 Dicrostonyx torquatus
CTCAAGACAATGGTGGTGGTGGTGGCACACACCTTTAATCCCAGCACTTGGGAGGCAGAGGCAGGCGGATCTCTCTGTGAGTTCGAGGCCAGCCTGGTCTACAGAGCGAGTTTCAGGATAGCCAGGGACAGCCAAGGCTACACAGTGAAACCCTGTCTGGGAAAAAAAGAAAGAAAAGAAAAGAAAGAAAGAAAATAAAAAAAAAAGTGGGTATCAGTCCAATCATGTGAATCCATGTGCTCCCAAGGGAAGGGTTCTGTTTGTGTGTGGGATGAATCTAAACAAGCATTCATACATGTATGTTATCTATGGCCTAAGAGGGGTAGGGAAGTAAAGGGAATGTCTGGCCTGCAGAGCAGCTGAAGAAGGAGGTAGAGGGAAAGTAAGCGGTGAGAGCCAAGCAAGGACGCCTGCAGGAGAAGCTCATGGATTACCCACAATCAGATTTCTCCCCTGAATCCGAGGCTTTTCCCACTTGATTTTACCTCCTTGATCCGAGCTGCAGCTGCAAGAGAAAAGCAGAAGTGACAGGAACCCGGACAGAGTGAGACCAGGAGAGATACCAGAGCACACAGGCTGTCACCCCTACCAACAGGACTGAGTCTCATGCTAGTCCCTGCAGAAAATCCAGCAGCCCTGTATGCCACTCATCAGGCTTGTCCAGGTAACAGGGATGCCCTGCCCCTTCCATGACCAGCACTCTGTGGTTGGGCAGCTGCTTCAGGTGTTGAAAGCTGGAGGAACCCATGGGGTCCTGGTCTCCATATACAATCAGAGCTGGAGTCTGAGCGAAAGGAGATGAAGAACAAATCAAGGAGCTCGCCACACCAGCCCTAGCCTTTATAGGTCAGCTTCAGCCCTCATCACCACTTTAGTCTCTTCCTGCCCACCTGGAGACAAGCTGATCGAGTGAGTGGGGACATTTGTACTTTCCCCAGTGCACAATTTTATACAGGGTTTGGCATAGTAATCTATGTCAAACAAAGGAGTTAGGTGGTCAGATCTCCCCAGAAACTACTCCATTGGTTACCCAGCCTCCAGTTGAGGAAGGCCCGGGGATGGTCCCCACCTTGCTCCTAGTATACCATCTCAGCTTTACACACACACAGAAGATACCTTAACACTGGCATAGTCAGCAGCGCTGATTTTGTCTGTGCAGATGGGAGCCACTGGGACATAACCCCGGAGTTGGGACCCAGGGGCCACGAGGAAGGGCAGCGCATACATTCCACTTAAGGATGGACTGATCACAACTGGGGGTCCCAGCTCCAAGGCATCCACCACGGCTGCTAGGAAGCTGCCAGGGGCCAATTCCCCGATAGGGGCAGGGGCTGCTGCTTCCTTGGAACGTCCAAGACCTGCAGGGATTCAGGTGTAGGAGAGACAAGGGCAATGAATGGGAAGGATTCCTTCTTGCAGCATGTGCCCCTAGGCCGATCTCTGTGTGCCCAGGTTCGTGTAACACCAGTGGGCTGCATTCATTCACACCCACAGCCCAGTGTATTATATTTGTAGCAAGAATGGGACATTTCTTTCCATGTTTGTGTTCATACTAACAGTGTCCTGGAAAGAGTCCAGCTCTGGAGTCTATCAGGGCTAGCTCTGTGTCCCAGGTCTTCATTTACTATAAAGATGACCATAGGTCAGGCCTCTCAGCCCTCCTCAGCTGCCCAGTATCCCCTCTCTGTTGAAAAGGGATGAGGAACGTTCCTGCCATTTAAACTTGTGAAAATTAATTGACTGTTTGGAAGGCACCTAGCCCTCTTGGAGGATCGAACCTGAGATGAATGCTTCTACACGGGACCTACCAGTCAGTCCCCACCCCAACATTAGCTGTAGACCTTTACCCTGAAGCTCAGCCCAACCCTCTGTTGGAAGCAAGCCTGGCCAGGCTGGAGAGCTGCCTTTGAAACCTGAAACCATCAGTCCTAGCACGTGAGGGGATTAGATCCTGCAGAAAGCTATGCCTCCAATTCCTCACCAGACATTAAGATAGGTGGGGCCTGGTGATCCAGGTTATGACAGGCAATCTGGAAGCTATTCCTGCCTTCTGCAGTGCCCAAGGACTCTGCATGTAAGTGACCAAGTTCTTAGCCATCCATCAGGCCCTGCCACACTTCCCAAAGCTCTGGAAGACATACTGCCAGGGCTTCCAGCAGCCTGTGAATATGGCTCTGCCAAGGGACTTCCAATCAACCGAGCACCCGTACTACCCCTCAAGTATTAGCCAATACATTCACACCGAGAACCTCATCCTGTGCTCACTAGGGATAGTCACCAGCAGGAGTGTGGTACCTATCACTACAGATGAGGGAAGTGAAGCCCCGAAACATTGAGACACAGATTCAGTAACAGTGAGAAGCAACTGGGCAGTGTATCCACCCTACTAAAGCAAAATTAGACAAAGGTTCAAAGGTCCATGCACTGTGTGCCTGTCAAGTTCAGGGCCCTGCCTAGCTAAATCCTCCCATTTCTTCATCCTTAAGTTTTCCTCAACCCTGGCCCAGTAGCCCACCCCCAGAAGTACCTGGTAGGTCAATGGCCACAGCCCTGTAGCCAGCCTCAGCCAGCCTACGCAGAGTACCCAGGTTCTGCCAGGTCTCAGAGGAGAAGCGGATACCATGCAACAGCAGCACAGAGAAGTGAGCAGCCTGCCCACTGCCAGGCCGAGCCTCTCTGAAGAAGAGGCCCTGGCCTTGCACCTGGATGGTGCCCTCATGCTGATCCACACTGGCCATGCTCGATGGTGATGTGCCTGCAGTTCAAAGCCAGGCTGATGAGCAGTGGGTGAAACAGCACCCTGCCTGGGGACAGCAGGGAGCAGTTAGGTGGCCACTAGGTCTCTAGGATCTGAATTAAGGTCAGGAAAAGCAGCTATTATTTCTGCCTCTCCCACTCCGTTATGTGATATTGTGCTTCAACTGACTAAACAATGGCAGAATTAGGAGTGTCACTTAAGAATTTAAGAAAAGCTGTCAGACAATGATGGTGCATGCCTTTAATCCCAGTACTTAGGAGGCAGAGAGAGGCAGGTGAATCTGTGAGTTCGAGGCCAGCCTGGTCTACAAAGCGAGTTCCAGGACAGCCAGCACTGTTACACAAAAGAAACCCTGTTCCAAAAAACCAAAAGAAAATAAGAAAAAGAAAAACTATGCATCTGGGTGGGTGGCACCAGCAGTTGAGATATCTGCTGGCAGGAAAAACTGGTATATGGGTCTATTCAATACTAGTTCATAGACAGTGGATAGGATTAAATGAGGCTATGCATAAAAAAAAGCTTGATACATGCCTGGCACATAGTAAATGCTCAATCGGGGTTAAATACTATCTTGATTAGCCTCATCTAACTCAGCAGTATCATAGAGTGGGTGAGCTGGCAATAAATACAGGTAGGAGTGAGACCAAGTTTGTTTGGGATGAAGGCCCATTTTCCAGAGACAGAAACACATGCACCAGCCGGCAAAGACTTTGGAGTTTCTGACTGCCAGGGACGCGGGGTTCTCAGCGCTCTGGCCGCTGGAACCCAACCGGTTGACGCTGCGGTCACCCGCGGTCTCTCTGTCCACAGCACCCCACAATTCCGGATCCCTGAGTCTGTCTGAAGGAAGCACGGGAAGGAGGGGCAGCCCAGAGAGAGGTGACATGGAGAGCTGAGATGAGAAGACTTGGGGCAGGTGGGTTTTGAGTGAGACGCAAAGAAAGAGTCGAGAGTGCAGAGTGGTACCTGGAAATTTGTGTGGTCTTCGGCAGGAGAATGGCGAGTGCTGTTGGCGGGTGGGGAGAGAAGTAGGAAAGGGGCCGGGCAGGAGGTGGGGACAGATCTAAGGGCTCCGGGCGCCCTCTTTTGGTCACAAACTACCACCAGGCTCGTCCGCACCTTAACCCTTCGTTCTTCTCCCACTTAACCTGTTTCCCCGCCCCCACCCCCATGTGCCCCAAGAGCCAGGCTGAAGGTCTTGAAATTCTCAGCTATCTGCCCCACACGGAAGTGGCCTGCCTTGAGGGGGAAAGCTATTTCTGGTATCCCTGCTGTTCGCCCCCTAAACCGCCCTCACCCCGAGTCAGGACAATCCAGGACGAGCTGTGCACCTGTCATGAAGCTGACATCTTACATATCAGCGTGTAAGGCTCTGTCAAAGTTCAGCCAGGTGGCATGGGAGTCTTTTCCGAGCCTGTAGAATGATTAATGCTATTCTGGTTAATGTCAGCCTTGGCAAAGTATCAACAAATAGTGAATCTTTTGCACCCTTCATGGCGTCCCTGCCCCGAGGCCTGGTTGTAACATAGAAGCCTGAACCTGGGGTAGACCAGATGTTGATCACAGGTTGCCAACCAATAATTGGTGTCCTGAGCAGACTGGGAGCTCAGAGGTCCCACTGAAGCTCTGACCCGGCAGGGGAATGGGGCGAGTAAAGAAAGTGTTTAGGAGGAAGCCTGTAGCTGCGCATGACAATAACATCATCTGGCATTTACACTAGGAGACCTCGGTGCCAGGAGGCCTCGGTGTTCCGAGTGACCTGTCCTTAAGTCCTATGACATCCCCGTGCAGTGGATCCTTTCCTAAACCTCATTCTTCATTTTAAAAAATGAAGAACCGGGTGGCTCTCCACAGACTCTCAAACCTCAAGCCCTTCCTTAACAATTCCTAAAATCTGGGTCGGGAGAGGCGGGCCTCGGGGCCTTGGGGCACCGCCCCAAGTCTTCCTTCGGTAACCAGGCAAGGCCTGCAGCTGCGTACTGCGCAAGCGCTCAGGGGTAGTCCGACTCTGACCGGCTGGTCACCAAGGCGGAGGCAGTGCCATACTCGCCAGGCTGTTTGGCTGTTGGCTCCGCCTCGGTCGGGCCCCGCCTCGTCACCGTCACCGTCACTCCTGTTAGCGCGGTGAGTGTCTCCCGGGAAGGCGGCCTGCTTGTTGTCCGGGGATCGCGGTCCTTGTCCCCACCGCTTGGGGCAGAGTCCATTGGAAGGCGCAAGCGCTGGGCAACACGTGTGCAGTGTTCCTGCGCTGTGCGCGCGCGAGCGAGTGTCTGCGTGTGTTCTTGAACGTCTGGGTTTAAGTGTTTCTCTTCTCTTTTGCCGAGGGTTGGGTGAGGTGGGGGTGTTCACTGGTCTGCCTGCTTGCTTGTATGCTTTTTTTGTATTTATCTCTGCATCTGACTGTGTGAATTTTTGAAGGTATATGTGTGGCCCTCTGCTGGTGCGTTTCTTCCCATGCCTGTCCCCTGTCGCCCCCTTGCCAGATAGCTTGTCTTTCCCTGGGTCTTTGGGAACATGGAGGAGGTCAGAGAACAACTTGCTGGAGTCTGTTCATTTTTCACCGTGTGAATTCCAGGGTAAAGCAAATGCCTTTACCCACTGAGCCTCTTATTTATTTTAGTTCACGGTCTCACTACATTGCCCAGGTAGGTCTTGACCATCCAGTACTCCTGAGTTTGGGCACTTGTTTCTGTCTTTGTTGTTATCGTTGTTGCTGGTTTTTTGTTTTACGTTTTTGTTGTTCTTTGTTTGTGACAGAATCTTGCTATGTGGCCCTAGCTCTCAAATTTGCCTGGATCCCTCTCCTTGAGTGCTGCACTCTGAGCCTCGGACTGTGTGTTTATGTGTGGTTTAAGGATTGGGTGTGATTTTGAGGATATACATGTGGTTTTGTGGGTGTTTGGTTTTGTTTGTTTGCTTTGAGACAGTCTTCTTGCCTCGGTCTCTCTAGCTTCCGTGCCTGTGTATGGAGTTTTCTTTTCTTGTTGTTGTTTTTTTGTTTTTCTTTTTTGAAAGGGTGTCTCTCTATGTAATTCTAGCCGATCTGGAACTCCCTATGTAGACCAGGCTGGCCTCAAACTCACAGAGATCCTCCTGCCTCTGTCTCCTGAGTGCTGGGATTAAAGCTGTAGGCCACCATGCCTGGTTTGTGTATGGTTTTGAAATACATGTGTTGGTCTCTTCCTGCTAACTGGTTGTTGTGTGACAAAGCTTTTCCTGGGGAGAAAACATACTTGTCTACTTACCCCAGATAGGGAGCCATGACAGATCAAAGTCCAGCTTGCTGAGTCAATGACTTTTATTGGGGTTACTTAACAGAAATATGGATAAGGGGTTATTTACAGGAAGACAGGTGCATCACCAAAACCCACCCTAGCACGGGTGACAGTTCACAAAAACTGGGAAACATTTGAAACACCCTGCACAGCCTGCAGGCCCCTCAACAGGTTGGAGAGTGTCCTTTCCAAGTGACTCAGTTGAACTCTTCCTGCCTGTTCACCTGAGCTCTTCAGAGTCTTCTTCGCAGACTAGCATTGTTTGGTCTCAGAAAGAGTCTCACCCTTTATTGTTTACTTGAGTAGGGAGGGGCCTAGTGAATCTGGTCAGTTTTGACCTCTGAGGGGACCGTTAACTCAGGAGGCAGAGGCAGGAGGATCTTTGTGAGTTTGAGACCAGCCTGGTCTACAAGAGCTAGTTCCAGGACAGGCTCCAAAGCCACAGAGAAACCCTGTCTCAAAAAACCAAAGAAAACAAAAAACAAAAAACAAAAAAAACCAACAACAACAACAACAATTGCATGTGATTGTGTGGATATTACTGTAAGAAACCGACTTGCATATGTACATTTGGGGAATAGCTTCCCATTTTTAAATGTATTATGTATACAATGTTCTGCCTGCATGTACGCCTGCACACCAGGAGAGGGCACCAGATCTCATTATAGATGGTTGAGAGCCACTGTGTGACAGTTGGGAATTGAACTCAGGACCTCTTGAAGTATAGTCAGTGCTCTTAACCTCTGAGCCATCTCTCTAGCCCCCAGGGGATAGCTTCTTGAAGTTTGTGGGAAGCAAGACTCTTGTGTCTGTGTGTATAAATATCTGTGTGACACAATAGAGGTATTCTAGTATCCAGGGCAAGCAGTTTATTAGTTCCTCCCTTCCCCCACCTGTGGAGCAATCTGCATCAGAACCCTGGCATTGTCTAGTCTTGGGCACCCTGGGTTGCCATGGCAATGATTAAACCCCGCCCCTTCACCCTGAAAAGAAGCACAGGTTTGCCCCTGGTGGACCCCTAAGAGAGGTCTTTCACAGATGCTCCACCTCGTGGGAACCTGAGCTAAAGCTGCGTTGGAGGCAGACATCCTTGACTGCTCCAGGTTAGGAAGAAGGGCTCTTTCTCCGCCTGGCTCCTGACTTCCCATCAGCACTGAAGGATCTGCTGCTGCCCCCACACTGCCTGACTTCGGAGCTAGAGAGTGAGATCTTCAGAAGAGTTCTACAGAGTCAGTAGAGGTGGGTGTGGCCCAGTGCAGGCCATAGCTCTGCTCCTAGGCCTACCACAGACTTGATTTACACTCAGTAAAAATGCATCCAGAGCCAGGCGGTGGTGGTGCATGCCTTTAGTTACATCACTTGGGAAGAAGACGCAGGTGGATCTCTTAAGTTCGAGACCAGCCAGGTCTACAGAGTGAGTTCCAGGACAGCCAAGGCTAAAAGAAACCCTGTCTGGCCAGGCGGTGGTGGTGCACGCCTTTAATCCCAGCACTCGGGAGGCATAGGCAGGCGGATCTTTGTGAGTTCGAGACCAGCCTGGTCTACAAGAGCTAGTTCCAGGACAGGCTCCAAAGCCACAGAGAAACCATGTCTCAAAAAACCAAAAAAAAAAAGAAAGGAAGAAAGAAAAAGAAACCCTGTCCCGGAAAACGAACAAGAAAATCAGTTCAGAGTCCCAGAAACAAGACAAACATGTTCAAACATGTTCATCTTAGGCCCAATAAATGATGACAGGGACATCCCATCCCCACCTGCTTAGGTGGAGTGCATTATATAAATCATACATGAAGCTTGGGCAGGTACCAGGAGGAGCTTATCCCAAGTTACCAAAATCAATTAGTGACCAGGGAATTCTAAAACAAGACCACCTTCCTGCCCTGCTTGAGGCCCCCTCTGAGCTAACAAAGACTTCATGGAGAAGTTCATGAAGCAGGTCATTTGGCAGAAGTAGGGTGGATGCTGGTCCATTTCTAGGCCAGCTATACTCCTAGCCCCCAATATCTCAGACCTCAGCATTATCCCCAACTTCCTCTGTGAATTGATCCATAATGGCTGGTGTGACCCTGAACTATCCCCTCCTATTGTGGAAGGCATTCTGTTTTTAGCAGTTTTCTAGTCATCATGAGGAAAGAGAACCATTTCCAGGCATGCGCTCAGTGGTCTCTCTGTGCACGTTGACCTTCAGCAGTTTCTACTCCTCCATCCACCACTGTGTCTCCAGTTCATTCATTTCCTGCCAGTGCTGTGTTTTCTTCCAGAACACATATGGCCTGGTATTTTGGAAACTAGTCCCAGGTCCCAGGTCTCTTCTGCTGCCATGAGAATTTCACATGTGAGCCTAGATTCCTTCATGCCAAAGAACTGTAGTCATATCTGCTCCCTGTGTTTTCTTGGGGCCCCTGAGTGCTGAGTGTAGAAAGTCAAGCATGAAGGCAACAGCCAGAAGAGCTGGTGTAGTTCCCACAGTGATGATGGTGGCCATTAAACATGCCTGTGCCAAAGTCGAGCAGTGGTGGTGCACACCTTTAATCCCAGCACTTGGGGGGCAGAGGCAGGCGGATCTCTGTGAGTTCAAGACCACCTTGGTCTACAAGAACAAATTCCAGGACAGGCTCCAAAGCTACAGAGAAACCCTGTCTTGAAAAGCAATAAAAACATCAACAAACAAACCATGCATTGTGGCAGAGGGCGATCTCATGCACTTCTCCATAGAGTGGAGTGTCCCAGGCCTTTGCCCCGGCCTGAGTAGTAGCTGGGTATGAGATATTCTTCCAGATCAAGAAAGGGAGGAGGGCTAAAGGTTTTCCTCAGCCTGTCTCTTCCCTTTTCTCCTCTAGGCTGTGTGATACAGACCTTCATGAGCCGGTACCAGGCAGCCCTGCTGGGTATAGGACTGCTGCTTATGCTTCTCCTGTATGTGGGGCTGCCTGGGCCGCCTGAGAAGACTTCCCAGCTCTGGAGAGGCCCCAATGTCACAGTCCTGGCTGGTCTCACCCGAGGCAACTCTCAAATCTTTTACCGGGAGGCGCTGCCTATCCAGCAGACACACAGGTAACTGAGTACCCAAGGGTTTAATGGAGGGACCCAGTCCAACCCGTGGGGCTCAGGAACCTGGAAGGAGTGAAAGATGCCTGGGAAGAAAGGATGGTGGCTGCCCAGGTCCCATGCCTCATCTTCCCCCATATGTCTGCAGGGCGGAAGTTGTGTTTCTCCATGGAAAGGCATTTAATTCCCACATATGGGAGCAGCTGGGCACACTGCAGCTGCTGTCCAAGAGGGGCTACCGGGCTGTGGCCATTGACCTTCCAGGTGAGTACCCCACATCCAAGTTTAGAGAAAGCAGGCTTCAGCAGGAACAAAGGCGCAGTCACCAGAAGGGAGCATTGGACGGGCAGCAAAGCCGAAGGTAAAGCAGGGCGTGTGGGCCCCCATGTCTGGACAAACAAGTCGGAGGTCACAAGAAGCCACCACTATAAGAGCCTGTTTTTATTCCCTGCCTTGAAAACTGCAGTGTGCATTTTTGCATGTCACAGAGGAAACAGAAAAGTGATTTGTTCATAAGCAACTGTTGGGAGGATTTTTGTGCTCTTTGTGATTATGTAATTTTCGTGGCTTTGGAGGGGGCACAGCTGTGGAAGTGAATAGACAACTCATGAGAGAGAGTTGCTTCTCTTCTTCCGCCCTGTGAGTTCCAGGGCTGTCAGGCTTGGCAGCAAGCCCCTTTACCCACTCACTGAGACCTCACCACGCTCTCCTTGTTCCGATTTGTTTTGAACTGTACCCATGGACTTTGCTATACTCCGGGTTTATTGTTGTTTCCAGTACCGTGGATTGAACCCAGAGCCTCTAGAATACTAAGCAGGTGCTCAACCATGAAGGTACACCTCCAGCTCCATGCTGTCATTCTTCTAATTAAAAATGCAAGTGGGGGTAGGAGGTGGCCCAGCGAAAGAGATGCCTCAGCAGTTAAGCATGAGCTGTTCTTGGAGAGGACTTGAGTCTTTTCCCCAATACCGGTTCCAGGCAGCTCACAACCTGTAGCTCCAGCTCCAGGGGATGCGGTGCCCTCTTCTGGACTCTGAGGGAACCTGAACTCATGTGCACAAGCCTACATGCAGAGATACACATATAAATTAAAAACAAGATCATTATTTTGTTTGTTTGGTTTTTTTTTTTTTTTTGGTTTTTCGAGACAGGGTTTCTCTGTGGCTTTGGAGCATGCGCTGGAACTAGCTCTTGTAGACCAGGCTGGTCTCGAACTCACAAAGATCCGCCTGCCTCTGCCTCCCGAGTGCTGGGATTAAAGGCGTGCGCCACCACCGCCTGGCTTTTGTTTGTTTTTTGAAACAGAGTTTCTCTATGTAACAGCCCTGGCTGTCTTGGAACTTGCTTTGTAACCAGGCTGGCCTTGAACTCATAGAGATTCTCATTCCTCTGCCTCCTGAATTCTGGGATTAAAGGCCCTCGCCCAGCTAACTCAATATTTTACAAAAACATGAAGTCCTGCCAGGCATGGTGGCACATGCCTTTAATCCCAGGACTCAGGGGGCAGAGCCAGGCTGATCTCTGAGTTTGAGGCCAGACTGGTTTACAAAGCTTGTTCCAGGACAGCCAGGGCCGTTATAAACCCTGTCTCAAGAAAAATCACATGAAGACAATTAAAAAGTGAAGTCCTCAAAGCCAGTAACACTTCTCTCCCCTCTCTGAATGACTGAGAGCGACAGCCCTGCTTTCATGCATTTCAGGAAGCTGCAGCAGGAGGATCCCAGATTCAAGGCCTGCCTAGACTACAGAGCGAGTTCAGGGGTAACCTGGCATCTTAGTAGAGACCCTTTCTCAAAATAAAAGGTAAAAAGGGGCTGGAAATATAATTCAATGGTAGAGCCCTTGCCCTGGGCTCAACCCGCCTAGAGAGTGAGGCAGACAGACAGACAGACACAAGCACAGTGACACAGAAAGAGACTGACAACATGCAGACTGTATGTGGGGGTTGGGAGCATGAGCATTCTGCCTACTTAACGAATATATTTACACCTTTATTTTCCTGGCTACACCATGACTTTGCAGGGCATGCAGGGCAAGTCAGGTCCTGCAACTCTCCTCTGCTGTTAATGCTGCAGTGTGGGCCGTGAGAGGCATGGGCAGGCTTGTATTCTCACTCCTCAACTGGTGGATTTTAAATTTTCAATGTCACCTGAAATACCCAAATATCTAACTAAAGTGTCTTTGGACACGTTTCTTTAAGTATAGGACAGTTGGACATGGTGGTGCATTGCTCCAACTCTCAGGAAGCAAGGGCAGGTGAATCTCTAAGTTTAAGGCCAGTCTGGTTGGTCTACAGAGCAAGTTCTAGGATATCCAAAGCTACACAGAGAAACCCTATCTCGCTGGATGGTGGTGGCGCACACCTTTAATCCCAGCACGTGGGAGGCAGAGGTAGGCAGATCTCTGTGAATTTGAGGCCAGCCTGGTCTATAAGAGCTAGTTCCAGGGCAAACTCCAAAGCTACAGGGGAAAAAAAAACTATCTCAAAAAACAAACAAAAGAAACATTTAAGAGCAATAGTTTCTCTAAGGTTGCTATCAAGAACAATTGATGAGTCAGGATACACTTTTAA
The DNA here is from genome assembly GCA_028555095.1 of Dicrostonyx torquatus. Lineage (NCBI taxonomy): Eukaryota > Metazoa > Chordata > Mammalia > Rodentia > Cricetidae > Dicrostonyx > Dicrostonyx torquatus. The sequence goes on from JAQHUG010000001.1 coordinate 7,748,464, forward strand.
GCTTTTTGACAAATATTATGTTACCTTTCAGAAAGGCTACATAGATTGATCCTTCCATCAACCTCTTCCTGACACTGGTTGTCATTAGTTTAAAAGTTTAGCCAATATGCCAAGCAG